>CM056379.1:99092213-99302020 GCA_029718625.1 Synaphobranchus kaupii | reverse complement strand
GATCTTAGGGAATTTTAAATGGATTTTTGTACAGTGAAATGTACTTTTGTCTGATGCTGTGCGAGCTTGTACATGTTTCTTGAGGTACAGACTATCTGATTAACACACCAAATTAATGAAATAAATACGAGTGACATTCGAACATTTCTCGTGCACCTCTTGGATTTGCATAACATAATATTTAATTGCGAGTTCTACATGGAGAACCAAACATGGTAGACATGAACACGTGCAACAAAGCAGTATGCTTGTACTTTGCAATCAGTTCTAATCTATACCCGTTCTGACCGCTTCCATGGTCATGTGCTCTTGTCCAGCGGGGCACAACTGTGCTTTCATTATTGATACACTGCACCCTCTGCTGGTGAAAACATGAACTAACATTTTTGTCCTGCCAGGTTCCCCTTTAGAGAAACTTGGTATTATTATGACCAGTATTACTCACTGGTATCATATAGATAGCTGGTAATTGGCTAGTCTACTTAACATATCAAACTTACGTGTTTACTCAGTCTACAATATTTAAAGCCATCATTATAGTGACTTACTGACATCATATAGCTAAAATCTGTTGCTAAATTTATGTGTGTGCTCTGTCTACAATATTTAAAGCCATCTTTATAATGACTTACTGACATCATATACCTACATTTAAAAAAAAAAAAATGGTATGAAATTGTAATTTAAATGCATATAATATAACGTATAATGTATATTATCTAGTATAATGTGGCATAATTTTGATGATTACATATCTACATATCATTTAATTGTTTGGAAATGTGGCTTCATTTAACTTATTTGAGTGAAATGTAAACAGAATAATGATTATTTAGTTAACTAAAACTAAGAGAGCAATTGGTCAGTTATACATGATTATTCGTAAGAAAAATCCAGTGTAAATCTAACACTACTGGTGTACATTTAACACCGCAGGGTGTTTATATGAGACCACGGACACATATAAGCACACTGGGGTATTAAATGAACACCATCATTTTTGCTGTACATCAAAAACAACATCAACATGAACCACGATTGCAAGCCACTAAAGCTGCTAATAACATTAACCCTGTTAACAGCGTTAAAGGCAAGGAAGCAAGAGAAGAAAGTGAGTCTCCAGAGGGAATAAAATTCTGAGGGACAAGACTCCTTGTAGGTTGCGGTGGAATATGATGGACTGTCAAGCCCAGTAAAACGCAAGAAAGCATTGTATCTGAATGAGTCTCTCCATGGCAACTGATCAATAACAACAGAGTGATGTAATTGTTTTCCTTCGCTGAGGTTTTTTCTGCACTGCAGAAATGGGTCTTGTCTTATTTAGCGGCAACGCAGAGTAAAGATAACTCCTCTTCAAAGATAGAATGCACAGACCTCTGTATGCTTGAGAAGAACTTGAGCATGGGTGGACCCTGGTTTAACAAAATAAGATATGTGCTTCCTTGCGCCTCTGCGCATTGACTGTGATGGTCAGTGGAACGGCTTTGGCATTGTACTCGGGTATTAATGTCTATGTGACAGCTTTTTCCAGGATGTTTTCACACGTCATGAAACGCTTAGTTTTGATTTCGAAGATCGACAAGAAAACTGATCAAGACAGATTCACTGAATTGCGATATAACACACAGTACTGTATGTGGTTAGAATGTCCTTCAAATAGCAAATGGATTAAACACAAGGTAATATCCTAAGGTGTAATTGTGCAAATTCCTTGCAATCATAACTGCAGCACAGATTTTGATTAATCATACTACTACTACTACTACTAATAATAATAATAATAGTAGGCTATTATTATTATATTTGTATTATTATACAGAAGAAGTAGAAGACCTATGTTTCCTTACATAGTTTTATATAAAAATAGGCTTTATCTGATTTTTCTTGTAGATATAACATTCAACACACATGCATGTTTAACATGCAACGCACTGCAGTTCCCGAGGCCCCACCCAACAATTCTGCTTATAGGCTTTACTGTTTGATACACCTGCATTGATTTTTCCTCTGGAAGAAGACCAATGGAAAAAATATATATCGGGAAGAAAACTGAATCAACTCTGTGGTGTGATCATACATGTACAGTAGGCTATATATCATAGCCTACTCAAATAGCAGCTGTTTTAACGCTGGGTATCGCCATTACAATTTATGTCACAGAATGTACTTGTAAGCTCTGGTGGGGCACAGCGATTTCATTCAGTCTTTTAGGAGAGGTGCAAAGTAGTGGATTTTATTTATTTATTTTGTACTTATGATTAGCATTTTAAGATTCACCACCTAAAACAGCAGTGCAAGCTGCCACTAGCGCCGATGCAGTAGTGTTTACCAAGTGACGGGAGATACAGCCGAAGCTGAGAGATGGAAATTCCCTGCGGTGCTATCTCACATCCACCTCGCGCTTTTATCTACATTGTGCCAAACACAATAAAATCCAGCACACATCCCCTGAATCCGCAATCTCGGTGTTTTTCAGTAGTGCTTTTCGTGTCTTTAGCGCAGAACTGTCGCGTTCGGCCCTATGTAACAATATCATTTGGAATGAAAGGGGTGAAGTACCGCACCATATAAATGGATCCCATAAAACGCACCCAGCTGTAGCCGTACTTGCCTGCTATTCATTTCATTTATAGCCCTCGGCGAGAAAAGTCAAGCGCCACGATGAAAAACACCCTCTACAGTTTTAACAGTAGGACAAGAAGCGTTGGGATTCAGGGCAGTAGTTTCCTGCTATGTTTGTTTTCACCACTCATCTTTTTAAAGTATGTCATCCATAAATGATTCAAGAGCAATAGAGTGCGAAAAGACAAAGAAAGCAACCACACCGTGCCGCACACTAGCCTAGACATTAAAAAGAGAAGCATCCAGCGAGCACTTTGAGGATCAAGAGAGCTACATCGAAAAGAGGACATCTTTGTGGAAAAATTAGTTACGAAATGTTTTATAGCCTAAATGTTTCGGGTAGTGCACCTGTGAAAGGTATTTTTTTTAATCCACATACGTTCTCCCTGTGGCAGATTTTGACGCATTTTTTAATTAGCCTATCTATTTCTGAGAGACTGATGCATCTTCAATGTTAAAGCAATCACGTAGGCCTATTTCCAGGCGTCTATGCTTGAAAGTTTGTAGGCTATTAGTAACGGCAGACCAAGAGTGCCACGCGGAGGTGATTGTTTTTGGGAATAGGCTAGTTTGTAGGCTAATCCAAAATACAATAGAAAATATAAGCTATATCAGACGTATCTTATACAGGCATAGGGGGTATCGCAAAATACATTTCACATTTGTACATTTAATGAAAGCAATACAGCAACAGAAAAATAAAATAACGTCCTGCGGCAAGTGCTTGTGATTTTTTTCTTTGATTTTGTGTGCATGTGGGCGGGTGTTATATCATTTTACAACATTCTATATTATGAGTCTGGACGGGTTTCTGAACATTAGCCAGTCTATTCTCCATTTACCATTTCTTGATATAGCGGATGCACAAGTGATTTATTCCCTACCCCCATATGCAGCCGATTTGAGACCAAGATGAGACGACTTTTCCTCCGGTTATTTGCAATTCATGCGTCAGAGATTTGTTATATTAATGTGTTGCAGGAGTTTTGCGACATTACTGGGCCTCTGAAGTGTCTCCCATGCGGCGCCCCACGCATTTCGCCCGGTGCCGACGACGGATCCCATTAATCCTACCTGTATTTTCCAAGACTCATGTGTTACTGAAACGAGAGCTTAGTCGCAGAGTGCTTGCACCACAGCGCAACATGCTCACGGTGTGAAGTGTGTTTTTGACGGGGAAAGGAGCTGCCGCCTCCGCTATAGCCTACGTGAGGTGGTCCATTGTGTAAGATCTTAAACGAATGTATCAAAATCAAAGGGGGGAAAAAACCATGCTTACGGCAACTAGGCTAAATATGTTTAGATCTGCCTGCATTAGAAACAGAACTATCACGCAAGGCATTTTTTGTCCACAGTCTGGGTGTATTTCTGAAAATAATCCCAGTTGAACGTTTGTTACAGAAAAACGTCTAGGTTATTCCACCAGCTATATAGGAAAACGAATCCTCGGCTCGTATAGGCCTATCTTTGCATTTTGTGTTTATTTTCCCTAGGAGGGGTAGGCTATAGGCCTACTGAAGTGAAAAGCTCACGAATTGGGGGGGGGCTCATTTAGCAGTCCCACACCACAGTTAGTATTTATTTCCTAAATAGGAAGAAAGTCCTTTATAGCTAGTGTTTGGGGGGGGGGGGGGGGGGGGGTGCGACTATAGAAGTGAAGAACAAGAATTTATTTCAATCACAATGGGTCGTTGACATTCTGGCAACATTCCAGTTAAGGCGATGCACAGAGGAGTATTGACTCCGTGAAAACAAGCGCATTTTCCGGGCGAGAGATTAATAAGAAAATTGATTTTGTATGCTGTGAAATTCAGGGCAGACGCTACCGCAGTAACGCGGAGGCAGCAGATTCCTCTCCGTTTTTCTTCCTTCAATCTCTCTGACTCTACTTTCAGTGCCGTCTCATAATTCTGCTAGTAATTGATTTTTACTTCCATTTATTAATAAAGCTCGCGGTATGCCGCAAGCGCACAGCTGATTATATGAATCCCACCAGGAGTTTAATCTTGCAGATAACGGGAATAAATGTAGGGTACTCCAGCAATGTATTTATGGACAAATCAATGTCAGGTTAGTTTCTTTACCGTGCTCATTTGATAAAGCAAAAAACATCAGAAGTTACATGTGGCCAACCTTTTAGCTATGTTACAAGCAATTTAATGGCAGAGGACATTTAAGAATCCCCATTACCAGTGGAACCGAGATTATCCTCATTCAGATGAGTAGCTAATCTCCAAAGACGTATAGGCGTATAAATGGAAAACAAATATAAACCCCGAAATGCAACAAAAAAAAAACACCAAAAAGAGGAGCCACTTCTGTGATCGACAGCCGTTCTCTTTCAACAGGCGTTTCACTTGACCTTCAGAGCAAGAAAAGGTTAGGTATTCACAGGAGGCTTTGGATGTGTTCTTGGTTGCCCTGCGTTGTTCAGATGAGAGTATCCAGAGGCTGAGTGGTAATGGTTCTTATGTTATGAATTTTGTGTTTTTATTTTTTTTATTCAGCTAACTGAATGTGTGTATCTGTATCACCAGGAACCTGTGTGTTTTTGGTGGGGGCGTTGATTCCAGATCGGTACTGGGCTCAGTTCGCTGGCAGTATCTGAGGGAAATGGAGCACAGTATTATAGTAGGGTCATCTCCAACAATTCCGTGACCGTGGAGAGCGAAGGTACGTTTCTCAGTGGATTTATCATCTATGAAGGTTAAAAAACAAATTTAGTGGGGGTGCCTTTTCTGAAAGTGTGGGCAACTTTTTTTTAGAGCCCTAAATCCAAAATGGCTACCGACGGCCATATTGGAAATTTATCTTTTCAATGGTTTGGCCTACAATGCTGCAAAGTACATTGTTTCTGGGAGTTTTTGGGGTGAGGAATTCATAAATAATGTCCATTTGATGATCTGACCTATTTTTGGTCTTCAAATCCAAGATGGCCGCCGATTTTCAGCTCCAAAATGAAAATTTTTCAAAGTTTTCATAGAGCCTTCATATTAGGCTCTATTGAAAGCTCTGCTCATGCTGAGTTCAGTTATAAACAGTGAAACAACAGGTAAGTAGGCTACACAGAGGTTATATCAGAGGTCAAAAAAGGTAAATGTTTGTGGTTGACAAGAAACAAATTTTCTATGGTCACTCATTTCTCTAAATTTTCACTAATGCCTAAATGAATTCATTTGAATTGAATGATAAATGTGTTTATTAGAATCCAATGGCATACATTTACGGTATACCTGAACATCTGCTTTAGGTATTTAAACTGAATTTGCAACTGTACAATGACGACATATTGTAATGGTACTGGGAAGGAAGCGGCACAGAGACACTCTTGAGCCCGTAGGTGTGTTTATTGTGATATGGGGTGTGGGACTACATAAGTGTATGGTGCGGAGACTATGTGTGGCAATTACATGAAGTACGACCAATGGGGTGTTTAACGTTCGCATGTGTAATGTCCATGGAGCAGCTGGGGTCCAGAGAGCAAGAGGGAGGGGTCTCGGGGAAGTTGGAGAGGGGGTCTGGCAGGTCCACCTGAATTTCTGTGGAGCAATAGGAACAGGGGTGAGCAATGCAGTGGAGAAATACAGGGCAAGAAAATACAAAAACACTTGAGTAATAGAGAGCTAGACTACCTGAGCTGGAGAGCACACACACCTACTCTTCATCTGAATCTGTTGATTCTCCACACTCACTCCTCTCATCGTCACTACTCTCATCTGGACAGTCATGGAGTGTGAGCTGCTGGGGCAAGGCGGGAAGGGTGTGGCGCACTGGTCGGCACTTTCCATTCACAAGCTCCCAGCCATGACCAATGGGAGAGGGATGCTCGAACAGGTTGTAATGGAGCTGGCAGTATGCGATAAAGTTAGCTCTTTCTATATGAAGATTTAATGAGTCATCATCAAGTGGCAGAGGGATTGTACTCTTCGTCTTTAGCTTGTGCCACTTGGAAGCTCTGGCCTGTCCGCAGGTAACATCTGCACTCTCAGCATAGATAATGGAGAGGACAAATGCCTTCATTTCAGCTCTGACTCCATCTTCTAATTCCAGATTCTGACCTACTCACCCCAGCAGTTCTCTTGCTTCAGGATTAGTCGTCACCTTCTCCAACACCTTCAACACCTTCTTCTTCCCATGCCCATAGAATCCTGAGGTGTGATCACTGCCAGTGATCACATGGAGAGGTATAATGATGTCAGCAACCTCTTCTGTGAGCATGCCACGGCAGTTGATGAATGCATGCTTGCGTTTAATCAGCAGAACAATGTTCGAGCATCCCTCTCCCATTGGTCATGGCTGGGAGCTTGTGAATGGAAAGTGCCGACCAGTGCGCCACACCCTTCCCCCCTTGCCCCAGCAGCTCACACTCCATGACTGTCTTTGTAAATTCCTGTGTAATTCATATTTTTATAAGTGCTTCATTGAACACTTATAAATTAGTATATTACTCAGCATGCAATTTTATTAGAGTATTAGCCAAATTCTTCTCAACATATTGCCACTGAATTTCATAGGTGTAATAAAACACCAGTTTATTTTCAATTAATTGAATAATTCTTTCCCTGACAAATTAGCATGCATGCGACTTTCTCCTGAGAGAGAGAAGGTTGTTTGAAAATTACATTATCAAGTTGTTTTTGTCAAGAAACTTCAGTTTGCCGCTGCAAGAAAACATCAAGGATGTGAATGAAGATGATGTAATTCTTAATTTATAGTCCACATATGCACCTATGCTGAGTGATTAAGATCAGAGCAGAGATGGAAATATAATCTGAAGCCATCAAATGGGAATCAAACCCTAGTCCTCTGGTATTCAAATCACAGTCCTCAAGGTCCGAGAAATGTTGGTTTTCCACCCTCCCCTTTACCTGGGAGTCAGGTGTGAAGACAGTCTGACCAATCAGTATTTGTTCAGATAGTTACCTGGGAGAAAGAAAACCAGGGGCGGATTTGAATATCCATGCCCTCGTCCCTCAGGTTACAAACCGTGCTCCCTTTCTCTCTATCATAGTACTGCAGCGAGCAGAGGCGTAAAATCCTGTGGTCAGAAAGTAAAATTCCCACCATGTGTTTATTCCACCCATGAACTCGGCTGATTTCAGTAATTGGTTCTACCTCCTGGCTGAAGAATTGTGCTAATGAGCAAATCCAGGTGATTGAAACAATATACTGGGGGAGGGCTTTGCTTTCTCAACCTGGATTTTCCACATGTGGCAGTGAGTATCCTCCAGGAGGCCATCACGCTCCAGTCCAGGGATCGGCAACTCCAGGCCAGTGTGTATGCAGGTTTTTGCCGCCACCAGTTATCAATTAATTACTTAGCCCAATCATTTACATGATCTGATAATTTAGCTACATTCCGCAATATGAACGGTAGCTGATGAATGTTATTGTGCCTGTGTGCATGTATCTTAGCATTTTATCGTGGTCTAATTCACAAGTGAATCTGTGTTGGTGTATATGACTAATTAGCTGATTTAGCCGGGGTAACTAGTGGCAGCAAAACCCTGTGTACACACCGGCCCGTGAGGCCTGGAGTTGCCCATCCCTGCTCCAGTCCCTTTCAGGGATGATGCTCATGTGGTTACCTGGCCGTGCTGATCGAAGCCGTGGCATGAAAGGTCTAACTGCATCCTGTCAGAAACGTCCACTAAAACACTCTGAATTACAGCCGGGCTGTGATCACTTTCAGGCTTGCCTTGACATGCTGAGGCCATGGTTTACACCTGTGGTTTCTTTGGCATGGTTGAGTGAGAGAGAAGCTATCTCCTCTCGGGTATATCTGTCCTATAACTCTTTCGGCTGTTTGGCCAAATTGCCCAGAGTAAATGACAGAACAACCAGAGAGATTGAAGGGATTTGGGGCATGATTTAGGTTAAACTACCCGCTGCTTTAAAAACACGTGCAAAAAAGTTACGATATCTGTGGCGTAGGCTGTTGATCTGAAGCTGCGTGACTGTTTCTTTATGCTCTGTGTATGGTGACACCCTCCGTTCTGTCAGTGGTAGTGTGTAGCCGGAGCTGATCCTCTCCCAAGGCTGGCGTCTCATTCAGTTGGCCCCTGTAAAGGAAGCCCCTGGGATAGGTAAGCAGGAGAGAGAGAGTGTGTGTGTGTGTGAGTGCGTGCGTGTTCATGTGTGTAGAGTGTGCCCATATGTGTACATGTTTGTGTGTGTGCATGTCTGAGGGTGCTCATGCTTTTGTGCGTGTGCGTGTTTGTATTTCTTCATATGTGTGCGTTTGCTCGTGTGCATCTGTGTACATGTTTGTGTGTGAATATGTGTGTGTGCACAAGTGTGAGGGCATGTGTGGGTGCATGCCCATGTATGTGGGCGTGTATGTGTGTGTGTGTGTGTGTGTGTGTGCATGAATGTGGGAGTGTATGTGTGTGTGTGTGTGTGTGTGTGTGTGCGTGCACATGTATGTGGGTGTGTATGTGTGTGTGTGCGTGCGCATGTATGTGGTAGTGTGCGTGCGCATGTATGTGTGTGTGTGCGTGCACATGTATGTGGGTGTGCATGTGTGTGTGCGTGCGCATGTATGTGGGTGTGTATGTGTGTGTGTGTGCACATGTATGTGGTAGTGCGCATGCATGTGGACGTGTGTGTGCCTGGTGCAAGAAACATGGCCACACGTCAGGACTGTATCAGCGCGTGATTTGAGGACACTCCTCTCTGTAGGTTTCTGGCTGTCAGTCCCTCCATCTTGTCTATGCACCAGGAGGAAGAGAAAACCATGAATAAATTAGAGGTGATTAGCTCATTCTCTTAATCACCTCATCATTTCAATCCAGAGCTTCTGTTTGGCCCTGCTCACTTTGTGACATATCAGTTGTGATTACTGTCATGTCTCCATACGCACAGAGCTGCACTTTAATAGCGGCTCCTGGCAATCTCCTTCGCACACGTCAGCCCGTGTGTGTGCAAATGGCATTCCGACTGTCAGGCGAAGTATGTAAATGAGATTAGCGTAATGCACGCGCGGAGACGAAAGACTAATGTTTAAAGAGTTGCTTGCTGTCGCCGGGCTAACTAAAAGGCTCCCATCGCGAGATTCTACTCTTTATTTAGGAGAGCGCCACCTTGATTTACAGTACCAAACGATCTCCTGCATTATGCAGTAATATTTTTCAGCTTGGAAAAACACGGAAGATATTCACTGTGGTCCGGGGTGGAGATCTCGCCGTGGAGAGAGGGGATTGGATGGATATCCTGATTTGGCGGCGGCGAACATCGCGCACAAGTATCCGCCTGACAGCGTCCCCGAAGTGGCAGAGCATGTGCTTTGTGGAAGCTGCCATGTAGCGGCAGTTGCTTCAGGACTGGCATGGCGACTCTGGGCATGCCACCAAATACTGGGCACAAACGCTGTAGCTCCAGCTGAATATCTGTCAGGGCAGACCAGGTTACAGCTGGCTATTGCCTTGCATTTTAACAGCAGTCACAAAATGAAAGTGCCTTGGTACACCCGCTGTTACAATCTCATGTGTACCCACTAAAGAGCCTCTTTTTATATTATGCATTTATATAGTTGAATATTTGATGAAGCAGTTGGAGTGTGGTCTCTCATCCAGTCTTTTTTTTTACGTTAACAAAGAATTGCACTTTCATTACAACAGAAGAAAAATGTATCATTCTTTTTTTTCAGTGTAGTAAATGAAAAACATACTAGTACAATCAAGGGATACTGATGCGATGAGGGGGCTGCTGCAGGGAAGATGAGTTTATAAGTGGAATTCATTGCAGTCTTCAGGAATAGAAAGTTGGACTTGTAGGCAAGTACATTCTGTGCACCCAAGGCTTATCTGCCAGTCCACCAGGTGGCGCTCTTTATAGAGCTGTTTGAATTATACAAACATTGTCACAACACCTATCTGCTTCTCTCTCCACTCAAAATGACCCAGGCGCATACTGGCTGTCAAATTTGGCTCGTTTTTATGTTTTAACATTTTACATTCATAAATGGCCCGTTGTCCATCCTTTAGTAAATTAAATCACTGTAATATTACACAGGGTTCCTTAAGTATGAAAGACATTTTAATAGTTTTATTGTGGTGATATTGTGCTTGACACTTGACAAAAATATGTTTTATATAACTTTGATCAACATATTTTAGTAGCAGGTTATATTAATCATGAAAACACAGTCATTGGAAATACTTTCTTTTAGTATTTCAGATATATCTTTATCAAAAGTATTTTTAAGTATATTACTATTTTAGCCAACAACATATGCATTTATAAATTGTTTTTGTCAAACATCCAATTAATAATCCTAATTATCAAACAGATTTAAATAAAACAATTTTACTTTAATATTTGCACTTAAAAACAGTACATTCAATTTACCGATACTATGTGAAAATATTAAAGAAATGTGACAAAAATATACTATGACTGGATTGTTTACAGTCAGTGTAAAAAAGCACAATTTTAGTGTATTGTGAGAAAAATAAATTACTGCCGAAAGCACACAAATGAAAAAGCATGAACATTACATGGTACACCAATGCTTGTCTCCAACTTTTACAGTATGAAGCATTTGTCATGTTTGGATGCAGCTCTTACAAAGAGTACAGCAAGTGCTTTATAATGAACCCATGAAAGACAGATTGGAAAAGGTAATAACAGGTTAATCACAAGGGACGCTGGGCCAGAAGGATCACGCTTGCTTGTTGAGTTCTGCCTGTTCAATTCGGCCGGATGTCATAAACACAGTGCTTAGGTATACAGGTCTGCAAAAAGCAGATTCGCCGGTTTGCGAGTTTCAGCAGATGAGGAACAGTTAAGTCTTTCGTTTCAGAGATTTTAGGAAATGGCAATTGCTCCGTGCGTAGCATTTACCGCGCCACAAAGGGGTGTGCTCTGCACGATGTGTCGCCGAAGGGTCCTGTTCCGAAACCGACCTGCGGGTCGAGCGAAACGGTCCGTCCTTCGCTTAGCCAGTGAGTCTCAGAGCCGAGGAGTGCACGTTGCAGATATCGAACCAGTGCTCCTCCACCTCTCTGTGAGGCAGCAGGCCGTTGCGGGGGAGGGAGGGCCGCCGTAAGCGGTCCTTGCTGCTCGCCACCCTCCAGAACCGTGTACCCTTCAGGAAGAAGACGGCGTTGTGCGTGTAAGAGAAGTAGGCCGCGTCCAGGTTGCCCCGCGGGTGGTCACCGGGCACCGCCGGGGGGAATGCCTCATCGATCCTCTTCGGGAAACCGCGCGCCCTGGCGTTGGCGTTCACGTCAAAGCTGTACACCTGTGGCGAGATATTTTTTCCCGCCATTTTAAAAAAAAGACAGCAGAGCCGTTTTGAGGAGAAACGATGGTCAGTACCTGATGTACTGGCCATACTTGCCAATGAGAATTGATTCTCATTTTGCCTACCCGATTAAATAAAGGTAAAATGGTCAATAAATAAACACATGTGCAAGTAACCTTTAACATACATGTCTAACTGGAGATTAAGACAATTTAAGATGATATGATCGCTGTGCTTTTTCACTTTAGCTTGCTGTTTTTAGATACTCTTTCAGACAAGGACATATCAAATACTACTGAAACACAGGAAGGCATGGCTACTGCCAATTGCATAGGTTTGGGTCTTATGTGATAAATAGTGCATTATCAACCATGTTATAAAATGTCTGTGAAATTGTCGTTGTTCTAAATAATTGTTTTCTAGCTTCCAATTGTACTTTAGCCCCTGCTGTTCTCTTGCCCTTTCTCCCTCCCTCTCTCATGCACACTCTCACACTTGCTTTAGATACCCTGCCTGGCCAAAAAAAAAGTCGCCGTTGCACCCGTCATGCATAGTGCCCACTGTACAAGCCTCTGGAGGCAGTGTTATGATCTGGGGTTGCTTCAACTGGTGAGGTCTAGGCTCAGCAACGTTATGCAGCAATAAAATGAAGTCAGCTGATTACCTGAATGTACTGAATGACTAGGTTATCCCATCAATGGGCATATTCCAGGACGACAATGCCAAGATTCATCGGGCTCAAATTGTGAAAGAGTGGTTCAGGGAGCATGAGGAATCATTTTCACACATGAATTGGCCACCAGAGTCTTGACCTTAATCTAATTGAAAGTCTTTGGGATGTGCTGGGGAAGACTTTACGGAGTGGTTCAATTCTCCCGTTGTCAGTACAAGATCTCGGCCAAAAATGAATGCAACTCTGGACGGAAATAGATGTTGTGACGTTGCATAAGGTTGTCAAAACAATGCCACGACAAATGCGCACCGTAATCAAAGCTAAAGGCGGTCCAACGAAATATTAGAGTGTGCGACTTTTTTTTTGGCCAGGCAGTGTAGATCATATGTTGTTTTATTTCATGGTTTTACACTGTCTGTAATTTTATGTGCTGCTGCCTTCTTGGCCGGGCCTCCATTGAAAAAATGATTTTGGATCTCAACGGGACTAAAACCTGGTTAAATAAAGGTTAATAAATAAATAACCTGCGTGTAAGCATATTGGATGTAGGAATAACCTGAATGTGTAGTCATGAAAATCCAATAATAAAGCACCTCGTTTTGAAGAATCATTTTCAGCCAAGTCACAACATCAAATATTAATAGAATGCAGAATAGACTCGTACCGAATAATCATTGACCTATTTATTTATGCATCTTTACTTTTCGGCAAAAAATAGGCTAATAAAAGCCGTCTCCATTTTAATTTTGTGTAGCCGCTCGCATAGCCTGCCCGATATTTCACGGCCTGTTTAAGTAAACAAGATCATAATGGAACAAGCTTCTGCTCTTAAAGACGGCAGTAATTAAAGGCTCTCCCAACGGAAGAAAAACATCAAAGTAAAGCAACTGAGACTCGGAAAATCCTTGTGTCAACCACTCTCAAAACTTTGCAAAGACGTGGACAAACTCATGCAAAGTGAAGAAGACAGCGAAGGACTGTGAATGGTAAGCCTGGCAGCAGTGGCTTACATTTAGAATAAATTGGAATAGCTTTCATTCTTTAAAACAACTGAGGCGAAAACAAGATGCCTAATTTTATTTTTCAGTTGCGTGAAAAATCCATCCGTCGCCGTGTGGATGGAGAGATTTCGCCTAAATTCGGATGCAGCGTCGCACACAATTTTATGGCTACTGTATTTTGTAAAAACCAGTGGTTAAAAATGTAACTGTGATTGTGGAGTACATGCATATTCATGTAATTTTTAAGTACATTGTCTTTACATAAATATTCTTGTTCTGTTCATATGCATGTACTCCACTTCTATTAATACATCAAATCTTTGAATAAAGTCCTATGGGTATTCTCACAAGCAGGTTGCCCTGCATTTATACATTGTATGTTTTTGGTACTATAGTCTGATCTGTACTATATCAGTTACCTTTACTATCCATATGTTAAAAAATACAATATGAAGGGGTGAATGTCGAGGCCTTACATCTGTGCCCTTGAAAAAGTAGATGTGGGAGTCCCTCCTGCTGTAGAAGGCCGTGTCGATGGGGCCTGGAATACCCTCAAAGCCCTCGGAGATGAGCCTGGGATAGCGGCGTCCCTCGGGGTCCTCCGTGTACACCCGGTCGTTCTCACTGTCGTACCTCCAATACCGAGTGCCTGCGTCAACAGAGAAGACCCACAGGACAGCGGGGTAAAAACCCTGCCGCTCAACAGAAGCACAATGCGCTCCACTCAATGACTTACATTTTAAATGGCATTGTATGCATTACATTATCTGTTTGCTTGGAAACCTGTCACAGGCCAACCATACATTGCTTCCATTCTGTAACCCATTTGTGTCGCTGGATATTCGCTGGGGCGAATGAAGTAATCTACCCCACTTTCAGGTGCAACAGCTGTGCCCGGCCGAGATTCAGGCCTGAAAACCTCTGGTGGGTATTTCACAAAGCAGGATTGCTGAGTTAGCTGGATAACTGCGCTGAGTAAAATCCGGAACTTTTTACTTCAGTCCACGTTCCAGATTTGGGAGGGTTCCGGGTTTTAATCGGTGCAGTTATCCAGCAAACTCAATAATCCTGCTTTGTGAAATAACCCCCTGCTTTAAAGCGTGGTGCTGAAACCGCCACACTACACATGACAGCTCCCGTTAAAGTATTACCGCGGTTACCTTTGAAGAAGTAGACGGCGTCGGTGCTCCAGGTCCACACGTGCACACAGGCGTCCACGCCGTCCGCCGGGATTCCGTGCCAGCCCGCCTGCACCGCCACGGGGTCCCCGTAGCGGGTGCGGTTGCTCCGGTTCTCGTACAGCCAGTACCAGCCGTCCCGCATGAAGTAGGTGTTGAAGCGGATGACCACCTCGCCGTACGGGGTCCTCTCCCTTCTGATCCAGTCGAACACCGTGCTGAAGCGGCCCCTGCAGACCCCTGAGAAGGAGGACACAGGGGGCTCGGCTCACTCTCAGACGCTGCTACCGCACAAGCTCACGTGCCAACTTCCTCCTGTTTGGTCACTTCACAAACATATACGTGCACAGGGCCGGTTCTAGGCAGAGGCAATATAGGTGGTCGCCTAGGGTGCCATCCGTATGAGGGGTACCAAACAAAGGGAAAAAATGGACCGTGTCGCGTTCATGACAGTCGGCGTAATCACCCCCGGTCTGCTCCATGATCGCTAGGCCCGGCCCTGTACATGCAGACGCATGCACGGGTCCAATACGGTTTAGATTTCATTAAAAAATGGCCAATTTGTCATAGGCCTCAGAATGACGCTGTTACATGTAGGCCCGTCTGCATCGGTTTAATTTTAACCCACCAACTCCCACATGAAAATAGCGAATGCGCGCTTCGCAGATTCGCGCGGACGTTGATAAATATGCACGGGGCGGCGCTCTTATTGCACCTGATTCTTTTGAGAGTCCGATACGATCTAATGCCTGGTGAATGAAGACTAATGGCCGCCGCGAGGCGAGGCGCTCATCAGTCGGTGAGATGTGTTTTTTGGATCGCGTCGAGCCGAGACTTTCATTTCCTCACAATATCTACAGCTGGGATCTGTGTGGATCCTGTCCTAGTGTGAGTTCTTAAGGAAGTTGGGGTGGTGGTGGAGGTGGGGGGTATGGGGGCAAGGAATTTGGAGGAAGATCGCTCACCGTACAGGTGTTGTATGGCTTTCCTGTCCAGCCAGTCGATCTCGAAGCCTTCGTCCTGCGGCAGGTAGCTGGGCTGCATGATGGAGCCCATCCTGTGGACGTGGGGCAAGCCCAGAACATGGCCGATCTCATGCACGGCCACCTGGGGGGAAATGACACCAGTCAGCCAATCAAACTTTACTTTGGATGGTGCCGTCTACAAATAGGTTGCCGCACAGTGTCTGACAATGGCACAATTTCCCAGGGAATTTAAAAAATGTGGAAATTTTTCAATTGAATCAATGTGGGAAAACGGCGAAAATTACTCTGACCCTTAAATGGCGATTAAGCTGAAATCCTGAAAAATGGCGGGGTTACAAAGAATAGCTCATTAAACACAAATATATTGCAATAATAGGCCAGCACTTTTAGGGGTGACAAGGTGACTCCGGTGAGGCCTTAGCTCTGTAATTGGTTTTTCCCGGGCCCTCGCACAATGAATAATCATTCTCTCGTCGCAAAGAAAACTTCTCCGCGCCACGGCCGTGCGGGCGTTTGCCGGCTCGGCGGGGCGCTCGGTCGAAAGCTTACTTTGAGGAGGCTGATCCCGCTCCCCGTGTTGGGCGCGGTGAAGTGTTCATCATCGTCGAAGTGAATGTCTCCCAGGAACCACGCGTGGGCAAACTCGCGGCCGGCCCCGTCGAACCTCTGAGTGCATCCCAAGTGTCTGCCTGTACCGCGGATGCAAGGAAGCAGTCATTCAATTAAATCTTTACTGTCACTGTTCGCTTCACTCAACCACTGAAATATTAAGCGCGCTTGCGTACAGACAGTTATGCCAGGGTAGAAGGATCAAATGTTTTATATGCATGTCAAAACCCATGATTACATTGAACACTTCATAAATTTCTATCAGACGTGCTTGTTTTTTTCTTCTTCGCCATTTCACCTCGGTAACCGTTCGCATACCGACTGGCGCACCTGTTCCAAACCCCAGCCTGATGTCAATTTCGTCCAAGGGCGAACGCGGGTCCTCCTCGAACTCCAGTGGAGACACCTCGCTCCACATCCTGAAGGCCAGCCTGAAGATGTAGCGCTGGTCGTCGATGGACAGCTGGCTACTGTAACCCTCTCCTATCAGCCTCCATTTCAGGACCTTCTTGGAGAAGGCCATGTGCCCCAGTCCTTCGGCCTCCCTCTTCCTTCTCCGCCTCGACAGAAGCGTTTTCAGGTGCCGCTTCCCACGGGAGACGCCCGCGGACGCCTGCCGATCCCCCGAGCCGTCGACGGCCTCATTGGTGCCGTTGCTGGCCGTGATGTTACTGGCTGTGGCGTTTTTCAGCTCTGTGCTGGTGGAGTTGTGCGCCTCAGAGGAGTTTGTAGCCTCCTCTTTGTCCGGGACCCCGCATCTGGGCTCGTTCATTGCAGCTTTGGTGGCGTCGTCAAATGCACCTGTGACAGGTAGGCCTGAAACTCTCTGGAACTCTTTGAGGGCTGAGACGAACTGTGAGCTTTCGGCCGGATCATCTGATTGGTCTTTGATCCCCATCCGGGATAAGGATCCTCCCTCTTGAATTACTGGCATGATGTCCTTTGGCGGCGCGCTGTCATCGGAGAGAACGGCTTCTTCTTCTTCAAATTGGATTTCCTCCCAGTTGACTGGCTTTATGAAGCCGTACTTGGAGAGAAATTGCTGAAGAGACACAAAACGGAACACATTTGCAGTTAATCTTTTGCACTGCACAATAAAACTGTTCCTTTACTTCATGTCAGCTGGTACGATCACGGGGAAAAAAACATTTGCATAGGAATTAATTTCACCCTTTGAGGGCATATAAATCATGGATTTTAAAGGGTGTTATACAGTGATGAATGGGGTTTATGTTACTGTATCTGTTATCTTTAACATGGATCCAACAATTTATATGTTCCTTCTCTTCCTGAGCACCCACTCAAGTAAGGGAAGCCATCTCATTAATGTCTACATGCTCTGTGTTTTCCCTTGGCAATACTAAGAAGACTATGATCTCATTACACAGTCGTACAAACAGCAATGGCATACAAAATAAACATAAAATGAAACACCCTATTTAAAGGATATGATGATGGGATACACATCGATTACAGCAGTGTGAAATGCACACACACACACACGCATAATTGTAATATAGCCAAGGTGGATACTGTTACCTGTGCGGTGTCTTCATCAATTATGGGATCTGCTTGTTGCTGTATTTCAACATCGGAATGGTCTCGGTTGTGGAAAATCTTTTCTGCCACAGTTGAAATGTCCGTCAGTAAGATTAAGGCGATCAGCTGTAAGGAGGTCAGCATCGTGATGATTTCAGAGCCCGAGTAACGTAGGTAATTTTCCTTTGTCGTTTTTGAGTAACGTTCCGTCTGAAATGAACGATCGCAGTTCCAATTTATGCGTTCCACCAAAAGGTAGCCACGCCTCAGTTAAAAAATAGTAAATAGTCTTTCAAGTTATAAAGTTCAGATTCTAAAGATTTAATTATTTGGGTGAGAATTACTTTCCCCTCCCTTCGCTGCAAGTGTCAAGGTGGTGTGAAATCCGTATTTAATGCTGGACCCCCGTGGTCAAAGCCAGGTGGCTAACTCGAAATTAATTCTTGATGCATTAGCTACCATAATATTTCCAACCCTTAAATTACACAAGCCAATTCATGTATTGACAAATTAGTGTGAACGCTCAATTTATTTACATGTTTGTATTTTTCAAAGATGTGTAGGTAAATTACGAGTCACCTGATGTTGACACGCGTATGGTGATAAGAGCCACGCGACTACCGTTGGCACACCTGCCTCGCGCTTTCCTCTTCAGCTGAGCAACTAAACATTTCTCACACCTTAGCGACAGAAAACGCAAGTGAGCCCCCTTACAACGTTCAGGGGTCTCTTGTGAGATGTAAAACAAATAAACAGCAGTTTCCTGACGTAAAAAGCTTGCGTCAACAGCTTTTTTATAAAGGGATATTTGTTGTTTGCTTGGCACCAAGCTTCATGAGGTTTTAAAGAATGCAAATAAATGTATATTTTTCGGTCTCCAATATTTTTTTGCGTCATTGCATAAATAAACATTGGATAGCCTATTTAACTAGCATTACACAATGGAAACGTATTGGTATATATTGAAAAATATACATTTTCCATCATATTGTATATTTAATGTATTATACTTATGTTCAGATACACCCCACTGAGACTAATAATTCGAGTATTTTGTAATACATTTCTATATAATGCACAATGCATTTCTCCATATAAATGATATATTGTACATTTCAAGTTTTCAAGTCCTATTTTACAAAGAAGTCTGTCTTCATATCATTGTAAGGCGTAGTTCAACTCACGAGCGGAATTTCTGCAAGTGTCCAAATAGGGATCGCAAATGGAATCATTTACAAAAATGATGAACTCAAACAGACCCGTGCTATTTATTACAGACAACGACACAGTTTACAAAAATAAATTGTCAATGGCTTAAAAGTATGTCCCTTTCCCATAAAGATCCAACTGTCACATAATAGCTACCAATATCTGATGTAAACTTTACAAAAATATTCATTACACAATGACATGCTTTTCAAAGAAAATATTTCAACGATGAAAGAAAGCATAGTTTTGCAGTATCTCTCACTGCGCCATTCATTACATTCAGTGTGTGAAGTATCCATAAATCTAGCATTCGGAATATGTTTTCAGGACGGCGTAACACCAAGGACAATATTAAACGTGAACATTTTTTTAAATACAAAATCAACAGGGAAATCCAGCAATTGGGTAATTCGAGTAGGAATAATTTAAAATGAGACACAGATGGAACTTAATTTGATGGCAGCATGACACATGACCCACAGCGGGGATGATTGGCTTCGGGGTATCAAACATCCAGGAGACTGAAAGCACGGTCACTGCAAAGCTCGTGCAATCCCAGCAGCCAGGTCCTGGGCCGTGGGCCTCACTGCTGAACAGCTCACGCACAGGCCCTCTGCCACCATGGCATCTGCTGTAGTAGGTCCTATGGCTGCAAACTGTAAGACAAAACCGTTCGGTTCAGTCGCATTGATAACGGGCCTACAGCATCACATGGACAGGTAACCTTTTCATAGTGACACGCGTGAGCTAGTTGTGACTTCTTTGTAATTGCCACGTAGTAAAGTATCCTTGTTCTTTTTTGTGTTTGTTTCATTAGAGATTCAGAAAAATGACAACTGGTACATACTGCAGTCTGTCTTAGCGGGGCAGGGGGCTGCAGCAACAGCTGACACGTATTGCTCATGCAAAATTGTGCTAATTTGTATCCCTTTCTGTTTCACTACACTTATTGGTGAAAATAAAAGCCACATTTTTGTGTCCATCACTTGAAAAAGGTTGTTAACAAAACCTTGCAAGTACTCTGGATGCAATTTAGCACCCATGTGTTATTCAGAAATGCAAATGGCCTTTAAAGGGGGCATTCAATCTTTTAAGGCTTTTGATCGTGACCAGGGTCAAAGTATGTTTTCTGGTGTCATGGAAACAGTGCGAGTTGCTGAAGTATTTTTGGGTATCACTACAATGCAACATAAACACAGTCCTTCATTAAATTACATTACATTACAATCATTTGGCAGACGCTTTTATCCAAAGCGACGTACAATAAGTGCATACTGAAGGTCAATGAAGCGACTACAAAGCACAACTTTCTCATAACATATGAGCCATTTCTAGTAATGAACATAGAATAGTACACACAATTCTTTGTTCTTCAGAATTGTTAATGCTTCACACAAGGCCATTATGATTGAAAATTTTCATATTTTCTGTGCCAAAAACCTTGTACACAAAAAACAGAATTCCCAGGAACAGCAAAAAAAAAATAAAGCATTGTGGTTTGGTCATAATGACATTTTAAACCAAGTTTTTTATGTGTTGAGCTATACATGGGCTGAATGGGAACTTTCAATGTGCGACAGAAGAGGTGAACACAATGCAGACCTTTCAATCTTTTACATTCGGAGTGACAAATATTCTGTGGTGTGAATGTTTCTTAACAACAGTGAGATGTCATTCAGTAGATTGATGAACCATCCCCATACAATATACCACAGAATGTTCTGCTGTAGCATTGATCCCCAACCCTGTTCCTGGGGATCTACCATCCTGTAGGTTTCCCCTCCAATCCTAACAAAGCGCACCTCATCCAACAGCTAGAGATCTCATTGAGCTGCTAATTAGTAGAATCAGGTGTGCCAAATTAGGACCTACAGGAAGGTAGATCTCCAGTAACAGGGTTGGGGACCACTGTGCTATAGTAATATATTTTTGTTGCAACATATACTTTTTATTAGATTTTAGCATTTTGTTTTTACTTTAGGTATAAATGCTGACAAAAAAAAAAAAGTTTCATTTTAGGCATTGCTCTGGAACGACACGTCGCAGATCTTACCCTTAAACATGACACCAGCCCCTCAAACCATTGCTTTGTGCAATGTAGAACCATTAAATCATGTTGTCATAATGTTCTTGAGCGACAAGCTTAGAATTACTTATGTCTTTATTTTCGACTGAATTGGTAAATAAATGATGCACTGGTGCGCTGTGTGTCAAACAGCTTCAGAAATAAAGATAGTCCCTTTCTTCCAAGAGTACACAGGAAGACCCCTAAAAAAGGCGCAGTACTGAACAGCGTAAAACCGTAACCCGTAAAAAAAACTTTAAAAAAAACGTAAAAAGTCATGCTTATAAAATAACTGGGCTTTTCTTCATACACCTAAAAGCAAATCTTGGACTGGAGAAAACAACGCCAGGATGAAATCGGTAATAAACCTGCACAGCGTCACGTCACGTTGTCACCTATCACTGAGATGACAGCTGGGGTCACTCCCTTTTCGATCAGCTTGACATGCTCAACTTATTTGTGAACGAAAAGCATGCAATGGGTGTACCGGCTGAGGGACGTGAATGATAATGGGGCCTTTATGTTGGGTCTGCTCTGCTCTGTGACACGTTTTTTTTTCCCCCAGTGCCATTCTGATGCCTGTCATACGATTACATCATAAATCCCCAGAGAACATTTAATTATGAATAATCTAAATGTACTTTTTGCATGCGTGATAAAGTCACATCCTAATAATGAACTATAACAAGGGGGGGTTTTCCTTTAAAAACTAGTCATATTTTACACAATCGTTAAAGGTTTTTTGTCTACTTGGAGCTTAAAAATAGTTTATGTGCCCTAGCAGAAGTAAATATATACTTCAAAATCCAGTATTTCTCTCTGGGAACTACCTAGGACTTCCATACTGTCTAATCCTGCTTTATGCCAGGTTGTATTGTAAGCCATGTTTATTCATGTCACATGGTATATGAGATAATGTAATGAATTGATTCTCAGCTCAAAATCTTACGGGTGGCTTGCCTTGTGTGCCGTTCTCACTAGACTTGCAGACTGTCAATGATTTGGTTCACGTTTCTCGCGCGCTAATGAGTATATTGTGACAAAAGCCAGAGAAAACACGGCACATTTCTAAGGCTCTTGACACTCTTAACGGGGACTGCTGAGTTCCAATGGCACAGTGACAATCCTGCTATGGGTCTATATGTATCCTTTCTGCCTGTGATTATGCACAGGAGCACTCACCAGATGAGAATGATGAAGGAGAAGCTCATATCTGTCAGTTTCCTGTCCTAAATTAGCACCCATTCTGAATAGATTTAGGACAAGGGAGCGTAATAGTGCGCACAATGCACACAGTGAGAGCACATTGGATATATTCTGAACCAGCAGAATGACCCTGCATGTATCTCTTATAGGGAACTGTTCTGTTAACTTTGGTTCCGACGGAACACATGTTGCATTTCACCCTTTGTCCAAAAAATCCAGTCAGTGAACAGTGCCGGATACTATACACGCTCTATACTGTTGGGACTCGAAAATATGTTGTTTATAATAATGTGCTGTTCCCTGAACTAAATAAGATGGCTTCTCACATGGGATTTCAAATTCAACAAACTCCAAAACGGAGGAATTGAAGCCAGATGGTGTTTTGTGCCTGCGCGTCAGCGGCCCGATGCAGCCATGTCGCGTTATAAGTTATAACCCCACGCGACCGAAACGTTTCGTTTTATCCGACACATATCTTTATAGTTTAACAGCAGCACACTGGCATTTGTCAAACGTGTAAGCAGTCCCCGTTGACCTTGAAAAAAGCAAACCGATGTGGTTTATCCAAAGGGTGAATGCCGACTGTACCTTTATCTTATTCAACTCGTCTCCTGCCAGCCTCCGCACAGCCTCCAAGCAAAACTTTACTCCAGATGGGCTGAAGAACGCAATGCTCCCTGGAATGCCCTGAATTTAGAAGGAAAACCTGTATCTATACATCAAAATAAATAACACCAGAGAAATAAACTATAGAAACACTACAGAATTTAACATTGTATCACCCCTGACTGACTCATAGCTATCTCTAACATAATTAATTAGAGAATATAATCCTACTCAAAATTAATTACGTGGCTTTTAATGTTTGAAAAAAAAAAAATCTTAAATCTGTTGAAGTGTTACAAAACCTTGTCTCTTTAAGTGCGACATATTTTGTGTGGGGAAGTGAGGAGGGGTAGAGCGTTTTCTCTTTGGGGGGCGGGGGGGGGTGGGGATGTGTGAAAGATATTTGACATCTGGAGCATTTGTGAGACACGTGTGAATGGCTCTGGCAGTGGGGACAGAAACATGACACCGATACTGTCAGCTCCGTTAACACGCCCGTCTATCTCCTGTAACCTCTGATAATAATCCTGATTAGGACGGTCTACCTGCTTGGAGAAATAGTCCATCAAGTTCCTCTCCAGGTCTGGATGCTCAGCCGTTTGATAGACTGTCAAAGTTTCCAATGACACTCCTACACACACACACACACACACACACACACACACACACACACACACACACACACACACACACACACACACACAAATACAGGTTTCATTATATTCACAATTAGTTCTGCATACTGAGGATGTTTTTTCCACCGTTTCCACAATTTCACCGGCCACAAACTAAGCAGTAAGTAATGGCCCCTGTGACACTGATCAGTATAAACGGAGTGAGTTTAACCCAAAGACAATCTGGCTTTAAAAGTGATAGTCGTTTAGAGACACTAAGAACGTCTCAGTCGGTGGAGCAGAGAGAACACTTTCCAAACAAAAAACTGCACAGATATTTAAATATAGCAATATTAACATAAAGCATTACCATTTTCCCTCAGAGCAGTGGGTAGGACTTCTCTTTTAAGTGATCCGCAAGGAAAGAGCAGCGGCAAAATACCGGCGTCTTCCTCTGCATTAAGAACATTATTAGTTTGATGAAGGTATAATGTAAGTTTCCTGGTGCCAATTAAAAGTAACCTGGTTTATAGCGTATAAGCAGGTCTCGGGTTATTCTAATGACTTGTACATAACAGGCATTGTCGAACGCAGACCGCTTTATCTTACTTTCAAGGATAAAGCGTGAAAGCACATCTGCGGTTCCAGTTTCCTCCCCCTGTGGAATGAGGCCCAGCTCTTGCACTAGACGGAAAAAGAAAGAAATCTAAACGTGAACAATAAAACTAATCGCCTGCATGTCTACAAGTAGCACCCACACATGTGATATGTCTGAATGAAGCAGAAGCTTTAACTCGGTGGGAGTTTAAAGGCGAGTACGACTTACTGACAGGTAGCAGCTGATAAAGGAAAACGGCCTCCGTTTGCGTGAGAGAACACTGCACTGCAGCATTACGGCAACCAACAGACAAAAATAAAACCTTTTTCTGGGCGACGCTTTTTGCTGAGTGAGTCGAACAAAAGCAATATCAGTTTTGTGCCACCTGAGATGAGGTTTGTATCTAATTGGTGTCCCATCTGTGTGAAATTACTCAAATTAATGACCCCCGTTAGCGTTCAGCGTGGAGGCTTCACATTAAAATATCTCGACCAGCAGGACTTGATTTTAAGGGCTCGGATCAACATAACTTCATAGCCTCATATTTTTTGATAATTCCACCAAATTTAAACGTGAGGTGAATAAATTGGTGAAATTCAGGTTGCATAGGCCTACGGCTCCAACTGTAGACCGCACAGGCCACGTCGGGGTAGCTCTCAGCCGCGCGTACACAGGCAGGTACCGTAAGCACAGCGACAGAAACGGCCGCCTCCGGGCTCGAGCGTGGAGATAAGCAGAGGGATTAACCTGCGATTAGCGCAAACCCGCGGGGATGATTCATTACCCCCTTTACGCACCATGCTTGCTTTTTTTTTTTTATTCGTGAGGCGTTCGACACGGCGCTAACAGGCTAGCGCCTCGCGTTTTAACTTACAGAACGGTTGAGGAATTCGGATAGGGTTTTTTTTTTGGCATTGTGAAACCAGCAGCAGGAGGATTAGACAGGCACAAAGAGGCTGGGAACGAGGGGGCCCCACCTGCCACCCCTGGCAAGACAGGCGACAAGTTTCTGGGTGCGCTCTTTTTTTTTTGACAGTAAACTGTCACTTGTGGAAAACCAATTTCCAGCTGAACTGTGGCAAGTGATAATCACATTGACACATTTGTGCAGGATGCAGGTGCCTGTCAGAGAGAGGGCTCCTTCAATTAGCAGCTCATCAGCTAATGTGTTAAAGAGACAGGCACCAGGGACCTACCGGCTCCCTGCCACTGCCAGGCCTAGTAAGAGAACCGGAGTGGAACGCCGATAGCACCAGTGGTACACGCGACTTGACGATTCCTTCCGTACTAATCCGTGTACCAGACTCTTTATCATAAACAGTGAACGTATGCAGGACCCTGACATCACGCTGAACACATGTCCCTATTAAATAAGTAAATTATATTTTGCAAATTACAAAAGAACATTTGTTACATCAGGGTGTAATAAAATTCAGAAGGAACTTGTTTACTATTCACCAGTGTACAGTGAGGCACTGTAACGCCAGCCCGTTTAACCACATTGATTTCAAGTATATATTTGATGCACATGTTTTGTAGATTTTTTCTGCCACGTTAGACTTGAAAGGGATTTTAAAGCCTGCAGTGAATAAAGACTTAATTTGCCATTTTAAAACAGCGGTTAAAGAGCACTTGAGAAGAATGGTCGTTTTCAAAAGCGAACAAATAAAATAAAGCTGAAACAACCCACCCAAGGCTGCCGTAGCTCTCCCCACAACATAGACGGATTTTTCATTCCACTTGTCCTTTATAGTGCTGATCCACTCTGCAAGACACAAAATTAACAACAAATATAACACGGTTAAGGAGCCGCGCTGTGGTGTACGGCAGGGGAGGAGCCTCACGGCCTCGGGTCGAATCCGGACCGTGCCAGTGCCGACTGCGGCCGGTAGCTCCGCGGGGCGACGCACAATTGGCGCCCGCGTCACCCACGGTACGGGAGGTATTCAGTCGGACAGGGGGTCCGCGTTTCATCGCTCTTGGGCGCCCCCCGCTGGCCGATAAGGGCGCTTGTAAGCCTGGACGCATATGAAAGGTCCCTTCTCCGACACCGCTCTGTACGAACTTAGCTGCGACGTGAAAGGAAGCAGCTGTCGGGCGGGCACGTGTTTCGGAGGAGAACCGCGGGCGTCCCAGCTCTCCCGAACTGGCAGGGTGGTTCACGCTTCAACCCTGCTGCGGTTGCAGACAGTTGCACATTCGAGATTGGGGAGGGAATTGGATAGGTACAGCCCCGGGTTGGGTGGCAAATTTAAAAATAATAATAGTAATTATTTTTTAAAAAGTGGTTCCTGAGACCTAAATGTCACTTTATTTCAGCAATTTCATTTTGAGCTAAGCATGTCAGTTATGTTTATTTTGCTTTCAGTTCCACTACAAAAAAACGAGATTGACGGTGAACCCGATAAGACAGATGCTGTAAGGAACTACCATATGATTAAATGGCTGTCAAGAAACAATTTGCCCGACTGTTTGGATATATTTTCATTATTGTCCTTGTTTTCACAAAGCCGGTGGTGAAATGGAACCACAATTAGCTGACATACATTTACATACATACATATGCATTATCGCAGATGCCCAGCGGTAGATTAGCGATAACATGTCAGGGACCTCACAATGCAACACCTGCTTAGATCACCGGAACTGTTGACAGAACATTTTATTTCTATTAAACTGAGAAGTAGAAGGCTGATGTTTTGGTGTAATGAGGCGGTATTAGCAAAACGGGCTAAACAAAACATTTCAAAGCCAAACAGAAACACGGAAACAATTACCTCTTAATGTCTTCTTTTTTTTTTAAACTGTTCCGTTTTTCCCTTTTATGTTGCGTTTATTTAGTCGGGTGGTGATCAGAAAACAATTCCATAAATATCCCAGGTGTTTGTTTGTAAAAAAGATGGCGTTATAAAAACCTTTGCGGGTTGTTAGCTGTCACCCTCAATCATCAGGTGAGGTATACAGCTCTATTGGGCATACTGTGAGAGGAATTCAATGGCAGCATTAATGAGTAAAGCAAAATTTTACAACAGGAAATAATAAAATCCATAGACATATACGCCATACAAATATTATGAGGAGAGTGATTAAAGTTGGAGATGATTTCATATCTTCTGTAAATGGTGAGGATCACTACAATGACCATAAACGTGATGCAAAATGTTGAATGGACAAAGGTCACCCCTCTCGAAATGCAACATCGTTCTAAAGCCCCTCCTCATTTTCACTCATTCAAAACGGGTTATATTTGCCAAAAAATATGGAGAATGTTTATATGGAGAATATGGAAATCATACAGCAACAAAGAAATTATGCCACTGTTTAGCCTTCCATTAACCTGCCTTTATAAAAGGTTATGGAAAGTGAAATCTGCTAACTGTGGTTAATGCTGACATCTATAGGCTGTTCACAGCTAATGCAATGTCAAACTACACAGCCTTCTAAGGAGCTCAAATTTTACAGATTTGCCAGATGTTCATGCAACATATTACATGCCATTTGAACAGTACACATATCTTGTGTGCTGTTTCACAAATTCAGTCTGACTACCAAATAATCTGTCGGAGACCGCAAATCATTCAGGAGCCTGCTTACTATCTGATTCACTGAGTTATACACCGATCAGCCACAACATTAAAACCACTGACAGGTGGAGTGAATAACATTGATTATCTCGTTGTTATTTTGGTTCTGTACTCTAGCACTTTGAGTTTGATACAATGACAATGAGGTTGAAGTGCAGACTGTCAGCTTTAATTTGAGGGTATTTTCATCCATATCGGATGAACCGTTTTGAAATTATAGAACCTTTAGTACATAGCATATTGGACAGTTTAACATAATGTAGAATAAAGTAATCATTTTTAATATTTGGTCGCATATTTGCATGCCATGAATTCCTGATGTCTGTGACCCAACAACATCAAAAGACTCTTAATATCTTATTTTCCGATACTATAACGTCTCTGCATTTGAATGGATCTCTATAGGAATTGGGGGGTGGGACTACATCATATGGAGCTGTACATTATGCTGGAACACTATGGAACCCATGGTTGGCTAACTGTATTTCTGGCAGCAGAGTGATGGTTTAAGGCTTGTTTGATACGTCAGACCCTTGATGACTTAGAGCCATTTAGCCAACCATGTGTTCCATACTGTTCCAGTGTAATTTACAGCTAAATCTAGTCTCACCCCCCAATTCCCATAAAGATCCATTCAAATGCAGAGAGGTTATAGTATCACTTGTAGGAGTGCCAGAAAATAAGATATCAAGAGTCTTTTCATATTGTTGGGTCACAGACATCAGGAAGTCATGGCATGCAAAGGATATGCAACCAAATATTAAAAATGATTACTTTATTCTACATTATGTTAAACTGTCCAATATTTTTTGATGCCCAAAAATGTGGGGGACTATGTACAAAAGTTTCTATAATTTCTAAACGATTCATCCGATATGGATGAAAATACCCTCAAATTAAAGCTGACAGTCTGCACTTCAACCTCATTGTCATTGTATCAAACTCAAAGTGCTAGAGTACAGAACCAAAATAACAACGAGATAATCAATGTTATTGACTTCACCTGTCAGTGGTTTTAATGTTGTGGCTGATCGGTGTATTTGCTAGCATTTATGATGTCAATGAGTTATAGATTTCCAGTGTATTTTGTTGCCATTTTGAGCATAGAAATGGCAGGGAGCAATCCAGTACAAAGTGTAGGGTCCAACCAACATCTTGAGAATAGAATTGTAGGTTACCTGTTGACTTGCATTAGTTCACTAAACACTAATCCTGTCATGAGACTACTCACCTTTCCTTCTGTTATTCCCTTCCAGACACATTCTGACAGCCTCCACTGCTCTTGGGCTGGTAAAGATAAGCCCGCCATGTTTTTCTGGCTGAAAAAGCTGAGGGAAAACAATATATTGCAACAACAACTACTACTACTAGTAATAATAATAATAGAATAATATGTTTTCAGGATAGTAACTGATTATAACTTAAAGTATCAATGTAAATGGGTTGCATTATTTTCCAATTATAAATGGGGAAAGGTATTTACCCTGTCAGACAATGAATTCAAGGACACAAATTTAAAAGACAAAACCGGAATCAACGTAGGTTTGTGTCCATATGATGTCAGCTCCTAAAATATCAAAACAGTAAGAAGTTAGCAGGAATTCAGTAAATACTAAAATAATGGCACTGTTATAAACAACAACATGAAGCAGCATTACAACCATTTGCAAAATAAATAAATACATATTGCTACGTAGTGCATTTCCCAATATGACTAAGTTTAAATGTGACTGGAATCTTAAATACAGTGTGTACTTGATTTTATGCAACCTATATCTCTGGATTCCCTTAAAACAAAGTAAAGCACGTACATGCTGTGTTATTATTTGCATCTACCTTTACATAAGGATCAGGACCAGAATCTCCGTCTCGCGGCTCTTTAAGCAGCAGCACATTCATCTTGCCAGAAGATTCAATGTCCTATGCTGAAGCCAGGGAGGTTTACAACAAAATATAGTGGAATTGTTTGAAGTGGAGAAAAAAATACAATAAAAACCAGATACTCGCACGGGGTATTAAGGCAAAACTGAGGAGAATAATCGTTTGAAAGCACGAGGCACGCCCAATGACAGTCATCTTCTGATAGCAGAACTGGTGGTTATGTTTGACTTCTGCAACTCAAGCCAAGCTAGTTGTCATGACGTTTGTCTTACGACTAATGCATGCAAATGAGTCTTCCACAAATTTGCATGTAAGAAATGTACCTAGCTAGTCCGTAACACGTTTGGAGATACTAAGCAAGATTAATTAGCTAGCTTGTAGCGACAGCTAGACGCAAGGGGTTTCATTGTTGTTGGTCTGCAGCGAGGACCTTATCGGCAAGAAAGGAACAGCAGCACATAGCTAGCTACAATAAGCGAGCAGGCAAACTACAATACGACTGTAGCATGCTAACTAACGACGCCGCTCGCCGAAGTGGTAGTTTCCCTTTCAAATAATGTTTTATTTTATTTTATGTACCACTAGAAAATGATCATCTGGAAAGCAAGAGACCTAACTTCACATACTTGTTCAAAGTTTTCTTGCCATTCTTTCAAAACGGGACAGCTGTTCCAACAACAACATCATGCAGTCTTGCTACTGAACTCGGAAGTAAATAAAGGGGGAGTTCTTTATCTTAAAATTGACACAAACTTGAGTGAATAATTTCTTGAACACAGAATGTGGATTGCATACTTTTTTTATTTAAATAGTATTTTTTGAATAGGTTGTATGTTGAGCGTACTATTTATAATTTATTTAATGATGTGATGACGTTTCACACCCACATCCCTCTGAAATTGGTTTATTCGACATGAGAAAAAGGAGTCATTACGGCTCAAGCACGAGCTATTTCAAAATAGGACCCCACTGAGATTTGAGCCAATATGGCAGATTCCGTGTCACAGTTTCGTAGACCTGTCCCCTCTACAAAACACTGCACATGACCCTTGACTTTCTAGTCGTGACTCGTGTTTGCAGCATGGCATCTTTCGCTAAAAGACGAGCTGTGGGAATAGGTGAGAATCCCGATGACAGGGAAGATGAGAGCTCGAGTGAAGGATCACACGATTGTGATTCTGGAGAAGAGGACAGCAATGACTCTGATGAAGAGATTAATGAGGTCGGTTTTCTGCTAATGATGTAGCTAACATTAGATGTCGGTTTCCAGGGCCTACCTGTGTTGCTATTTACTTCGCTGGCTAACTAGCATGATAGCTAGGTAGCTAACGTCAACGTCTCTAGTGCTGGAGTTGGCTAGCTAGCAAGCTCGCCAATAATTCGTTAATGTGAGCAAATGAAATTGCCAGTTAGCTAATCATTTATGTGGATAGCTGATAACAACGGTGTTAACTAATTAAATCGGCGTGCTCGCTATTGTAATACAATGAGATTGTAATACGATGCTCCCTGCATTATGCTCAAATTCGCTGCATTGATTAATCATTAATAAGAAGCAAGCGAGCTAATTTAGTTTATGGTTAGCATATTAGCAAGCTAAGCGAATAGCTATCTTATGCTTGGCTAACACAGCTCAGAAGTTTTCGTAGTTTTGTGAGCGTAACGTTAGTTTGTTTATTATAAGTTTTGATAGTTTTCGCGTTACGCATTTGCATATTAAGTTTAATGTGGGTAACGTTAACTTACAGTCAAGCCGGAAAGTCTGCACACTCCTTTCACCTTCTCCACGTTTTATTACGTTACAGACATATTCTACAATAGCTTGAGTGTAAAATATCATATGTACACAAGTGTGCACACCCTTTGATATGACACCCAAAAGTGAGCTGAGGTGCATTTTGTTTCCACTGATACTGCTTGAGATGTTTCTACAACTTAATTGGAGTCCACCTGTGATAAATTCAATTGATTGGACATGATTGGGGATTACCAACACCTGCCTAAGGTCCCACAGTTGACAATGCATGTCAGAGCAAACTCCAAGCCATGGGGTCAAAGGAATTATCTGCAGACCTCAGAAACAGGATTGTGTCAAGGCATAGATCTGGAGAAGGGTACGGAAAAATCTCTGCAGCTTTACAGGTCCCAAAGAGCACAGTGGCCACCATCATTCGTAAATGGAAGAAGTTTGGAACCACCAAGAATCTTCCTAGACCTGGCCGCCCGGCCAAACTGAGCAATCGGGGAAGACGGGCCTTGGCCAGGGAGGTGAGCAGGAACCCGAGGGTCACTCTGACAGAGCTCCAGCGTATCCTTGTGGAGATGGGAGAACCTTTCAGAAGATCAACCATCCAGGCAGCACTCCACCAATCAGGCCTTTATGGTAGTGGCCAGACGGAAGCCCCTCCTTAGTAAAAGGCACATCACAGCCCGCTTGGAGTTTGCCAAAAGGCACGTAGAGGACTCTCAAACCATGAGAATCAAGATTCTCTGGTCTGATGAAACCAAAATTTAACTTTTTGGCCTGAATACCAAGCGTCACGTCTGGAGGAAACCAGGCACCGCTCATCACCTGGCTAATACCATCCCTACAGTGAAGCATGGCGGTGGCAGCATCATGATGTGGGGATGTTTTTCAGCAGCGGGAACGGGGTGACTAGTCCTGATAGAGAGAAAGATGAATGCAGCTAAGTACACCGAGATCCTTGAAGAAAACCTGCTCCAGAGCGCTCTGGACCTCAGACTGGGTCGAAGGTTTACCTTCCAACATGACAACGACCCGAAGCACACAGCCAAGAGAACAAAGGAGTGGCTTCGGAGAAAGTCTGTGCATGTCCTTGAGTGGCCCAGCCAGAGCCCAGACCTGAATCCAATTGAACATCTGTGTAAAAAGCTGAAAATGGCTGTGTACCGACGCTCCCCATCCAACCTGATTGAGCTTGCAAGGCTATGCCAAGAGGAATGGGCAAAAATGTCCAGAAACAAGTGTGCTAAGCTCGTAGCTTCTTTCCCAAGATGCCTTGAAGCTGTAATCGCTGCCAAAGGTGCAGCAACCAAGTATTAGGCTAAGGGTGTGTACAGATATGTAACCTCTAAGTAACCTATTTTTGTCAGTAAAATAAAATTGCATATTTTCTAAAAACCTGTTTTCACTTTGTCATTATTGGCTATTGTGTGTAGATGTTTGAGGCAAAAAATGAACTCAATCTATTGTAGTATAAGTCTGTAACGTAATAAAACGTGGAGAAGGTGAAAGGAGTGTGCAGACTTTCCGGCTTGACTGTAAATCAATTTCCAGGCCAGCTCATTTATATCGCCAGCAGTCCAATAATCGTTCCAGCACTTGGGTTTGCCCATGTATTGAATAAAATCAGGGCTTGTCTTGTAGTACATTGGCTGTTAGCTACAGTGACTTTATAGCTAAGTTAACGTTATATCCAGGCGTCAAGTCAGAAAGATTGCTTAAAGGATTAACATGGTGGTTGAATGTGACACTTGCCAGTTGTCTTTAGGCAACAACAAAACAAATGTGCATAATTTTTTCTATTATTCAGTCATTTAAATGTATTTTAAAACTTATTTTTCTATGCTTAAATTTCCCACTCTAAAAGTTCACCCAAACTGTCTGGGCGTGGTAATGAGAACTGTCAATTAGCTATGATTGACAGACCGTGCCCCCACTTTCCACACATTGTTGTTTGTTACCATAGCTACCGCCATGATACGCGCTCATCTTGGGAGACTGAATTTTCACAAGCTAGCTATTAACTTAGTATATCAAGTATCGATAGCTAAGGTAAGCGATGACAACTGGTAATACCTACCTACCCCCCCTGGACCTGCGCATTACCCACTGTATTTGATGTGAAATGTTTTGATTTTGGCTAGCTTCACAGCTGCATTTGTGTCATTTCAGGAGATCACTGTGGATTTCGAGGCACATACCATTTTGGACCGTGATAAACATGGTGTAAAGAAACTGCTGCAACAGGTAGAGTATGTGGGAATTGCCTGGGGGAGGGGTGTGTAAATCCTCGATGATCTTGAGATGTTTGGGTTGAAGCAAGGTGACCCATGTAGCTCCTGAGCTGTATCTATTAAGCTGTTTGAATTCTATATTTCAAGTAAATGTGACCATTTTCGCACTGTATTTTGTTTGTCCTCACAGCTGTTCTTGAAAGCCCATGTAAATACGTCGGAACTGACGGACATTATCATCCAGCAGAACCACATTGGGAGTGTCATCAGGGTAAGACGTGAGCCTAAGGCACAGATGGAGCCTCTCCGTGACTATTGTATTTCGAGACCGGGCTTAACATTGTGCTCAAGCTCAATCCGTTGATGTTGGTTCATTGAATTTGATTGCCGCGGATTTTTGCCATTTCTCTCACAAGCAAGCCGAGGTACCAGAGGACAGCGACGATGAGGATCCGGACGAAGTATTTGGGTTCATTAGCCTGCTGAACCTAACGGAGAGAAAGGTAGAGCAATGCACTGGAGTGAAGAATAAAGGGAATATCGGTGAAAACTTTCATAAGACTTCCTTTTAATGGTATAGAATTAAAATGCTCCTTTGAGGAGGTGAACCTGAGGATGGAGGTATTCGGTCTTACAGGTGTAACGGATTCGGTAGCATGGGTGAATGCCTGCTACAGTCGGTGATGTCACCTCCTAGAGTCAGAACAGGAGCGCTGCCCCTCTGGTGGCGACCTTGATTTTTAGCCTGGTAACATAATCATACAACTTGGTGTATCATTTGCATGGCTATGGTCATGGTTCCAAACTGTACCAAACCAACCTGTCCCAGTTAGACCAGTTTAATTTTCAAGTGTGAGAAACGATCACTTACATTTTATTGCAAGAATCAATTAGTTGCACAACTGAAGTGACTACTGTCACTTATTGTTTATGTGTAAATCACTGCTGTTTTTCTGCGAATAGTCCTATGGGCCTTTTAAAATGGCGCGTGTGTGTGTTCACGCGCACAGGGAGTCCAGTGCGTGGAGCAGGTGAAAGACCTGGTCCTGAGCCAGTGTGAGAAGTGCTGTCCCGACAGCGTGGCAGAGCAACTGGAGGAGACCCTGAATGATACCAGCAAGCCCGTGGGACTGCTCCTGAGCGAGCGCTTCATCAACGTGCCGCCTCAGATCGCTCTGCCACTGCACAAACAGCTCCAGTGAGTCCCCCTCAGATCTCCCTGCCACTGCACAAACAGCTCCAGTGAGTCCCCCTCAGATCTCTGTGCCACTGCACAAACAGCTCCAGTGAGTCCCCCTCAGATCTCTCTGCCACTGCACAAACAGCTCCAGTGAGTCCCCCTCAGATCTCTCTGCCACTGCACAAACAGCTCCAGTGAGTCCCCCTCAGATCTCTGTGCCACTGCACAAACAGCTCCAGTGAGTCCCCCTCAGATCTCTGTGCCACTGCACAAACAGCTCCAGTGAGTCCCCCTCAGATCTCTCTGCCACTGCACAAACAGCTCCAGTGAGTCCCCCTCAGATCTCTCTGCCACTGCACAAACAGCTCCAGTGAGTCCCCCTCAGCTATGCGCCGTCAGCCCGTTGGGGCTCGTTATATTCGTTTCGTTGCACGCTGCATTATAGAGGTTTAGGGCTGCAAAACCAGGGCATTCTGGGAAAGAGGCTGCTTCTAAATCACGGAGCGCAATGTAGCTTATGAAAATTTATTTGCGGGGCTTTAGAGATGGGCTTGATTCTGAGGTAAAAAATAATTATTATTGTCTTGTCCTGATTCACTATGTAGCCTAAAACCAGTCAAGCCAAGGGTTTAAGTGCCATCCTTGGAAGGTGCATGTATGTTTGGCCTTTTCTTGCTCAGCTTGTATTACTGCGGATTTCCTGGACAATCTGAATTGTCTGCACTAGGCTGGAGAAACATTTTATTGCTTTAAGATTCAATAAAAAATGCCTTCAAATGATAGGACAAAGTGAATAGTTATGCATCAAGGACATGTCATGTGAACACCCCAAAAAGTTCAATGTAAGGGAAGAATAGAAATGATACAATAAGGCTTTTATTCATTAATGCATGCAAAGCCAACATTATTTTCTGTAGTGCAACGCAGTGAAGCGTTAACAATGTAATTAACCGATTAAACATTATTTTATTGCAGTCAACCATTTTTAGGGCAATAAACAGACAGACAAATGAGAGGAAGACATAGGCTGCTCCTCTCGCTTCAGTACTTTGTTTGTGGTAATGTTGTTGTGTGCAAGGAGAGTTGTGTCCTTAATGACTCCATGTCAGCAATGCGGTGCTAATGTGGTCACATGGTCCCGTAATGCCTTTATATAATTCTCTGCCAGGGAACTAGGGCACCGCGCGCCAGATGGGCCGTCTTGTTATAGAGTCCAAAACTCCTGTCGGTCAAATCCCTTTAATACAGAACAAATATTTAGCATTTAGCGTTTATCCCTGGCTTTGGAGTCCCATGCACTGATTCCAGCTCCGCGTTCGATTCAGGGAGGAGATGGCGGAGGCCCAGAGGACCAACAAGCCCAGCGGGAAGTGCCACTACTGCCTCATGATCTCCAAAACCTGCAAGGAGCCGAAGAGCAGCATCCCGGGGAGGGGAGGACCCCAGAAGGAGGAGCTGATGTTCTCAAACGCGGAGGAGGAGTTCTTTTACGAGGTACGCGGACACCGGGCGCCTGTTGCTCCCTCTTCGTCTCCACAAATTCACGCCCGAGCGGAGCCGTTCCGATTCGCCATCACTGCCGGGTCACCGATGACACGTCACCCAGCATCACTCCAGTGTTGTTAATATGAAAATGTCCCCCTAAAATTCTACTTCCTGTATTAGTTCCCAGCCATGGTGCGAATGGGAATGGAAGTGTTTCTTCTGAATACCGCTGTCCTGTTTCAGAAAATAAATTTGTAAAGGCAAATTGTACATTTTTCCATAACTCATGAAACGGGAACTGTTGGAAGAATTGACCAGGATGTCGGACTTGAGGAATAGTGAACTAGTTGAACAATGCCAGCAGCTTTTAGACTTTATAAAGCTACATTAATTTATGTCTTTGGAGTGTCCTGTTCAAAAGCACATCTATGGATCTTTTAATAGGCAAACCGTCAATCAGTTTTACTGGTTCTTAATGTCAGTCATTTGGCTGTTGAAATTTTCCTTGATCATACGGTCCATCGAGACACCCTTTTTGGTCATCCCGATTTTATGAATTGGGATTTGTTTAAAATGATCCCTCCAGGCAGTATATTTTTATTTTGAAAACCAATAGAAAAATTGTAGAACTGCAGTATCAGAATTTGGAAGTGACAGTATTTGATTACATTTCCATGGCGACTGAGGAGCCCCACTGTAGGCGCAAGTTTCCGTTTCTGACTCGTTTTTACACCCTCCCTTCGCAGCAAGCTGTGGTGAAATTCAACTACTCCGTTCAAGAGGAAACGGACTCCTGCCTGACTGGACGGTGGTCCTTCGACGACGTCCCGATGAAACCTTACCGCACGGTCATGCTGATCCCTATGGACAGGATGGGTGCGATTATGGACAAACTCAAAGAATACCTGACCGTGTGAACAGGAAGCACTGCTCACACATTTAGGGTTTGGGCACTTTTCATGCCCAGTTTTGTCTATATACACAGGTTACTGTGTAAACCAGGGCGAAGCGTTGGGTCATTGTAGCCTGTAGAGCCTTATCCTTAATGTTCAATAACACATTTATCCTAGAATACACATTTTCCATTGTTACCCCATGCATTTCTTAATTACAGTGAGGCAATTACAACTATTTTGTGTTTTTTACTATAGTTATGGGAAAAGGCACAGTGAAGTTCTCCCTTGGGAAAGTATACTGTAACCGATCTTTGTCATGCAGAAAAATATTTGTATTCAGAATCAATCAAAAAATTATATGGCACGTCGGCATATTAAATGTATGGAATGTGTTATTAAAATACATTTGTGATAATGGCATTTCCACAGTTGTTGGGAGTCTGCAATTTAACCTTGTCTTTTATGAAATATACGTCCCAACATTGTAAAAATTAAAAAAAGCAAAATATTCGATGTTCACATTAAATATGCACATAGTGTTTTCTTCATACATTTGTTAGATTAACATCTCCAGACAAGACTAAACATGAAATAATTTAATTTTCACAGTGCACATATCGCATATATTGTACAAGCGTAACAAGCAAATTTATTGACAAAATGAAAGCTCTACAGAAGTGTTTTGTTCATTAATCACCAATTTCATCACTGAATGCTCTGGATTGACTGTGCTGCGTGCTTGTCTTGTTATTGACAGGGGAGACACTGCAAATATGACTCGCGTTGATAAAAGCATGCGTTTGCAGTCCTGCAAACTCTCCATTATAAACATCTGACCAAACAAAGTATTGATGACACGTTCATGCATGTCTTATCTAGACTGTGGTTCTGAGACATGTACGATGTCGTCCTCTCTCGCAGCTAATCTAAGCATTTCTGTATCGCCCGTCCGTAAGTCCGGTGGTAGTGGAGACTGGACCAAGTGCAGGTCAGCCGCTCTAAAGTGTTTCTGGCTGTTGCCATCACTGTACAACACACCTCTCATAAGGCTGGTTTGCTGTGCACTCTTTGTGCGGTTCACTGTCGAGCGCCTGTGTCTTCTGTTTGTCACTGTGATGTCTTGACCCAGCGCCATCCAGGATGTGTTGCAGTATGTCTTTGCTCTCACTAGGGGGCAGGTTATAGAAGAAGTACTGCGGAGCCATCTGGATGAACCTAAAAATAAACAAAAAAGCAGGACTCTGAATGTTTTTAAAAGTACGCTGGTCTGTGTTTCTACGGTGGGAATAAGCACAGAGTTGGCAGGGTCGAGAGTTTCCCAGACAAATACACAAATGCATTGTTTGCAATTTCACTTGTTGACCTACTTGTAGCATTCCAGTCGCTGGCAAGCCGCCGACTGTTAATGACCATTACGATGAAACAATTTCCCTGGCACACAAAACCGCAAATCTCTTCTCGTACTGTCATCTGTAATCTTCTTTCGCTCAGTTATAGTACGGGATTACACGTTTCCCAGCAAATCACGTTTGAGTTTATGTGTGTCAACTGGCAACAAAAAAAAACATCCTCAAAACTGACGGGATTATAAATGGCACGCACTTGCCTCCCAGAGTACAATGTCGATTGAGCAAATCTGTTTCTGGCAAGTAAGCGATAAGCGGTTTTTTTTTTTTTTAAAAGGCCGCACCTGTTAACACTTACAAAAGCGGAAACCAAAATGGCAGAACGGGACGTGGACTTACACCTCGGGGGATATTTGGGAGACGGTCCGGATGCAGTTGTTCTCCGAGAGGGTGTACTCGTGGAACAGCACCCACTCCGGCAGGCCCAGCTTGTGCGCCCTGGTCCCGTAGCTGGAACGGGGGTGAACTTGAGCCACGTGCTTGTGCGTCAGCATGAAGTAATTACCTGACCCGTCGACATCTCTGGCGATCTGAGAGAGGCGAGAGAAAGGCTCAGTGGGAAGCGTGGGGGTGTCTGGAGGATTGGGACTATTAGCGGACCGTTGATAGAGCTGCATTGATGTCTGCATGAGGGATGCGCACAAGGACATTAAAAAGTAGTACATTAAGGGCCGGTTTCCCAGACATGGATTAAGCCTAGTCCTAGACCAGGGATGTCAAACTCATTCCATCGAGGGCCGAGTGCATGCAGGTTTTTGTTCCAACCGTGCCCTACACCAGCTGATTTCACTAATTAGCTCAGCTCTTCAACCAAGGAGGTGAACTAATTAGTGGAATCAGCTGGTGTAGAGCATGGTTAGAAAAAAACTTGCATACACTCGGCCCTCGATGGAACGAGTTTGACACCGCTGTCCTAGACTAAAAGAAAAATTCAATGAAGATCCCCATTGAAAATTTTTTTTTGTCTAGGACTAGGCTTAATCCACGCCTGGGAAACCGGCCCATAAAGTGTATAGTATAATAGTAGTGTATGAATGGAAATATTCAATACAGTGGATCAATTCTGGGGTAGTTCACTTCATTGCCCACAACTCTCAATTTTGATATAAAATATTTGAATCAGTGCATTTTAATGCAAATTATTTACATTGCATATTTGATAGTTATAGTATAAATTATCAATGGCATGTATAGTTATAGTTACAGTATAGTAGCAATTGTACTAACTGTTGCTGTTAATGAAAACATTGAACGTGGATTTTTGTATGTATTTAATAATTTTCATATGTAAGTAAGCTGAAATAACATTGCATGCACTTAGGACTTAGGATGTACAGTATATGCCTTTTTGTATTTGTCGTTACAAGTTAGAAGCCCACTAATGCGGTTCCTGAGAACAGAGAAAGTGATCAGCAGACTCTCTCCAACTAACTTCTACAGTACATCTACAGGAAAGTTTTAAGAGTTTTTTCAGGTTATATACAGGTTGCAAGTAAAATAACCTTTCACTGACAAAAGCGGTGCAATGAAAAATCTTTTCCACCGTTCTTTTATCTTTACTGAAGAAAGCACCATCTGTGAATGCAATTACTGGATTTTTTTCTTATCTACGCGTCGATTTTTTGACCGTATACCACAGGCTGAATTACAAGCATTTTCCGCCGCTGTGAAAAGCACCCACCTGCATGAAGTACCCAGCCAGCAGAGCTCTCCTGATGCTCAGGGTGTTCGCCTTCGTCCCAAAGGCGGGCTCTGAAATGGGAAGCTCCAGCCTCCTCAGAATGTCCGTCAGCTCCGACCTGATGGCATCAGCTGTCTGCAGGGCCGTGTAGCTCAGGAAATAGTCCTGGCACCATTTCTCAAGACTGAAGTCTGCCAGAAACGTATAAAAAAAATATATATATAAGTATCACTAGAAATCGGTCCCTGGTCAAAGGAACGCTGAGAAAGAGCATCACTGGAAAATTCCGGTCAAATAGAACCTACAGTTTCTACTCGGTGGACACGTAAATGTCGGCATGTTGAATTACATTATTCGCTTGGTCGCACTCATAGACGGCAGCTTACAGACATTACGTTTCTACATGGGTTTACGAAGCAGGTAACTTGGCCCATCGTTGAAAGCGCACGGCTCCATCCAGGATCTGAACCAACAACGGTCTCCTGTATCCCCCTGCCTTGCACGGCCGGACGGAGACTCACGTGGCTCACGCTGGCTCTGTTTGAAGGCGTTGTAGATGTTCACCAGGGTGAAATGGTCCCCCTCGGGGTGCTGGAACTTCATGTGGCACCGCTGTGCCTCTTGTCTCGCTCCAAGAGGTGGCTGTAGGAAACAGCTGGGCCCTGAAATGGCCAAGGGCAACGGCTGGGTTAGCAATGCCGTGTGACCAAGCGCTTTATCCCCTAGAGCTTCTGTCCTAATTACCATTCAATAGGCAGAGGGGGCCAATGCCAGGCACTGGAACACAGAAATAATTATAATCAGGAAATGCTATTGTACACTGCCCGGCCAAAAAAAAAGTCGCAGTTGCACCCGTCATGCATAGTGCCCACTGTACAAGCCTCTGGAGGCAGTGTTATGATCTGGTGTTGCTTCAATTGGTCTGGTCTAGGCTCAGCAAAGTTATGCAGCAATAAAATGAAGTCAGCTGAGTACCTGAATGTACTGAATGACCAGGTTATCCCATCAATGGGCATATTCCAGGACGACAATGCCAAGATTCATCGGGCTAAAATTGTGAAAGAGTGGTTCAGGGAGCATGAGGAATCATTTTCACACATGAATTGGCCACCAGAGTCCTGACCTTAACCCCATTGAAAGTCTTTGGGATGTGCTGGAGAAGACTTCACGGAGTGGTTCGACTCTCCCGTCGTCAATACAAGATCTCGGCCAAAAATGAATGCAAGTCTGGACGGAAATAAATGTTGTGACGTTGCATAAGGTTGTTGAAACAATGCCACGACGAATGCATGCCATAATCAAAGCTAAAGGCGGTCCAACAAAATATTACAGTGTGCGACTTTTTTTTTGGCCGGGCAGTGTATAACCTTCCCTGATTTCAAATGACCAGACAGCATTTAAAAGAGTATAGAATACTGTGTGCAGTGTAACTTTTTCCAGTACTTTCCAAGAGCTAGTGTTTGGAAAGTGAGGTTTCAAACTCAGTGCAAGCTTTGAGACTTTATCCATGGCTTCATGAACTCATGGGTGGAACTGCTGGAAATGCTGTCAATCACTGGCTCTTATGAACTAATCATAGTGATTGGTTATAATTTGCGAAACCAATAGAAAAATATATATTCACCCATTTTGGAGTTCACTCTCCCATTGCTCCCAATTGCCTAACTTACTTTAAAGTTTAGTGATGCAGATAAGGCTGAGAGATTTGATTAAAAAATCATCCCTCAGCAAACTTTTCCAACTCATGGGATTGTCCGTACACAGACTGTAAACAGACAGGAGCATTTAGCTTTATATTGCGTGCAATGAAAAAACATTTCGAGAAATTATATGGGTACCGCAAAAGCCTTAATGAACAGGGGTTGTGGGTGTGTACCGTGATGCGTGGCGAGGTTGTGAGAGAGATGGTGTACCTGTCAACATGGCCGCCATGGTCACTACCTCGTTAACACAGTCAAACTCGCAGGCAGCCAGCAGAGACTTGGCCATCTGCGGGTCCAGGGGGAACTCGGACATGATGATTCCGATCTCTGACAAATTCCCGTCGTCGTCTAAGGCAGCGAGGTAATCCAGCTCTTCCAAGGCCTGCATCAGGCCTTCGGGATCTACAGGGAATGTGACAATCGTGCCCTATGAGAGATCTCTATGGTTGCATTATGCACATGACACAAAAGGTATCTAGCTACAAAAAGCACTGTTACCCAATAGACATTTTTTGTTGTGTCATGGCTGTCATCTTCAATTCACATTCAAATATTTATTTAAAATAAATATTTGGTGAGTCAGTATAGGTTCTGTAAATGAATGCAAATACAGTCACACACACTTGGTGTAATCTGTCCATAATTTAGCAAAACCACCATCACAAACTCAAGACCCTGAGTGTCAAGTAAGCCACGTTAACACATTGAAATTCCCTAAAACATGTCGTTGCATGCTAAAAAAAATTGAGTGTGACACTTACAAGTCAAGGGATGATGTGGATAAAAATACTATCTTGGGGAAATAACACATAACCCAGTTGATTGGTTTTGGGTTTTGTTTTCCAGCATTAAAATACAAATCAGCCCGACTGAATTTAAGTCTAATTAAGGATGGAATTGGATTGTGGCTTATGCTTGAAGCACTTGTTTACTGATTACTGGCCTGTTGTTTACCTCTTTGGAAATTACATTTGCGCTTTATATTCCTGCAGGCTCTTTCTCTGTTGACTTTTTAAAAACAAGATTATCCTTGAGACCCACGCTCGTAACACGCGTACAATGTAGTGGAAATGCTTAAGACAGTTCAATTAATTATCCTCAAATAATTTTTTGGGCCTCCCAGCAGAACTCAAAACTCCATGTGTGTAATGCAAAGCAGACCTGTGTTTAAAGCGTTATTTTCTCTAAACTAAGCACTTCGGAGAGCATAAAACAGTGTGCAGGAACTTGTTATTTTACACTTAATTTTTTCCCGTCTTTATGTCCAGCAAATACTGTATGCACCATTGGCTAATGTTGAATTACATATGCATCAGGACTAATAAACAATCCAAAGAGAGCCCAGTCTTAGGTCCTATAAAATATGTGATAAACACTGCTGTATGCTCAGCAGTTATGCTTAGTGAATTTACCGCGCTGCACCTACAGCAACGCTAACCTTTAATCACTACAGCAGGGAACCATACATCTGCCCCCAAATGCTGCCTGGGCATCTTTTAGAGACGACACCAAATGAAAACGCAAACCGCGATGCATATCCGGCTGTACACAAAGGTGCAGGGAAAAAAAAAAGAAGTAATCTCGCAGGTGGAATATTGTTTAATAAATGACAGTGCACTCTCCTCCAATTCTAATTATCATCAAGGACGCCGGCTACCTGGGGACGCATTAAAGCGGTTGTTGCTGTTTCAGCTGTGAGATCACAAATCAAATCAAATCAACTTATACTTTTCGACACAAGTTGACACAAGGGGGCGAGGAGTGGCCCACGCAGTGCCTCTGCGGGAGAGACCTTTTAAACTAAAATCATTCGGCATTCCTGCCGGTTCCCCGGATCCGAGCTCTGCACTTCCTGCTCATTGTGCCGAGGGGCCTGACGAGGCGCATTCTTTAATCGCTAACGAGCTCTGTCCTTTCACGCCACCTTCTCGGGCCCTGCGGACGGGGGGGGGGGGGGGGGGCGCGAGGGGTAAAACTCGCTGTTAGCTTTTCCCACAGAGGAGCGGGTCAGCTCACCAACAATGGTTACTGGCAGGGCGCTGTCAGCTCAGCTAAAGCATGGCTGACTGACCCCAAATAGCACGGGGCACGGCCATCTGTACTGTTTACTCCAGCCAAACAAACCTTCTCTGATCCCAACTCCAGCTCTCTGGCACAATTTGAAAATTGGTTATGTGCTTTCAGAGAGATAAGGTAAAATAAGTAGCTAATGCCTGTATTACTACTATTATTTTCACCATTTCATGAACAATAATAATAATAATCTATTACCATCCTTATTCTTATCTTTCTCACCTTTAAAACTGGATGGGATCAATTTCATGAACAGTAACTTTAATTTTAAAACTTGTAACACCTCCATTTTTTTAGATATCTGCTGTAGATCTGCGCAGATTTTTTTTCTCGCATTTGTTCAATTGATCTGCAGGCTTTACGGTCTCTGCAGGGGAAAGCCCAGCTCACCCGGCCTGTCGATGAAGTTGCAGTGTCCCAGGCCAGCGATCTCCATCCGCTTCAGGAAGAGCACGGTGGGGCCGATGTTGGACTCGTGGATCTGAGGGGGAGCGTTGCTAGGCAACTGCATCTCCTCCGAGTACAGGCAGAAGCACTTACCTAGAGGGGCCGACAGAATACAGATCGATGTACAGGGTGACCTGCAGCGTGTCTGATCCTCAGTGTGTCAGTCATTCCCCAGTGACAATAAGGGGTCCGTTCTCTGCACCGGCGACATTTTCTTTACGTACATAATACTATTAACACGGATGTTAAGTACGTTTGTGATTCAAAAAGCTGTTACCCTGAAATCTGGTGGGGTTGACTGATCAAATCTAGTCAGCATCTAGTCTAGTCATTCTAAGGGAAATATAATCATACCAGCAGGAATTCAAAAGTACAGACCACTAGAACAATGGACATTATGATAACTGGAATGGCTGTTCCTAGTGTGTGAGTACGAGCAGCTGGTCCAGGTCTAATTGAGTGCAGTAAGGCTTCTGGTCCAGATTCAAGATTTAAAAGCCAATTACATTTGACTCAATATATTTAATCAATTATTCATAATATATAGAAGATGTAATCTTGCTGATTTCTACTGAATAATACACAGGGTAAATGATGGTCATAATCTCCTTGGTGCAGGTGAGGCTGTGAGTCCACGGGGTGAGTTACCCTACCTGTTGAACCCGTGAGCTGCTTGCGTATCTCGGCCTGGCTTTTACTGATGGGCCGAATCACTACAGAGTTTGCCCTTATCCGAGGATTGTAAACCTACAGTAGAATGAAATAAATACCTTCTCTCAGACATATACTTATTTAGTATCATTCCGACCAATCAAATACCCACTAAGCTCAGTCACAGTCACAGAACATCTAAGCAAACACCCAGGTGACACATTCAAAACCATGAAGAAAGCTTCAATAGGCAACTCACAATATAATGAAAAACTTAAATAAAGAAATAATACACACATCACTTTTAGGGTAAGATCATGAAAAAATAATATAAACTGCACACTCATATGCTCCAAAAAACACCAGTTTATTGACTGACGAAGCCAGTTTTGACCTGACAAAGGGCCTTGTCCTCGAAACGTTGTCAATAAACTGGTGTTTTTCGGAGCGTATGAGTGTGCGGGTTCTATTCTCTTTTCAGCAACTCGTAATGTACACATGACTCTCAATTGCTTTTCTCACCTCTTTGTTATTACAAGTTACGCATGGCGAATGACCTGTACCCTGCACAAAAAAGCTCCTATAATTGTCCAATGCACTCCCCCACTAGCCAAATTAAAGTGAACCAAAATCCATACAGGTCTTCTGACCTACATTTTATCATATAACAATAGAGTAACCAGCAGAAGTATATGTAGCATAACGCTTTGAAAAATCCTGCCCGCACTTTGCATTGCCAAATTTGATACAGATGCAATTGTTGTGTTACTCACGTATCTCTCCTCGACCCCTACATCTATGACAAAGTTGACAGTGTCCACGGCCCAGAACGTGTCTTCGCCCTGGCTGGAGGTGAGGAAGACCCTCCTGGTCTTGCCTCGCTCCTCCCCCGGAAGGGGCACCCCCCCGCCCCGCGCCGGACACAGGGCTAGGGGCAGGAGCTCCCCCAGCTCCGGGCTCAGGCCGGCCGCCTCCTGCAGCAGAACGTCGTGAGCGCAGTCGATCTCCTGCGACAGGACGAGCGCGCACAGTCAGCGCACAGCGGCCGCGCGGTTAGTACACCTCCATCTCGCGTCTGGGACATTCCATCAGAAATCAATCACTTTCTGACTTCACCCTTTTAGATTTAGAACACATTTTTTAATACATGTTAACCTATATGAGAGAGTGTCAGAATGTGGTTTGATTAACCAGAATGACCAACCATTCAGGAGAGAGGGGCCCCTTGGAGCAACCATTCAAGTTGACCCATATTGGACCCCCCACCCTACCTAAAGACAAAAACACGTATAAAAAAATTTGTTCAAATCTAAAAGGGCGAGGTCAGAAAGCGATTTATTTCTGACGGAATGCCCCATCTTTGTCACTTTTGATTTCACCAGTTGAGTCGGTTTACCTTCTGTTTACCAAAGATCTCAAGATCAAACTAACTGATCCTTGGAAAAAAAATTTAATTGTAAGAATTTATGACAAAAGAAAGAACTGAACCTAATTTCCCTGATTTGCATTGCAGTGAAATGGATATCACAATTAGAGTAGGAGCACAAATCAGACATTTACTAATAACATGTATGTACTGTATGTCCAGGTAGCCTGGTGGAAAAGGGTTGTAAAAAAATATATATAAAAAATATATGACACAATTTTATTTTCCAATTTTCTTACTCGGCTGTACAAAAGGAGTGCTCTGTCTGGGACTGGACCATGCTGCCTTCTGGACACAAACTCAGTTCTTATATAAATATATCACACTATTGTGTCTCGCCATACGAATGGCCCACCTGCGCTGAGGCCAGGAAGACGATGATATCCCCTCGCTCTTTCGTGTGGTGGATCTCCAGGACCAGGCGCAGTGCCGAATAGAAGTAGTCCCTGTGGCTGCTGTTGCTGTAGACCACCTCGGCCGGGCAGAGGCCCTCCAGCCGGATGTGGGGGACGCCGCTGCCGTGGTGGGCGAGCAGCCGGTCGGGCGCGGGCGACGCGGTCAGGACGACCACCCGGAGCTCGGGCCTCTGGGGCAGGACGCCCTTCAGCAGGCCCAGCAGCACGTCCGTGCTCACGGTCCGCTCGTGCGCCTGGTCGATGACAATCACGCCGTAGCGCTCCAGAAAGGGGTCTGACATCATCTCTCTGAGCAGGATGTCATCTGTACAGTACCTGTCGTTCAGAGAGGATCTGCTGTAATAATACACTTATTGTCCTTTCATTATTATTATGCTTAATATTGTTCTTGTCATTCATAAGACAATCTTACACAGGCCACTTAAAATGCATGTAACAATTTGACAAGAATAATGAGTCGACAGCTCATTTGATCTAGATTATATTACATTAAAATAAAAATTTATAAAACAAAAAACTTCTAGGGACAATACATGCATACATCATGAGGTTGAGCATGGCTATTTTACATGCTATTTGCTATATAGTAAAAAAATATAGATATTAAAGTGATTGTGAATATTTTCTATTAAGAAAACTGTGACCAAGACCTGGTTCAGCTTGTGAGTCTCTGTTGACTTCATGGAGATCTTGAGCCTGAGTTAATGGAGATCTTGAGCCTGAGTTTATTGCCCCAGTGCAATTTCAATAAGTAATTAGTCTGATCGGCTGTTCTATCAGACAACCCCCCGCAACCCTTTTGTTCCATCAGACACTGTGTCTGCCCTTATTGTTATGTGCCCTGAGTCCAGCCAACGCTAATAGAGAGGCATGCACGCGGGAAGGCAGGTCACATGATTAGAGCACAGCTGCAGTTTTAGCACACTCTGGCCTTTGGTGCGTGTTCTTCAAGCAGAGAGAGTCTGCATGCGTGTCAAATGAGCTTTCTTCCGTGTCGATGTGTGTTAAGAAGTGTATATGTTTGTGTGCCTGTGTATAAAGATTTTCTTGTGCACTCAAAAAAAATATTCTTGGCCCTCATAAACATTAAGCATACAATTTAAATGAAACGTATATAAAAATAAAACATTTTATTTATCCATATAAATTAAAGACAACATAAATCTGTCTAATCCAGAATGAATCTGACTGAATCATATAAAATCTACATGAACATGAAGAAGAAACATGGATTGAAATGTCATCTTTGACATTGGAGTTATGTGATCAAATTGGATGGAAAATTGAAATGCATAAGTTTAAACTTTTGGGCCTAAATATTTTTTTGAGTGGTGTGTGTTCATGTTCATATGTACGTGCATGCGGTTGTGTGCTCGTTTTCTAATGAGTGTGTGCACACCTGTGTTAATGTGTGTCGGACGCACACCTGAGCACGGTGTCGGTGGAGCAGCAGGTCTCCAGGGGGATGCTGTAGCCCACCTCGTGGCCGATGTTGACGTCCATCTCGTCGGCCACGCGCAGGGCCAGGTCGACGGCCTGCTGCCTGTGGATCTGCGTGCACACCACCCCGCCATGCTGGTACTGCAGCGAGAGGCAGAACTCTGCGCACCACTGGGGTATCTGCGGCGCAGGCACACCGCAGTTCAGTCAGCAAAAGCCCAAAAAGGTCACGCGTATCGCCAGAAACCGTTCAAAATGAGACGCGACGAGATAATACAATGTGGCATGCTCACGTTCAACAGACACAAAAGGAGAAGCGGCAGAGAAGAGGAGAAAAAACAAACAGATGTAATCACAACGGATTACACGCGGGCGGCTCTCTCGACGTGCCTACTGACTACGAGCAAGACGGATCTCGTTGCATTACATTCGTCGAGCGAAATTGCGTTGGCAGCGAATTACCACTTTGTTGTATGCAGGCTTACCAGTGCGGGGGGGGTTCGGACCCGTCTTATGCAGCCAACAGCTGGACCTTTTGTTCTGTCCAGCTGTCACGCCTGAAGAGCCTGACCAACCACAGGCCGCCTCACCAGCATCTGCTGAGCTGGGCGGCCCATTCAGACCATTGCATCTGCGAGTCTGAGCCTTTTCAGTCAGCGGGGGGATGTTTTCTTTAAAGGCGCATCAAGGCCATGGGGGGTGGGGGAGTCTGACAGCCACACAGCGACATTTGCCCGACGCACTTGAAAAGTAACATTTGAGGTGTTTTACATGCATCAAGAAACTGATGACGTGATCAATAAGGGATTGGAACATGGGGTGGCTTACTGGGTTCTTTGAACAACACCTATTTTTAATGATTATATTCAACTTAGAAAAAACATCCTTTCAGAGCATGAAAATGTAATTGAAAATATGAGTAATCCTCAATACTCAATGAATGACTACATTGGCAGTTTTTTTTTTTTTTTTTTTTACAATTGCAGAACAAAATCAATGAATGACCATGAGTAAACTATACATTATGATTTATTGCCCAATGAAGTACATTAACTAAAATATTATTTATGTTAGTCTACTAGGGATCAAACATAGTCTGATAAGAGTTAAAAGTAATTTATCCACGCTCTACACTGAACATGTTGCTGTGTGGCCCTTTCAAAACAGAAATGGTGGAGATCACATTGTCAGAAAATATGCTAGCTAGGCTTCCCACATTCACAAGAGTATTGCCCTAGGGAGTGGTTGTTATATCTCATGTACACTAATATTTAGTTCATGGTACCTATATTTAGCATCTCCAAAAGGCTGACAGCACCAACTGGGTCAGTGACATCTGACACCAACCACAGGTTGCATTCCTGAAGTGTAAGCTTTCAAGGCATTAAGTATGATATTTATTTGAGGACACTGAGTTAGATTAAAGTTCCGTTCGTGCTAACCCTGTTCATGCTAATGCAAAGAACAGAATGAGCATTGCATTGCATGTAATGTATACTGTCTATGTAACAAATTCCTAACAGTGTGGTTTAACGATGAATAAATAATGCATGCTTGCTTTCAGTTATTTGCAAGATGATAACCTTTCCGGTGGTATGTGTTATGGCCAGACAACTCAACACTGGTGCCCGAACAAGATGTTCAGAAACCGTACCAAAGCTGTAAGTCGATTATAATTCATTTTAAAACGCAAAAACGTTCAGAATGTCTGAGAAAACTAGTTGTGCCTGTAGCAGGGAAGCATATCATATGCCAGTAAATGACAAACAAGTATTCCTTGTCCCGTGGTAGAATGGAACTATTCAAAACCCACCTGAGACGTTTTCCCCGTTTTTACAGGCCCCGAAATTATAATAAGTTGGCTTTTGATCAAAGTGTCCATGAATTCGCATCTGGATTTCCAAACGGAGAGCGTCTTCCTCTCCTTTAGTAATTTGTAATACCGTGAAGAGTATGGCAGTCCGTCGAACTGGTTAAGTTCCAGATCATCGCCAAAGTCCAAGCAGTCTTCTTGTCCTTCCTCGACATCTGAATTTAGTTCTTCTAAAACATCTTCTTCTAACAGGGCCCTGTTTTCCCCCATGACAGCAACCCAGTCGAATTACAAATTGTAAAGAGTTTTTATAATACCGACAGACTTCGAGCTGTCAAATCAACCCCAGCGCAAAGCACAATATGAGGAATAACAGATACACGCATTAGATAAAAACTATGTTCCCATCATAGAGTTCAGGAAATCCATCAAGTTACTGTTAGTTCTTCAACGATGAAGTATAGGCTAGACTAAACATTCACTTTGATTAAGTAGCTACAATAAAGAAGACAAGAGTCTAAATGAAGAAAAAATATCCACCGAATACAGCTTGACAGTTTGACATCACGAAAGGTCCAGAGTATATTTTTGTTGGACGGCAGAGCGCACTGTTGCGCTACCCTCGTCTTTGTCACACGTGTCTGAACTCCGAGTGCAAAGCAGAGACGAGAGACGATTGTGGGTCTGAATGCGATCACGTGGACACTTAATCCTGTTTTAACAAAGAATTCAGATAGGCTATATGACAAGATACGCAACTGGCGCTTTTCCCCTTTGTATTTTTTGTCCGCACAAGAGGAAGTGATCAGGCATTCGCAGTAGTGTCTTCAATTAGCTTAGCAACTAAAGTTGCATAATGTAGCCTATGCTTAGAGTGGCGTGCATCTGACCGGCGCTAGCCGGATTTAAAGTTGGTTTTCGTTGGATAGTCAAAAACATAACGGGTTATAAGTAGCCTAGTAGTACTGGGTCCTGACAACCTATGCATATATAATCTAAAAAGAAAAGGGAGACTTTTGATTTCGTCTGTCTGATAATGACCCGTTTAGCGAACTGTTTTGTAAAAACTCCATTGACCGCCAGTCATTCAATGAGTGCCCGTTGTCTGTCTAATAAGTTCCAAGTGCGGACGTTCCAGCCCCGAAGTTGGAACTCTTGCTCCGCCTACCCTCTTTGGTTATAATCAAGAACAAGGGAAGGGTCGGAAGCACAGATCTTATATAGTTCTGTGGTCGGAAGAGACAAAGCAAGATAAACAATTGGACGGAGGGGCCTTTGTGTTGGTTACAATTTACATAATAATGTTCGTCCATGCCAGAATTTCAACGCTCCATAAAAAATAAACATTTTAGCGTAGTTAAAAAAGGTAACATTCATTTTCCACTACTAGAAAACATTTAATAATAGACTACCATTTCACCATAGTTTCTGTAGTTTAAAATGTATTCTTCAGTATCAATTCACATAATACGGAATAACTTGCTAGTAGATTTTATTGAACATGCGCCAGATAATTAATTAGTCCTACATTATCGTCCCTTGAGACATAAAAAAAAAGATTACACCACCATTGCACGCCACACACACATACACACGCAGTATGATGTCTCCTTCGCTGTGGCATAGTTTTGACTTAGCAACAGCAAGTGAAAGTTAACCTCTGAAGCCCGCTCCTATAGCAACAACAAACAGGCATGCATGAACCGTGCAATGCCTCGAAGAGTAGGTCTTCCCAAGACCACAGGGAAGACGAACTATTTCAAGCAACCTAAGCTAACTCCCAGGTCCTTATTAAATTCAATGGAATGATATTTTACCGATGGCGAATCCAGGTAGATTTTTTAACGCATCCCTTTCTGAGTTGAATTTGTCTTATTGGTTAATGCTTCATATTATTTTTTAGCAACAGTAGCCTAATTAATGAAACGGATTTGCTTTCGTTGTGCTTCATTGTGTAATATCATAGAGGTGGGAAAAGAAGAGAATAGGCCATTTGCGTAAACACAATGGTACTGCGACACAATGAATAACAATTTTAATCATTTACATTTTAATTAATTACAATGCTGATGTTTGAGGCTGGTGCTATAGCCTTGCCCGGATTGAAGACTATTCGTTTATTTATTTCAAATCAACCATGCGGGCGAATAACTGAGCATCCTCATTTAGTAAAATACTAAAGAGCCATGTCTATTTTTAGCCAAATGTTTGAATAGTTTGTATCAAATGACATGAGACAGATCTGCCCTACTTTACAGAACAATTGTGTTTTATCTTTCATCGTGTTACTTTTATGAGGTTCTCTTTAGTTTCAACTCGCTTTCAAGAACAGAATATACAGTACATTGTGTTCGTTGCAATACCCGCTTCATCATTATTAGTTGTTAACTATCCTTTGCTTTGTAGCCACTGCTGTTGTTGTAAACGCACGCACACGCAATTCACTTTGGAAGTAGCTTTATTATAAGGGCTTCTGCTAACTGAATGTCATGTAATTTACTGCAATATTAAATTGGATATACTTATCCGAGCGGAAGCATACAACAGACCACCCGAGAAGGTTATCCTTTTGAGATGAGAAATGTTTAAAGTATGTGTCGCAACAAAATATATTACTTTGCAGAAAAAGGAAAATACTGAAAATTAAGATTACTAGTCCAGGCCACGAGGGAGTGTGGCAAACGGGCATAATCCCTTAGAAAACCTTTTCAGAAGGGCTTCAAGAACAAGGCTACACAAGTGCATTTTTATAAAGGTCAACGTCCTCTTTTATTGGGACTAATGTAGCATTTCAACTGGAGCATTAACTGCATGGGGCACTTTATAGCATTGCCTGCAGTTAAATGTTGTGATGAAAAAATTTACCACCAAAATGTGCAGCCTACTCCAACTGCTCAAACCCTGCAATCTGCTAAAACAAATAAAATTAAACTTTTTGATTGCTTAAATGCCCTGTTCAATGGACCTAGTGCCCTCTAGTGGTTAGGAACGTCCAAAACATTTATTTCAAAATATTTTTTGAACAAAGGTTTTTAAATAAATACAGAAATAAATGCTTTTTTTTAAGGCACTCAAAGTCTGTCTGTGCTAGAGCCTCCCGTCGTTGGAAATGTCAGCCATCACAGTATCGACCTGAACTGGGCCAGTGAGGAGAATCAAACTCGTAACGGTCCTTTGGAGAATTTGACTCTGTTTTCTGTTGAGGAGGAGAACTCCAGAACTCACGAGTATAGTACCATCTACATGTGAGTATGTATGTAGCTAGTTGCTTTGGTTTTTTGAATTGACAATATGTGGAGGGGAAAGTAAATTCTAATTGATTATTCAAAATGTTGTATGAAGCCATGATGAATGACTTAAAGCTATTTAAATATTTCACTACTTTAGTCTGCTTTAGTTAATATCTTTTGTTGTTGTCATCTTCAGGGGGTATGGCGCTCAATACACGGTTGAGGGTCTGGAGCCTAGTACCTCCTACAAATTCAGACTAAAAATCACCCATCCTTCGGGGGAGACCGCATCTAGCCCTGTGGTTACTTTCTCCACTGCAAGTAAGTGTAGCACTGTACGGTTCAAGTACTGCTCAAAATTCATTAAAAAAAAAAAAATACAGAGAAAAGTTCAATTTTGTGTGAAGGAACTAGTCAGGCAAACTGTTAGTTATAAAACATGATTATGCTCTAGTCATTTATGATTTTATTTATATATTTATTTTTATTTATATCATTTATTTTTATTTATTCTCTCCTTTTTCTCCCCAATTTTAAATGCCCGATCTTATAAGGAGCACATGAGGTCGGCGCTAGTTCTTATCTCGCAGCAATTTGCGCTTGCACAGATATCAGTCGGAGGAAGACGGTTCATATACAGCTCAACGGGCAGATTTATGTCTGATCGACCCGTGTGGTTTGCTAGAGAGCGATGAGACACTGTAATCCCAGCCACAAAATACACCTCCCATCCCTGGGCAATACTAGTGCTAATTGTGCATCGTCTTGTGGGGATACCAGCCACAGGCTGCACTGGCACAGTATGGATTCCATACCAGACCACGGGATCATTTGCTTTGTCTTTAAAGGAAACATCTGCATTTATATTGGATTAATAACAAAAAAACTACATTTTAAGTGTTACGTCTGGCAAAAGCCGCAAAAGACAGGAAATTCAAATGAGCACCACCAAGCCAAATTTCAGCTCTCTACACTATCATGGATTTCCAGGACTATATCTGACTGCTATACAGTTCTGCTATGTTCGTCTACTGTATTTCAAACATGTAGGCCTACTTATCACTGGGCATATTGGTTCAAACCTTCTCTCAAACAGCCTAATTCATAGTCTTAGAGTAGGCTATGTGCTGTTAACCATGATAGTGACCTCTACGAAAAGGCTTTGTATTTCCCTACTGCAGTTTTGTGTAGGCTATTTCTTTATTCTTCTTATGCCTCATACCAATATTGATAGCGAACATTTGATATTATTGGTAGATGGCTTTTTAAATGTGGATCTAAATCTTTCAGCCTGTTTACATTTCAAAACCTTTTTAGAAGTATTCCAAAGCTATATCGGTAGACATATAATTGTATGCTGTGATTGCATTAGGTTATTCAATGTATACGCTCACCTCCTATTTTTATTTCTACCCTTTGAACTCCACTATGTACTGTATGACATATCAGGACAATTAGGCCTACATGTTATGCTCTGACTGAAATCTTATAGACTACTACTCTGTAGCTATGCCAAGTCAACAGTGTATGGTTTCATATATTTCATACTATTTAGGTGTAGGCTACATGAGTGATTTTCATGGGCGGCATAAGCTAGTATAGGCCACATGTCCAGTATCGGCTACTCCTTGTATATGATTCTATTCTGCTACTTAAAGGTTGTATCAGCGATTTTGGGTGGAAACATAAATGATCACATTCATCTGATTTTTCCTCACGATCCGCTAGCTGCCCGCCCCATAAGCAGGCCGTCAAAAAACCGCGTCTCTGTAGGCAGCCTATGCTCCGAGATCGTACACAAAAACAAATGGTACTACTACCAACCACTCAAAACCAAAATAAACAGTATTCCAACCAATCACAATGATCTGCACAAACGCTAATACTCTTATCTCGCTGAAATCTTGACGGATTTACAAACGGTTTGGTTTCTTACAAACGTTATTAACGTGGTTATAATTCTGGATGCTTGAACACTATTTTTTTTAAACATAACATAATTATTCATAAGTATGTTTGTTTGGGATTTCGCTTCAGAAGTGACGTCACCCAAAATCGCTGATACAACCTTTAAGAGTAGTAGGCTAGGCTATCTATAAGTCACAATTAAAAACGTGCTGTAGCCTATTTATGCACTCCAGCAGCAAGTGATATTTAGTTTTGAAGTGTGTAGACCTACACAGTTTTCTGTGTAAAACAATCAGCATCACATAGATAAATATTGTGCTGCCCTTAATGTACGAATGTGCATTTATAGTGCGTTAAAAAAGTATCCTACACTTTGTATAAATAATGTAGGCTACCGTACGTTAAAAAGGCTACAGTTTTAACAATCCTGCATAAGAATTTTTGGGGGTTCCTCAAATAGGAATCCTACAATTGGGACCTCGACGACTAGAGCACTACATATGGTTGTACAATCCCGATTCTTTCCGCTATTTTGTATTTTTGTTGTGTGTGATGCCGAGTGTCTTCTTGGACAGAAATCAAGCGTGCTCATTAGAATATTACAATCACGCCCCGACCGTCCAGGTCTGATCAGCTAATTCATTTTTTTTTCATTCAAACTTTGGTGGATGCTTAATAACACACTCATACTCATACAACTGATATCATACATACATTTTAACGATTTTAGGCTTTGTTCCCTGGGACTTTAACGTTAGCGATCAGTGCGGGTGCATTGCCATGGTAACGCGCCACGTAAATTTTCCATCAGTTGTCAGCTGTCTTGAGTTCGTGAGTTTTGTAGCAACAGTTTCAACAGAAACTTATCCTAGGCTAAAAAAAGTTACGTAAAATCTGTGGTGTGAGGGACTGATTAAAAAAGGAACAAAACCATGGCCACTGGAGGAGATAGGACAGAAGTGGAAATCAGAGAATTATTAAATATAAGGCGTGAAAGGGAAATTATAAAACCAATTGATGGTAAGTTCCGTGACTTAACGTTTACCAGACGATCGTGGAACAACGGGAAGTTAGCTAAGGTTATAGCTAAGGCGAACCAGAGGCGAACAAAAGGGAAAGTTTTAAAAAAAACTTGGAAGTTACACTTGAACGAATCAGGAACGGACCCTCCAAGTCGTAATTCGGCTACAAGTGGGGAAGTCGGAGATAATTTTGCTACCCGAGTTCCCAAGTTGTGAGGTTTCACCACTGACCTTAGTTTTAGGCCTAGGCTAGACTACCTCTCTATCCTTCAAAGTGCTCCTCGGAAGCTCAGCTGCCAAGTCGAAATGGCAGAAAATACGATAGATTCAGGTATGACAATACAACCAGGCAGCGCAGCGCAACAGATCATCATATTGTTGGTCATGCACACACAGCACACAACCATTCAGTAGAATTTACTTTAATCATAAATAGTTGCCTTTCCTCTTCTTTCTCGTGCAGAAAGTAATAACAGCTCTCCGTGTGTTTTTATTTTATTCGTAAAGGATCAAAATAAACATTTAGCCTACTTTCTAGACCTCCATGTTTGCTGGTAATTCCGATTTCGGAGCATGTGAATGCGTCAATCTTGTAATTACGATTTGGCAACTGGGAAATAGGAGCTTCCGAGGAGCACTTAGGCAGCATTAATCTGAATGCTAATTTTTTAATGTAGGCTACTTGACTAGGCTATATGAAAACGGCTGAACAAATCTTTCCCATATTTGTTTCATGGCGAGATATTGATGATATGAGTAGGCTAGATCTGCCAAGTGGCTTGGTAGTCCTAATTGGTGCTAAATTTGGGTTTTAACATGTAAATTGTAACCAAATTTAGGGGGATGCGATACAAGGGTGATCATTCCTGGCTTTGGAGAGCAGGAGCAATTAGCAGGAGTTTAAACATCAGTTTTCATCCCCTTGAGTTGACCACAGAATCCCATTACAACTGGAACAGCTGCTACTTCTCAGATTAGGGGTAACTGGCCATCCCTAGTATATCCAATGATGTGCGTCTCCTCCTCGCCCTCAGCATTGTGGTGCAATCTTTATGGTGTCCTGTGCTGCCATTCAAAACATTTTTTTACTGTACACTAGGCTATATGGAGCTGTCAGGCTTGAATTTGTGAGCGACACTGAAGCCACTCTCAGGTTCACTACATCCATTGCTTTATAACCATATTCACTACATTCTTGATAACGGAAGTTGTGGTGTAAAATGTCACAAAGCCTTAAAAAGTCAGTTGAAGTGCACGGTGGGATCCGTATGCAGGTTTGTGATGCTTGTAGCCCTCAACATGCGGAGATCCTTGTGTCTGGTGTAAGTTATGAACATTTAATCAAGATGAGTGATCTGACACTGGGCTTTTGGTGGTGGTTCTGGTTCAGGGGAGCCTATGACTGGGAGGAACCTTCATCGAGCCATAATAGCAAATGACCAGGAAGAGCTCGCCAGGGTGCTCCAGTCTGGGTGAGTGCCTCTGACCACTTTATAGATGTCTTTGGAATTGAAAAAGTGATGATGTGATCTATATATGTATCGATGTATAATTTACTTATTTAATTTTTAGTGGACTGTCTTTCCAGTAATTCAGAGACCGTTACAAAACATTCCTGAACATTATTCATCTTGGAACTTGCAAATAAAATGAGTGATTAAATATCTTAACACAGAGTCATGGTTACGTCCACTTTCAATTCCAGTTCGGAAATAATGGGATTTACGGCTAAATAAAATAAATGAATATATAATAAATCAGTGCAATTCCATTCCGGATTGTCCCCATTACAGTGATTAAGGTCAGCAAGGTGATTTTCAGAGGTGTAATTGAATGCTAGAGTACAGATTGGATCCCTGTGGACTTTGCATACAGATTTGAGCCCTCTTTAGAGTAGGAAGCTTTAATTTGTTTTTATTCCCACAGTACGGTCTATGTGAACGTTCCTGACATGCATGGTTTCACCCCCCTCATGGTGGCAGCCCAGAAAGGCTTTACCAGGTACACTTTCCCTTACGCTGTACAGCGATTTGGAACCAATATACCTCGCTACTAACAGTGACCACACTGGCTGTAAAAAGGATCACATGTACAAATACATATACCCTTTTAAACTATGTCTATTTCCTATCCCTGGTTTCCGTCCAAGTTTGGAATAACCAGTAGTTATAGCCTGATTCTTATAGCTGCAGGACCAGCATGCTATGGGCCTGATTTACTAAGACGTTTAGCATGTGCAAAACCTTTTAGCATGCGCAAAACTGATAACACAAACAATGATTGGGGCAGAATAAATACCATGGCCAAGCACTTGTTGTTGCACACCGAGGGAGAGCATACCCCGCTTACTGAAGCCACCCCTCTTTGGGTGACCTGACGGCCTCAGTCAACTGCGTCGCGCGTAGCTGCGCTAAAGAGCGACGCTTTGGCTGGACGTGCTAAATTCCATAGGAGGACCATTCCATATAAGTGCAAGTCTACGCTGAGCAACACTTTTTAAGTTAGTACACACAAACAAGTGCAAAGCCTTTCGAAAGATGAATGCAGTCTCAGGTGTGCAAGCGCAGGACCACAGGATAAGGTCATTTTTCATAGTGCCGGCAGAACAAAGCCGTGGTTTTGGGGGGGAGGGATGTTACAGGGAATGAGTTTATGAGTTGGCCATCACAGTCGCCTGCCTTAAATCGAACGAGAAGCTTTTGGACTCGAGCGCGGCCAAGATAGATGAGCTGGACCCTAGGACCCCGGGGGGCTTCTGGGCTTCGTGAACTCCACGTGGGATCCGTTAGTGCAGGAACACCCCTGTACCTTCGGCGTGCCAAGGAGGCCTGAGCCTGTCATAAAGGCTAAAGAGGAACTTAGACATTATTAATGATTTGCTTAATGTATGGGACCATGTAATGCATCACAGTCATGTTTTCCAGGATGAAGCAATTATCTTTCAGTGGGAGTAAGTTTCCATTTCTGACCACTAGGGTACCGGCGTCTGCTAATTATTTGGAACTGTATAGTAGTGCGCTAAACTTCTGTGGCTCTCAATTTGACCACTGGCCCAGACATTATAATCCTTAAGATTACGCTAATAACTATGAATATGGATTTAATAACATGATGACTTTTTTTTAATGACTTTTTTGTGTTTTAGTTTAGCCCATACTTTGGTTCAGTATGGCGCAGATGTGAATTTGAAGAACAGCAGTGGGAAGGATAGGTAGGTACATGGTTTTCACTGTGTAAAAAATGTTTTATTTTATCATGCTGTAAATGCATGCATTACTGTCATTTAGACATTCGTTTAGACAAGTAATTGGGACAATGAATGTGCACAAAAATGCCCAAACACTCACTGAGCACCATTTCAAAAACAACATAATTAAATGCAGTGGATTTGGTGGTTGAGTGCACAAGGTAAAACATTTGCCAAGAAACAGTCACTGCGCAACACAGTTATATAATTTATTTATTCTGATCAAGGGGCTTAAAAGCAGAGCAGTGCATGCTTTACAGGAAGTACAGAAAACACACATTCAAAATTCACACATACACAAACGGGCCAAGTAATATACGCTATACACAATATACATATCAAAGCTACTGGCTGTGGAGAACAGGTCTGCCCCGAGGCACAAGCCATAATTGTCGTCCCTGTTTGTGTATAAAGCCTGATGTTGGCTTGTTTCCATGGACACCTGGATGTTGTGAAGTACCTGAAGGAATGCGGGGCCTCGAGGACTTCCCGGGACAGGGCTGGCTGCACACCGCTTCACTGGGCTGCCGACGGGGGTCAACTGCCGGTCATCACTCACTTATTACAGGACGACTGTGAGGTCAGGGGTTATGTGCGGTCTTTCCAGGCAAAAAAAATTAAAAAAATAAAATAAAAAATAAAAAATATATATATATATATATATAATCACACTGACTGCGCCCGGTGTTTGAATTCGTATTTACCTTTTAGGGTTGTTTTTAACGCACTTGTTTCAGGTTGGAAAATGCACTAATGTACGTCGCTCTGGATAAGAGCGTCTGCCAAATGTCTAAAATGTAAAAATGTAAAAATGTAAATGCAACGTTACATAAAAAGCATCGCAGAAAGCACTGCGGTTCAAAAAACGAGCAAGACCGTTTGTATGCTGGTGTAGATCGTTTGTAGGCAAAAGGGACGACTACAGAGTAGTCGAGGCACGGGCAACTCCAGGACTCGCAGGCCGGAGTGTATGCAGGTTTTTTCTGTTACCAGTTACTTAACTATAGCCCATCATTTACATGATCTGATCATTTAGCTACATTCCATGAAATTAATAGCAGCTGGTAAATGTTCTTGTGCCTGTATGCGTGTATTGTAGCGTTTTATTGTGGCCTAATTTACGAAGTGAATCAGGGTGCGTCCCAGTGCTCGAAAAATGTATCCTCCTTTCCTCCACTACCGCCTCCTCTCCTCCGTGCTCCCGAAACCGAACTTTGTGTCCTAATCTAATGTTGCAGATTGCATATTAATTACATATGAATTGTTACAAATTAATTAATGTCTCGACGCAAACCGCAATGTCAGGTACATCGTATACTGTACATGCAACTACTTGTACTTGAAACATACAGGCTGGCATACAAACAGGTTTCGCATACTTCCGGGTAGGAGACGAGTTGAGGAAAGGAGGCGAGGAGTGAAGATTATTCGGACGCGCCCTCAGCGTTCGTGTATATGAATAATTAGCTGATTGAGCCTGGGTAACTGGTGGCAGCAAAAACCTGCGTACACACTGGCCCGTGAGACCTGGAGTTGCCCATCCCTGGAATAGACAGTGCGAGTAAAAATCTAGCAAAGAAGTGCATGTTTGCCTCCTGCAGAATCAGCTGGAATACAGGAAAGGCACCTTTAAAGAGCTGTTAGAAAGTTCCTGTCAATCTGCATGCGATATACGCAGTAGTGTAGTGGAGGGTATACGCGGGTATACGCAGTGTACCCACTTCTTTTTTAGTGGGCACAGATTATACTCACTTCTTAATCCCCACTGGTGCACGTATCAATTAGTAGTCATCAATTTGTTAAATTAGAGTATACCCACTTCTCCAGGCACCAATACACCACTGGGTATACGTTTGTATTTTCCAGTATGGCTTCCTCAATAGATACTCACAGGGATACAGCTTCCATGATATTCCGGAATCCCTTCAGATGCAATCGTGAATAAAGAATCCGTTTTTGAGTTTTAATAATCATATCTTATATGTAGGGCTCTGCCTTTTCTGCAATTTGGGTTTGCCTTTTTGAAATCCACCATCTGCGGCTGCTTTGGTGGCACGCATGACAGGGTAAATGAGGCTTAGCTCAAATTTAATTCAATTAAGAGACACTAATCGTAAGGAGTTCGATTTAATCTGCCAAATTTGTGCATTAACTCAATACATCACGCTAGTTCTGTTATCTACCAGATGCAGCGTGTTCAGGTGGTTACAAGAGACTTTGGTGAAATAATTCAGATGATTCCGACTAATGCCCAAACATAACTCTCCACAGTCATATGCAATGTTTTACTCATTGAAGTTATTAGCTTAAAAAGAAAAAAACATATTCTATTACTGGTCAAAAAAGTGTATTATTGTCACATTGCCATGAAAACTAATGAATAGTATTAATAATCATAAAGTGGAAAGGACTACAACAGTCTAAATTCACATAATTGCATATAATTGTGCTAAATTAGCAATAATAAAATTATAATTGGAAAAGATTCAGGAAATCAGACATTGCTAATGATTGCTCAGCAGGTGGCTTGGGGAGGATGCCGTTTCGACATTTTGCTGCCGGAGAACCGGTTTAAAAAGTTTGGCTGCGCCGAAATGACGGGCTTTCCGATAATGCCCCCGGGTTCTGACAGCAGCGCTTTTAAACGGGGGGGAGGGGGGGTCCGTTCCCGTGGAGTAATGCCGTTTCCTTTGCGTGGCCTCCAGGTGGACGTGAGGGACGGCGTCTCCCACTGGACGCCCCTCATGAGAGTGTCGGCGGTCAGCGGGAACGTGGCGGTGGCCTCCCTGCTCATCGGGGCCGGGGCCGACGTCAACACCAGGGACAAGGACGGGAAGACCCCACTCATGGTATTATTGGCCTCTTGTTTTTAGTTCTGTGCAATATTTTAGCGTGTGCTGTGCTTTTTGTCTACCGTGTGTACATGCTTTTCCTGTTATCTTTATCGTTGGCTTTTTGGCCTGCATTTTCTTTTTTTGTAAATTTTTTACTCTAAATTTGTCTTACTTGAAAAATTACTTTAGTTCCTGGGATGAAACATGCTTTATAATTCATTAATATAGTCCTCTGTGACAGCTACAATAGGTGTTTCCGCTTTTGTCAAATACTAAGCTCTTTGGGGCGAGCGTGAGAAAAATATGATAACAGGAAATGCGGAGAAAATCTCTAGTGTACTTCCTGTCTTATTTAGGCAACTGACCTCAAACCATACAATTCATACCATTCAAAGAATGGCGGTTCTGAAGGGAAATACCACACTATTGACGCCACAGACTAAATAGAAAATATACTGAAATAAAGTGCTGAAAAGTTCACAGATATGGCGAGGGCCGCTCGGTCTTGGTCCCCAAAAGGACTGCTGTACCAGATGAACTTGCTCCAGCTGAATGCTTGGTAATTAAACTAATGACTGCCTTCATTTAGCCTACTGAGCTAGCATCTCCCAGTTTGACATTGGAGGTGATTTATAGAGGGCTGTGAAATCCATATGACCACTCCCTCTTTAGGGCAGCAACTAGGGATGTCTCCTTTTACAGGTAACTGTCTGAAAGTCAGTTGCTATGACGGTCCATATACATTCACAATGTAGAGATTCATTTTAGAGTCTACACAATATTGTAATTCCAATATCAAAGAAATAGCCTGTCAGTTGAAATAAAAAGTCAGAAAAGCCCTCTCGTGTGACACAGCCCATGCTGAGAACTAATTCTCATTTACAAATGTTTACATTATAATTAAAATTACGTACCTTCCTCAAGAATACATGGCAGTGCACAACCTGGGGCACTGCCACATATAATCTCCTTAGCGGCTACACCACACTGACACCCAATCTGTGTCGAGCACTGCATCAACATTGCTACATTATTCTGTGGTGATGGTAACCATAGAATTTTAATGATAGCCACAGGCCCTTTCGTAGCTAGTACAGGTATAAACAAAGTTATATGTTAAAATGGTTGCTCTAGTTTAATCCTAACCACTGCAGCTCAGCATACCATCAAAATAAGGATTTTTTTGGTTCGTTTTAATTGCTCATTAGTGCGGGCCAAAAAGATAAGTTTGGAAAGAAGGATGGTCAGAAGAGAAAACGGATGTGAATATAGCCCTTTTTTCAGGTTGCTGTCCTGAATAACCATGAAAAGTTGTTCCAGTTGCTACTCGAGAATGGAGCAGACCACCATGTGAAGAACGAGGTAAAAAAAAAAAATATATATATGGTAAACAAGGGCTGAACAGCACAGCCAGAAACATTTGTGCTTCCACCCACACAGCAATGATGTATTTGTGAAATATCTTCAAGTGTTCATGCATTTTTAAATGTACTCCCGATGCCATTTGTTCCGTTTCAGTTTGGGTCAGGGGTAGCAGAAATGGCCAAAGCATTTGGAAGACAGGTAATTACTTTGAATTATTGTTTAATTCAAAATCCTTTTGAATTTTTAAAATGTATTTTCCTTTTAAATTCCTAATGGACTTCATTGAATATCGTACGTCTTCTTTTTACAGAACATCATCAGTTTGTTGGAAGGAATGGCGATGCACGAGAAGAATTCAGCAGATTATTTAACAATTAAGGAAATGCATTCTTAAAGTAATTACGGGGGTAATGACTTTTTCTTTTCTTTTTTTAAAAATCCATCACTTTAAGATTTCCAAATGCACTTACAATACCACTTTATTCTACCACACATAATTCAAATAAGAGATAACAGCAGTTTTTTTAAAGAAAAACTTTATTAAATTTGTTCCATTTTGTTCCATTACTGAGTCTTCCAGTCCTTGTACTGCCCTAGGTGACCAACGTATCTGACATGTGAAATGTGTGGAAACCTAAAGTAGTTTTATTACATATTCCTGTATTGGTAATTGTTGTACGAAGGAACATTTCCCCATTATTATGTTCACCTGTAACACCATAGATGAGGAAGAAGAGAAACAATAGAATAGTCGCACATATTTACAACAATAGTGAGGAATACTGACAATAGTGTGTATACAAAGGCTGTAACATGTCTTTAAATGAAAATTAAACATTCTCGTACAACTTGATTTCAACGTGTAAATTGATGCGGACACTTACATGATGCAGTGAAGAAGAGTTTTCTTGTCTCCTCAGCAAAGTATCCATAAAGTAGAAAAATAAAAAGTCACAAACGTACAAATGTTTTAGTTTGAAATAACGATACGCCTCAGAGTGCAGTGTCCAACTTTATGGACTGCACATAAGGCATGGCTGTTTAAAAACATTGGTATATTGTATGCTGAAACAATGTCTACTGTCAAAGATATTTACACTGTAAAAATTTAAAAAAAATTAAAATGTTTAAAAACAATCACATCATGTGACTGTGAGGTGTGAATTTAGACTGTTATGCACAGATCCAAAGATGTCAACTTGGAAAAAATAATTTTGAAGACAAATGTATGAAATGTTCACCAGACATCCACGTGTGCCCCTCTGATTGGCCCAGATGATCAGTTATGGATAATGATTGGCTCAGAGGCAGTGTGCTTAAGACTGATAAGGAAAAAAAAACATATCAAATTGCTTGCGAGTGACACAGCATCACAATTGCTACCTTGTGATTGTGGTTTTACTAAAGAGAAGAGAGTAAGCAAGTTCTGTTTTCTATATACTGTGTAATACAAATGTGTTTGACTATTTTCAAAGAACCACATGTTGACCTGGCTTCTTTGCTTCAGTAGTTGCTGCAGGTGTGCTGTAATGAAATGTTTATGCAGTGCGGGAGTGCGTCTGTCAGAAGCATTTTTCCTCTGCAGGCTAGTGCTTTTCCTAAAGTGTCACGAAAGTGACGACAGGTGGTTTCAATGATGCAGTTTGGCTCGGATCACGGAGCTTTTCGAGGAGCGGTCCTTGATCAGGGCTACAGATGGAGAAGTCTGCGGGAAATGTGGGATTCGTCTCCGTTGCTTTGAGCCTCCAGGTTGTTTCGTGTTTGCCGGTACGAATTCGATATATCAAATGCAAAGGAGAGGTCGTCGTGTGGTTTCCAGTGGGCCATCTGGAAGAATGATCTCCAGAGGGGAAAAAACCTGGTCGGGCTGAAATGTGCTCGAGATAGTCATCCATTTGTTCAGAGCGAACACGGCTAGCCCGTAACTTGTGTAGGAGGAAGGAGAGCACGGTGTGCAGTGCACTGACGTTTAATCTGCAAAAAACTTAAGTCATTGTGGTCAGGGGTGATTCTGAGGTACAATGCTAATCAGGTTTTGGCTATTAAAACAGCGAGCTCTGCGACTCTGTGATTACATTGTTTTGTGCGAGTGTCATGTTTACGATCAAGTACGCTGGACCTGATGGCAGGTCAACGTGGACCCGCCTATTCAAAACCCTCAGAGAGTTTTGCACGTTGCCAAGCTGGCCTGGGCGGGTAGTCGCGATGGTTTGTCAGAGCGTGGCTTCCTTACAAGAACCATCAGCATCCATCAAATTCATGACCTTAAATAAAACAAAATTGTTATTTTAAAGCCCTAAACAAATGAAGCATCTGGCAGTCCCGGGGCAGGCCTGAAGGCTTTATGAAAATTGTCTGGCAGTGGCAGAATGCTCTAGGACAGGGCTATTCCAGCAGTGCATCTCCACACACCGTGGCCAAGGGTGGACAAGCATCCTTACGCCTCCCACTGTCACGAGAGCTCCCGCAACTGCATCAACCCTTTACAGCAGCAATCAAGTCACACAATTGGCCTTGGAATCTGCCCAGGAAAACCAAGCATTCAGGCCTATGGCCTAGATTCTTTCCAGATGGTCAGCTTTGTAATCTTAGCATTTAAAATTACGCGTTCCCTCTCCATCGATGCTGAAGTTGAAAAATTTCAGTTTAACGGCTAATTACGGACATTCATGGAAGGATATGATCAGGAACATAGCGTCTATTGCTAAAAACTGGCTGTTTGGATGTTCAGTTATTTGCCACGTCTCTTCATAAATTATAATTATAGCAGCAATCGGAATCCTTGAGCTCGAACCGAGAGCAGGGATCTCAAACTCTCTCCTGTAAGAAAGTATAAAGTACAGAGTGTAAAAGGAATGCAGGACTTGATTATCTGCTATCTACTGAATCTGTTTCGATATCCCTTGTTCCAAATGACTATGGTTTCCTGTGAGGTAAGGTACATCTAATGCAGTGGAGGCCTGAACGCACAGTACTAGCACCAAATTCAAACATTATTAAATTCTTTCAAGCATCGAGAATTACACCGAAAAGCACTTCCATTTTGTCCTTAGCAAGCCGGAATAAGTCCCCCCCATTTACATTCTAATTTCTGTCCCGTGTTTTCAGGGTTTCTTGGAACAGCAAGGGGATTGCCTCTCTATCCCACAACAGAACGGGCCTGTGCGATGTTTGCTGATGCAGGCACTGAGACTGGCTTGCGCTGCATAAGTATGCACATTTACGAGTGGGGTGGAATTGAGGAGCAGATGCACCACTGGCGTTTATGAAAGTCTCCCGATCCGAGCCCTCCGCAGTCTGGTTCAATGTAAGCCGCCACCATTTGCCGTAGGATTTCTCGCATACGCCATCGTGTGAGTGAGCGTTCATGTTTCCCTTAAACGAGTTCACGATCCAGTTTTTCGTTGTACCTGCAAACTGATCGATTATGCTAACAATTTCACAGATTATAAAAAAAATTATCTTGTTCTTCTCCCTCCACAAAAAGCACTCTATAAAAACGCCGAGGTGAGTCAAACAATTCCTCAGCCATGGTGCAATGAAGGGAATTCTCCAACTCGGCATATAAAAAAATCTATAAGCAGAAACAACGACGACAACAACAAAAAAATCACAAATGCTACCGTCAAAAGTGTCTACCACAGTGCACCGCATTGTAATAAATACAGAACATAAATAATTTACAAGCACCTGAGTGAGGACTCATAGCACCGATACGAGAGAGAGAGAGAGCACCACGGTGTTAGCTCAAACCCTTTTTAAAAAAAAAAAAAAAACTCAGAGAAACCCTATCTGAAGGTTTTTTGAGAGTTCTGTAGTGCAAAATATATTGTGTCTTCCTCTGTTCTCCTTCCATTCCCATCCACATCTCAGCTCCTGTACCTCCCGTCAGGAAGGATTCTTGGCTTTGGTAGCGTCGGAGGCTGCCTGGATGAAGGCCTGAGAATCAGGGGGAAACGTATGCTGTCAGAATCTGACAGGGATACAATTTCATAGACCATAGAGGAAAGACACTTATATTTAGGTGCTGACTATAAAGAGGGTACACTGTACATACATGCAAGTATTGACGTTACAAACAGAACGGACAGGTGTGCGAGGTAAGGGTTTTTTTTTTTCACGCTGGGAGGGTCGGTTACAAAGGGCCTCGGTCTGCTTCGATCCTTTTGCGGAGTGCATCGATTTTTCAGCCATTTACGCATCCGAGAACAAAAGGGTACTTCACTTCACAGGCTCACGTCGCTTCTCTGCTCAAGGAAAAACACTGTCCAACGCTTAAAAGGGCAAGCATTTCCTTTAGTCACGGTCATTGGGACGTCTGTTCCTGCCGCACCAGGATCAACATGAACACAGGTCCCTAGGATAAAACTGACAGTCTTCCTCTGTCCGCTGTGCATTTGGACAGAGGGCACTGAATGGCACGCTGGTTTCCTTTTGTCTGGCTACATGCAACAGAAGGATAGTATAGACGATTTAATGGGTAGTGGCTAATGGGTAGGGCTATGAGTTTTTCCTTGAACATGTGACTTGGGAAACACTATGAGTCTGCAATTTGGCCCTTATCCCCAGGCATCACTGCAGCCACTCGAATTGCAGTAATCAGTGGTAAGCAGTCAAAGGAACGTTAACAAATTATACAATTATGGGCCAATTGAAAAGCTTGTTGGGGCAAGAGCACAAGTCTCAGGCGTGCTGAGATTTATCTCATAAGGCCAGTGTGAGTGCGGTTTTTTTTTTGTACCAGCCCAGCACTAAAACACCTTATTCAACTAATAAAGGTCTATTAAGAAGACCATAATTAGTTCATTATACCCCTGTGGTAATCGAGTGATTAATTGACGTGATTATCGGCACACAATGTGCTGATTGTTTAACAAGCAGCTTCAGACAATCCTGTATTGTTGAAAAGAAAAAAAGGTTGGCGTTCAAGCAACATTTGTACTTAACTTTGACTAGCACTTACAAGCAAGTTCTTTTGGCAAAAAAATACAAAATTTTAAAGTTGTAAGGCTTGCATTTACTGTAAGTCAAAGTCAAGGATAAGTGCTGATTGAACAGAGGCCGAAGTCTTGGGCTGTGTCCGAATCAGCGCCCTTCCGTACTATTAGGTAGGCTTGTTGAGTAGACAGGACGAAAAGTTGTTAAGTAGGCAAAATTTTCTCTAAATATAGTATACTTTAAACCCCCGTATGATACACTTACTTCGCTGAGTACATTCGGGAGCACACTTTTCAAGAAGTACATTTTGGTGGCATAAATATGACGCGAAGCTTCGTTTTAAAAAATGAGGCGCAGCATCGCTGACGTTTTCCTTCAAACACAACGAAAAAAGCGCGTGACAAGGCCGCGCGAGGGTGGGACGTCTTACGACACTTCCGCAGTACGGTTGGAAAATAGTGTGGCGGATATTTTTGCGCGTACTGCACGTCGCGTGCTAAACAGTGCATGTTAAAAAGCGCACTTCTGCCAGTGCACTGTACGCAGGTGACAAAGTCAGGCCCTAGTCATGGGTCTCTGTACTCACCTGGCTGAGTGCGGAACAGGAGGAGCCGGTCTGGGTATCCCAGGGAGAGGGACGGGGACAGGTTTGGGGGAACCCACGGCAGAGGAACTTCGTCCCAAACGAGAGGTCCTGGCGAGGGGGTCAGCGGGCAGGGGCTTCTGAGGGGGGCTAGGCTTTTCCAATTCCTGTGATTGACAGGAGACACACCCACTGAGGCACAGAGACGTATGCCCGGATTCAGCCTGAATTTGAGTGGACAGCACATCCCTTAGCCCAATGCTGCTTGTTATTTCATCGCTAACCACAGGCTGAAAGACGAGTACATTGATAGATGGAGGGCAAATTAGGTTGATAGATAATTTCCTGTTTTTAAATAAGCACAGGATTTGTATTTTATAGCTGTTATTGAACCATTTCCACAAATATTTGACAGTTTTAAATTTTTTACCTTGTTGAGTGAATAAAAAAAAAAGTATGACCTATATTCAGGTTTCAAAATATTTTATGTGTATACAAACACTTTTCAAAGGACAAATATGTACTGAGTTATCATACTGATAAAAAATTTTTTTACCACAAGGGGGTGCTCACAGTCTGCCAGCCTCTACGGTTTGTATCATCTTTTTTCAGCTATCACCATGGAAACATGCCTCAGAAGACACGTGATGAAGGGTTGTCATGTGTTACTAATCTACGTAGGGAGGATGAGGTAATGATACACGTCTGCTACCTACATCGCATCTGTTCCGCATTTAGTCTCTCACACAGGAGAAAAGCCACTTCCACTATGAATAGCAGAAAACAGGCAGAACCCCTCAGATAAAGAGCAACATTCACAAGATCTGATGCTTTTCGTTCTTCAGTCTGCTTTACTTTCTTCATTTTGTTTCCTGTGAAACTGACAAGACCCCCGCCACTGTCTTTCATTGGGGGGAATGCATTACTCCACAAGATTATGCCAGATAACTGTGCTAAGTCTGTTTGCCTCATTCGCATTAACCATGGCAGAAATCATATGAAAGTGGTTTACTTGACTGGAACAGATCACAATTTTTCTAATAAGTTCCATGTCATTCTTCTGCGAAGGACTGGCTCTCTGGCACATGCTACGATGCATCTGTATAACAGCTCAAACCTGTTCCGGGATGGACTTGTATACAAAACAAAAGCTGGTGTCTGTTATATACCACACACTGCATTCGATGGAGGACATCCCGGCACTGTCTTGTTTAAACTATGTCTCAGTTTGGTGGTAATAGGCCGTTCCATTCGTGTGTGTCAATCCCTTGCGCTGAGAGATCCCCTCTTCAGAGCCTGCTGGAATTTGGACTGAGTTACCAGAACGTAAAAGCGCACCAAAGCGTCAACTCTGAAACCGGCAGCAATCTCGTGGATAACATGAAATCACTTTGATTCAATTTGATTTCCTTAAGAGAACGGCAGGGGGGCAAAGCTTTCTCTTTCCCGTTAAATGATAATTAGGGGCGTGAGATTGGTCTCATAGAAGCATGACGGAGCTGGAGAAACGAAGTTGTTCAGTAACCGCGGAAAATGTGGAATCTGCGGCGTTCCTCTCTCCGGCTGTAACACATTCGGAAAGACAAAAGCCCGAACCGATGGCTGTTTAAAAGTTTCGAGCAGCAAGCAGCAGGTAACGTTGCCTCCGCTGTGTTAAGCCTTAGCATCTCGCTACTTGTAAATCACTGCTCTTGTGCGTTTCTCAGGACTTAATCAGCGGTGAAGTAATTAGTTTAAAAACGGCAGCGGTGATTTCCGCGCTCTTGCGGCCTTTAAAGGGGAGGACGTATTTAGCATGTGCTTGACGTGACGCCCGCCACCCTGAGCCCTGGCGTGGCGTCCATGCGCTCACAAGCCGGAGTTGATCAGGAGTGCTGTTCCACACCTGCGCCCGGCTTTTAGACCGCGCGTTTACCTGCTGCGCTTTTGCGGCGCGCGGCCCGCGCAATCTCTGCCTTTCATTTCCGAACCCCGCGGTTGATTGAACCACAATCAGAACCGTGCCGCGATTAGCCGCGGGGCGGTGAGTAGGGAGGGCTAATGGGGCCTCGCCTGGAGAGCCGGCGGTTTCCATGTCTGTGGAAGTTTCCCTTCGTTGCGGCAATAACGCCGGCCTATATTGGCCCTCGCGACAGCACCTTTTAGACGTGGAATTATACCTTCATAAAAGGGTCTGCTTCGGGGCCATTTCAATAAGCCTCTCTTTCTACCACGCTCTCCCTCGTTCCCTTTTCTCCTTCCGAGAGCCCTCTTGTGCATTTTTGGAATAAATTTATTCAGTCTGGACCACAATAAATAAAAAAAAAGTCCTCAAAGTAACCTCATTCGTTTTACTGCAATCTGTACCCTTCAACATACAAAGCCTACTGAAAAGTTATATTTTAATATTTTTTACCACAAAACATACAGTTACAGTATATTTTATATATATATATATATATATATATATAGAGAGAGAGAGAGAGAGAGAGAGAGAGAGAGCAATAATCTGAACACACAGAAATAACTGAATATGCAAGGACTCAAATGACACAAACGAATGCTTTCAAAATGCTTTGAAATGAAAGATGAATTAAAAATGTACAGTGAAACGGAAGCACTCACTGACCCCCCCTGCTGGAATATCTAAGGCGGTTCAGGTCTTTCAGGCACACTCACCATGTCCAGTCTGAAGGAGCTGTGCCGGGGCAGGTTACGCAGAGGCGCTCCTCTCGGAGGGGAGGGGCCGTGGGAGGGCGGGCCCCGGTGCGGGGGCGGGGCGGGGGGGCAGGGGGATGGGGTGGCTGATGTGGACGTGCTGGTACTGGGGGAGCCTGCGCAGGCCCTGGGGGTGGAAGCTGTGCGGGGGGAGGAGGGGCTCGGCACCCACGTGAGCCGGCTGTGGGCAGACGAGAAAAGGCAGCGTCGTCAGACCCAGGCGAGAGACGCCCAATCGGTTACCCATTTACCCCTACCCTCGCCTCCAAACCCTCATCTCATGACCCCCACCTGACACTCACGCCCCCCCCCCCCCAAATCCCTCCTGAATTGCTCCAGGAGGGGGTCCGTGAATTTGAGTGCACGTGTGTCGCTTCTCATGAGGCATGTGCTGCATGTATCTATGAGACCTGCAGCCCTGGACACGCACGCACGCACGCACGCACAGAGACCTCACAGGTGCCTTCTGTCCACTGCAGTGAGCTCCAGATGTGACAGAACTATCGACTCTCTCCAGGCCTGCAAAGCATCACCCCCACTAACCCTGCCCAAAAAACTCACAGAGAGGAAAACAGACCTTGGGCGTGTCCCAATACTCGAAAAATGCAACCTCCTTTCCTCCACTACCATCTTCTCTCCTCTGATATCTGTGTCCTAATCTAATGTTGCTGATTACATGTTAATTACATGTTAATGGTTGGATATTAATTAATGTCTCAACGCAAACTGCAATGTCAGGTACATTGTATACTGCACGTGCAACTACTTATACTTGAAACGTACAGGCAGTTTTGCATACTTCCGGGTAGGAGACGAGCGGAGGAGACGAATGGAGGAAAGGTGAGGAGCGAAGAATATCGGGACGCACCCCTTAACTGATCTGTGCTGGAGAGGAAGTGACCTCGCCAGCGCTGCTTACATTAAGCGGCCCAGCTTCTGGCCTCTTCCCCACCCATTGGCCCCGATTGCACTTCCGCTCTGCGTTACGCACTCAAGCTCAAGCGCTTCTTCCACGCCCATGTTCTCGACTCGATCACTTCCATTTCCTCCGACGCGCCCGGACCCATTTTGCATGACTTGCGCCGGATTCAGATCTCGCTCAAGTGGAATTCGCCTCCAGTCGGCAGATGACTGATTTGCCACACTGAGAAATCGGTTATCCGGCTCAGCCCGCATCTGGCCTCGGGAATAAACAGGTTTAGTGAACTGTGTCACAGCTGCCTTGTTAGTTTCCCCCTCCGTGTTAACAATGCGCCGATTGATTTGGCCGGATTAGAAACTGAGGCGGTTTGTCAAGAAACGAGAGTGAGTCAGCGGGACGGTACGCGCGGGGTTACGGCGGGGTCGGCACAGCGCCCTCCTGTGGCAATGGTGCGTCAGAGCCGGGCGCAGGTTCGGCGACACGTCGCGGGAAGATACGCACCTTGCATATGCTGGCGCTCTGGGGCTGGGTCAGGGGTTGGCGGGGGGGTGACGGCCTGTTCCCAGACTGCGTTTGGGTCGGGCTGGACGGACCGTTCGAGCCCACGGACCTGCAATGGCAGAAAGCGCACAATTTAAACCAGACGTCACCCTACAGTGTATCGCCCTGTTAACCTAACACAACATTCCCAGGAGTGTTAGTGACATTTATGTTTTGTTTTGTGGAGCGAAACTCAGCGACTCGGCCCCTCTGACCTTAATTTCTCGATGGCCGTCTTCTTGTTGGTGAAGAGCAGGCGAACGAGGGCCTTCCTCTTTAAGCAGACGATGAGGCCGGCGGCTAAGACCCCCAGCAGCACCACGAGGATGCCCACCACCACGCTGCGGCCATCTGCAGATGTCACACACGCCGAAACGGGCGTCCGCGTTAGCGCGTACCTTAGCACACCTCAAGCATTTACACAAAACAGACATGCTCAACACAGATCTTTAATACAGGAACACATTTATAAACAGACCTGCCTGCACACATACTTTCTAGTTTATTACAATACTGTGACGATAATTTAAAAAAAATTCAAATATGAAAATAAACAATCTACAGGAATGTATTTAGTATGCTGATCCCGGCCCTCACCTTTACCCCTACTTATGACAAATTAGATAGATATTATTTTCAAAACCAAAATGTCCCTAAATCTCCCTAGAAACAAGTATTAGATTTTCTGCTCGATTATCCGAGTTTGTTCTGCTTGTTACCGCTTGGGTAGGCCCGGGTCAAACGTCAGTGGTTCTGTACGTACCCGCCTGTCTCATAGGCCCGCTGTCCACGCTGCCCCCAAATCCAGACTGGTCACAGAAAGGGGGTCCCCAGTGCGCCTCGCAGTGGCAGTTCTTTTTGTTATTACACACCTGTCGAAAAACAGGAGGAAGGGCACAGATCATTTACAACTCTAACCATGAGGCCGTTCTCCCGTCCCCCATGGATAGAGCGCTCGGGGCCTCGTTTGCTGACTACACGGCTACGATGCGCAGCTGTGCTGCGCCGCGATACGAGCGCGAGTTCCCACGGACAGACGCGCGACGTTTCGATCAGCTCGTTAACCGCGCGGTTTATCTCTGCGAATGAACTCTGCACGCTTCGCGAACTTTTGTGCGTGCGGCCGTTTTTTTTCTTCTTTTGTTTCCGCCTCGTTTTTTTCCCTTAATTAGATGCAACTGGAGCCCGTCCCTGCGCCGAGCGGGGGGGCGGGATCCAGCGGGGATTCTCCCAGAGGTAAACGGAGCCCAGCTGCGGGATTCTCCAGCGAGAAAACATCTTGACTCGATCCGGAGGAGCGAGGAGCGCCAGCTCTCCCTCTCTTCTTCCTCTCTCTCTCTCTCTCACTCTATCTCTCTCTCTCTCCCTCTCTCTCTCTCCCTCTCTCTCGCTGCCAAACACTTCGACCCGCGCGGCTGAGAGGGAGCGCCCACGCCTCTGGCCCGGCTGTTTTCTCATGTCAGGAATCATCCGATCCGACGCCCGAGGCCGGGATTCAGTCCGAACGGCGGACCCGCCCGCTTAAACGCCGCCTCGGGGAGAGCCGCTCCGCTGACCTCATCTGGCACCCGCGGCTATCCGCTCACTAACAAAATATTCCCTCTATAGGACGCCCACCTATCCAAGCCCGAGTTACTGATGGTTCTCGCGCCCCGCGGCCCCCCACCTATCGAAGCCCGAGTTACTGATGGTTCTCGCGCCCCGCGGCCCCCCAGCGAACACGCGATTAGGAGGTGTCCTTCTTCAAAGTCACGCGCTTCCTTATTTATAGCGCTAAAGCAGCGAGACGCACAAAACATTAAACACGGCCCGCTGATCTCACTCCGTTTCAAAGTGAGGAGCGCCCGATGCCGGTGTGTGTTTTGGCGAAACGGGCCCGCGTCTTTGGATTCCGGCGCGGCGCGATCGCGGTCGGGCCTCCGCCGCCGCGCCAGAAGATGGTGGATGGCGCTACGAGCGGGACGCAAATTAAACCATTATGCCCCAATTGATTGAACCTTCCGGAACAACAAAGACGGGCCGTAAAAGCACTGTAACTGTTACTGGAATTCAAACGCTCTGATCATGCTGGCGACACCCATAACGAGGGGTGTGTCGCGTGCGTGCCCTGCACTGTACGGTCGAGGGCACTGAGAGCGAGAGACTGCGTCATTATGCTGGGGGGAGCTCTTCTGGTCAGAGAGACAGAGGGGGCACATTTTAACGGGGCTGTTTATGCGTGCTCTGTAACAATGCCTTTGCCTTGTGGTAAGTGGTAAGACGGAGAAACACATCAAAAATAAAAATGGCAATAAAAAAACTAATGGTGGCTGCATCAAACACGCTCATCTCTGTTTTCTATTTGTCGGAGGAACAATGGAACAGAGACTAATGTTACGGTCAGAATGGAGCCAGGAAAGTGGTCATACATTTTTATTGCTTTTTGAAAATGACAGACTGTTACACGGAGGGAACACTGTTACACGGGGAAGCGTGGAGTAAAAGAAAAGTAAATGGTGTATTGAAACAAGGGGGAGGGGGGGGGCAATATGGTGGAAGCAATAAAGGACACGCCCAGGGATACTGCCAAATGAAAGAGGAGGGAGGCTATAAAAGAGCTTGAAAATAAGAATTTTAACACTAAATGCTGCACATAAATATGCAGTGACCAGAACCCCCCCCCCACCACCACCCCCAGCTGAGTCCGGTCATCTGAGGACAGGAAAGAAGGACTCACCCCACGCCCGTTGCAGCGCCCGGAGCACTCGTGCACCCCAAACATGCTGACATTCTGGCACCGCCGATTCATACACATCTAGGACAGACAGGTGGACAAAATCAAGGATTCGGCGTCAGTTGTTACCAAGGCAACCAACTCAGTGCTTTAAAGTGAAAGTCCCAATAACCGCTGGGACTACCACTGATGCTATAGAATAACCGGACTGTCAACCCTCGCGTTCCTCTTTACTTACAAAATACAGGAGGATCTGCTTGGCAACAGGAAGATTCTGGAGCTATTGTACACTGCAGAACATCCATTGCCCCTGTGCTGTGATCGCATTGCTTTTGGAATGCTTCGGCTCCGAGAGACAGAACGTTCAACGTTAACACACAGCTGAGAATCTGGTGGGTCTATAGAATCTGTGGGATTACTGATCCCGGCCAGAATGGGACGGAGGTTTGTGGGAAATGGATGAGGTTCAAAGACCAGAAGAGGGTTTACGCTGGGCTCAGACACGTGGACCAGCTGGTTAATAAACGTGTCATTAGTGACACACTGATGTCAAAGCACTGATCTGTCTCATTTGTGCTGTGCCACACTGTTTGAGCAATACAATGAGATGAGTCATATAATGAAGCTGTCCCAAATGGATCGTTCACTCCTTGCTTATTCACTCTTAATTATGCAATAAGAGCTCTGTGATTCTACGAGGACTATACAATTCTACGAGTACTGTGTAATTCTATGAGTACTGTGTGATTCTATAAGTACTGTGTGATTCTATGAGTTATGCGTGATTGTATGAGGACTGTGTGATTCTATGTGGACTGTGTGATTCCACAAGTACTGTGTGATTCTATGTGGATTGTGTGATTCCACGAGTACTGTGTGATTCTATGAGGACTGTGTGATTCCACAAGTACTGTGTGATTCTATGTGGATTGTGTGATTCCACGAGTACTGTTTGATTCTACGAGTACTGTGTGATTCTATGAGGACTGTGTGATTCCACGAGTACTGTGTGATTCTACGAGGACTGTGATTCCACAAGTACTGTATCATTCTGTGAGGACTGTGTGATTCTATGTGGACTGTGTGATTCCACAAGTACTGTGTGATTCTATGTGGATTGTGTGATTCTACGAGTACTGTGTGATTCTACGAGTACTGTGTGATTCTACGAGGACTGTGATTCCACAAGTACTGTGTGATTCTGTGAGGACTGTGTGATTCTATGAGTCTATATTTGATTCTACAAGGATTGTGTGATTCTGTGAAGACTGTCTTTCTATGAGGATTGTGTATTTTTATGAGTACTGTGTCCTATGGGGAGTGTATATGTGATTCCACGAGTAGCTCTCACCATGCCCTCTCCACACTTTGTACCCGTCAGTACCAGGCCCGGGTCGGGCATATCATCGCCCAGGTAAACGTGAGTCCCACGACACAGAACCCTCCCCCCCTCCTGCAGGGGGATGTTTGTTTCTATGGAGACAGCATTCGTACCAATTACCGGCCGGTTGGCCCCTCCTTGACACTGAATTTTGCCACACTTAGCATCTCTGCAAAAACACACACACAACAGCGGCCAGCGTCAGTGAAGCAATCGGCTTTCCGCTCATTACTTTAAGCTGTCATAAATACAGCGTAATCCCTCAAAGGTCACCTTAGGCTGTTCTCCAAAAATGAGCAGTTTACCTAAACACTCCATCTAGCTGATCTAATGGGACATTGGAAGTAATTTGAAGTTTTCTGGAAGGACTAAACATTTTAAATGGAGCTCATGGGAAGTGTTAAGCGGGATGCATCAAACAACCCACGCAGCCAATGGTCCATACGAGGCAGATTTAGAAAAGCTACACAGGTCTAGCCAAACGCGTTCACTGCGTTTGGCTTACATGCTTTCGTTACTCTAAGTGCCTTTAAAGAACAGCAACAATGAGTTTTTGCCAATACACTACGGAATGCACCTGGCAGCCATTTTGTTGGACACCTTTGCACTTTCCCCGTCAGGTTTTGTAAAGAGCCAATGGACTGTCAACAGAGTAAAATAATGAGATACGTCTGTTCGTGCGTAAGTGCGGTGTTGTGATTAGGTTTTCCCACGACTTTGTTCATTAGCATTGTTTCCAAAGATCAGGCCGCTGAACAGCGTTATTATGGCGACTGTAACTGAAGCCCACATTTGAAGATGCCACTGTGTGATGTCTTTGTCACACTAATAGGCATTTTGCGGGAGTTTCTTCAAGCTCGGTGTAATTACAGTAATTGCAATTCAGAACTGGTCGATGGAAAGATTTAAAAGCGTCTGCGATACAAAGGCCTGGGAATGTTTCTTTGTGATTCTCTGGAGGATTTTATGAACAATCTTCAGCGCACATTATAATCTTATTTACTTTGTAAATACTATTATAGTGTGCTCTGAAGAGAGATTATTTTTTGGGGTCATCATGTAACCATTTGGAGAATATCTGTCTCCCATTCTTTTTGAGCCAAACATTCTTTCCGTTTGCTGTAGGGCGTGTGGGGGTAGTGTGTTCCTGTAGGGCGTGTGGGGTAGTGTGTTCCTGTAGGGCGTGTGGGGGTAGTGTGTTCCTGTAGGGCGTGTGGGGGTAGTGTGTTCCTGTAGGGCGTGTGGGGGTAGTGTGTTCCTGTAGGGCGTGTGGGGGTAGTGTGTTCCTGTAGGGCGTGTGGGGGTAGTGTGTTCCTGTAGGGCGTGTGGGGGTAGTGTGTTCCTGTAGGGCGTGTGGGGTAGTGTGTTCCTGTAGGGCGTGTGGGGTAGTGTGTTCCTGTAGGGCGTGTGGGGTAGTGTGTTCCTGTAGGGCGTGTGGGGGTAGTGTGTTCCTGTAGGGCGTGTGGGGGTAGTGTGTTCCTGTAGGGCGTGTGGGGGTAGTGTGTTCCTGTAGGGCATGTGGGGTAGTGTGTTCCTGTAGGGCGTGTGGGGTAGTGTGTTCCTGTAGGGCGTGTGGGGTAGTGTGTTCCTGTAGGGCGTGTGGGGTAGTGTGTTCCTGTAGGGTGTGTGGGGGTAGTGTGTTCCTGTAGGGCGTGTGGGGGTAGTGTGTTCCTGTAGGGCGTGTGGGGGTAGTGTGTTCCTGTAGGGCGTGTGGGGGTAGTGTGTTCCTGTAGGGCGTGTGGGGTAGTGTGTTCCTGTAGGGCGTGTGGGGTAGTGTGTTCCTGTAGGGCGTGTGGGGGTAGTGTGTTCCTGTAGGGCGTGTGGGGTAGTGTGTTCCTGTAGGGCGTGTGGGGTAGTGTGTTCCTGTAGGGCGTGTGGGGTAGTGTGTTCCTGTAGGGCGTGTGGGGTAGTGTGTTCCTGTAGGGCGTGTGGGGGTAGTGTGTTCCTGTAGGGCGTGTGGGGTAGTGTGTTCCTGTAGGGCGTGTGGGGTAGTGTGTTCCTGTAGGGCGTGTGGGGTAGTGTGTTCCTGTAGGGCGTGTGGGGTAGTGTGTTCCTGTAGGGCGTGTGGGGGTAGTGTGTTCCTGTAGGGCGTGTGGGGTAGTGTGTTCCTGTAGGGCGTGTGGGGGTAGTGTGTTCCTGTAGGGGGTGTGGGGGTAGTGTGTTCCTGTAGGGCGTGTGGGGTAGTGTGTTCCTGTAGGGCGTGTGGGGGTAGTGTGTTCCTGTAGGGGGTGTGGGGGTAGTGTGTTCCTGTAGGGCGTGTGGGGTAGTGTGTTCCTGTAGGGCGTGTGGGGGTAGTGTGTTCCTGTAGGGCGTGTGGGGTAGTGTGTTCCTGTAGGGCGTGTGGGGTAGTGTGTTCCTGTAGGGCGTGTGGGGTAGTGTGTTCCTGTAGGGCGTGTGGGGTAGTGTGTTCCTGTAGGGCGTGTGGGGGTAGTGTGTTCCTGTAGGGCGTGTGGGGGTAGTGTGTTCCTGTAGGGCGTGTGGGGGTAGTGTGTTCCTGTAGGGCGTGTGGGGTAGTGTGTTCCTGTAGGGCGTGTGGGGGTAGTGTGTTCCTGTAGGGCGTGTGGGGGTAGTGTGTTCCTGTAGGGCGTGTGGGGGTAGTGTGTTCCTGTAGGGCGTGTGGGGGTAGTGTGTTCCTGTAGGGCATGTGGGGTAGTGTGTTCCTGTAGGGCATGTGGGGGTAGTGTGTTCCTGTAGGGCGTGTGGGGTAGTGTGTTCCTGTAGGGCGTGTGGGGGTAGTGTGTTCCTGTAGGGCGTGTGGGGGTAGTGTGTTCCTGTAGGGCGTGTGGGGGTAGTGTGTTCCTGTAGGGCGTGTGGGGTAGTGTGTTCCTGTAGGGCGTGTGGGGGTAGTGTGTTCCTGTAGGGCGTGTGGGGGTAGTGTGTTCCTGTAGGGCGTGTGGGGGTAGTGTGTTCCTGTAGGGCGTGTGGGGGTAGTGTGTTCCTGTAGGGCGTGTGGGGGTAGTGTGTTCCTGTAGGGCGTGTGGGGGTAGTGTGTTCCTGTAGGGCGTGTGGGGGTAGTGTGTTCCTGTAGGGCGTGTGGGGTAGTGTGTTCCTGTAGGGCGTGTGGGGTAGTGTGTTCCTGTAGGGCGTGTGGGGTAGTGTGTTCCTGTAGGGCGTGTGGGGTAGTGTGTTCCTGTAGGGCGTGTGGGGTAGTGTGTTCCTGTAGGGCGTGTGGGGTAGTGTGTTCCTGTAGGGCGTGTGGGGGTAGTGTGTTCCTGTAGGGCGTGTGGGGGTAGTGTGTTCCTGTAGGGCGTGTGGGGGTAGTGTGTTCCTGTAGGGCGTGTGGGGTAGTGTGTTCCTGTAGGGCGTGTGGGGTAGTGTGTTCCTGTAGGGCGTGTGGGGTAGTGTGTTCCTGTAGGGCGTGTGGGGGTAGTGTGTTCCTGTAGGGCGTGTGGGGGTAGTGTGTTCCTGTAGGGCGTGTGGGGGTAGTGTGTTCCTGTAGGGCGTGTGGGGGTAGTGTGTTCCTGTAGGGCGTGTGGGGTAGTGTGTTCCTGTAGGGCGTGTGGGGGTAGTGTGTTCCTGTAGGGCGTGTGGGGGTAGTGTGTTCCTGTAGGGCGTGTGGGGGTAGTGTGTTCCTGTAGGGCGTGTGGGGGTAGTGTGTTCCTGTAGGGCGTGTGGGGGTAGTGTGTTCCTGTAGGGCGTGTGGGGGTAGTGTGTTCCTGTAGGGCGTGTGGGGGTAGTGTGTTCCTGTAGGGCGTGTGGGGTAGTGTGTTCCTGTAGGGCGTGTGGGGTAGTGTGTTCCTGTAGGGCGTGTGGGGTAGTGTGTTCCTGTAGGGCGTGTGGGGTAGTGTGTTCCTGTAGGGCGTGTGGGGGTAGTGTGTTCCTGTAGGGTGTGTGGGGTAGTGTGTTCCATGTTGACTGAGGATCTGTTTCCCTTGCCTTGCGTCACATTTCATGAATGAACCCTTGGAATCCTTCCCACAATTCCCATACGGGTCACCTGCGGAATTGACCCTCTCAAAACAGATTCCTGGGGCTGGCTTTGCTCCTGCAGAAGAGTGAGAGGTCAGAGGCAGTTGGAGAGAGAGGGGGAGAGAGAGAGAGAGAGACCTCATTCCGAGAATAATCATCCATCCCAGGAAAAGTGCAAATTCAGCATCTCATCGGAGAACACCTGCTTATGCAGTCAGAACTGACAAAGAGAGACAGAATCAATTACGAAGAGAACAAAAAAAAAAAGCGGCAACGTTGTATTTCACGCTGCATCAGATCGTTTCGGCTACGGCGCTACTTCCGAGTTCTCATACACAATTCCGCATTTCTGACCAGGGCTCGTCAACCTTGGTCCTGGTGAACCGCGGGGGTCGCAAGTCGATCGGCAGCCAATCAGGACCCAAGAAACCAGGTGAGGTGAGTTTACTGTGTAGACAACTGCTTTATTTCACCAATTAAGCGCTGACCGAGTGCAGCCTCTGATTTGCCTTACGGAGGAGTTGGCGCTCGACTCACCCTGCCCCCACAGAGTGATGCACTGCTGCTCGTGGGTCTGGCAAATGCCGTTGTAGCAGTAGCCGTCCACGTTGTGGCAGGCGTGGCCGTCGTGCAGGTAGACGTTGGCGGGGCAGTGGGGGTTGGCGCCGGTGCAGAACTCGGGCAGGTCGCATGAGTTGCTGGACTCCCTGCAGGGCGTGCCCGCGGCCTTCAGCTGCACGGACGAGAGGCGGGCGTGAGGGGAGGCGCGCCGAGGGGAGGCGAACCTGGCCAAGCTCCCGCACCTCCCCGGAACACTAAACAACATTTGTGGATTTGCGCACAGAAATCCCCCCCCGGTGCGCTTGTTGCAATGAAATAAAAAGGTGATTTACGGCTCTGCGAGTCTCTGGGAAGCTTTTGCTCCTGCTCTGGTTTAACAGGCAGTCCACACTGCAAAAAAATGCCTGTCTTAACGAGTGTTTTAGTCTTGTAATGACACTTAAAATCTTATTTTTTTCTCTCAAGTAGAAAATGTTAGTTACTTTGTGCTTGACGAGTGAAAGTATCTTACCACATCGGCAAATCTTTTTGTCTTATTTAGCAAAAAAAAGTAATGGAAATAAGATTTTAAGTCTAAATATAAGACTAAAATGCTTGTTAAGATTGACTTTTTTTTTTTGTTTTTTTGCAGTGTATCTTTGTTAGGGGCTTGAAGCAGAGTAACGTCTAGCTGGGAGTGGGGAACAAAGATGGCGGGTTGTATGATGTAGTACGGGGTACGGCGGTGAGGGGAGGGGTTACGGTACCTTGCAGTCTTCGCAGCACTGCCCGTGCGCGCACACGGCGTCCCCCTTCAGCGTGCAGGTGGTGGCGTTGCAGCAGGGGTTCATGCATTCCTGTGGGAGCAGCGGCGCACTCAGATCAGCTGACCCTCACACACGCTTCACGGCCATGTTGAGTTTCCCCTCCAGCACCCCCGGGTCAGGAAAGAGCACTTCCTGAAGGCCGAACTCCACCCACCCCCCACCCCCCCCCTCCACCCCCCCACCCACCCAATGAGTCGCCCCGACTGTGCCCCCCCACCTCCCCACGCAGTTCAAGAAACCAGAGCCAACATGCGGCGTATACCCACTCCTTTTCAATGTAATGTATCCTCAGTTGGAGGCGCGGACCATATGCTTCACATTAAGCATTAGGCCCCTGAACTGTACTAATCAGTGATCTCCAGGCCATGAGTTAATCCTCGCACAGAATCCTGGGTACCAGATACAGGATGGGGGGTAGGCCGAGACCCAGTTTTTCTAAGACATCACGGGCGGCCTAACAGGCAGAAAGGCCTACTTACGCGGGGTTATAAACCAGCCATTCGGTTCTTTTTTCAGGGGAAGGGGGAGAGCGTTGCCGGCAGAGGAGAGCTGGCGCTCATGCCCGTCCAGAGCTCGTTTAAAAGCCGAGGCGCTTTAAGGGCCGTTTCCCACGCAGCGGGGAGCAGGGGAGTCGTGCTGAAGAGGGGCAGGAGAGCCGCGCTTTTTTTAATGAGGTGCCGCGGCCTAATGAGGTGCCGAGCTCTCAGCGCTAGCCCAGCTGGGCGGCGCAGCTCTCGCGACAGTTTATCGGGCTGTCTCCCCAACATAAAGCGCATTGTTCTTGAAGAGGGAGGCATTTTCATGCCTTACCAAGCTAAGGGGCCGTGCCTTACCCGCTCCACAGGGACCCCGTTGTGACATCACTCGGTCACAGTATGCCCCCCCCCCCCCCCTTTGTGATGTCATTCGGGCACAGTGGTACCATGTTCTTTAGTCTAGTCTACAGACCATCAGCTCTTGCGTTCCCAACACAGACTTCCCTCCAACCTTAGGGCTTAACTTGCACTCATCATTTGTCAGGTCAAGTCACAGCGGGTGTGTTTATTGCCAGAGGAACCGAAATGGCTGTCTCTTTTCATCTCCGTTTCTATGTCAGCTCAAATAAAGCCGGCTGTCAGCTTTATCTTGAAATGCAAAACGGGCGCGTTATCGTTAGCTGAAGACCGCGGCCGTTTACTTAATGAGCACATGCTGTAAATCAGATCTTCACGCAGAAGGCCATATGTGTAGTTATTTCTGGGTGAACGTGTTCAATATCTGGTCTCTGGACCGGAGCGCAATTAGGTGCTGACAAAGACATTTTAAACAGCGGCGCACGGAATGCGTAATGTGCGATGACATAAGCTAGCCGTAATCTCGGCAATAACCGGATCGTTCGCTTTGGTTACAAAACAAAAGCCAGACAAATGACATCAGAGACGTCAGGCTTCTCGGGACGGTGCGCGCAGCTGTCAGTACCTGCTTCCCAGATGGGACGTTTGTTTTTCGGTCCTCCGGTGACCTGTTAGTCTGTGTTTCATTTTATTTTACAGCGCTGCCAAAGCAAACCGCACCCCCGTTCTGTTTTGTGCGTTTCACTTGTCACAAAAATTGGCCAGTAAAACTGAGCTACGCGCTAATGGCCCATGACCATCAACATCAGATGGGCGTTTTGAGGAGGACGGATAAAAGACAGATGAGATAGATGAGCGCAGATGTCAACTGATGAAGGACCGTAGCACGTTTTGTTTGTATAACAAAATATTGGAACTTGCTTACTTCAGTATTGAGCAGACATCATAAGCCTAGAGGGCTACTGAGTCTATGTACAGAAGTATCAGACCACCATTGTACCTTGCCTGCTTGTGCACTGTGTTACATACTGTCTGTCCCAGTTGACGAGTGTTTAAAAGGAGCACGCGTGGGGTTGAGGGGCCAGCTGTGGGCCGCGCGGTCGGTCTTTACCTCCAGCTCGCCGCAGTCGCACTCCTCGCCCTCCTCCACGTACCCGTTCCCGCACTTCTGGCCCCCGTACAGCACCTTGACCTCGGGCACGTTGAACAGGCACATGCCCACGCCCTTCTCCAGACTGGCCGCCAGGTCCTTCTTGCTGCAGCTGCTGAACACCGTGGGGAAGGGGGTACCTGCGGGAGGGGAGGGGAGCAGAGGGTGAGCACGGCGACCGCGAGCGGGAGTCGCCGAGAGTCTAATCACCTCGGAGGTAATCTGCTCGTCGCGACCACGGAGCGCCATAAAACAAAGGTGTGATGAAATCCTGCGAGTGCGACAACCCCATCGGCGGGGGCGGCCTCCTCTCGCACAATCGGGAAAACCGCAAAGGTAAATCCTGCTGTCGGAAGGACGGCGGATAGGAGGAATTTATTGTGTTAAAGTCGATAAAGGTCGGCGGTGCTGACAACCTCTCCTCTCCTCTCCTCTCCCTCGGAGTTGCGAAGGCCGTAAATGAAAAGGAATGGTGATAGGAGATAGTATGTTCTCTCTGGAAAGGACAGCGAGGGTGTACTTCTCCGCAGGGGAAACGAATCAGCCCTGAACTCAATCTGCCAGAGCTTTGTTACAGACATCAAGCTGCTTTCAACCGAACACTCAACTTGGCTCTGATGATGGCACACGCTGGATGGAACTGTGCGTGTGTGTGTGTGTGTGTGTGTTTGTGTATGTGTGCGTATGTGTGTGTGTGTTTGTGTATGTGTGTGCGTGTGTATGTGTGCGTTTGTGTGTGTGTGTTTTTATGCGTGTGTATGTGTGCGTTTGGGTGTGTGTCTTTGTGCGTGTGCGTGTGTCTGTGTGTACGCATGTACGTGCGTGTTTATACGTGTGTGTGTGTGTGTGTGCGTGTGTGCGTGCATGTGTGTGTGTGTGTGTGTGTGTGTGTGTATGTGTGTGTTCCAGAGATCACTGAACACTGAACTTGGCTCTGATGATGGCACACGCTGGATGGAAGTGTGTGTGCGTGTGTTTGTATGTCTGTGTGTGTTCCAGAGATCGGGAAGTATTTGGGCTTTTTGCGTGTTTAGAAAAAGGATCCAGTCCTCAAAGCTCAGAACTGACCTCTTCCCCACGGGGGGTGGTGTTTGCACGCATTCCAATAGAAGTTTCGACAAGGTTTCCTGAAGGTTTGACATGACAGCTCCTTGGCTGATGCGAGCGGATAGGCCAATTACCCCACCCTTCCCCCCGGATATGCATCACATCTCAATAAAGTCTGTACAGCGAGGTGGCTGTGGTGTATATATAATGACCCATCCCTCCGATTCAACTGTAAGTCATGTGACCGCGCGCGCCTCGAGCGGACAGCGGCCGAGCAGCTGGGAAAACGGCGGACGGGTTCTGTCCGACAACGCTTTCACTTCATTCGCGGAGCCTCGCATGAATTTTAATGGCCTGCCGACATCAAACGTGCCTCTGAAGGGCTCGCAATTTAGCGAAACAAACAAACAAACCGCCAAACGGGGCCGGCGAGCAAACAACGAAAAGATTCTGTTTAGTCTGCGCACATAAAAGCAATGAATATTTTCTCGTCTCTCAATGAAAGAAAATAAAAAGTTGTGGTGGAGGCAGGGGTATTGATTGGCCATATGGGCCAGGGACTATGGGCCTCTAGAGTGGGAGTAGGGATGGAACTGCTGGATCTGCTTATGATTGACCAGGGGTTACTGGAAGTTTGTGTGCAGTTGTAGATGACCGGGGGCTGCTGGGAATGTGTCTAGTTGTGATTGAGGCGGAGACATCCCAGTGACCGCCAGGAGTTTGTCTCTAGTTGTGATTGATCGGGGACTCCTGGGAGTCTATCTGGGAAGTGTGGAGCCCTTATTCATTAATTTAGAGTGCCTCTCGTATCTCCGAGGGATCACGTGGTGTTGGGGGGACAGGGCAAGAGGGATGTGGGGGGTGAAAGGGGGGTGTGATTGTTAGTCTGTCCCCGTCACAGGTTTTTGAGACTATTCCCCCTGTAGCTCTCCTCGGTGTCACATGGTGCACCCACAGGCCACCCACAAGTCACAGGACTCCCTCTCCACAACTAAATGCTGGCGCTCTGACTGCCAGACCCACGGAACGTTCCTTAATTTACGGCAATGAAGTTCATGCCATAATACAATGGAACCATTTCTACCACAGAATTGAACGGTAAATTGACCTGCAAGAAACTGCAAGAAACTAGGGCAATAGAGGAGAGAGAAATGGCACGCATTATCCAGCATTATCGCCGATGAGCGGCTGAAAAGGAATGGCCACATTGTCCTGGCTAACGTGCTAACCTCGGCTTTCACAGTGAATGGCTCCTTTCACTTTTTCAACAGAGTTTCTTTACTTTTACTCTGTTGCGCCAATACCTAAGATGTCTTGAATTTTCCGACTAGTGTTACATCCTCACACCCTCTGTTACACACACACGCACACGCATGTACGCACACACAGGTGCAAGCGGATACACACACACACACGTGCTGAAACGCACAAGCGTGCGCGTGCACACAAACATACCCCCATCGCCTCCGCACAAACGCTTCGCTGTTTACCTTTCAAATCCAATACCTCGATAAACGTGCAAAATCAGCTTTATCGTGTTTTGAGAAATGAGCTAATCTTCTTTGATTTCTTCATACGTGCGCCGTTAAAACCGACCCCGAGCCGCCGAACCCCAGCAGAGACCGTATTGTTATTACTATAACGTCAATATTATTTTGTGAAAACTTTCATTAGGTGTAAAGGGACCTTACAGAGCCATATGGATTGCATTGCTGTGAGAGGCTGAGTCTCTCTGTAACTCGAGACGGTAGAGGGTGGTGGCAGGTCAGACCGAAGACCTCTTATTTCTCCCTCTGCGAGCGCCCTAACATAGCACGCTGTGACAAACGCCCGGATAGGCTGCTATTAAACAGGGAAAACGTTTCCTTAGTGTCCAAAGGCGCCCGCTTTCCCCCCTGGCTACCCGAACGCCCTCTGTTCCACGACGTTCGCTCTCACGAGCTCCCGTCACACAAACCTATGCTTACGGCAAGGCTGCCCAACCCTGTTCCTGGAGATCTACCGTCCTGTAGGTTTTCACTCCAACCTTAACAAAGCACATCTCACTCTACAGCTAGAGATCTGATTGAGCTGCTAATTAGTAGAATCAGGTGTGCCAAATTAGGGTTGAAATGAAAACCTACAGGATGGTAGATCTCCAGGAACAGGGTCGGGCAGCCTTGCCGTAAGCGTAGGTTTCATTTCGACTTTGGCGGAGAAATGCTGCTGGACCGCCTAGTCTCGCATAGTCAAGTGGCAAGTCCCACAAGCACGCTCACTAATCTTGCAATCAATTCATATGAAATATTGGGGGTGATATATCTCCCCCCCCCCCCCCCCCCCCCAAACCTACACGTACGCGATACACACGAGCACTCGAGTAAATGATAAACAACGCCTGCCACGCTCACAATAAGGCTGTTATTCACGCGAGGCAGAGCGAGGATAATTTCTTAATTTCGTAAATGAAGGAACGAGCAATAATTTAGAGGACGTCGGGAATGGAAAGGGATTAGCGGCAGCGGCTGCGGGCCCCTGGGGGAGCTCCGGCGATGTGCCGGTACCGGTCCGGAGCGTGTCTGCGGAGCCGGGAGGTGCGCCCGCACGACCGCTCCTCCGCTAGGGTTTCTCCCTCGGCGTCTCCTCTCTCGTTCTCCAGAGCTCACTTCTACACGGGCGGACTGTGCCCGCCAACCCCCCGCCACCCCCCGTCGCAGCTGAAGCTCCCCGGCTGGCTCCTCCTCTGGAACCCCAGGTGAGGGCTGGGGAGGAGGGAGGGAGGGAGGGAGGGGGGAGGGAGGGGATGGGGTTTGGGTTTGGCAGCAGGGCTGTCTGAGGGACGCGAGGCCGGAGTGGCTGCCGCCAGCCCCCCTCGAGGAGCCTGCAGGAGGCTTAAAGATAAGAGGGACACAGCTCCATGGCCCCACAAGAGCCCCCAACCATGAATCGCTGGCAGAGAAGTGCCCGGACGCAGGCCATGTGAGAGAGAGAGAGAGAGAGAGAAAGAGAGAGAGGGGGAGAGAGGGAGAGAGAGGGAGAGAGAGAGAAACAGAGAGCCGAGTGTGTCTCAGCTCCCTACACCCCCCCCCCCCCCGCTGCGCTCCTTCACAATAACAACCGCCATGCCAACCCACCTGCCCCAAGGAGAGGGCACGGCCACCTTCACCACAGCGAAAAACCTGCTGTGCCAATCAACTGCCGTCCAAGAGGGAAAATATGTCACCTCGGGGGGGGGGCTCTCCTGTTTTTCAAGAGCCTCGTTCGCCGAAACTCCAGCTTGCATGTCAGAGATAAGAAGCGGAGCAGGGCTCAACCCAGGGCCTAGGCTGCAGAATGCTCCCTGCGCACACACACGTACCGACACACACCGCGACTGTTACCGTAGCTTCAGTCATGAGCCTGACAAGTTTCAAGAGATTAGGCGAGGACTTATGTGCATTTGGTGGGATCATATTGGCTTAAACCGCGGAGCGCGTTCTCCTCTCCTTTCAGCGGGGCTCGTGTGAACCCGCGACGGACAGGTGGCTGCTCGGCGACCTCAAAGCTGGCTGAACATTGAGGGCCAGGGTCACATCTGACACGGCCTAAGGGCGCGGTCGCATCTCACATCCTCCCAGTCTGCTCCTGTATCAGCACTGTGCCCGGCCCAAATCAGGGCTATTGAAGTGGTGAGATTTCAGGACCAATGGGGAGGGATGTCCTTGCCAATGTCAGACACCAAATATAAAACAGAAAATAAAAAGAAAGTTACCGATGAGCTCCATTCTAAATGGGTGGCAGGAGGGCCGTATCCGTTTGGATTTCACGCCAACTACGCTCTAATTTAATTTGCCCGTTTGTTTATTTGATTTGAAATTCTAGCTACATTTCTTGACGAGTTCACGAACGGCCGCTTAAGACTGCCCTAGTGTCTTGGGCTGAAATGCTTCGGCGTGATCTAATTTACGAGCCAACCCCCTTTTGTGCGTACAGCTAATTAGCTCGTTCAGCCTGCGGGAACCGCTGGAAACAAAAACACGCACGCTGACCCTTCCTGGAGCAGAACACCCAAGTCAATGGAAGAGTGAAAGGAAATACTATTCTTCATGGGGGGTTATCTTATGCAGCTCAAGGTTATATTTCATTTAATTTATCCATAATTTATCCACGGGGGGAAAAAACATTGAGATTGACATCAAAGGGGAGCTGGCCCTGCGTGTTCGTCAGTGGTTTACAGGATTACAGAAGTTGTTTTCTGATAGCGTGACTGTTTTTCTGAGGTTTTCGACTCATATTAAAATATATATATACTGTATATGTATATATATATATATATATATAGTGGGGCAAAAAAATCAACCCCCTCATGCAGATTTGAAATCTGGGGTTACAGGGGTAACATGCAGAGTGATTCTATTAAGTGATGTTCTTGGTCCAAGAGTAGTTTCTGGCATGCAGGTATTACAGAGGGCTTTCCAGACTGATTTCCCTGTGGGCATCATTAAACAAATCCGGCTGGAGTAAAGCCCATAAAAAAAAGAAAAAATATAAATAAATAAAAAAACACATCTACAGACCGCGGGTCACGTTCTGAGGTCTGTTTGGCTTGTTCCTGAGCCTGAATCATATCCTCTGACATGGCGACATGGGGGCGATTTTCTGAATGGCTTTTCATGATGTCTGCCTTGCGCCCAGGTGAAAAGGCGGCAAGAGACCTGATTAGTCCTCCTCAGGCTGGTGTCCTGTGTGGGCCCCCGACCCTCTGAACAGAGCGCACGGCCCCGGACGGAATCGCTCTGACGTACTTCCCCGAAAACGCAAGGGCTCGGTTGCTATTTAAACGGCGACTCGGTTACATAAAATGGGGGGGGGTCTGCTGTCAAGGGTTGAACTAGGTTTATGCTCTGCGGAGCGAAAAGAAAAAAAAAACAGGGAAGGGGGGGCACCAGCCGGTTCTGGTTTTGGGTGAACGCTAACAGGATGTGCCTAGTCTTCGAGCAGATGTGCAGCTGGCTGCCTGGCACTAGCCCAGCCAGCCTGTCTATTACACGCTCCCCACATTGTAATAATGAGGAAGCGGCTGTCAGCAACCCCCCCCCCCCCCCCTCCCCACACCCCGAATTCTCGGAGAAGTGCTCAAACTTTCTCCGGCCTCTGGAGCGGCGCTTCGGTACGCGCGGCTGCTCTCGCCGGCAGAGTCAATCGTGCGCTAACGCTAACGCTACCGGCCTGACGGCGAGTAGAGCATCCCGCTGACTCTGCCATAATTACACAGCCCCAGTACCGGGGCTGATTTTCGCTGGGGAGGTGAGAGGTGAGAGGTGAGAGAGAAAGAGAGAGATGGATAGAGAGAGAGATTGAGAGAGAGATTGAGAGAGAGAGAGCTGCTCGGAGCCACTCGTGAGCGGAATCGCTCAGGAAATTTGAGATAAGATTTAAGTCGCTGACTCAGGCCCTGGCCTTGAAAACACATCTGGGCCAAGTCTACGTTCGGTCAGTCCTTTGAAACCGAATGGGAATCGGTCTGGAAAAACAATACGAGATAGGAAATAAACAGAACCTGAGCATTGTGTTTATGGTTGGCTGGCGAGCGGTGGGGGAGAGGCGGGGCGGGGGGGGCTGTGGCCACCGAGGAGGTTTAGCGCGGTCCACCGTGTGGCTCCACGGCCTTTTAGCCGTAATAAACTGTGGATGTCGGTCGGAGCCCTCACCGGCGGGTCTCCCAGGAGACGGGAACTTTTCCATTTCTTAACTTCAAATTAACCCTTTCCTATCTACAGAAACGGCAGTACGATCTGTTCTTACTTTTCCTTCAGAAATGCCACTTTTGTAGACATATGAACCAGTCATTATCTCAGAGACAGTAGGGGTGCAGTGTAGTTTAGAGGATTGGGCTCTGCATTTGGGACTGTTGCGGGGATCTGATGGAGCTGTTACACTGAATCCTTGAGCTAAGGGCTTTACCTCAACTGCCCCTGTGAAACCCCGGCTGTATCAGCGGGTTACAGGCCACTCAGACCCTGCTGAAAGCTACCCTTAGCGCCCCGTTCACTCCACAGCTAAATACTGCTGTCGCTTCTCATTTTAGTGCTTAATCCGGTTAAGCTCACACTTAGTACGGTTATGAACAAGAGCGGCATCTAGTAACGAGTCCTGTTCGGAACAGGTAGCGACTGCCGAAGTTGACTCTTGTTCCTATGCAAATGAGCTTGGTTGTTGCGAGGCAGAGGCTCTGTGCGAGTGTGGACCTATTTTCATACAGTCTATGGTGTGGACGGGAGCGGGAGTCGGCATCTGGTAGCAAATGCGCAGTGATTAATTGCGCAACTCTCCCTGACTTCCATAGAGCGCGCTAAGGGCGATGCTGAGTACTGTTAAAAGAAGCATTAGTCGACGTTGCTTAATTCGCTGCCAGATCAGATGTGGAAACACACGTCTTCTCCGGCTTCTCTCGGCAGAGATGAATGAAAACTGAACGGCCGCGTCCATGTTTGTTGACATTGAAGATCACATTTACACCTGCGCGATAATTGAAATGCGAGATTTACGTTCTGAGCAAATATCGCACTATTACAAACTTACTGACAGCGTTGTAAATACAGGAGCGAGTCCTGTTACTCGTTTATACTTGTGAGCCTTCTCGGTCTTCTAAATATGCGTGTGTGAACGGACACAGAATATGAGAGACTCCAGCTAATAACTTTGGTTGTCGAACCCCAAAATGCAAGTGTGATGTCTGCAGTGATGTATGCTTTTTCCGTCATCAGTTGTTCTTGTCGTGTTGTCTAGCTTTGAGTATCTTCAGAACGCAAATTGGCATGCATAAACATGCCAATAAACAATAAACAAAACATAAACAAAAAAGTAAAAAAAAAATGTATACAATTCCAGTATCTCTATATAATATATTCTGAGTATAGTGTCAAGAGTAAATCTGAATATTTTTGCTGAGGTGACAAACCTCTGCCACTTCGCTCTGCACAGTAAAAGCCTCAACTTGTTCTGGAAAGTGTTCAAGGGTAGATAAGTATTTATTTCAGGCTTATGAGAGAACTCTCACAATACATATTGTATGAGTATACTAGAATAACATCCTAGTTGACGTGCCTGGAAACAAAGTCTGTAACGGCAGTGACTTATATTTCCACGGCCCGGGCAGCATGTCCCATTATGTCCAATGGCGTTCCTGTCCGTGCCCTTCTGGACAGATCTGTTTTGCTACAGATGCCCTCAAAATCCCTTTCGTTTTCCTTCCAGGACGGCGGTCTTCTTTTCCGAAGCACATAATTGAGAATCGTGTTACCCCATTTTTCATGGGCAGAGGCCAACGAAAACACGGAGCACGGCATCCAGTAAAAATATGAAAACCTTCTGCTCTTTGGGGCCGTTGCCTCTCCCGAAGCTACCGCTCTGTCCGGAAACTTCTATCAGGTCTGAGGTTTCTCACCTTAATTGTTTTGTCGGGACTGACAGCAATAACGGACGGCCACAGGATCTATCGATCCAGTCCAGTGTGTATTTTTCTCCTTAAAAAAGGGTGTGAAAGCCATCCAAGCAATATTAATCTGAGAGCAAGGCTCACTGTCAGTTAATATAAACTGTCGCCCAGCGAGTGGCTTTTAAGGCAATATGGCAGTTGGCGAATTCAAAATTTGGCAGCCGTTGGCCTAGGAGCCATAGGGCCTGTGGACACCCGACCCAAGCCACAGAGAACTTCTAGAGAGCTTCAACATCCACACTCTGGTCCAAGTGATAGACACGGCCATGTGCGACAAACGGTTTTTAAAAAAACAATAAATGACCAACGACTTTTATGGACACAAATGTTTACATGCAATGTTTACATTGGCAATCGACCCTTTTGCGATTAGCATACTGTATGGTACGGGCCAATTAGAGCAAGGTTAATGGTGGCTCGTTAAACTTTGAGAATTAAGACAGTCATTTAAAAGGCCTAGCAAACTGGATCTCATTTGGGTGCAATGAGGCAGATACTAGTGACGTACTATACCCCCCTTAATTAAAAAGAGGGCATAAATCTAACAACGCACCGGCCGTGCAGATTAACGGACTCTGAGGTCGCAATGTGAGACGGCTCCATTTGTCCCGTCCTTCCGCTACCCGACGGCCGTGGGATCTATGACGCAGCGCCGGCGACACTCACCCAGTGGAGGGCGTCATAATGCAGCCGCCCCGGTCGACGGTCACCCGGCAACCGCAGCCCCTCTCTGGCGTGTCGTGGTTCATTCCGAAGTTGTGGCCCAGCTCGTGGGCCAGGGTCACTGCCGCCCCCAGAGGGTTCTCCGAGTGATCCTAAAGGGCGGAGTTCAGCCTGTCAGACACTCACCGATATGAACATTCACAACCTACAGAAATAGTATTTCATTCCCTTTGCTCATACGTCCTTCCTCAAAAAATTTACCATTTAAAACATTACTATTCCGCAGATGCAGTATGGTTTAATTGCTTCAGTTGCACCCACAAAATATCAGACTCTGACGGCTATTTCATAATTACAGTCCTGCCTTATTTCTGCCATAAAATGTAATTGGATTTCACATAAATGAAAGGAGGAAAGCAATCAATGAACTAAAGGGGGGAGGGCAAGGGAGGAGCACAAACAATTATCTTTAAAAAATGAAAAACAATTTTTATTTATTTATTTTTTACAGAAAACAGCTTGCGTTGGGTTCTATTACTTGTAATGGCTTCGGCGGCGTCGAAGATTTAATAAAGGATCTAGTTAGGCCCCCGCTGATCCACAGCCATTTCCCGGGCCATGGCGCGGGGAAATTACGGCACGCATGAGCGCGCCGTCAAGAGCGCTCACGCCCGCGGGAAGGCTCCGCCTCCGAGTCCTGATGGAGGCAGATGTGGCTCGCGGATAGAAAAAAGCTGATTGATGAGGTTTTTGCGCCCATGTGAACAGACCGAACGACCTTCAGGTGCAGTGCGCTGAAGGTGAAGCAGCTGTTGCCGCGTCCCGCGTGGTGCGGCAGGCTGAGTACAGGAAGTGTCCCCCAATCCTCCCCCACACCCCCCCCCCCCCCCCCCCCCCCCCGCTGAGTATGTAAGGGCAGGGACCCGTGTTGTTTTTCCTCGACGCTCCTTAGAGACGGGTCAGCGGCTAAGGTTAGCACGGCCCCGCGGCGCAGCGCCACGCTCAGCGCGCGCCGCTGACGGAGAGGACGGAGGCCCTCGGACGAGCCCCCCCCACCGCTTCTGTGGTCATTCGGGAAAAAATAAAACCCCTCCCGCGTTTTTCCGGGAGCCTTCCCACCGGTTCCATTAGCGCACGTGTCACATGAGAGCAGGATCTCTTCCCCTTTCGCCTGATTACAGGGACGAACCGTGGCGAAAATGCACGGGAGTTATAAAGAGACACAAGGACACTCATGGCTATTTTAGCGATAGAGGGTTTTGTGAATAGCACCACTGAATATACATAAACAGGATTTCACAGTCTGTGGTTAAAGAACCTATGGAAAACTGTCATGAATATGTCAGTGTATACGGTCAAGCTATGATGGTGATAGAACACCATTATATTGGGTATATTGCATTATACACTAACATTATGAACACACGCTAATCGACAGCAGCTCACCTCGCTGACCCGTTGAGTGGTGAGAACATTTTGTCCAGAATGAAGCCACATATGGTACAGCACCTTATGATATATTATGCTTTTATGTTTTAATGTCTGGAATATATATGCGGAGCTATGAGATCTTCATTCCGATTTTATTAGTTTTTAGTGAGATTAATGGGTCCGGTTTGTCGGGTTTTTTAACGGTTTGTTAACCGTCGTTGGCGGATGTTGAAGATCTGTCTCAGCCTCGTAATCCCTTGTGAAGTCACAAAAAAGATGGGAAGTGCAAACGGCGTGCTGGGAAAAGTGATCCGCCAAAATAACGTAAGGGACGGAGGGAGTGATCCTCCAGACCTATGACTCGATACACACGCCTTTAATCACTGGGCCGGGCCTGTACCAGCTGTACGGAAAATGGGGGATACACATCTGTACACATCTGGAAACAAGCTGTAAACCTCACAACCCACCTGAAGGAATATACAGTATATACAGTGCACTCCAAAAGTGTTTGGATAGTGACACATTTTTTGTAGTTTTGGCGCTGTACTTCGGCACATTGGATTTGAAATTGAACAGTGACTATTATATCAGACTCAGAGTATGTGTCTGTTAGCGGCATGACTGCATCACTGGCATACGGTAACCCAGAGGTGCCTATATCAAACAATGAGACACAGATTGAGTCACATTTTTACTTCAGCTACAAGTGACATGGAAAATTAATATATAGGCCTACCCTAAATCATAAGACTACAATGAGTTTTTACTACGTAGTCCTATCCATCATTCTATCTTCAGTATAGAATACACATTTCCATTGTGCGCAATCTGAGCATCGCGTTTCAAGATGCACTTTCGCCATTTAATAGCCTATCGGTATTTGATACATTCCACGGCACAGCTAATCCAAATATTAATAATTTACATCAATTTTCTCTGTCCTTGGCATGTACAATATATTTTCTTGTGCAATCAATTTATTGTCCCTCGTTAAAATGCAAGGGTTATGTTTAGCTCGAATCAATACGTGCGATGATTTCCACATCAAGCGGCCTTCATCTTCGGAGCCCTCGCTCACTGGATGTCAATCTACCCGTTGGCTAACATCTCCATCCCTCTGTGAGCATCCTAGTATTCATGTCCTGATCTGATGTTAATGACTCCTGTTTCCACAAAAAAACATCACTCACTTCCTAGCATTCATTTTCTGCTCATTCTGAAATATAAAATGGCCTCTGGCTTTGTCTGCAAGTGTGTGGTGTAGCTTTGAGTCTGAACCAGCTGGTCATGGGCTTGGACCGCTTGAGTTTGAGACAAAGCTGCTCTGAGTCTCAATGCTCTTTTTAAAAAAAAATAGGTTTCAGATTTTTTTCCCCCCCGTTTTCTCCCAATTTGGTAGCCAGTTGTACCCGACGTTCCCCGTGTAGCAACCGCTTGAGAATTCCAACTCGCCTGGGACCGTTTGCATGCGACGATACTCCCCCCGCCGAGTCCCTCCCCTGGAGCGGCCGCCAATTGCCGCTACCTCAAGGCCCCCGGCCATACTCGGATCTGGCAGGACCAGGGGCGCAAACCCCTGATCCTCGGCGTGCACCTCCACCGACTGAAAGTCGGCGCTTTTACCGCTGCACCGCCGCCGCGGCTGTCTCAATGTTCTTAACCTCAATTTCTAGGCAAAACCTCAGATAATAAGTGCTCAAATGCTCATATCTCATAATGCTCTATAAATTCCCCTGGGTAAGACCTTTTGCATTATCGGAGCAAATAGATAATTTGTAAAATGAGAATGTACTGTAGGCAATGTTAAGTTACCTGGATATAAAGCAACCAGAGCGTATAGCAAGCGCTGATGAGGCAGAATTAGGCACTTAGATAAGCCACTTGGATTATGTGACTCAGTAGATCATCAGAGTCTCTGGGGTGGTTTCATATGCAGCCAGAAATGGTTCAGCCCAAGGCTACATACTGGACATGATTCCAGCCACTATGCTCTCATCTGAGATATGATTCTTTTGCTTGTAAGCGGTTTTATGCAATTTATTAATATTTATTTTCTATTGTTGTTTTTAAAAAAAATTTTATACTGTCTTTAGTTTTTTATTGTTGATTTTCATTTGCCTCCACGCATCACACTGCAGACGCGGCACAACTGATGAAGAAAGTACTGTCACTGTGAGTACTGAAGCTGCAGTGACCAGGATGCGCTGCCATTCCGTTCCCCCCTGGACCGCACTCACCATGACGATCCCGCCCGACTGCTCCGCCGTGCACATGCTCATGATGGGCGCCATGCCGATCGTGGTGCCCTGGAAGTACACTCCGCTGTGGAGGGGAGGGGGGGGGGGGGGGAGAAGGAAACTACGTTTCAGGCAGACGCACACTCTTCAGCCCCTTCTTGAAACCGCGCCCCCCCCCCCCCTCGGTCAAAGTCGCGCGGCGCGCGTTCGCATGCGAAGCGGGGCGGGGCCCGGCGCCCACCTGATCAGCTGGGCGTTGTCGTGGGGCCTCTGCGGGAGGAGGCGGAGCTTCCTCCAGTCCAGGAACTCGTGCAGAGTGGTGAAGGGGTCCTGGGAGACCGCACACTTGTCTGTGTCGCTCCACACCTCCAGGCCCACCAGGGCCACCCGGATGTTCAGGGCTCTGTAGAACTAAGAGGGACGCCACAGGTTGCGTTGACATTTAAATCAGACACATTCCATGGGTGACTAATCACCAGAGGTGGAAATCCAGGGGACATAAAGTAAAAGTCCTGCCATGTGTTTCTTCCACCCATAGACTCAGCCAGCTGATTTCACTAATTAGTTCTACCTCCTAGCTGAAGAATTATGTTAATTAGCAAATCCAGGTGATTGGAGCAAAATACCGGGGAGTACTTTTAGTTTATGTCCCCTGGATTTCCACCTCCGCTAATCACCAGATCTCTCTGAACTTGTCCATCATCCCAAGCAAAGTCCACCCATCAATCCCCATTTAAGACATCTATAGATCAGTTCTGTGAGTAAACAGCTAGAGGAGTTTACCAGGAACACACAGTCCCTGGACATACAATGTGTCCATCTTGCATGTCCAGTAAGGTAGCATAGCATGGTGTTAGAATACACAGGTTTCTTCTTTAACAATAATTCCTCATTGTCAGTATTTTTTGTGACAATAGTTTTAGATTTTTCATTTCCAAAAGGCATCTCAGTTCTCTTTGTTGTCTGTAATTGCCTGGGGACCGTGTTCACCTGCACATTTTTACCTTGTCCACGTAGTTGGCAATTTCAGCCAGCCTCTGTTTCACCTTCTCCACATCCTTTCCTTGTTTCTGAAACTGATCATTGGAACCAGATGAGAAACACAGCAGACAGGGCTTCCCCACATCACTTTGAAGTTGTATTTCAGAATACGCACAAAGACATGAACTCAAGAAGTTGGTTCCAAGGTTGTACATTATATCCTAACTTCTCTTGCATATGGTTACCATTTTATACATCTTAAAAATTTTATAGATCATATATATTCCATAATTTGCTCTACATGATGTCAACTTTTGGCTGTGGGCTGAAGCCAGTTCAGAGATTTACAGAAAAAAGACAACTGATTAAAGACAAATTGGCAAGAAGATAAGAGAGACTGGTGCAATGGAAACCGTTAAGATCTGGCAGGAGCACAGATGAGAAACACATCACTTAGCCATAAATCCAGGGGAAACATCTTCTTTATCTATTATATTAGTTCAACAAGTGCAGTACCCCTCACTGGTTCCTGTTTCTGTCTGGGTGGTGGATTAAATTTATTGCTGTCGTGACATACAGCTGCAAAAGATTCGAGAGATCACCGTGACAGGTGTTTTGTTTCGATGATTTATAGGGAATGACCGCTCCTGAAGCCCTTTACTCGGGACCAGGGAGGACGGCGAGTTTGACTTCCAGGCTGAACACTACGTGGATCAATAGGAATGGGCCCTCACAGAGGTTGCATCAGAGCAACAGCGGACACAATCTGTCTGGTCTTTCCTGGTGTCTGCCATTTGACAGGAAGTTACACGCTACAAGGCACTTGGGCCCTCCTTACCTCTCTGTTGTCAGCCACAATGATCAGCTCCACGTATTTAGTGGTCTTCTGGGTGTGTCTCTTGTGCTGTGGATGGGGAGGGGGGTGGTTGTTGGGGAAACAGAGAGGAGACATTTCACTTTCACCCTTAAAAAGACCAACCTGAACATACCAGCCATTCTTTCCTACCCAACTACCCAGCCTTTGTTCCCTCAAACATAATAGGTCTTTCATAGTAGTTTGGGTTTCACTATTTTTCATAAACTTGACAGTAATAAAATGTATCTATTTTCAAAGCATTTGCCTGTTTGCAAGTACAGAATCTATTATGTTGGCCTTTACTTGATAAATTTGACAAGAAATCAACCATGGCATTACAAAAAAGTTTGCATCTCTCACACAGTAAAAGCTGCTTATGGTTTTGCTCTCTTAATTTAACAAGCACATTTAATTGTACAAGTTGAGCACAAGTGTTGACTGAGTCTTGGCCCAAGTCCTCTTGGGGAGCATCCAGTGTCAGAGAGTTTATTGGGCAGAGTTCCTCCATGGCTGTAGTCCTTGGGTTCATAGTCACAGCTTGACATGTCCAAGACAGATCCATGCCACGCCTGCCGGCCCGACGTCTGATGGAGCACAAAGGCTCCCCTTTCATCTGTCCTTTTTCCCAAGCTCTTAAATCTAACAGCATATTTAACACAAGAATCCTCCTGGCATGGTACTATGGGTAAATCCCCAAAACCTAGGTAAAGTGTTTAGTTGTTCAAACCAAGGCTTTTAAAATCCTACTTTTCACAAGACCAGGAGCGTGCTTGGTACATAAACATTTCCCTCACGTTCATTTCCAAAAGCCTCTTCACTTTTTTCAGATCATCTGCTTTTTTTCAAGCTCTAGGTTGATACGGACGTTGATTGACAATTGTAAGATTAATGATATTTCTTTGCCTTCAGACAGCATGTGTGGGCGTTCCCTTCACCAGCTTCCCGCCGCCGTTATAGACGACTGCGTTTGCAGACGCATTCACGCAGTGAGCCAACCCTTCACCTGTGTCTGGCCTTTTTGATGACTCTGATCAACCCTGCCGCCATTTTGCTGCTCTCTGCCTGTGTCTCTTACAGTCGCCACCAGGGCTGTCAATTAGCCCTACCATACGGTTGGAGCTCTGGGGCCGGCGCCCACCTCCACTTCTCCAAAGCACATCCACAGGACTGAGAAACCTCTCGGCGCACGCACTGATGCCTGAAAGCGTGTTCGCGGCTCTCCGTTTCCAGCCGTTTACGATAACGGATCCACCCGTCACCCGAATGGGGAAGGAAATTACGCTCTCCCTTTCCAAGGTACCTTTTGTATCATCATTAATGATGTCTAGAGGCGACCTATTCCTTCGACCCTCACATCCGTGACAGAAAAGTAAAGAGAAAAAAATGCAGGCTCTTAATTGAATGAAGCCCAATGTCATCAGATAGTAGCCTAGCAAGACGGGGAACATAGCCATTGGGAACTATTTGAGGAAACAGCATATTTTGAAGACACTGATAAATCACTGGAATTACTACCGCTTGAATGGGCTGTCAGCAAAGCATTCTGGTCATGATATATCATTGGGGACTGAATAATGCCGGGCCTCTTAACAATACTCCGATTCATTTATCCCGACAGCAAAAGAACATGGGAGAAAGGATGAGCCTCAGCTCATCCCCACTATAGTTATCAGGGTTATGGCATACAGAAGGAAATGTGACTCTTATTGTCTAATACAAAAAGGCCTTTCTGGTACTGGATGATCATAATCTAATAATGTCAGTGACAGTAAGAGGCAAGTTAATTCTCCTCCCTGCAAGGTCTAGGTGATTGTGAGGAGCCATTTTCCCATAATCTCATTGACGTGACTGCAATGGTCTCTGCAGGCTTCTATAGCTCGGGGCTTAACCCTTGTGCTCCCAAATCAGTTGGTAGTACTGTACATTGACAAACACCAGTGCGCTGCAAAAAAGGCTGTCTTAACAAGTGTTTTAGTCTTGTAATGGGACTTAAAAATCTTATCTTTTCTCTCTCAAGTGGAAAATATTAGCTTGTTTTAAGTTACTGTTAGCGTGACAAGTGAAATTATCTTACCCCATTGGAAAATCTTGAAATGAGTCAAAATGGTCTCATCTCATTTGCATCTTTTAGTCTTATTTAGCAAAAAAGTAATAGAAATAAGGTTTTAAGTCTAAATGTAAGACTAAAATACTTGTTAAGACTGATTTATTTTTTGCTTTTTGCAGTGTAAAAGATGAGAATAAAGTATTACATTATAAACTCCTCAAAAAAAGTTTGGAAATGTGTGTTTGGTCGATCATATCTCTGTTGTCACTGTATTATTAGCATTGTCTCTTATATAATTGGAAAGCCTGTTCATTTCCCTTCACAACGATGTCCCATTTGTAAGGATCATGCATTTGTGGGATGAGCAGCACAGCTGATTATGTGGGTGGGGTCCCAAGTGAAATGTGCCAAATTTCCCTGCCAATGTCAAACAGTGTTGTTTTGTTTTGAGTTGTTTGGGGGATTGGATGATTTAACTCTCTATCAGTAACAAGGAACAAACAAGACATATTGGTAATTTTACACTTTATTCATTGAACAGTCAGGAGCCTCAATAGTGGGTGGAATAAGCATACGCAGAAGAACCATACGCAGCTACAACAGCCTGCCACCTCCTCCTCACGCTAGTCACTGCGATTAATCCTGGTTGAGGAATGGAATGCTATCCCACAGCGACGCATGACCAGGCTGGTGACCAGCATGAGGAGGAGGTGCCAGGCTGTTGTGGCTGCGTATGGTTCTTCTACCCGCTACTGAGGCTCCTGACTGGCAGGGAAATTTGACACATTTCACTTGGGACCCCACCCACATAATCAGCTGTGCTGCTCATCCCACAAATGCATGATCCTTACAAATGGGACATCATTGTAAAGGGAAATGAACAGGCTTTCCAATGATATAAGATACAATGCTAACAATACAGTGACAACAGAGATATGATCGACCAAACACAAATTTCCAAACTTTTTTTGAGGAGTTTATATCCAGGAATAGCTTTCTCCAAAAAAACAAAAAAACAAACAAACAAAAAAACAAATAGACATGCTTTTTCCAGTGGTTACCTAATTACGGAAGTTTTGAAATGTGCACTGTAACGACAGAGATCAACCGAAATTCTGACAGTCTGATAATGCTGATAATACAGAAATGTGTTCAGCGTTTGCGTAGTCTCCAGCAGGTCAAATTGACCTGTACCTGCCGGTGACTTCCGAGCGCTTTGATCCACGTTGTGATCTTACCCTGGTGCCGAACTGCCGGAATGGGCCGCCCACAGAGTCCGTGACCGCGTTTGATATGTTGAAACCGTGACCGCAGGTGCCACGGGACATGCTGAGGTTTTCTCCTCTATAAATCAAGTGAGTCCCGTTGTCTGGGAAGAAGGCCGGCTCCAGAACAAAGGCCTTATCTTCAAGTGCGATGAATCCCCTGCGATGGAAGGATTTCTGACATTAGTACTGCTACAAATGAACCCTTGTGCCCTGGCCTAGACTGTGGTATTCCGTAGCCCACTACCAATGCACCTTTTTGCGAATGTCAAGCTTCGACCAAATGAAAACATTTGGGAACAATCCCGCCAAATATACAAAAACATGCTTTTCAATTATCAGAGGCGTCCTGTACCTATTATGACTACTACAGACTGTATCCATTGGAGATTACTGGGGCTGGAGTTTGAATTTGAAATCAGGCAGTGAGTCACAACTTCTAATTTCCTGAGGCAGAGTTCATTTTAAGTTAATGAGAACAATCAAGATATTAGATGGTTATAATGAATAATTATGCAGGCCTAATGGTTATTAATATACACCTCCTTTCATCTTTGGGAGAGGGGTGAGAATGTTTCATGCTTAAACTCTACACTTTGAGGTGACGGTGAACAGGACATTAAGAACATGGCAACAATCTCAATTTAATTAATGTGATTAAGGTCCACAGTCTCTGTCCTGTCTACATATTTCCTGTTATGAAGTGCTCCTGCAGTTCCAAAATTGAGTTTTGTTGGTTTTGTATTGCATCGTGTATATTAAAAAGTCACACAGTGCAGCTCTGTGTGTGTGTGAGATTTAAAGCTGGACCCCAGGTTTTAGTGATCTCACATTAAACCTCATAGACTTCAAAAGTCACATCGTTGCCAACTAAAACTAAGAACAATTTGTCTTGGCTTGCAAGAGGCTCTTTTTGTCGTATAAGGTATCTGTATCTGTCTAAGGGCTTTCAGAGTGGACTTACTGAAAGATTAAAAATGACCACCCTTTAAAAAGATTTTAACAGTTACCAGCTTTATTCCTTCGAGAGTGACGACATTCATAGATCCATTTGCTAAGAAATTCCAGATACTGTCCAGCAACAGCTTTTTAAAAAACTTTTCAGATGCTAAAAGTTATTGCAGCAAGCCGTCTGCCAACTGTTCTTCATCATTGCTCCTTATGTGGTTCCATGTCATAGCAAATGTTTCTCCTCAGAAAATGTTCATGCAGCTTCAGGTAATTAATCTCGCAAAGCTCATACATCTGTGTCCAGACGCTGAGTTTTTAAGAGCAGTCAAGAGAAGGAAATTCACGAGCGAGTAAAGTCAGAATAATCATAATTCACATGGATTGCTCGTACTTTAGGGCAGTGGTTCCCAACCGTGTTCCTGGGGCCGGATTCACAAAACCTTCTTAAGAACAAAAAACATCCCAAATGGCTTAAGAAGAAATTTAGGAAGAGTTACTATTCACGAAAAACTTCTTAACTATTTTCCTAACTTTCTTCATAAGTTTCTTCTTAAGAGAATACTTACGAATCAATGGGATTCTTGAAAACAAAGTTCATATGTTTCTTCTCATATTTGTTCTTATCATTAAGATAGCTCCACACTTGCCTTAAGGCTATTCACTACATTGAAGAGAAACCACAATTTTCAATCCTTAGCTGATATTATTATACAAACAAGTATATGATTTGTTTCACAGTCTCAATTTTATAGGCCTTTTGTGATGTGCTTTTGTTTGTCTCATGAACGGATTAATCCATCCACAAACACTACAGGAAAAGCAAATGTTTTTAATGACCTAAAATATTTTTTCGATCTAGCCTGTGTCTGTATTTAGTGGGTCATAATGATAGTAAAGATAAGATGATGGTTAAGAAGTTCGTAATTGGCTAAAATGAAGTTAGTAGGATAATGGTCATTTCTTAAGAAAATGTTGAAGAATTGCATTTGAGAACATTCTTAGGAACTTCCTAAATCCTAGATCCTACGTTTTTTCTTAAGAAGATTTTTGTGAATCCGGCCCCTGGAGATCTACCGTCCTGTAGGTTTTCACTCCAACCCTAACAAAGCTCATTCAACAGCTAGAGATCTCATTCAGCTGCTAATTAGTAGAATCAGGTGTGCCAAATTAGGGTTGAAATGAAAACCTACAGGATGGTAGCTCTCTAGGAACATGGTTGGGGACTGCACTGCTTTAGGAGGGTGTGAACGCATCACTCGTTGATTGACTGAACAGTAAACCCTTATGGAAAAAGAATATACTGCAGTATATTGTAAATATATCAAAATTATCATCACAATATATTTAAAATATACTGCAGTATATTACATTTCCATAAGGGAAGGTCTGCTTGGCCAAGGCGAATGGTTTTTATAACAGTGCTAGAAGGCTGTGACACATTTATAACCAGGGATTTTCATGCTGTGGCATGCTATCGAGCTAGCGTCAAACTCACCTGAGACCCGAACACGTACTGAGGCTGACGTCTGAGTGGGTATGTCCTTCAACCACTCCGTGGTAGTAGCAATTTACCTAGCAAAGCACAAAGTCCACTGGCATTACATTGTGCTCATACTGTTGCTTATTTATGTTCAATAAAAAATTGATATTCACTTTCTGTTAAAGCTAAAGAATTCATAAATGTAAATATTTCACAAATAATAGCAATTTGGATACACTCTGGATAACATCCTTGCATTATTCCATCCATCCATCCATCTTCAACCGCTTATCCAAAGTCGGGTTGCGGAGGTAGCAGTTCCATGAGGGGGCCCCAAACTTCCCTTTCCCTGGCCTTGCATTATTTTTATGCATTCATTTATTTCTTATGGACAAAATAAACTACATTTAATGGGCAGAACAGTTGTCAGATGTGTTGCATTGTATGCTAGTTCCATAGGTAGGCTTTTATTATAAAAAAATTAGAAGACTTGAACATATTACAATTACATGTGAATACAGATAAAAATTCACAGATAATGCATAGATAATGCTCATTTGGGTGCCAGTTTAACATGGCTTCAGCCAAAAAGAAAGATATTTTACGCGCTACTACTCAGCCAGTTAGCATTTAAGCAAATACACACAAAAAGTATCATGACTGAGGCACATACACAAAAACGTGGCATCTTTAAACCAATTTGCAAGTGTGAGTCACAGTGGCTGAGATCCAGCATGCTGCCTCTTTAAGGAGTCTGGGAAGAGTATGGGTGTGTTTCTGTGGAGAATCTTCTGAGGTTCAAACCCAGGCCAAGGCCTACCCCCCTCCCTGGAACCTTTTTGTTTGCAAATGTGCACAGTTAGCATGTATGAACACAAATTACAACGTGAAAGAACACACAGCATGCTTGCCATTTCATGCACGTGTGCACACACACCAACACACATGCACACGCACACACACGTGGTATATATGCACATACATTATTGAAGGGACTGGAGTACAATATAATAAAGCCTTACAATAAAATATGGGAAATGTCCAAAAGTTAATTATTCAAAATGCTTTGGCTACGCTACTAGCTACATGAATTTATAGCACAGTACAGTATGCTCTTCTGGGAGAGCTTATGTTAATCAGCATTACAATACGTCAATTAAAGGCTTTTTTCATTTATCAGCTTGCTACTATTTATTGTCAAATGCAATCCACTGATTAGGGTATTAGAGACCATGGGGAGTAATATCCAGCCAGGTAAAACATAATTCATGAGCAGCCAAAGTACAGTCTCTGTTCTGGACGGCACGGCAATACGGTGGGGCTCTAATACAAAGAATTGTAAAAGGGATGCCCGCACACTAGAAATGAATCAGCCTTATGGCAATTTTAATTTGTTGGGTTAGACAGGGAGTGGCTGAGGCTGTGGAGGATGCGAAAACGGTTGGCCCGCGAGAGGGCACACGCTCAAGAGCCTCTCCCCCTGCCTACCTGCCCACCCCTCGGCCCTCCCACCCCGGCAGCGCGAGCGACCGTTGTTTGTGTGGACAAAGGCCGCCTGTCGGAGGAGGAAGCGTCTGGTTTGGAGTGAAAACACGTCTCCCCTGTTATGGCTGGCATGCCTCTTTTCAAGCGTCTAGGGTTCGGCTGCCACGCCGCCGAGCACGCCACGCGGAGAGACTCAGCGGAAAAACTGTCCTAAAGTCAATATTGGAGGAACTTCAGGAGGAAATACTCGCCCTGGTATTTTCGGAGAGGGATCGCCGTTCAGCTGGCACGTTCGCCGTCTTGGCGGTTTTAACTGTTAAGACCAACCACATGGCGGGTTGCCATTACCCTCAAATTGCTCGCTGTCTCACAGGAATTTCATTACCCCTATCAAGTGTTCCACTGACTTACTCACTGACCATTGGATCATTGCATTTGCAACTACTCTGGTCAAATCCATGGTCACTGTTCACTTGGTCCCATTGCAGGGTTCCAACACTTACCCAATACCTACATCAATAATTCAAGGACTTTTCAAGTTCTTTCAAGATATAATTTCCCAGAATTCATAGATTTTTTCAACTCCAACCAAAACCTCAACCATATAATGTGATCTACGATCAATTCCGAAGAGCATTACTTATATAAAGTGTGGTATCAAAGATTTCAAGCTGAGCACCAAAATCTCAGGTACTTTAAGTACCTCTGTCAGAAACGTGCCATTTTACAAACTTACAAGGAACATGGGAACCTTGGTTATTAGCCACAATGTTCCATATTCCCTCTGAGGACTTACTCATTCTTTAGTTAAGTGCATGACTCACTCTGCCGTAACCACAACACAGGTTCTCTTAGTGAAGACCAATATCAAAAGACTGAGATATGCGGAAACCAGCCACATCTTCCACCGGAAAGAACGATTACTGATTTATGCTAATGCCCAAGATCCAAAAAGGCTTACACAGTCCCTATACATTAAATATGAAAGAATTAAAGTGATGGTAAAGTGCTACGTTTAGCATTTATGTTAATACAGGCCACATCATGTTTCTTTAATGCCATAATGACTGTCTAGTATTAATAAAGCAGCTGTAAATAGCCCCTTTTCATGGGCGGGTGGTGAGCCAGAGACCGACATGACTATTTCTGCCAAGGGTGTTCCACTGCCTTTTTCCACACAGAGAAACTGGGACAGAGGGGAAACACGCTGACAGCAAGACCAAGGCAAGGCTTATCAAGGAGTTCTGGACTGAGGAGAAATGCAGGAGTTCTGGTTTCAGCATTACACAAGGCAGAGCAAGGCTGAGGGGGCCAGAGTTTACACCCTGGTATACCAGCCGCTTGGCCTTTTCAACCTTCTTGTCAACTCTCACCTTCTGATTATTTTCTGACCTACGTGGTCTCCATAGAGGAAAGCCAATGGGGATGTCTGTCTAATGGTGTATTGCAGCTTCAGCACTAGCCTTTGGCACACTGATGCACCCCGCCGTCGAGAATCAAATTCTGACCGTGGCATTGCCAGCTCGGTCCAACAGTCCAGAGTGATGACACATTATTGGCTTCCTGTAGCTTCACTATGGATAGAGGGGAGCAATCAGCAGATTATAGCCTCCCTCATCACAAACGGACAACTCCTCGGTCAATTGGGCACCTGCAGTCGCCCGTTGCCAGCTGCCGTACGTGGAATGCTGCTGCAGCATATTGAACGCAGAGTGAAAAGAAGCAATGCAATAGTTAGCTACACAAGCTTCAGAGCACGCACATGCTAGTCTGGCCTGTCCTAAATTAGCAGAGGATATTGTAGCCAAAAAATTGGCTTACAGCTGCAATCAGGCATTCCAAATTAGGATAAACAAGTACCATAAAAAAACTATGTACTATTCACGAGGGACTCACAGTGGGTGTAAAACGCATGCAAGTGCATTACCAGGGAAATAGCAACGCGGTGTGCCGTCTGGGTCAAGCATATTTAAGTTATCTTGTTATTTGAGTTATCTACATAATTATTTGATTTATCTGAGTTATCTACATAAATGTCAGTGCCAAAATGCCAATATTTATGCAAATGCAATGAAATTATGACTATGCTCCATATCTGAGACCTTTCCACTGTAGTTAACTTCCTCAAATTTTGTCTTGAAAAGCTAGCACTGACCCACGCTAGCAATACCATACTCTCGTTTCAGCCGCTCAGAAAACTTGTTTCTCCTTCTCCCTTTTTCACTCATTTCCATGGGCCTTGGTCTTGTACTTTTTGTACCATCACTAACTATTTGGGCATGGTTGTGCCGTTTGACTTGCTTCAATATTTTAGCAAATTACTCTTTATTGTGGCATATATTATTCACAGCTGTTGTGCAATAGGCAGCATGAACTGTATTTGGTATTTTTTCTTCGTGGATCTACCCTGAATTTTAAAACTGAAAAGCAAGCAATTTTTCATTTTTGTATGTTTCCATTCTGCAGTTTTGGTCATTGAGAATATTTTATTTAAATAAAAAGTACAAAGCTAAGGGCAATAAAATAAACAAAACTGAAGTAGACTGACAGTGAAGCTCAGACGTGAACTACAAGCTCCAAGAATATGCTATTGTTACCACGGCCCTGGCCCCCAAACCCCCAGTGAAAATATGTCAAGCATCCTCTGTGCTGACAGGCCCAATACACTGCAAGTCTCAGAACCCCTAATGCAGACCGGCTTGTCAAACAAACGCACTCCCATTAGAAGAACTGCACCCAGTCACCAGTGAATGAGGGCAAGCCTCTTCCCCCAATGGTGAATCCGTCTGAATTAACCACCCCCCCCCCCCCACACACACACACACAAACACACCCCTTCCCCAGCCCAGCCTGTTAGCGCCCTGAATTAAATCAGTGAGCCCCACCGCATACTGTTATTTTCACAGCCTTCCTCGTTGTCTGCGCTGTGTGGAATGAGTGGAATTCGCAGCGCTCTCCAATTTGTCCGACGATGATGATTTGGAAAGGTGCAGCTTCAGTCTCAGCGCACTCTCACTGCTTACTGTATTTCACGAGGTGAATGTGCGCCATTGTTCACGCGGCTCCGTGTTTTTAATGGCTACGGAATTCCACATCTCTCTCCCGTGCTCTGTATATTTTAAAGTCTTCTACTATACCTTTTTTTGGTCTCTAACTGAGCCTTATTCTTTGCTCTTTCTACTCCTTGAAAAGCAAACTCCTCGCCGCCCGCTCCCACTGGTCCAAGGTTCAAAATTCAAAAGCTTTTCAGCAGAATGAAAAGTTAAAGACAGGACAAGCTGCTCCTCAGTTGTGAGTTGCCTCTGTTTAATTAAAGGGATATTTCACTTTCTTGAGCTTTTTGGTATTATTTCAGTTTCAGTGTATTTTTTCCAATTTGGCCCGGACAGTTTTTCTACGTGATGACGGATATTTCAAATACTTGTTTTTTCACGACCTTGTGGCTTCACAAAGTCTGGTACGGGGCATACATAAATGAGATTGTGTGTGAAGCAAGAAAATGCACTCCAAGTAACTCCAAACAGCTTGCACAGGACATTATGCCTCTAGAGGTTGTACATGCGTACACTACCTGATTATTGCTTTTTAAATTACATTTAATCTCATCTTCAGTTAGACCTATTTCCTGTATGTGCCATGAGACTGCTGTGCTCAAGGAAAGAAGTGCCCCAGCTTCCTGTATCAACAGTACTACGCATGAGAAAAGTGCCTCTTATGGCCCTCTAACCAGCCATTGTGAAGGCCGTGAGAAACTTCTGCAAGTATCTAAAATATCCTTCATTGCACACAAAACTGTCTGGGCCAATTTAAAACATACACTAAAACTGAAATAATATTCAGAAACTCCAGAAAGTGAATTATCCCTTTAAGCAACTATTATTGGCATTGCATTCATTAAGAAAAAAACACAAGGTTATCTTGTTTTGGGAAAGGCCATTGAAATAACAAACTATGCAAAAAGAAATTGAGGAAGGCTTGAGGAAGGCTTCAGCAAATGGTTATATTGACCCCCAAACAGACCTAGCTAGACAATCGTTGTGCGAATACTTGCAACATGAATCAAACTGAACTCCCACACAGCTGAACAGCCTTGACCCACTGTGTGAACGGTCATTTGCAGGTCTTTGTTGGAAGACCTATAAAGTGCTGAATTTTGTGCTGTAGCTACAATGATGTGGAATATTACATGTTTTGTCCTCTGTTCTGAATTGATAACAGAGGCCAGGGGAGCGTTGACGACAGCATTCCTCACTTTTATGTTTCATTTTACAATTTGTTGTAAAAAATATCATTTTACAGTCTGTTCCCATAAATCAGCCATTAAGGAGAAATCTATTTATGAACACCAATATGCGTGCAAAGTACCTCACAGTAAGTAATTAGCATTGCGTGTGCTCGCATGCATATGCTAGCCATCAATATAATTTCTGATTTATTCTTTTATCTGTGCCGACAGACAAAATGTGACCGATTCTGCACCTTATTCTAGGTCATTTTGCAAGGTATATAGTAATTCCCAGAATTCTCTGTTCCCTTTATTTGATAGTGATATATCTACATTCATCTGCGGGTGAATTAAAATACTGGCCAGATTCAATTTTCACAAAGACATTTTATCATAAGATAGCTATCCAAATATGTTTAGAGATTATTATTGCAAGTGATCATATTTTATATATTTCCTTTCTGGGCGAAGGCATCCCAGCAGCACAGATCAGCGCATCCAATGCCTGATCCAAGAATGCCTGCAGGCCCAAAATATTTTTAAAAACACAGGGCTGCTGGGTGGCTCATCCTGTTTCGGTGCCGTTCTAGTGCATGGGATAGGCCATGCGGTTTTGTCTCGGATACGGGCCATGTCAGCGCCGACTGTGGCTGACAGCCCCAGCAGGGTGAAGCGCGATTAGCTTTAGCATCGCCCAGGGAGTGGAGGGTTTCGTTTGGCGTCTCATCACGCGCTAACGGGCCCGCACCTGTCGGTCGGGTGCTCGCGGTCCACCTGCCGAACCACGAATGAAATGTCTTCCTCCACCTTGTGTCTATACGAGCCCAATTATTAGACTACAGTCAGTGTGATGAAGTGTTAAACGTGGCATCCCATGCTTCAGAGGGGAACACATGCTAGCCTGGGGACCCAAATCGATAGCGGAGGTTTAGCAGTGAGCGCCCATGATGAATATCATGGGCCATTCCAAATTGGGAGAAATAGAGGGGGGGGGGGAGCATTACAAAAATAAAAAGTACCATAAAACTAATGAATCCAAAGACTGTAATGTCTTCATCTTGTCAATGTACACAATCTTATTATTCCTAAGTCATGATGTGGCCTGTAATATGAACAAGACAAACAATTTTTACATTACGACTAACTTATTTTTTTATATACTACAGGACCTACATGTAAATTTATTGCGCACATGGGATGTTGTGACTGGCCAAACCAAGGGCAGTTCTCTTCTCTTACTGTCTGAATGCCTCCCCAGACTCCCAAAAATGTCAAAACCATCTGGACTAGAATGCTCCAATGTAGGGAAAGTAACTGGAGGATGCCTTTTTTTGCCCTGTACGATGATTTAAAGGGATAGTTCGGAATTTTGGACATAATGTCTCAATTACGACTTACCCATGATGTAGTTGATTGATGGAAACCATTTTCAGCTAATTCCATGCTGTCCCTTCTTTTGGACATACACACGTTGCTAATGCTAGCGCAACTCTAAGGTAACTGGTAGCATCCACTATCTATCGGGGTTATTTTGAGTGTTTATACCATCATTTTTGAAGTCAAACTATCGTTGAATCCTTTACTTTGTGCTGACCTATATTCTCTGTGGAAGTACGGCGGCGGAGCGATACTTTACGTGACCTAAGAATGTAGTGCCGGCACTGGTCGACTACAACAACAAAGAAGAGCAACAAGTTGCAATGGCCACGTTCGCTCCGCCGCCGTACTTCCACAGAGAATATAGGTCAGCACAAAGTAAAGGATTCAACGATAGTTTGACTTCAAAAATGATGGAATAAACACTCAAAATAGCCCCGATAGACTGTCGTCGTATTTTATTTGCTTTGGGTGCACTATGGAGTGTTTAAGTGCGTTTGGTAGTGGATGCTAGCATTAGCAACGTATGTATGTCCAAAAGAAGGGACAGCATGGAATTAGCTGAAAATGGTTTCCATCAATCAACTACATCATGGGTAAGTCGTAATTGAGACATTATGTCCAAAATTCCGAACTATCCCTTTAAGCGAACGCGCAGAGAAGGCCCGGTCTTCACCCTACCGTAGAGTTCTGAGAGCCAGTGACCGCGCTTCCGTTCTCCAGGTAGTGGGTCTCTGTGTAATGGCTGGCAAACAGGCCCCTGTGAAGCAAAGAAACAAAGAGGGGAAACGACATGAAGCTGAAGCTCCAAAAAATCTCCAAAGAGTTCCAAATCCCACAATTACAGTAAGCTCAACCTCTAAAGATTTTTTTCACCTCAGTAAGAGCCATTTATTTGCTTAAGGACTTACTTATCAAACAATATTAATTAATTAAATAAATAAAAGAAGGCCTTGGAGGACAGTGAGGCAGAGACACATAGTGAACAGTTAGGAGTGGAAAGGTGCAGTCATAAGGCTCCACCCTATTTTTTCCCCGATGAGTTGATAATTAGTGTCTGTGTATGCATGCAAATTCACATGTGCGGCGACTGCATGTCCGTGCGTGCATTTGTGTATCTGTGTGTATGTCTGTGTGTGCGTGTGTGCGTGAAGATGTTTGCGTGAGTGTGAACATTCCTTTAACAGATTCAGTTATAATTCCAGACTACCTTACATTTCCGTCAGTCTCAGAAGCTGCTGGTGGTTGCAACTGACATGCGTTTAAAACCTGGTGCGTAAGCAGCAGCGTCGAGGCCATCCTGTGAAAAACTGCAGTTTCCCCTTTGTATTTAAAATATGAATAAATACCTTCTTGGATTCTCAGATGTTTTTTAAATCATTCCGTGAGGCAAAGAATTGGCCCAGCTTCGTCACAGTGCGTGCGTGCATGTGACAGCGAGATAGAGAGAGACGGGTGCGCGGTAAGGGTGTGCGTTCGTGTCCCATTGCGTTTGAACACGCGCGTGCGCATTAATGTTTGCGTGGGCTCTCGTTTGTGTTTGCCTGTGTGTTTGTGACTGCAGGACGCGAGCAGATGTCTGGACGGAGATAATCTAATGGAAAGAAACACCCCCTCGGTTTCTGGATCGTCTTACTGATCTCACAGCTGAGAATTCTCGACACAGCGGTCAGGGTATGTAGTGCCTGTTAAGTCTTTTTGTTCAAATGCCACGAGACTAAAAAGCTGGGAGCAATCACGCATCACCGCGGCGTGCAGCTAGGCCCATGAAAACAACTTTTTTATTTTTTGTTGCTATTTATTGCTTTCTATGAACAAATGTCTTAATTAAGCCTGATTTCAGAGTCGGACAGGCGGAACGAGAACATCTGCCCGCCGTTCGCAAAACATGTGATTAATGGTGTCTGCATGCGCACGTGCTCTACAGCCGGGGTATCCAGGAGGAGGGGAAAAAACAGGAGGTGCTTGAAAGCTACGCTGCCAAATAGTCACGGGAAGTGTCCAAACACAGTATCACTTGTGTACACGTATCACGGGAATCGCAACACTGACCCCTTATATCATTATCATACTCATCGACTGCATCACTCTCTCATTTCCATTCAAACCTGAAGAGTCGCAAAGGGGTTTCCACACGGAAAAATAACCCATAAAAAGTTGCTTTGGCCACGTTGCCCCCACGCAGATGCAGAATAGCTCCCGGCAAGACGCAGCTGTTCCAATACTGCCCTGCAGTCAATTATAACACCAGCAAACTTGTCCACTCGGCATACATCAATAAACAGTGATCTAATGAGACGTGGGAGGGCTTCGGCCCCATTTAAAATGCATTACGCCCGGGACCGGCATGGCGGCCGAGCTCGGCTAGAGAGGCGGCGATCTCCGTTTCCCCGACGGGCGGGCGGGCGGGCCTCGAGCCAACGGCGCGTCTGCACAATCTACGATGGTAATGCAGCCTTTTTCGACCCGCTGAGAGCTGGCTGAAGTCATCTTGCCTCCGCAAACTCTTAAAACAAACACGGCGGGGGAAAAAATACCCCCTCGATCATGATGAAATCCATATGTAACCGACTCATCCGCTCGGGAGCCCGCGTTTGATATCGGCCGCCTCGTTAGCCCTTTTCGAATCAGGCCGGGGCGGAGCACGCCCCAAAACGCGAGAGGAAAAACACGGGCAGAAACGAAACAACGGAAACAAAGACAAGAATGTTTACAGCCGGAACTTCATGCAGGACATTGTGAGAAGGAGCGCCGGCTCGTCCCTGTTGCCTGTTAGGCGTTAAAGAGAGCCGCGGCACAAAGGCTCTCCGCTTTGAGACAGGCACACCGAGTCAGCCAGACCTTGGACCTCCTTCTTCTCGGAATCACCCATGTGCGCTACAGAGATTTACTGCGAAACCAATTTCGCATTTGGAAGTGAATTACCTCTGCTTCCACTAAAGCCAAATCGACAAATCAACCCTTACTCAGCATTAAGGTGACTGACACAAACTTGGAACCAGCATGTCATCTGCTCTCCTTTAATCATGAACATGTACATGAAATTTACTGATTTCTATAAATCTTTTCAACAGCTTGGGATCTTTATGTGTTTCCCCAGGAACGAACGGTGACGCTCTTTTTAAATACGCCGTTACTGGCGGTTACTGTATTTCGGCAGATGGTCGCAGACGTAAGAACAAGAGCTAATGTGTAAAGTTCTTCGCGTTTCCGAGCCGCTGTCAAGGCCCTCGTCACTGTTCACTCCACAGGTTGGAACAGAATTATGCATTTCGTCCCGCAAGACAGCTTTGAAATCTTCAGATTTCACTGTTTTCAGCAATACCACTTGTATAACCAAAGATACCCATGCAAGAGAGAATTCTGTCATGTTCTCCTACTTTAGAAGTTGCCTAACAAAGAGTATTTATTGACTTACTTTTTCACTGACAGAACCTTAATTAACCGGAGTATTCTTATTTCCAGAGATTCCTGAGGCATGATGAGACTCCTAACCAACACTTTGGGCGATGTCTCAGATGAAAAGGGAGATAGAAACAGCAAACATTGAGGATGTCACGGTTACTTCAGTCACTGCAGGAAAACCAAAACAAATTTATTCTGCGATTTCTGACAAATAATATCCTGGAATGCTGCTCACGGCCTGAGAACACTTTTCCAGCCTTTCCCCTTTCATGTCAAATGTTTTATCTGGATCTGTGTCTGATACATAATTTTTTCGCAACACTTTCAAATAATTTTCAAATACTTTTCAAATGATATTCTTGTTTGCACGCAGCACTTCCAAAAGATGGGCGCATGACTACAGCACGTACTACTTAGCCTCTTTTCTGTGTTCCCTGGTTTGTGGTCAAGCTTTCACTACGCCTTCATCGCTAATTGCTGTAGGCAGCTGAAGGATGCATTGGCATGATATAGCAGGCTAACCTCAGACAACCTCCTTCTGAGTTATTGATTTGGCTCATTGGGATTTGGGTCCTGTCATCTGAGCTCCAAGCTGAAGACCAAAGCAGCTGTTGCATCGATAGCAGTTTCACATAGCATTTCACGTAGCAGCACCATAGCCTTTGGGCTAACTGGCTTGAATGTGCATATGGAAGGCGGCAGCCATTCAGTGGATGACGCGGGTGGAGAATTTGCAGGAGCAGGACTTGGGTGTGGCGTTGTACCTCAATCTTCAGAAGGGGGTCAGGATCGCAACCTGGATCGTGAGCATCGCAACAGTCACAGAGGATTTGGTTGTTACCGTAGTGTAGTTATAAGAAAATGAAAGAGAAGCCTTCCAGTAAATCTGTTCTAATTTCTGGTCCCATCCACAGTGCCCCTCCTTGCTATGCCGTTCCTGGCGACATTGAAGGCGACACATTCGGGCGGCAGCGTAGTATAATGGTTACGGAACTGGGCTCGCAACTTAAAAGGTTGTCGGTTCGATTCCTATGGCGGCAGGGACGGCGCTACACCGGGGAAAGGGTGGGCTATAGCCCCGTCACAAATCTGCTTAGCTCCGGTTTAGCTCCTGCAGGCATTTTAGTACAATTTGTATCATTATAATAAAGGAATATATAAAAGTAAATCAACAATTCTAATCCCTTTCTGATATTCACCCTGGCTACGTTATTTTGTCACTTCACGCAAATGACAAAATAACGTCGACTGATTTCTATCGTTAGCTAACCTTAGCACCCCCATTGGCCTAGCCCACCCTTAGCCTAGGGAGAGAAAAGTTCCTGGCCTCGTCACCGCAAGGCGGACACTGCCGTTGTACCCTTAAGTAAGGTACTTCAACTGAATTGCGGCAGTATATATTTAGCTGTATAAATGGATACTACCGTTTGTGAAAATGCAGAAAGTTGCTATGGATAAGAGCGTCTGGTTAACGGCAGTAATGTAAGCTGTAATTTTGAAAACGGGCAGATGTGAAGTCGGAGGTCAGGGTCTTTCTCTTAATTTCACTTTAATTTGATGCTGCGTCTCAAAGAAACAGCAGGGCTTTATTAAAAACTAGGATAAAAATACTCTCTGTTAATAATTATATTTAACCAGTGCACAGACACAATGGGTCTCCATTACCATAAATTTAATAATGGCTCGAATCAATAATAATTGAGCCCACCACCCACAGAGCCTATTGAGGTTCATCACACTCAGACGACAATCTAATTAGGGAATTCTCTAGAAATCCACAGGTTAAATATGATTAAAGCGTGCCTTCTAGCAAAGACACAAAGGTCCTGCATATTTCTTTTGTATATCATTATTTAAAAACCTTTGTGGTTTTGTACAGAAACCCTTCATAACTGTGGGCGTGAATTTAATTGAAGAAGTAAAAATGCAGGCAGTATTCATCAAACAAGTGTGCGCTGTTTTAAGAATCTTTAAAATCGGCTCCTGTTGAAGATAAAGCATCTTTTTTTTTTACCAGCTCCAAAATTATCTTTTTCATTTTTGTTTCTGTGTTTTGTGTGTTCTATACTGCAAGAAAAAAAGTCTGTTCTCTAGTCACATGCAGTTATAGGAGTTCTAATGTAGTACTTTAGAAGGCCAAATCTGCACTCCTCACTTCTCAGTAAACCTCAGTGGCCCTTACAATACATATACCCACCCTACGAGCACACGCACATACTATATGCAAATGCCTCCACAACCATGCGCACATGCTTCCACACGCATACACATACGCACACACAAACACAGACACACACACATATGCGCACACATGCACACAAACACACACACACACACACACACACGCACACACAGATATGCGCACACATGCACACACACACACACACACACACATACTGTACATCTGAGGGCATCTGCTCATTTTTTCCACCTTTTTGCACTCCTACACAAAGATACAAAAGTTCACGTAAGCGTGCAAAAGCTCGGAATTAACCAAAGATGACAGAGAACTCCATGGGCACAATCACAAGAAAATAGGCCGAGACTCATTTTCCATTTCCAGGGTTGGTTCTCAACCCTGGTCCTGGGGACCCCCTGTGTATGCTGGTTTTCATTCCAACCACAATTGCAATACTTGAATTATAACAAGCTGTTAATTTTTCTTAATTAGGTGTTTTTAATGTTTAGAGGGATTATTTACATTCTTAAGCCACATTATGTTAGTAATAGCTATGCATGCCATGAAGAAGTCCAATATTCACATTGTGCTGTATTGTAAACAATTAAAAGGAGGTAAAAAATGTTTTAACTGATCAAATTAAAGACTGAGGTGAATCAATTGGCTCATAATTGGTGAAATTGTGGACACATGGCCACTAAAACTAACCGTTTGGTAAATAATGAAGAATTCAAAGACAAAGCAAATGATAACGAGCCAAACCTGCATTGTGTTAACAAGTTTAAGGGAAAAATTATGAAGGAACTTAAACTTGTGTTCAATTACCTAATTAGGAGCCTATTCACCTGAGTTCTTACCTCTTCTTTGTAATTGTTTGCAATATAACACAATAAGCATAACGAACATGGGATTTTTTTCTTCTTCAAAGCATGCATAGCTATTGCTAACATAACGTGGCCTAAGAGAGTAAAGAGTTTAAAGTGTTCTCTCTATACAATAAAAACACCTAATTAAGAAAAAATAACAGCTTGTTAAAATTCTGGTATCGCAATTGTGGTTGGAACGAAAACCAGCATACACAGGGGGTCCCCAGGACCAGGGTTGAGAACCACTGCTCTAAATGAATGGGGAATTTACTTCCGAAACCAGCGTGACGTAGTCACTTGAGTACTCTATGTGCAGACTGGGAAATGCGAACACCGTTTAGCAAAACAAACAATAGCTAAATAGCCTAAAAAAGAAAGTGTGTGGTGCAAGTTGCAACCGTACCATATGTTTCAGCCACTGATCTAAAGAAGATCGTTCACATAATAATACTAATAATATAATAATATTAATAAAAATAATAATTATATTAATTATAACGTTAAGCTCAGAAACCCACGTCTTTCAAATAGTAACATTACCGGTAGCTACAGCGTAGCATGTGTATTAGCTAACTTTAGCTAGCTATCTGGGCTATATACAGCTGGACCCTTCTCCTTTCAGCAGTCAATCGGGCTAATGCAATGACTTCAGCCTTCCGACTCCGATTAGAAGAGCAGGGGCCAGTATGACACTCCATCCAGGCCTGAAAATTGTGTCTCTAAATTGGTTATTACAACAGAGAGCTGATAATTAATTCAGAGCCAGATATCAACCACTTAACAACCCATTTTTATGTAGAATGGAGTTTTATAATTGTAATCATTATGTAATAGCCTAAATGCATTTGATTTTTGTGTTTGTTTTATGAAAAGTTGGATCTTTACATTTCAATAAAGATAAATTAATCCTAAAAGTGTGGACAAGCTGACTTTATACACATGCTTCAGTCAGGTTTTAGACCAAGAGTAGGCTACTGTAAAATGAAGTGTAAAATTAAGTTGTCTGCAGCTAAAAGGACATTTCTAACTTTGAGAAGGGATTGTCTGTTGCGAGTTACTGTAAAATCTGATTGGAATCGGATTTGCTTGAACAGTAGCGTTAGCTTGGGGCGAAGACTTTAGGGCCGAAACATACCTCACGCAAATGCGCGAACGTAGACGCTTCGAGCTACGCAAACAGTTTTCCTTTTGCCATGACATTTGTGAAAGACAAACCAGAGGAAAGCATACATCGAACAAGAAAGTTGTTTACTGTTGTTGTCTGCTATAGCGTCCCTCGCTGCAATGCTCTGGTTTGTCTTTCAGAAATGTCATTCGAAAAGAAAAACTGTTTGCGTAGCTCGAAGCGTCTACGTTCGCGTATTTGCATGAGGTATGTTTCAGCCCTAAGGAAAGATCGAAACTTAAGCTTGTTAGCAGGTGTGCTAATTCGGGTAGTCTTTTTTTATATAAATAGCTACTAAAATCAGTTGAACCTAGGCGTCTGAGTTGCTGAATTTAGCTGAATGCCAACGTAACGTTAGCCACTGTATGGGAAAAGTATATACAACTGATGAAGGGGAGGGCGTAAAGAATTTCCGGATAGTTAATCATTGGCTGATAGGATTTTGATGACGTCCTGAAGGCCGTTTTAATCCCGCCTGCTCAAAACCTTGCCTGATCAATTGCAGGCAATGGTGGGGAAAAAAAGAAGGCATATCTTAATTTAGGCACATCTCTTAGTACTGATATTTGGCTTATGTTTATTCCACCCCAGGATGGCAACAATTAACCATCGAAAAACGGAATCATCGATTTGAGTTGGCAGTCCCTTTAACATAGAATCTTCACGTTATTTGCAACTGTGTTTTCTTTCCAGGTTGAGCTGAGCCTGAGATTTTGGACAATAGATGTAATGAGTTGGTTGAAAAACAATGCAGAGAACTGTTAATAAGATCGTATTGATCTTATATTGAATTCCACTTCATAATTTCTCAAGTGAGACACAAGACACTTTCATATGTCACGGTGCAAGTCTGATGGTGATCTCATTTTCGTCTGGGAGAAAAGCAAAAAAAATAGATCGGTTGCATTTTTCTCATCCTCTGGAAGAGTGTATCATCATGTTTGTTTATCAGTTTTGTACAAAAGAATAATTCACACAAACAAAATACTGCACTGACAGATCTTGTTGCCAAGACTGACAGATTCACGTTTCCTTTGCTCCTACATTTGGACTTTTACATATTTATTTGACCCAGTTCCAACTGTGTCTAAGATGGTTAATACTCAATTCTGCAGAAAATCACTGAGAAAGGCGGAAGCAGTTTCAACAACATTTCTTTGACGGTATTATCTGTTTTTTAATTTCATAATCCTCATGACGTCTCCACTGAGTCATCCCTGCTCAAAGCTACTCATAAGCACTGGCATTATTTACCTCCTCAGAAGCCATTAGATGAAGCGGACCAAGAGAGAAACAACACAGCTGTGGCTGATGGGTCTAATTCCATTTACACAAGCGACTGCACCACCCAAACTGACCTCAGTTCAGTTGATAGTCCACCCTGGCGCCTGGGTGCCCCAGACCACACAAAGCCAAGGAACAGACAGAAAGGTGGGGAGAGATTATGCTCAAATGAAGTTGTAAGATGACTTTCTGTGTCTTGGCTAGACTCCTGGACTGCAACTATCCTCATCTTAATATAAATGGGGAATGGGTCTATGGATTTGTTTGTTCTTTTCGTGATAAGACATATCACTGGAGAAGTATTAATTCAGGACAATGCTCCTCTAAATGGCTGAGCCTGTGAAAATATATCCATGTTTAAATCAAGTGACAGACTTTGCTATAAATGTTTCGAAAATTGCCTTGTGGGTTAGCACCATATGTGGAAACATGTGACCTTGTGACAGAACAAATTTGTTTAGCAAAGGAAATACTGACTTTCTTCAGTTTTTGATATTATTTCTGTTTTTGCTGAATGTTTTCGATTGAGCCAGTCAGCTTTTGTGTCCGTATTGAATGATCTTGTAAATACTTCCAGAAGTTTCTCATGACCTGCTGGCTTTACAATGGCATTTACAGGGCATTTGGGAGTTTGCGGTCTAAAGCAAGAGAGTACACTTCAGGTAACTCCACAGAAGTTTACGCAGGGACACAAAGCGATGGCCAGTTTTATCACAATGACTTTGCCTTTCCGGGAATATCTCTCATCATTCATAGTTGTAGCTGTGACAATAGTGGTCCGATCAAATAGTCATTATCAGCAAGGACTCTGGCAGTGTCTTAACACATTGAGGTGGATCTCATTTAAGTGCAAGAAAACCTAGAAAATCAATAAAAAATGTGCCATGGTGTGCTGAGGCTAATGCTGAAATATGCCTGTGATTGATAATGAAGGTTGAATGCACATGATCTCAATTATTATGGCTCCGTGACTGATATCGGTTTACTATGCTCCACTAAATTTGAATTAGGAAAGGAATCCAATCAGAATGCTAATGAGGTGTGTGACATTTTTGGCTGCTGCAATACAGGGACCAGTACCTTTATGATAAGGGTAGATCGCAGCAGAATTCTGGACCGTGCGGCCGCTGATCCCAGAACAGCAGAAGTTATGTTTGAATTCTCAGCGGGAAAAGTTCTGCTGATCTCTGGACAGCGGAAGTTACTTTTGAATTCTCAACAGAAACGTTTCCGTTGAACTCCGCTTTATAATTTCCATTGCTGCTGATCCGGGAACAGGAAACATATCTGCATATTTTTGCTCAGGGGATATTGGCACTGATCTGGTGACAGGCGTTTGCTGGCAGGCTGGAAGAAGTGTTTTGCCAGGAGAAGTCCTTAACATCCCCACCTCAGGACATGCCATACAATACACTTCAATTCTCTTTCCCTTCCCTATAAATACCCTCCCACACATGCGCTGTTAAACCCCTACAGTGATTAGTGTGAACTCATGAACCGAAGCTAGAGGGGAGCAAGGTAACATTCTCCAACTCTCCACGCACATGCCACTATTCCTGGGGTCTCACGTAAATAAAAAACACACTTTGGGGGCCACCGAGTGGATCATTTGGTAAAGCCACTTACCGTAAGTGCAGGCCAAGCCTTAAAGCTTAAACATTGTTTGTTCAAAACTCTTTGAACAAATAATAACCAGATTTCGATCGGATAAGCAGTGTATTGAACAAGCGCTTAACAGATATTCTGGAATGACACCTGAGTGTTTACCACCTCAATGTTCAAATTTTTCACAGAAAAGCGTGATTTTTCACAAAAAAACAAAAAGCAAGTATGCCAGCTCACCGATTTAATATAGTTTTCTGTTTATATCGTGTCCTCCTCATGATCACCCAAAAAGCATCCATGTTTAAGACAGAAGCACAGCAGGAGCCACAGAGTGCTCTAAACATTGCATTAGCCGCTGAGGACAACGCGGGTATAGTTTGCCGACGTGTCTGCGTGCTATCCTCGTTTTGTTGATAAATTACCCTTTAAAAATCTGATTAATTACCCTTTAAAAGCTTTCCTGGGTTTTTTTCTTTTTCTTTGAGAAGACAGAGCGCTGCTTACACATTAACATGGGGTCTGAGCAACATGATATAAATACGGGAATAGAAAAAATAAGTAAGAGGTAACAGGGAAAGACAGAAGAATGGAAGAGCTCAGGGACATATTCTCCGAAAACCTGGCAATTAATTTTTGTCCCCTCTAGGGGACAGGAGTCTCTGGTCTAATATCTGAAGACCCATAGATTCTACTATGCTGAAACCTACACTACATGGGATATTAAATAAAAATGAAATAAATACTATTTTAGAAAATATTTTCACTGGAACATGTTTTTTTTTCATCCAAGACACTTGAATTATGTCAAAAATTTACAGAACGTAAACTTTTTTTTTTTCTGCCAGGGCTCAGTGCAATATAGAGGCTAATTCTGATGGAGGTACTAAAGATAACCTGACAGAAGTAAGCCCAATTCCCGTCCTCCGTGCTCCCTTCCCCTCCTCCCCTCTCCTGTCTCCTCTCATCGGAGCGGAGCCCAGACAGCCACACCCATGCCAGAGGTCCTGTGGTCTGTGGAACGTGGGGTGGGATAGGGTGGAGGGGTACGTGGCTCCGCCGTCATTAGTTTTTTTTTCGCTTCTGCTTTTCATGTTTGGGTTGGAAAGTTGTCCAACACAGAGAGGAAACTGGTTCTTAGGCCTGGCAGGTGCTTGACCCAGCTGGTTCTACTCAGCCCTGGTAAAGACATGCCTTTTCCTCAGGGAACTACCTTATCCTTCACTTTCTGCCATTCTCTCAATATTTCCCTACCTCTATCTCTCCATCCCTCTCACACTTTACCTGTCCCTCTCTGACTAACCCATTTTTCTCTGTCTCCCTCCTACTTTATCTCCCTCTCTCACTCTTTCTACTTTATTATCCTTTAATTCAAGCTATACTGTATTTCTCTTCCTCTCCCTTTTTCTCCCTCCTTCAATTATCCGTCCTTCAGCCTCCCTTTCTTTCCGTTGTCGGTACGGTCGAGTGAAGAAACTGCAGGACTGTGGAGCGCCGAACTACAGCCTTCATAATCACAAAATATTCCCGACAGCTTATATAAGGAAGATGTTTTCCTTCAAATTCAATGGTGCGCGACACCAATCTCAAAGTTCACGAGAATGGACCCGGAATGTGTGAGGTTTGCTAAGAGAGAGGGCGGGGGGGCGAAAATATTGGAGTCTCACCCCAAGATCAAAGACGTGGGCCCTGAATATATGGGCAGATGGGGTCACCGTGGGACAAGCTAATGCATTCAAGATGTCGCCTTTCAACTCTTCACCCGTTGGTCTTAAAATTCACAATCTATTTCACCACGTTGCCAGACTCACACTGTCTCTTTCAAATCTACATTTGCCCTTGATTTATTGCGGTAAATTATAGGTTTTCGTAATTTGCACGAGGGGGCTGGCAAAGAGATTTAGAGCTCCTAGGCCACAGGGGAGTGTCATGCACTCTCCCATTCTAAATAATACATCTTAATGGTATTTCAGCTATATTAGACTAGTCTATTAGGCTGTCTATGATGACACAGGCCAGGATTCAATCAGAATCCCCGAACCGTGTTATGCTCAATTCAAAATAGTAATAAAACTCAGCCAGTGAGGACACGTCTACCCAGATTCAATTAAACCAGCTGTATGCTCATAAGAATTCACCTGATTATTTTAAGGTTTAAAACTCTAGGAAAAGGGAATTGGTGTGGCCTGAAAAATGTGCTGTCTGGGCTTGAGGCAGCCTATTAGAAAAGTGAGAATCTGTGAATGGTCACTGTTGTTCATAAGATACGTAATACTCAGTTTGAAGAGAAAATAATGTCATATTGAACATTAAAGTAATTAACCAATTTAATCGTTCCCTATTTTTTCTTCAATATTATGCGATATGCATAACACTATTAAGAGGTAATTATAATCAGGATATCGAAAAAGCTGTTCAGAATAAAAGATATTAAAAAACTTCTTATACAGTTTTGGTTTATCGCATTCCACATCGTTCAATTTTTTATTCATAATTTATTGTCTCTGTGCTAGTACTGTAATCCAATATGTTTCATGTTTATTAATTAAGGAACCTATAATTTTAGCAGATGTGATGTGCTGTAACTGTACTATAATTTGGTGTCTTATTAAAATAGCTGCATTTCCTCCAGGGCAGACCACAAAGATCATAATCCTTTAGGCCAGCAGTCAGGACAATACCAGTATGTCATTTCATGATAGTTATAATGTTGCAACATTAGGTCATCGGCAAAACGCAATGTCTGCTGAACTTGTGCACAGAAATAGACCAGAAATACATGAGCGTAAAACAATCTGCTTGAAGTTTCAGAAGAAACAAAGATACTTAGGGACTATTGTGCTAAGACAGCGTGTAGTGAGCAACTCTTGAATGGAAACCTATGGTTAGATTAATATGCAAATTAAGCTTTGTGCATTGTAAGCAGGAAGAAAAAGATAGCAATGTAGCAAGCTACATTTACTGTTCCAAGACTCAATTGCATTTGTACTTAATGTGGACTCCCAGTTCTGACTGTGTCTAGGCCACGCTCTTGCAAAGTGTTAAGACCATATTCTTCTTTGCTACATGTCTGAACTCAACTCTGCTTAGTAAGATATAACTCAAGGAAGAAGTTTCGCTGGGCAGATATTCGGTATTCACTGCACCGGACACTCTGCACATTCCTGGGGATGTATGCAAGACTGTTTCCAAAGATCTTTCTGTGTGTGTCTGTGTGTGTGTACGTGTGCGTTTGTACGCATGAACTTATAATTCTTTGGTAGCAGTATCTACGGTACCGATGATTTCCCCCTTTGTTGTGTGAGAAATCTCTGGCCAGGAGCCACTCTTGTCTGACCCACATCAGAATATAATAAGCAGAAAGACTTGGTTTTATAGGTGTCATCATTAAACCACTTAACAAACCATCAGGCATGGGGTGGGGGTGTTGGATGGGGGTCTGCAATATAATGAGTCACAGGGCTGAATGATCCCACATCACAGCCATGCCCCATAACTTTAAACAAGCAGATGTTGTTACATGACCAAGAGCCATCGCAACCTCACGCTGCCGGTATGGAATGACTTCACTTTTAGCTTTGCCTGAATGTCATTCTACCTCGCTTAAATGGCACGTGTTAATGTTCTTGGAACTGCAGAATGAGCAAAAATGTTCAGAAGAAGAACTATTAAACATGAAATCATAAAGGACATTGGTCCTAGGGAATGATGCGTGTGTCTGTGTCTGTGGGGAGCTGACAGACCCACTCCCGCAGGTCATAAAAATGTAAGCTATTAAACAACTCCCAGACCAAAAATACTGATTAGCTATCAGACTAAAGGTATGATGTCATACTGTCTCTTTAAAGGTCAAGACCGACCATAAAAAGCATGGAAATGCTCAACTAAACCTTGAATGCTTGCCTCTCCCCAGAGGCATGTGCACTTGTAATGAACACAGGGTGACGACGGTGACAGTGAGATGATGTTCCAAGATAGCAGTGTTAAATTCCAGCTCTGTTTTCATCTCCAAGACATCTACGGACACGGTAAGTATCGAATACGTTTCGTGAAGTTCAGCAAACAGTATACGCATTCAACATGGGTGGATTGTTTTTGGAGAAGTGAATGATGAGGTCAAGGGTGATGGAAAAGTAATTTACTGATGAAACAGCAAAGAGAATGAAGTCATGTCAATCCACCCATGTCAACCTGCCAAAGTTCACAAGCCACGCCACTTTTTTAACTCCCTTCGCTGGCTTCCAGTTGCTGCCTGCGTCCAATTACGATCTATCACACTGGCGTACCAAGCCCCAAATGGCACCGCCCCTCCCTCATCTTCAACGATCACTATGACCCAATACACTCCAACCGGACCTCTCTGTTCAGCGTCCCCCTGCCAGCTGGCTGTCCCATGACTTGAAGCCACAGAATGAAATAACTTTTTCAGCCACTGGCCAGAGTGGCTGGTGGATTCTAAAAATCACCAGCCATTTTCAACATTTTACCAGCCACATTACATTTTACAATATAACACAACTTGGTGGGCTACCAGCCAAAATGGGTGATAGAGTAGAAAATCTACCAGTCAATCAAAATCTTACCAGCATTTGGCTGGTGGCGGGTGTTCATTTCACACCCTGCTTAAAGTTTGCAGCAGCTGCTCCTCACGACCCAGTATCTTCTCCTCCCTCATTCCCTGATGGTGGATCAAGCTTCCCCAGCCTGGCTGTCTTCCACATACTTAACGTCTCAAAACTCAAATTACACCTCAATGTTTCTATTTAACTATTTAACAAACTTTTCATTTTACCTTTATTTCACAGGTTTTGAGGCAAGGGACCTTTCAAAGTGGCACTTAAATGACTGTAACACTATCTATCTCCAGCTCTGATGGAATTTGCGATGTGAATGCATGCGAAATGTACCTTTGAAAGACACTTTGGCTAGATGGTAAATTGTAAATTGTGTGGATAATCCTGGAACTACCTAAAAGGCCTCTCCACCACAACCCCCCAACCCTGTCTAGCGTGCTGTCATTTCCAGGTATCTGGAGTACACTGCAGTCTTGGAACTGCTGTGAGCAGCATAATGATGGACCACAGTGCTTCATATCTACAATTTCATTTTTGGATTATAAAATGTAATGTTGCTGCTAGCTGACCCATAAGAAGTATGACAATTTGTCTAATATTGATCAATTCTTGTTGGCTTTATCCGCATGGGTCTTGAGGCTATAGGCTACAAGCCAGCTAGCAGGCAGTCTTGTCGGTTCAATGTATATTTGTGTGCAAATGAATGAAAACATCAAAAGCTCCAAACTTCATATTTTTGAGTCAAGAAAACCTGCGGGACAGATGTAGCATCACTGCGTTCAGAGGTTTCGTTCACTTTCAGCCTGTTTGAGAGAAACACACTTCTTTTGTGTGGATGGAAACCTGACTACTTTGCTGAGTAAATGTTTAATGTGAATTGTATCTTGATTGGACTTGGCCAGTTAAAACTTTCTGCCACCTGTTAACCAGATCCACGAGGCAGACCAATTGGAAAAGAAGCGAGCAATGAGTCATGTGACATGAATACAAAACAGCCTTTATGTAAATTAAACGCTGGTCACACATCCGTTCAAAGGTCGAGAAAAGGTAAAGCCCATTCAAGAGACCAAATTATACCTTTTCCTGCTGGTCACATCACTTGTGTTACGGCTATAGGGAAAACGTTCAAAATCAACAAACGAAAGGGTGTTTTACATCACATTTAAAGGCATATAGATATTTGGATTAGTATGGGATTAGTCATTTAATCAACTTTTGCTTTTGTATTGTACACAGATGTTGACACTTAGCGAGCCATATTTCTAGAGTTTTATAATTTATTATATCTTTACAAGTGATAACAGCATATGGTATGAAAATGATAAAAAGGAATAAAATCTTTAGGGCTTTTCCAAGTTTTCTTTTGTGCAGTATTGGCCAACGAGGGCATTTTGAAATGGTTAGCTAAGGCAACACATTACACCCCAAGCCAAGAATATTGAATACCCGCATTGCACTAATCCAAGTTTCATTCTAGCTTACAAAAAATTAAGCATGCCTTCCTGTACCCACAGTTAATTACCAACTGTATATTGTCTCAATGACAACTCTGTATAGTAACTATCCAGTTGGGCAGTCTGTGCAATGATAACTCTGTACAGTAACTATCCAGTTGGGCAGTCTGTGCAATGATAACTCTGTATAGTAACTATCCTGTTGGGCAGTCTGTGCAATGATAACTATGTATAGTAACTATCCTGTTGGGCAGTCTGTGCAATGATAACTCTGTATAGTAACTATCCAGTTGGACAGTCTGTGCAATGATAACTCTGTATAGTAACTATCCAGTTGGGCAGTCTGTGTAATGATAACTCTGTATAGTAACTATCCTATTGGGCAGTCTGTGCAGTGATAACTCCGTATAGTAACTATCCAGTTGGACAGTCTGTGCAATGATAACTCTATATAGTAACTATCCAGTTGGACAGTCTGTGCAATGATAACTCTGTATAGTAATTATCCAGTTGGACAGTCTGTGCAATGATAACTCTGTATAGTAACTATCCAGTTGGACAGTCTGTGCAATGATAACTGGAGGATCATGATTAATAAAATCCCTCCTGGTCCTTCAGAAAGGCATTCAGTAATGCCCTTGTTATGTGACATATCTTAAAGAGTGAGGCTGCGTCGCTAAGGGCTGATGTCATATACGTGGCATTTATGTTTTATTCATGGTTTTTCAGCAGTGAGACAAAACTTTCCCCTTTTTTGTCCTTTTTTTTCTTTTTTTGAGACGGGAAACGCACAATCCAACATACAGTAAATGGGTCTGTGTGCACTCAAATGCTATCTCTATAGCGTGAAGTCTAGACCAAGGGCAGAATGGAAAATCCTACTTCTTTCCAAGGTACATAGTTTATCTAAAGCCGAGTAAATCATCACTTGAGTTTAAATGTTATAGTTAGTTTTTAGGCCTTGCGGTTTAATTTGAAAAGCTGGGATAGCTGACGTACCTCCTGCTAAAAACCATTACATTTTTAGAGCGGGTCGTGTTAATACACAGCATTAAAACAACCTTTGCAGCTTCCTATTAATGCAAATGTCTTAGATTCAAATGAATTGACCCCACAGCCCACATCTATATTCATAACAGCTTCATACTCTAACTAATGAGAGGCTAGGGACCAAACAATCAAACTCATTATTCTTTTAACATAACAAACACATGCATAAAATCATCCTCCCAATTAATTTAACCTGTCTGCCAAGCAGCACGCCCAATTTCATTGTTCTGCTAGACCCCCTCCGCTCTGTGTGTCTTGAGAGAAATAAAACAATTAAGACCTGAATGCAAAATGTCCCCTGAAGACCTTAATGTCCTTTTAGGACCGCAAGTCAAACCGGTCCTATATTGGGTGGCTCTCTCTCTCAGTTAATAAGGTACATCACGTCTCAAGGTTTCTGGAAGATCCGGAGGCCGCTGCACGGCCCCCGGCGGAAAAGTTTGCGACCGCTGACGCGCAAGTGCGCCACCCTGACGTCCTGACGGAGGAAAATGAACAAGGTGGAGGAAGGACGTCGGGTGAGCGCTATGACAAGAGGCCCGATGGGATCGAATGCATGAATAAAACAACGCTTTACGGGAAAGCAGACCTTCTCCTTCCCTCTCTTCTCAGACTGCCTCTGAAACGGGCAGCCTCTCGCCCCAAAAAAGTTCACGCAAGAAATATCTCGGCTTCCTCGCCGGTGTCTGACCCACATAGTCTTTGGTAAGAGTCTTCTCATACACCCTTATGTAAATGTAATATGCTGCAATATACTGAAATAAATTACATTATGAAGATATTGCAGCACTTCATAATATATGGGCAAATATACAAATTAGTGCCGCTTTTAGAATTTGCAAGAGGGTTTTATATTTTAAAATGCTGTAAAAAGTCCACATATTTACAATATGTTGTAGCATATTTAATTTAATTAAGAGTACACACTCTTTCCCTCAAGTCTCCAGCAAGCATGGTATTTCTGTTCCTCGACAGTGTTTGACAACTACAGTCTCTCGTCCTCAGTCTGACGAGTGCAGCTCCTCACCAGAAACGGCGTCTGACAGTCTGACGTGCGCGCTCTCATCTTCAAAACCCTGACGTTTGCCATCCCTCTTCCTCAACGTCCTCCGACGTGGCCGTTTTCTCTCCAGCGACAGTCCCCCCGATATCCGCCTCCTCTCTTCTTCGACGGCCTGCGATGCGTGCGGTCTCTACTCCGCGACGGACTCGAGTCGGCAAAGTCGTCCGCTCTTCGTCAACCGCGGTGTTGATTCTCCGATAAGACAACAAGTCATCTATCATAGACGTGCGGGGAGACGGAGGACTCCATTGTCTGCAAACTGAAGTGCCACTGACGCGATAAGGAGTTCTGACGATCGTTGGAACGCGCTGTGAGTCGAGGCAAGCGAGTTGATTTTTTGAAGTGGTTTGTGTAAACATTGTTTCACTGAGAAGTATGATTGGGTAGAGATAGATGACATCACTGGAAAAGGCTGCAATGAGTAGTTTATGGCGTGGGTTTTCAACAGGGGGTCTCCAGACCCCTGGTGGTCCTTGAAGGTACTGTAGGGGCACCTGGCTAGATATGCAATCAGTATAGATTTGGGGAAATACTTCAAAATATAAAACCATTTAAATATAACCCTTTAAATGTTTGAAGGGGGTCTCCTGGATGCCTTATAGCAGGGGTCTTCAACCTTATCCCGCAAGGGCCGGTGTGGGTGCGGGCTTTTGTTCCAACCAAGCAGTTACACACCTGATTCTGCTAATCAATGTCCTTAGCAAAGACTCCAGTGATTGATTAGTAGAATCAGGTGTGTAACTGCGTGGTTGGAACAAAAGCCTGCACCCACAACAGCCCTTGCAGCATAAGGTTGAAGACCCCTGCCTTACAGCCTGGATGGCGGTCCCTGGATCGGAAAAAGGTTGAAAACCCCTGGTTTAGGGCAATTATTAGGAACATTATTATTTGTAGTAAGGTCTTATTGTAGAATTATTTCTTATTTTTCAAATACAAAAAGGAAAACTATTTTATTTGTTTAGGCCTCGGCCGCACACGCGATGCAACAGCTTATCTCTCAAACTGCACACTGGCTTGCCTCTGTCCTTCTGCAGACACCCTGGAGGAACTGTACGAATTATGTAACGTATAAATAACCCGCGGCCCCAAACTCCCCTAACTGTCCATCCGCAGTCTGGTTCCCCAGTCAGGCCACACATTGTTTTTATTGGCAGGGTGACTTTGTGACAAATGCTTTGCCTCCCATCGCTGGGGAAATTGGGTGAGAGTGAAGAGGGAGTCCGGGGGCCCCCGCGCCGGATTCCCGGCCCCCGTTCGGAGAGAGCGAGCGGGGTCACGGGGTCACCGAGTCGCCGCTCGCCAGCGAGTGTCAGAACATCACATCTCCGTGTTTGCAGTGCGAGTCACTCCAGATAAGAGCATCTGCTAAACGCCAGTAAAGTATAAGAATGGAGGAAGAGACAGAGAGCCTAACAGAGCAGATGCGAGATCGCCACCCATAGCCGCTGACACTGACACCGGTGTGACCCGTTCACCTACACTCCTCCCCCTCTTCCCCCCTCCCCCCCCCGACTCCCTTCACCCCACAACAAATGGCTCCAGTTCCAGTTCTGTTCTCGCCTCTTTGTGTAGCGGATAATCCCTATACGCTCGCTTATCCCGGTCTCTGTGTGGTAGCCTGTCCTCAGAGAGTGACTTAAGCTCACACTGTAATCGTTAAGGATGATTACGGGGATGAGGCTAAAAACATCTGCTCCGCACATGAATCAGAAAATCAGCCTCGCTTGTGTTACCGATCTCCTTCGTTTCAATTTATGACAAACCAAATTTGGCGTGTGCTCAAGAACCCTTTAAGTAATATTATCTGCATACGGGACTGAGTATTGCTGTGGCATTGTAAAGTTTTTTCAGAACGGCACCACTTCTCAAAAGTTTTAGCACGCCCACAATTTGTCAAGCAATCAGAGATAAAGTAATAATCTAAATCTTAGATTAATCAAAATAGCCACCATTTGCAGTCATAACTGCTGAGCATATTCATTCCATTTTTTCTACAAGGGCAGTCTTATGGTTCTGAGAGTTCACACCAACACCGCTGTAGAAGTGCTGCACTTGTGGGTTGCTTCTCTTTGACTTTCTGTCCAATTATGGCCCATACTAGCTTTATTTTACTTCTCTTGTTGGAAAGAATTTGTCCACGTCTTTATTTAGTCCACCTCTTTATGCCTTTTTTATGAATGCCAAAATTTAGGCCAATATTCTGTGAAGTAAAAGACTCTTTTTAACTTATGACTATTTGCTTCTTACCTTGTGCCATTTGAGGTTATTTACTAAAGATAAACTGCTTAAATGACACTAAAAACAGAGTACTAAAACACAAGTAAAGCGTACTAAAACTTTTGACAGGTGGTGTATAGCTTGCGCCCATCAAACAGGCATACGAAAAGATAATAAAATGAAGCCATATTGACATAGAAACCATTGAGGGGTTTCCTTTCGCACAAGAGTAAGTGGAGTATTCCCCTATTCTCTGGAGTATTACGCTGTGGCAGCCAACTTGTTTCGCTCTCTCTTTCTCACACTCAATTTATTATCAATAATAACAACGTAATTCATAACAGAGGTTTTGCTGCGAGATGCATTTCCCTTTGTCCCCGTTTGCCAAATGCTGGCCTTGAATGTTGGGGGTAGGGGGGATGGGGTGGTTCAGTTCATTGAGTTCTAATCTATGTAATTGTGGGAACAGGAAGTAGGGAAGAATATTGGCCAGTGATAAAGAGGGGAATGCTGACCAAGCTCTCTGTGGAGCATCAACCCCATGGTCAGTGGCCTCACAATTGCAGCTCTTGGAGGTGAAGTTCTGGACTCAGCTGCTGTTGCTGTCCACCTCAGATTAGCATCTGACATGAACACGGATGCTCATTTCTGTTTCGAATGGGGTTGGGGAAAGGGTGAGGTGTCTCGGGGTTGGAAACATCCCAGGGTGACAGAGACTAACGCTCAGACACAACTCCAGCCGCAAGGAACGGGCTGCACTTCAAAAAGCATCTGCCTTCCATCCTCAATAAAAACTCCAGTCGAGCCATCCAAATGGCCACACTCATACATTCTCCCTCGCTCTGTGACAAAGCTATTTTTAGACAGCACAAAGATTCAAATGGCGCAACAAGCCATCGAAAATGGCCACACTCACACATTCGCCCTCGCTATGTGACAAAGCTATTTTTAGACAGCACAAAGATTCAAACGGCGCAGTTTCTGCCTCGGCTAATCGTCTCGCCAAACACTGGATCCATAAGGAAAAGAAGCACGGCTAATTTTACAGGGCTATCAAAATCCACTTTCATTTCAGAGTTCTTCTGGACACTGATGAGTGCACCAGTTTCTCCAGCACGCTGCGCCAAATGTACCCCGCGGTTGTTAGCGGGCATGAAAGATTCCAAGTATTTTACATCATAATGTATAGGGGAGCTGTTTCTTTCCAAGACTAATATCTGGAACTTGGTCCTGAAGCTGTAAGAGTTATTGGTAGTGAGAGGAGCATAGAAGAGAAAGGCCATGGGGACACCCCCTCACAGTCTGGAATATGTTTTGCATTCCTTTGATAAATGATCTTGCAGATAAATCCGAACATTGTGCCTCATTAACATTTAAGTTCTTAGAAGGGTTGCGCATACGCACACACGCGAACATACGCACTCAAAACTGCACATGTGCTTTTCTTTCTTTGCAGATTTTTTTTTTTCCCCGCACACCCATTTTATTTCAGCAAGGCCAGATTTATCAGTTAAAAAAAGAAACGTCTGCGCTGAATCTTGACTTTATTAGCCGGTTGTTCTCATTTCACGCCGTTTATTTTGTGTAACATGGACGAGGACAAACCGGGGCAGATGATGCACATGCAATCCATCACCGTGGGGAAAAAAAAAATAAACCCTCGACAGGCGACCCAGATACACGAGGTTAAAAAACTGCAGATGGGGGGGGTGGGCGGGGGCTGTCCGCTTCAATGATTCCTCAGACGGAAGGGACGAACAGCGCGCTTGCCATCCGCCGACCTTCCCGAGGAAAATGTGGAAGCCATTCAGCGAAGAAACATTTTGGGGCGAGATTATCCTCACTAAATGGAGTTACCCAACAGAGGGGAGGGGGAGGGAAAACCCTTTCGCAGCGGCGACGGTAAAGTTTATTGCACGTTTCCAACCGGCCGTCCAATCGGCTCGTAGCTGAGGCTGAGAAATGCCTCTAACAGCTGGCCCCGCGGTCCCCAGCGCCCCATCTGGAAAAGGCCTCAGCGAAGAGTCGCCCTCCTAACTGGACACCAGAACGGGACGCGGCAGTGGGGAGGGGTGGGGGTGGGTAGATGGCTCAGACAGAGCCTGAGCCTCAGTCACTCGCAGGACTGGCTGCACACCTTGCGGACTCCGGACAACACAGACTACGGATGCGTTCTTTCTGGTCTATGCCCCGGGGGCATTGTACCAGAGACACTTTCCAAGGGCAGCTGTGATTTATTAGGCCTCTCTAATTGAGAGAAAGAGAGAGAGAGAGCACAGAGGAGCATGGCCTACCTTATTAAGTATTGCTTTAAGCCGGGAAATAATTGGAGCTTCTGTGCAAAAGCAGCTCTTTGTGAAAGTAAGTCTCTTTCAAAGTGGGGGAGGGGGGTGGGAGGGGTCTGACCCCTGACCCCAAGCCCCACTGTCCTGCACTCAAAACACCGCTCTCCTGCACCCGGTCCTAGGCTATTTGGAGAGGGGAGTGAGTCTGGGCTCAGGGAAACGGGACGTCCCAGCTCGCTAAGCATCCCCAGGGAGTTCCGGAGCCAGCGAGGAGAAATATCCTGTTTGTGTACTGCCCCCCCCGTTCATCAAACCCATGAGGTCAGAGGGCGTGACACAGTTTGTTTATTCGGCTAAGAAACACGCCCATCACAACTGCTAGCCTGCACGGAGCTGTTGGACAGATCTTTATCCGCCCGTTACACTTTCTCTCCGGTTGATAATTCGCATTGGCGGGATGAATGGCGCTGAGGACAGCCTGTGCCCCCTCGAGCCGCGCTCACATCTCTAGCCTGACAAAAACAATCGCTATCTCTTCTCCCGCTCTGTGAAGTGGCCATTTCCCCAGACATAATGACTGCACAGCAGTGGGAGCAAGCATCAGACTGCCAGTCAGCCATCTTTCAGAAAGCTCCTACAGGTTCCTTCAACTCCCTCGTTCATTTTCCACTGATTGGAGGCCATTTCTGTGTGTAGACTGAGGTGGTCATCTTTACAGCGGTTGGTGCTTTCCTTGGTCGTTTAAAAAAAATCTAATAATATCTATTTTTTTGTGAATGTTTTCCAACCAAATGCACATGGCATAGTGTGTCTTGTTTCGACTGCCGTTCAAGAATGTGTGAGGTTTTCGGAAGACACACAGGGTTTTTACTGGCTTAATAATCTCATCCCCTCCAAGTCATCTGATGTGTGGTGAGTGTTCTTGAGCGAAATGGCTGCCGTTCATGACCCAGTTGGGCACTACACATTGGTGATGGCCGAGGTGCTTTTTCTGGTCTTGATAGCAAAGTACTTCAAAATCCCGAGATGAAAGCTTTAAAAACGGACTTCATTATTATTTCATAATAGGTTTCTTGAGCTCATGATTGCGTTGCCCATCTACTTCAGACAGGGTTTGTGTCTGTTTCTCGTCTATGTCTCGTCTCTGGCCTGTTTTTCCTCAACTCAATATCCTCTTTTCCAGGGACAGTTACAACAGCACAACGTTAATGCTAACATTTAACATTATGTGTTAAGTCTTGAGGGAGACACACAAATGACTTTATACTGACTGCTCAGTGACACAGTACCATGTTTGACACTCCTGAGGGAATCTTGCAGTGCATTGCACTGATCACTGTAAGAAAGGCTTGCAATTTTCGCAGGGCGCAGACACAAAATGGTCCTCTTTAAGGCAGTTACCACACATCCCATGCATGCCAATTCCAATCTCTATCAAAAGTCATGAAAAATGTAAAAAATTAGATCCATTTCAGGACAACAGGATAAGACAGTTAAACACAAAAGGAGACGTATGCTTCTTGGCAGTAATATTGTGAGCTTGCTCTAAGACAAACAACCCACACAGCGTATCCCTTAAGAGAAGGTTCATACATCCTGTTCTTACAGGTGATTTTATGGTTATTTCTACCCCCAGAGCTATATGAGGGACATCCACGAGACAATTGTGTACCTTGAACAAAAGAGCAAATTGCGAGAGGCTTAGACCAGCATGGGAACTGTACGATTTTCACGAGAAGGAAGGAGCCGCAGGAAGTGGATAAAACGCGCCACGCACAGGTTTTAACGTTTCCCTGGAAACTTACAAAAAGAAAATAATAAAACAGCGCAAGGAAGCAAGATTCAGAACCTCTTTCTGACAGCACCAGACACTACCTCTTTGATTCTGTTTTGATTCTATAATCAGTCCTCCCCGGTATTTTGTTCCAATAACCTGGATTTGCCAATTAGCACAATTCTTCAGCCAGGATGTACAACTAAATGGTGAAATCAAGAAAGATGGTAGAAGGTTTTCATATTCCTCTAATTTACATACCAAACAATGGTAACCTGTGAGCCAATGTTTCCTGAAGCTTTTTAATCTACAAAAAGCCACTAATTTACATATCAAATTCAGCTAGCAGGCTGAGGTAGGCTATAATTTAAAACAAAGGAAGGTTAATGCACTTCTGCCCTAGCTAGCAAGTGGCTACCACCACGGGTATTCATCATCACACATGTAAGCTAGCCTAGCAAGTAACCAGCTGATCAGCTATCTATAAGCTAAGTGATAGCTAACGAGCTTCCTTGCTATCTACCAAATAGCAGGAAGCTAAATGAAACTAAAAATATCAACAAATAAATGCTTTCTCAAAATTGTACCATCAGTGCACACAAAAAAAATCTGGCATGTAGACTTTCACATGGAGGTGAATTCTAAGTTTTAAAGAAGAAATGTCATGCTTCAACGTGTCAGAAATTACTGGTGGCACGCACACACAGTGACACACTGATGCAGGGTGCAGACACATCTCGCGGGCACGCCCACACGCCACTGTCCCGAGTGTTAGTGTTGTGCATTCGGTAGATCTAAAAGTTTGCGAAAGCAATTTTCAGCAGCGACGCGGCTTCTCCTCGGGCACGTGCTGAGCCGTGATCAGTTCTCGAGCCGAACAAAGAAAAGGAAATGGTTTCCAATCAGACAGGATTGCTCTACAAACTCTTCTTGTTGCAGAATACAACTCCCTCCTTCGCAAGGGTGACTCAGGGTCTGCTGATGACTGTTGGAGGAGGGCTGGGGGTGGGGTGTCAGGCCTGCTGGATCACAATCAAAACCCTGCCGAGATTCCCACGAGTGAGTGCTTCATACATACGTTCCATAGAGTCTGCAGGGGCCATGCTACCTAACCGTGACCGCTCACTCCATTAAAGGAGAGACGGAATGAAAAGGACACAGAATTGCGCCTTGCTACTCCTTTTTTCATGTGAATGAGGCGTTCGCTCTTTTCCGTGGGTGAATGCTTCATTCATACAGTACACCTCACCGTGACCAATCCATCAGAGGACAGACAGAGGAGAAGATTTGCTCTGCACAGAGAGCAGGAAAAGCTTCTGGATAGTTGTGTGCAGGTAAAAAAAACCCCCCAGAAAAACCAGGGTCAAACCAGGTCTTTAAAGATCAAGGCAAGCGTTTGCTCTGTATCTGCTGTTCACACACTGAATTGGACCTGCATGATATGTATGAGGCCATGTTATTAATCTGCTTTATAGCACTTACACTGAAAAAAACAAATCTTAACAAGCATTTTTATTTTATATTTAGACTTTAGAATCATATTTATGTTACTTTTTTGCGAAATAAGACAAAAAGATTGCCAGTGGGGTAATTCTCAGAGATAATTTCACTTGTCTAGGAAAAAGTAACTTAAAACAAGTTAATATTTTCCACTTTCGAGAAAAAAAATATGATTTTAAGTCTCATTACAAGACTAAAACACTTAAAACACTTAGCCACAAAGCACCATACGTTCACCTGAGTTAGCACAGGTAATTGAACATCTCTGTGCACAGCTTTTAGCATTAGCCCTTCTCCCGCCATATCTCTTTCGAGCAGAGTCAGAAGCACTAATGCGGCCAAACTTGTACATTGATAAAAGATGTTTCATATGAAAGCCCGTGTTCACAGATGTTAATCATAACAATGTTTGCTTTAGTAAGAGGATGGGTCGACCTCTCGCATATGAATGTTTCATTTCAAACTGCGTGTGGCTTCCCGTCCGTATCACTCGCTCGCGGAAAGAAATCCTCATGTCCGTAAACCTGAAATTTTGTTTTGCTAAAATAAATGCCGAACAGGGAAAAAAAAAAAAAAAAAACACGTTCTCAGTTCCAGTTGTTTTTAATCATTTCATTTGAAAATGTTCTCTTTTTTCCCTCAAGTGTCTGGCAGTGTTTTCACAACTGGTGTTCATCAGAGCTTACGGCGCTGGCTTGCCAACGATCTCCATTCTGGCCACATTCTCAGGCTGTAGTCCTTCCTTTGTGTCACTCCAGGTTCTGGCACTGAGGTATCTGTCTCTCCGGAGTTAACAGCCTTGGGGCTATCTGAAGTTTACCAGCACTTTAATAGCTATCTCCCCTGGGCTCACTTCCCTGGCTCTCTGAAGAATACAAATGCTGTGCTCACCCTTGGGTTTCTTCTAGTGTAACTTCAAAAATATATATTTGGGAAGCACAAAAAAAAAACTATATACACTCATATATCAGGACTACATATGCGAGGAACTGCACAATCGTTTTGGATGTTATGGTATGTTTTTACCCTATGTGTTTGCATAACTTATAATCTTCTAGTACTCAAGTTATTGACAAGTGATAGTCTAACATGGCGGCTACTGCAATTAATACAGATTGACGGGTGTAGATCTTAATGTCTGAACATCTACAGGGCTCCCAAGTTCCTTGGTCAGTAAAAGCTCTCATCAAAAGTCTGGCTTGTTTCTGGCCCTATGTTTCTAGCCCTATGGCCAAGTCATCACTGGTTTGCATCAGGACTATGTGACTAGCCAAAATGTCCACAGCAGGGGGACACAATTGACTTCATCCTGCCAGGGGTTGGATGAGCTTAATTTGGCTGCACCAGTGCCCATAGTTTCTGGTCACGAAGTCCAGCTGAGCCATCAGCACCGCTCCAATTTCAGCAAATGGGGACTTTTCTTGCTAAATTCACATCAGGCTTTCAATTGTTGCAGAAATCTGTGAAGTAATCAAATCAAACTGGGCCTGTTGGCACGAAGGAAATTACATGCTATACACCACATTAATCCCATGAACCAAGGCTTCCAAACAGTGAAGGTGCACATCATATTTACAAAATGCCAGAGACAGGGTGAGCTTATAGAACTTCTAGAGCTAGGGGGTAAAATATATCACCTTGGTTGCAGGAACATGGCAAACGTTCCCCCATCATTCCCTTCCCATCCCAAAGACTTGTTAGATGTGCTCGTCGTGGCCAATACATTTCACCTTGGCTTGGTTTCCTTGGCTTGGCAGTTCTACACTCGTTAACAGTAATAATATCCCTCTTCAAACAGTGTGTGGGAATGGAGAAGTGGAGGTCGCTTTTATTTCCCACTCTGAATATGATTGATCACAAAAGCCTTTATAAAGAAAGATCTGAAAACAAAATGTAAAAGGCCGGCGCGCTCCCTGCGCTCACTGTCAGAAAAAAAAAGAACAATCTCTAACATCCAGATCTGCTCCAAATCTCAAAACACAAACTTTGAGTCGAAGAACGGAGCCATACTCATCTATCAGCCTGAAATTCAGATGATTAAAATCGAATTGCGTTGGGGGGGGGAAACAGCTGAAGAAAAGAGACTTATCAAAGGTCAGAGAAAGGAAAAAATAACAGAATTGGGCACCCGTGCCACTTTTTTCTTATCCTACTTTATAAGTGTAACGCATTACAGATTGGGTACTGGAAGCTAAACGCAGCTGAAGTGTTGCTTGGGTATTGATTTCACTCAATGCTGCTTTTCTGGAGGACTCTCAAGTTCCCAACATAAACAGCTCCGTTTGTTCAGTCTGCTTCATGGGCCTGACCCGATGGTTGCACACCAACACCATATATCAGTTTCCCAATTAAATCTTGTCACCTTTTTTCCTTCAACTGATATGATTTCTTGTCGTCTTGTACCCCAGCCGAGGCAAAATTTGGGTTTTCTCCTAATCTGCTGGTCTCAAAGTATCCAGGTGTAAAGCAGCACTCTCCCCCTCCTCGAATTCTGGCCCCCTTCCAGCGAGATTTGATACCGTTGTGTGATAATGCTGAAACTCATTGCGCATAATTGCTAAGACAACCTTTGAGCTCCGGTTAATTCCACAAAATATGAAATTTCAATTCGCATTTTGAATCAGTGCAGATGTTCAGGGGGAAAAATGGAAGCCTAACCTGACCATCAACACAACATTTCTATATTGCAATATCACATGTGTATATTTATAGCAGGTTTTATGAATAATTTGTTCCGCTGCTTACGGGAGCTTTACGACTTGCCACATGTTTCTGGCTTTTATACTCCCTCTCTCTCAGTCTAGGTGTCACATCACTCCAGTACAAAATGGCTGTAAGTGCATGCTGGGTAATATCCAGTAACGGCCCGCCCTTTTAGCAAGACATGTGGGAGGTGTATTGGTGGGAGATTTATGCCTCACAGCCACTGTGGGGGCAAGCATGGCCTTCCTCCCATATACAGGTACCCCCCCCCATTACAGCCAGACCTCCACGCATTCGCCAGAGTCTGCCAGTGGGGTAAATCCCTGTGAAACAGTTTGTGCACATTTACGGTACAAAATCAGAGAGCTCGGGAGACACTCATAGGGTTGGACATTAGCGGGTGCCAATTTCACTGTGGGTGTCCGTGTCATAGAGGGTCTCGCCCAACTGCCTGCATATCATGAGACTCTGTTCTGCCAAAATGGAGGGGGTAGGGCGAGGGAAAGCGAAGGGGTCTTCAATTTTCACAAGGGGACGGCAAGAGATTCACATTCACCACATGCTTTTTATTCAACACCGGTGCGTCGCATGGGATATGCTCTGTCTGAATCTTTGTCTGGAGCTGTTCGGTTCTTTGTTGAACAGAGATGTTCAATTACCCAAAATATGCCCCGCAGGGCTCCATCTAAGTCCGAACATGGCGTGCTGAGACTGATTGCACTCACATACATCACGCTATTTCCTACTGACATGCGTACATGCTGATGTGTGACAGTTGGTGGGGGGTGAAAAATGTAAGGGAACAACAAGCCGAAAATCACTCTACTCCCCCAAGGCCAGGTTATTTTAGTATTCAAACATTATTATCTTTGAACTGTTCATCTGTTGTTGAAAAACACGATCGCCGCCCTCTTGGTCTAAAACAAAGGGTTTTCCATCAGAACTGAACTGTGCGCTTGGCCACAACCCCTGCTGTAGCCCCAGGCATCACATATGTCACTGATTTGTAATCCAACGTTTCCCATTTCAAATGCCCTGTTTGTGTAATGAAAGGAATTAGAACACTTACTCATTTTTCTCCAGAGCTAAGACCAGCTGTTCATTTTCAGCTTCAATCAGTAACTTCACTGATGCAGGGTGGCTCTGAAATCAAAACAGACCAAGATTGGTAAAGTGGCGTATACTTTTCTTGCAATACAACATATTATCACAAATCAGCTGTCCTTTGCAGTCATCTGGTAAGAACAGCATTACTTTGCTATATCTGACACTTAGTGACTGATCATCATCAACATTTTTATTTATTTCGTATTGGAATGTCACGACATTTTTGGTCACTAATTGATTATTTAATAGGTAAGGAGGTAAGCGTATCCAAGTTTGGTTTTGGTTGCAACTTACATGTTAAAATTGAAATTTCGCCTGTCAATATCTCCAATTACCAAGCCACTTGGCAGATCAACTAATCTCATCAATAACTCGACATAAAACAAATATGGGAAAGATTTGTTAAGCGGTTTTCATACAATTAAGTACATAAAAAATTTGCATTTAGATTAAGACTTTTTTTTCCCAACGACCTAGCTCAAATTCTACAACTCCAATCGCTAAAGTTGACATAGCGATATGTCGGGCGTGACATGCACTAATGCTTTTGATAGTTGATATTTCTAATGCTTTTGATATTTGATATTAGTTTTTAAATAAACCTTTATAATTCTACGATACCGGAAATGAATTGTCCACTGACTTAATATTGGGGCATAAATTTGCTAGCAACCGAAGGCTAATTGAAAGTTCGCAACCGAAGGCTAATTGAAATAATACAGCTAGCCTACTATCTAACTTCGCTAGCGAGATTAAAACAAGTGTATGTTAACTTAGCTACGAACGTTACTCATTTGAGACATGTCCACAATATTATCTGTAACGTTAATGAAGCTACAAGCGCCACACTGTGTATCAACTGACGTTAGCTAGATATCATTACAAGCCCCACATGGAACCTAACAGTGTCAAGCAATGTAACGTTAGTACAATTAATGTTAACGTTACGTTAGTTCGTCTTTAAAATAGCCAGATATTTTGCTGAATAGTTTTGGCTGAATGTAACGTTAGACTAAATAAAATCCTACAAACACAACAGTTGAAGAGTGATAGTTTAAGATGACATTTTTAGCCAGTATAACGTTAACGTCAGCTCAGTTAATAGCCTAACTCACTTAACGTATAACGTTACGGAGTTATTTTCGGTACAATGCAACAATAAGAATGATCTCTTAGCCAAGTTAAATAATGTTAGCGAACGTTATATCTTCCATTGCCGTGTGGCGCTAGCCAGCTTGCTAACTTACATTGGGTAAAAAAGAAACTTAAAACTGGAAGAGCCTGACATTGACAGATTGTAACGTTATGTGTCAGCCCTTTTCGGACGGGATTATTACCGGAGGATCTCCGTTATTTTAGTCCCATTGTAACATACAATTCTTCCCAGAGTATAATTTTTCCCGGGTCTGTTTCTTGACTGGAGCCACCTAGCACTGAACTGTGTCGATATACACTATATTCTAGCCAGCAATCTATAAGCGGTTTGATCATTTTCAATGTATTTGTTAATTTAGCCTGTAAATAAACATTATTACCAAACGATGTATAATATACACTGCCTGGCCAAAAAAAAAGTCGCACACTCTAATATTTCGTTGGACCGCCTTTAGCTTTGATTACGTCGTGGCAATGTTTCAGCAACGTGGCATTGGTTTATGCAACGTCACAACGTTTATTTCCATCCAGAGTTGCATTCATTTTTGGCCGAGATCTTGAATTGACGACGGGAGAGTCGAACCACTCCATAAAGTCTTCTCCAGCACATCCCAAAGACTTTCAATGGGGTTAAGGTCAGGACTCTGGTGCCCAATTCATGTGTGAAAATGATTCCTCATGCTCCCTGAACCACTCTTTCACAATTTTAGCCCGATGAATCTTGGCATTGTCGTCCTGGAATATGCCCATTGATGGGATAACCTGGTCATTCAGTATATTCAGGTACTCAGCTGACTTCATTTTATTGCTGCATAACATTGCTGAGCCTAGACCTGACCAATTGAAGCAACCCCAGATCATAACATAACATAGGCTTGTACAGTGGGCACGATGCATGACGGGTGCAACAGCGACTTTTTTTTTTTGGCCAGGCAGTGTAGTTCAGTGGTTCATACACACGCATTATGCTATGTAGGGTAGCACAAATGCATACAACTCATGCTTCGTCAGCTAACTTAGCCAGGTCTGCACAGTGTACACTCTGGGAGTAAAGTAACTTAGCCAGGTCTGCACAGTGCACACTCTGGGAGTAAAGTAACTTAGCCAGGTCTGCACAGTGTACACTCTGGGAGTAAAGTAACTTAGCCAGGTCTGCACAGTGCACACTCTGGGAGTAAAGTTAATGCGCAGAACAGTTCTGTGGGTTAACGTTAGCTCAGCAAGCACGATATGCTTCTAAGTGCAAAATGTTTCAAACAAAACCTTCATTATAGCTTCATAAATTAAGTAGAATTTTGGACAGATTAGTTATCAAATTTGAAAAATGCACAAAATAAAATTAAAATTTAACTACAATATATATGTTGTTGTTTGTCATGATTCAATCTGTTTTATGTCCAATGTGTTATGAAATTTGCAATGTTATGTTATTATGTTATGGGCTATGTTATGATTAATGTTATTTGAACTTATTCTGGTCTATTGGGGTGTTCTCCAGGCACATTGAACTTTCTAGCGGTAGCTATACATTTTCTAATGATTGTGTAATCTTCAGTTATGTTTATTCAACGTTCAAGTGGATGTGTAATAATAGTTATGATGATTAATTCTTTTTAAGAAATTGACACCTTCCGGAGAAAAAACCCTGGGAATTAATTTTAAAAAACTACGTTTTAAGTGTTAGGTTTGGTTTGGTCAAAAGCCGCAAAAGACAGGCAATTCAAATGAGCACCACAAAGCCAAACTCTCTACACTATCAGGGATTCCCAGTACTCCATTTTTTTTATATCTGACTGCGATACAGTTCTGTAGCTATGTTGGTCTACTGTATTTCAAACAACATGTACTCATCACTGGGCAGATTGGTTCAAACCTTCTCTCAAAGAGCCTAATTCATACTCTTCAAAATAGTAAGTGGCCTACGACTGCTGCATTAAGCTATAGAGTAGGTTTAGACATTGGCTATAATGCATTAAGGGCAGCAATAGTATATATATTTCTGTACGTGATGCTGATTATTTTACACAGAAGACTGTGTACACACTTGAAAAGTAAATAGGCTATCACTTGCTGCTGGAGTGCATAAATACAGTGGTATTTCATTTTGACTTAAACCATTATAGATTCTACATTTAATTTGTTGATTAGAAATGGAATCATCCATCCAAGGAGTATCCTATACTGGACATGTGGCCTAGGCTTACACCACCACCCACTTATGTACACCTAAGACGTATGAAATATATGAAAACATACACTGTTGACACAGGGTAGTAGTCAATATGATTTCAGTCATAGCATAACATGTAGGCCTAATTGGCCTGATATGTCATAGTGGAGTTCAAAGGGTAGAAATAAAAACAATAGGTGAAAGCATACATTTAATAGCCTAATGCGATCACAGCATGCAATTATACATCTACTCATATAGCTTTAGAATACTTCTAAAAAAGGATTTGAAATGTAAACAGACAAAGATTTAGATCCACCTTTCAAAGCTACCTACCAATATTATCACGTTAGCTATCAATATTGGCATGAGGCATAAGAGGAATAGAGAAATAGCCTACACAAAACTGCAGTAGGGAAATACAAAGCCTTTTTGTACAGGTCATTACCATGGGTGGCAGCACATACTCTAAGACTATGAATTGGGCTCTCTGAGAGAAGGTTTGAACCAATCTGCCCAGTGATGAGTACATGTTGTTTGAAATACAGTAGACCAACACAGCTACAGAACTGTATAGCAGTCAGATATGAAAAATGGAGTACTGGGAATCCCTGATAGTGTAGAGAGCTGAAGTTGGTGCTCATTTGAATTTCCATGCTTTTGACCAAACCAAACTTAACACTTAAAACGTAGTTTTTTTGTTTATAGTCTTTTAATCACTGCAAAACTAGAAAGAACAATTTCTGTTTTGTGGGTTTTTTTAAAGTTTTTTTTCATTTAACAACTGCTGCTGCAATTAAATCATGTGTTCTCACTGCAAGAACCAAGATGGATACGCTTTATATTTCAGTTCCATGAGAAATTAAACATGTCCAAACTTCAAGCACTCCACAGTTATGTATCTGTAAAGACGTGTGTACAGCACACAAGGGCGATGGCAGAGAGAATCATACCTCAAAAATGATCCCACACACAAACACACACGAACACAGACACGGACACACACTAAGTAAGTGCTGGAAAGGTCCTGAACGCCCTCTGTCCAGACACTACACCATTGACCAATAAACAATAAGTGCACACTCGATTGAGTGCCAACTACCCTATTGAACATTAAACTAAGTTAAACAAACAGGAACAAGGCTACCACAATGAGCATTAAACTGCATTAAACAAACAATAGCAAAGAGCCGCAGGCTCTGAAACAAAAAGATAATCAGATTTTAGGACGAAGTAAATATGAGAGAGGGGAAGAGAGACCTCAGCCAAGACTACAATCACATCAGCTCTCTGTTCCCAAACTGCACAGTATTAAACTAAACATATAAAAGCTGATCCAACAGAGAGAGATTATAAGGATTTAAAAAATTAAGATGAGCTAAAAACATATTTTGCCGTTCTAATTTAGCACACATTACCGTTTCTTAGTTTAAGCTTTAAACCCTTGTAATCAGTCTTGCATTAGTCTTACTGCAATGACATTTTGTCACAATGTAGAGCATTGCTCTTTCATGTACTCCAACAAGTCTTTATGCAATGCCATGACAGGGTACTAAGATGCTTTTGTGCCTTCGCATGCTTGGTGTCCGTGAGAGAAACGGCTTTCCCCAGCTTTTCAGCTTTCTATCCTTAGGCAGCACGTCTGAACAGACCCACCTACGGGTTAAGACGCTTTCATGTCGTTATCCCTGTGCTTCACACTATTATCAAAATAATTGAAAAATAAAACCTTCTCTGATCGTAATCTCTGTATATAGGGACACATCCTCCTGGATAAGACCCTGTTGGGTGGATAGATTTTTAAGAAAATAATATATGACATTCCTTTGATAATAATGAACGCAGCAGTTTTACGCTCTCTGTTCTCATTAAAAGAGACATTATAATTTATCATTTTTATAATTGCAAAAAAATATGTCAAACATTTTGTTTTGTTTTTGCTCCATTGCTGTACTTAATTTAACCAGGGAAAAAGAATTCACTGACTGTGCAAAGAGTTCTGGAAAGCTTAGTTGGGTTTTCGAGAATTTCTGGGAGTGTCTGTACACCCATTCCTGTGCACAGCAGAGGAGCCTGAACGTCCAACGTTTCATTAACATTTCTGCGCACTGAATTGCACTGCTCAGCCCACAGCTCAGATGGCAGATTCTGCTTTTTGAACACAGTATGTTCAAGTTTGCAATTGTTTCATAGCAGGTTTGTGAAATTTTAATTAAAAAATGTGCAGACCATCATAAACAATGGTTTCCGTTTTTAGCATTAAAACTCAAATTAGCATGGGCACACAGAGGGAGTGTAACCCCATTCAAATAAACGTTTCAACCCCCAGAGTCAACATTGTACTGTATATCAGACAGAGGGAGGGTGGGGCATTAATTATAACCACTATAGCACCTCAACTTTGAGTTATGAATCTAATTATCACTTTTAAAACTGTTTTTAAAGATATTTCCATTTTATCTCCAAGCATTGAAACAAAAATAACACTTGCATCTTGACACAAAAAAAATCATAATCATAAAGTTTGTAGCAGTTATACTGAACAGACCACCTACGTCTAACTTAGTAGTTTGCAATCTGGTTTAACGCTTATAGCATTCCCGCCTCGCAATACCTTATTTACTTTACCTAATTAACAACGTAATTTCTATTCATAATAATTATCTGGTCAGACCCTTTACGATATTCGTGTCATACAATTGTTTTGCTTCATATTGGTCTGTATAATAAATGCATGATGGAGAGACCAGAGACAGACATAGTTCTCAGTGTTCACTCAATGAGTGGCGGTGGAGTTTCTTACAGGAAGAGAACCCTCGGGATGTTGGGAGTAAAAGAGAATTCCCAAGGTCCTAGCTTGTTGATTATGTTCTCAGTCAAGTAGGTAGTAAGGGTTCACGAGCGTTAACCTTTGCAACCTCATTTTGTGAGCCAGAGAGTTCTACAGTGTCTGAAAGGTCACAGCGTATGAGCAAGTAATGAGTGTGGACGTCGTGAACGTTTACCATGGATCGCAGGAGGGTGGCAGGTCTCCGCTCTCCTCCTGACAGCAGGTAAGGTACCGTTGTCTCATGGCGTTCCAGTTTTCCCGTGGTACTTTGCTGCTCGGGTGGATCCAGACCATTCCCTGCACGGCACAGTAATGACATCTATTAGTACTGATGAGTACTCGCATTCAGATTTATCAATCCACAGAATCTTTATCGACTGTACTATCACAGTGACAGTACGTTGCAAATGTACAGTCATTACACATTTTAATATAGACAACTCAGGAGGCAATCAGCAATTCTTTACCTGACTGGGTAGCCTAATGAGCCAATGTAGAGCCTATAATGTATTTGTGAAAAATAAATAACGGTGGATTTTAGATTGTACTTAACCGACTTCAATATTAAAAATGAAATCAATCTCTCGGGTTGCAGTTATCAGTGAAATATTTCAAGTTCCTTTGATAGAGACTGAGAAGCAGACATTATGCACGTGGCCTTTCCTCAGCACATTCCTAATGCCCAACCACGCTCTCGTATGGAGCGTTCGTGCCACCCCCCCCCCCCCCCCCCCAAGACCTTCCCTGCGGTACAGCCAAAGAACACGGCGAAGCTAATTAACCAACCACCTCCAGCATCAAAAGCTGAGATTTTCAATCTCCGTGGAGACCAGCTTCGTCTTTCCACTAGACTTCTTTTTTTTTTTTAGTCCACAGCAGGTTGGATTTGCATATCGTACCGGCGGTGAGGAGTCTGAGCCGTCTCGATGAGGATTACGTGGCTCTCAAAGCCTGAGTAAGATGCGCAATATGAAGATGAGTCTGGGCCCTGGCGGTAAGCTCATTGGAGGTCTGTACGCTGCGTGCAATTGGTCCCAGATGCCAACTGTCTGTACCACTCTGCTGGCTTCTTCTAACTCAGTTCTTCCCCTCGCTGAGTCTAAACCTGTAACAGAGACTCTCTGGGATGATGCCACCCAGAAAGGCTGTACGCAAGCCTATACAAGCAAACACAGGCCACCAGAGGACCCTACGCCACGTTATCATTTAGATTTCCACTGCAGCTTAGCCCAAAGGCAGCACTCGTCAAGTTCTACTTACAAAGGTAACTTTAGGGCTCAGAATAGGCCTGTATTTGAACCGCCGTTGGCAGAGCATCTTGGTGTTCGGCTCGTCTTTGCCGTCAGATCTTGACTTTGGGATAAGACATTTCACAGCAGTCCCTCTGTCTACTTTGTTTGTTTGAGGCTCTTACTCATTGTTTCCAAGCAGTGTGTGTACGTGGGAGTGTGTCTGAGATCTGAGATGAGTAAGTACACACAGAATATATCATTACGTTGATATCTAAAAGACCAAAGGGTGTCCATTGTTTATTGTGGTGGACCTTGACTACAGTGGATGACTGTGGGGAAAAAGAGGTGAGGGGGCCTCCATTTCTTTCCTAATGATAATATTTACGGTGAGTGCACAGTTGTGAGTCTGTTAAAACAACTTTTCACCCCTCCGCTCAGTCCTGCCGAGCCTATGTGGATGGCTCTGACTGACTCCTTCCCAATAGCTGGCTTGTTTTGCAGTCCAGCTCCTCCAGTCAACAGCTCTACTCCTTGGGTCGTCACGGAACATGCTCATTAGAGGCCACGCCTAGCTTGAAAACAGCTGGGCAGATGACTTTGTGCAAAGCCACTGGATCAGGATGTTAATGGGACCATGCACTATTGTGTGTGTGTGTGTGTGTGTGTGTTTGTTTGTTTGTTTGTTTGTGTGTGTGTGTGTGTGTGTGTGTGTGTGTGTGTGTGTGTGTGTGTGTGTGTGTGTGTGTGTGTGTGTGTGTGTGTGTGTGTGCATGTGTAGTGTGTATGTGTGTGAGGATGTGTGAGAGAGAGAAAGAGAAAGAGAGAAATATCTGGAGCAGTGATAAACAGCGCTGAAACTTCCCTATGGCACAGCAGCACTCAGACACAATATCATCACTCACACTTGAGCTGAGCTGTCTGGAATAACCAGGTCAGCAACAGCAAGGTTTGGCCTGACAGGGTTTGTTGTTTTTTTTTGTTTTTTTTACAGGTTTGTCTCAGCAGCACACACTGTTCTCTTCTCTTTGCCTTTGCCATGATTTTGACACACTTTAAAAACAGAATTCCCAATGACAGCAGTTCATTTGTAACTCAGGCATCAAAGACCTGTCTTAAATGGGTGTTTTCCTTAGCCCCATGCTTTAATTCTCCATTGCAACTATTGTAACAAGGGTGACCATTAACCACAGTCTGACGTTTTTTCATTTAATAGTCAGACTCATTTTCCATGATAATTTTAGTAAAACATGAAAGGTGTGGTAGAGAAAGGTCAGTAACCTTTGTGATTAGTCTGTTAAAGAAGCCACATGCTGCTATAAGTCTGTGGTAAACCTAATGCCGGCACCAATGGCTTTTTTATGTGCATCATAAAACAAAGTGTAAACAGAGTTTTTAATAAAGCTTTCTGCACTAAAACTTGGCTCAATTCATCCACTCCTTCATGGTGAGTAGGACCATTCTAGCAGGTTATAGACCTTAAATCACAAACGCAATCTGGCCCACAATCAGCATGGGTGTGTTTGCATGTGTGTTTGTGTGTTCGTTTGTGCCTGCATGTGTGTGTGTGTGTGTGTGTGTGTGTGTCTGTGTGTCTGTGTGTGTCTGTGTGCATGCAGGCATGCACACATGTGTCTGTGCATGCGTGTCATGGTTTTTGACGATTTCTTCCCTTGCGGTCGTTTCCCTTGGTAGCCACACGAGGGTGCAGCCCTTTTAGTGGATGTTTGCTCCACCCCGTCTTTATAGCGGAGCTTCTCTCAGCATCCACACCTGTGCGTGGTTACCTCGGAGCTACTTAAGCCCACGTTTCCTTAGTTCGGGTCTTCTGTATTATTTTGCACTGTTTTGCACTATTGTGTACTGTTCGGGTACTCAGTGTTTGTTGGGTGTGTGTTTTTTGTACCACTTGTGCTACTCGCCTGTTCTTACGCTTCTCTTTACTGAGGCAGGGCGTTTATTTTTTCTGGCTCTTCTTTAGTCACTTAGCTTGTAGAAGTATAGGACAGCAGTTCTCTGTTCTATTCGCCTTCTGATGGTTTCTCCGTACTGAGAGACCGGGCGTTCATGCTTCTACTTTGTTACTTAGCTCGTAGAAGTATAGGACAGCAGTTCTTTGTTCTATTCACCTTTTGTTTGATTACTGAGAAACCTGGCGTTCGTGCTTCTACTCATTTGCGTGTGACAGTGAGCCGGTTAGTAGCTTTGGTACGTTAGTTCCCTGTTTTGTCTCTCCTTCTCGTGGACTACATTTCCCCCTTATTGAGAGTCAGGGCGTTTATTCCATTTTTTCATGTGTGCGTGTTGCTCTGGTGCCGGTATATGTAAGGACTCGGAGACTGCTTTATTTCCGCCTTGTAGTGAGCAGTTCGCTCCGTTTAGAGCGAGGGATTTGTATTCATGTATTGATTCCTCCCTTTTATCCGCTTTAATTTCTGTCCCTTTGTTATTTTACCGCCTAGGCATTCGTTCACGCACGCTTCCTTTTCCTTCCCTTAATTACGGGGTTTCCCGTCTTAGTGGCTCTTTCGGAGCTTTTAGAATCCCCTTGCTGCGTTTGGTTCCTCGAACCTCACACGTCACGTCCCCTTTACAGTGTGTGTACAGGTATGTTCTTTGTTCGTTAGCATGTGTGTATATACTTACATGTAACATTTGCTTGCGTTGTGTGCATATTGTGTCTGTGTGTGGGAGGGAGCAAGAAAATAGCACAAGTGTGTGTGTGTGTGTGTGTGTGTGTGTGTGTGTGTGTGTGTGTGTGTGTGTGTGTGTGTGCGCGTGCATGCATGTGTACATGTGTGTGCATGTGTGTGTGTGTGTACAGATATGTTCTTTGTACGTTAGCATGTGTGTATATACTTACGCATAACATTTGCTTGCGTTGTGTGCATATTGTGTCTGTGTGTGGGAGGGAGCAAGAAAATAGCACGTGTGTGTGTGTGGTGTGTGTGTGTGTGTGTGTGCGTGCATGCATGTGCACATGTGTGTGCATGTATGTTCTTTGTACGTTAGCATGTGTGTATATACGTACATGCAACATTTGCTTGCGTTGTGTGCATATTGTGTCTGTGTGTGGGAGGGAAAAAGAAAATAGCACAAAAGCACTGTATGTGGCTTCCTTTCTCCTCACTGCCTCAATGTACAGTTTATCTTCATTCTTGGAAATAGGAGCTGCATAATTATTCTCACAGGCCTGTAGTCTTGAAAGGGAAGTAACGAGAATTGCAAATAGAAGTTCCCATACATCGTTGCTGGAAAGTACCTCTGTAATGACCCCATCCCACGGCCCACAACAGGAGACGAAGCAACCCTGATGTGTTATTAAACTCAAGAGTCTGCTTCGCAACCAGCAACATTTCACTCTATACGGAATACAAAATAAAATAATAAATTTAAAAAAATAGCAAATTTATAAGTATTTTCTATTCGCCACAAGAGTAATGCATAGTCTTTCATCCCACTTAATAGAGGCACACTCAGCAGTGTGGAGCGGCACACTGATGCTCTTACCAGAGGGGGAGGCTGGCTGGCTCAAAGCCAACGCAGGTATTAGTGGCTCCTTATAACGGGACGCACGTCACATTACCAGCCAGCACAACGACTCGTCTGCTCTCCAAAGTCCTTCAATGCCGCAACAAGGTCACTAGAAATGCATTCGACTAAATAGTAAATGCGAGAAACAGCATCAGTAGAAACTCCATAATGGCTCTGGCATTAAAACTGATAAAAAACACTAAAGAGAAAAATAATTTGGGTGGGAGTGGAGTAGTGGGGGGAGGAGGGAGAGGGTGGGGGGGGGGGGGGGGGGGAGTGGAACTGGAAAGTTTCAGACTCTGTCTCTTTATCTAAGGACGACCATCAGTGTAAGGAGTAATGCACCTCAAAGGCCTCTGGGACGAGTTTTCTCATAATGAAATAGCACGGATCCAATCGCAGAAAAGACACATTTTATGCTATGTCAAAAGAAATGGCACTAAGAGAATAAAGAAGAACAGAAGTGGGATATATGAGCCTCTCGGGGTGCAATGCCGGAGGTTCACTCTCAGTCTGCTTTAATTTACCACGATGGACGTTGCTTGTCAGTGCGTCCACAGCCCAAATTACACACTTTGTGAGATACCGTCTGCCTAAAAGACTCTGACATTCATTACGCGTGGAGTCCGTCCCCTCGCGCTCCAAAAAGGCAGAACAAATCCACTCTCTATTTTGAGGCGGGTTTTATTGCGACGACTCCTGGCGGTGCCATTGTTCTCAAATGCCAACGCATCTGAAATGGACCGATCATTTTTCAGCGTAAATTAAGGCTAGCCTATTAAACCCTTTGAAGGTACAATTGATGTTTTCAGGGCAAAAGCTTAGGAAAGCGATCAAAAGAAGCTCTCTTTGAATAGGTCGAAAATATAATTCGCACAATATAATTCGGGGACACAGTCCGAACAATGAAAAGAATCTGTTAAAATTACTCATGAAAGGCACTCGCAGACAGCCAATTTTCTACAGTGTATGTAACTAATATCTTCTTTTTTGGGAGTTCACTGTGATTACTGTGGTTAACTTTCGCAGCTTCTATAAAGAGAGCATGCATTATTAACGCAGGTCTAAGATATGCTGTATACCCCCCAGAGCAAAAACAATGCTGTTGGCGGCATAAATAATTAAGTACAAAATCATTGTACTTCCCAGTGTGAGCACTTCTAATCCCTTGGCAGTAAGAGGAGCCAAAGTTTACCAGCACAAGCAGATGTGGAGAACAAGGGTGTCGCATTCGAAATCTATGCCACCTCATACCCAGTTCTGGCTCTCCACATCCTCCTCTGGGGAAGGAGGTCAAGAGGTCAGGGGGACCGCTTCAGGGTAGAGCCGTAATGGACGCTGATAGTGCAGCAGCTTCCCCTTTGGGGGGTAATAGCTTAGTGGGGCTTGACTCTGGAGTGTACAGAATTCACTGTGCTCGTCAATGGGGAGGCCAAGGTTTGCGCTGTGGTTCTTAGTTCAAGGACACTGATACTGCCAGGTCGCCAGTCACAAGTCAAAAATCAGCCACGAGTCAGAGTTCCGTCACGACGGGGGTTCCAAGCCCCTTTCCTGTGGGAGAGAGATGGAGAGAGGTTGCCGCTGGGGGGGGGGAACTACAGGCCGGGTTCACCTCGCCTGCTCTCCGCTCGGCTGCCCCGCCTTTCACCGCCGTGACCCATGACTATGCTTACAACGAGCACGGTAACCGAGAGGCTAACTCAAAACTGGCCAGTGAGGGAAGACTGAGCAAACAGCGGACAGTCCCCAGGGCAGCAGATCAAGGGGTGAGGTAATCAGGGTTATACGAGCTGCAGCCCGGGGGGGGGGGGGGCCCAGTGGGGCATCATCGCAGTCCCTGCCCTCCCCCCACCTGCCCCTCAGGGGGGCTATGTGTCCTTCGGGGACAGCTGCAGAAACGACAGGTTAAGAGCCACTTTCCCACCTCTTCTCAACAGGAAAGGGACTCCAACCCAACCCTGTGCTTTCACTCACTCATCCCTCACACTCTCAGTACCGCCCTGCTGGGTCACAGGTTTACCCAAGTGCGCTGATGTGCCCATTATATATAAAATACGAGGGCACTAACAGTAACGTACTGCCCCATTCCAAACACATCCACAACATTTCTAAGTAAAGCGCATTAATCTTTCAAGAAAGCCCCCATAACTTTAAAAATAGAAGAGTGATGTAACCTCCTGCCGGGGAGATGCGTCTGCCGAACTGCACCCTCCACTGGCAGATGAGTAAAATTCAACAAGACAGGTTCTCTCCCTCTCTCGCTCTCTCTCTCTCTCTCTCTCTCTCTCTAACCTCTGTTACTCGGGCATCTTACCCTCAGCTACTATGACGGGGGACAGATTGCAGTTGGAAGTGGGTGATCCCTGCGGGTGACCCTGCCAAGCTCGGCCCTTGAGTCCAGCGCGGTGATGACACTCTACCCACCCGTTGGCAGGGCGCCAGATCCGTCATCGCCTCGGTCACCGCCTGTCGGGCCCCGGAATGGAACGGTGTGAAAAAGCCTATAATCTGGAAACCTCATAAAGGGCTTCATTCAGCAGAACCCCAACGGCTTCCTCCGTTCCATGGGAAACGCGCACGGCTGGCACAAACTCAAACTCAAAACGAAAACCCCAGTTATGCCCGAACCTTCCTACTAGGAATGTGCTGGAAGAGCCGTGCTGGAAGGTCTTTAATCCCTCCCCCACCCCCTCATACAAACGCTAACCTAGAAGCCTACAGCTAGACCTTACAGCTATGATGTACACACTAACAATTCAGCCCTGTCACAAAAAGGTAGCCAACAGGCAATGGCTAATATATGGAGCGATATCTTGGGATTGTTGAAGAGGGTAGGGGGGTATTGGTAAGCAGGTCAAAGTGTTTTCAGCGTTGGTGGGGGTGTTGTCTACCAATCTGCTAGGCTCTCGCTCTCTCTCTCTCTGCCTCGCGCTCTCTCTCTGATGTATCGTATCATCATTTACTGCAACACTGATCTCATAAAGTAAATTCCCAATGACACAGCAAGTTCTTAATGTTGTGCACAAGCTGCTGTTTTGTTTATTCTTAGTTTAGACAGTGCTTTCAGAATAATTTCCTGTTCAGATGGCTTCTATGTTCTGAACATGAACTGGAGATGACTTGAACATCATTAAGGCACGAGACAATACAAAACTCAATAAAACAACCACATTCATCATTTCTAAAAACTGAAGACAAATATACACTATACTTTTGAAAATAGATACATTATCCAAAGTGGCTAAAGATCATGAAGACAAACAAAAAACATTTTTCTGCTTGAAAAAAGCTGCAATACTGCAAAAATATGGAAGGCACTGTGTTTTAGTATAAGCATTGCACCCTGGGTCAAGCTAAAAACTTCTCTCAGCGACTTCTGAGATACCGGTCTGACAAAAACAGATGACAGCCCATCTGGAACCGACTATCTCGTGAGTGTGTGTGCGTGTGTGTGGTGTGTGGCAGACAAGCCAGAAGCCCCACTGTGTTACGCTGAGACGGCACGTCTGCTGTGAAGCAGGTCAGCGGCGCCGCTGGAGCCGCTAGCCAGTATCGGAGACGTAAAGATGTGGACTCGGACCGGACGACCGGAGACGCCGAGCGACCCCGTGACCTCGCGATACCGCGTTCCGTGTCCCCCTCGGGGGTCCGCGAAGGGCACGCGGTCTTGGCCAAACGCGATAACCGGAAAAGGCCCGATTCTCTCAATGTCTTTTCCAGAGCGAGGCGTGCTGTGCCACTTAGCCTGCTGTCGCTACATGAGCATTCCGCGGCCCCTTCGAGCACTCATCTCTTACACTTTCAGGAAGCTATGGTAGGGGCCCTCTGACCCTCAAGGAAGGACAGAAAGCAGACATCTCTACGTGCACAGCTTCCCCAGGGACTGCCAGGGCAGGGCAAAAAGCTACATTTGGAAACTCCGGTAATAGCCTCCCATACTAGCTCTGAAAATAAAATGCATCCATATTTCCGAAACGGCAGAAGTGTAAGTGAGCACAAATCTGAAGACAGGACTGGAGCGCCAACCGGGGCACTATTCCTCTCCCAAAGACAATGGGTAAATATGTCCCACAGACCCTACTTCGTGCCCAAGGGAAGTGCAGTGCATCACTTAGACTTGTTTCCCTCCTGTTTAGAATTCGCTCGGAGTCAGCTTGCTAGTCAAAGATAAGGGCTAGCCTAATTAGCACAATATTACCCCTGCAGAATACAAGAGCTCTGCAAACAAAACAAAGCTTTGTTTGATGGTACGTTCTGGGAGGAAGAGGGAGGAATGACCTGAACTTTGAACCCTTCAGCGTGCGGATCCCGGAGTAGATTTGCGATTTCCTCCGTTTAGCGGCTTCTAAGGGGGTGGGGTGGTGGTGGTGGTGGTGGTGGTGGCGTCACAAGAGTTCAGAAGACGGACGGGACCGTGGTGCAGTCAGTTGGGCGGTTGACTCGTACGCACATACGGATCCCTGCCGCGTGGCAGTTAGTTTCCGTTCCTGGCCTTGTCACATTCCCGCACTTCGGTTCCGTCTTCGTCTGTAACACTTTCCGCTTCCCCCTCGTTTGAACACCGTGAAAAAACTGTAAAAGAAGGGCAGGCTTCCCCCTCTCCTTCTATAACAATTTTTTAAAAAGAGTCTAGAAGATTAAATTACTAAATTAGACACTTGTGCAGTGTCTAATCTTAGTTTAGACACTGCACATTTAGGCATCCCCGCCCACCCCCCCTGCTGCTCTACAACAGCTGGGTTGACAAATCTGGTACCAAGGCCTGCTATCTGTCAGCTTATCAGCTTAGGTTTAAAGACCCAATGCATTTTCCCTGATTTAGCCTTAGTAGCTAATAGCTAATAGCTGCAAAATTTTGCAATGATTCTAATTGAAATTCAATGGGCGCACAATCAAAACATAAATCAGTTTAACTGCTAATGGAGTTTGTGCCGTGCTTGGTGCTTAAGGGTCCTTATGAGTACCCCCAAGCTGCAAGTCCATTTCTAATAAGTCAGAAACTTTTCAAGAATCACGGTCAACGTCTGGCTTTATGCTCCGAGCTGAAGTTTTCTTCAGCAACCAATAACCACTCTGCGGCATAATTTTCCATTAACTGTCTCCAACGAGTCAACAAGAGAGCTGTGTAGCAATACAGACGCAATAGCAACCAGACAGCAGCAAGGCAAAAATGGACTGGCCGGATGACGAGACTAAGGAGTCGCGTGAACTTATGATAACATGAATGTTACATCCATCCAGAGATTTAGCTATAGCAACAAACAGATGAGGAAGGACACGCGGACTGTCATACCTTAGTGAGGTTTTGGCAGAAACAATAAATGAATGTCCCAGTGTAATAGTCTGTACAACAGAATTTCAATGTGACTCTGATTCCCATCAAAGTAATGTAGCAAATGTAACACTCACTCGCCTGGAGAGACTGACAAATGAAATAAGCTGACAGCATCTTCCTGGAAGGAAGTACTGTAGTCTGCAACACTCACATTACGTGGTGAGCCACATTTGAATTCCTCCAATAAATCAATTTAATTAAAAAGCAAATACAGAGGGGTGTGGACACTCAGTTTGACTTTTCACACAATAAGCCTGTCTTGCTGTTAAAATATGCAGTCTGAATCAGACTAAAATTGATCATTGCTAAAACAGTGTGGCTAATTTGACCATATTCAGTGTGATATAGTAGTAATAAACTATATGGATATAAGTTATTGACCCTCAGCACTGGCTACATGCATGCATTAACTATGCATGATTTAGCTGCAATTCACCTTTTGTATCTTAGGAGCTTTGGGAAGTTCCAACAAAATTAGTAACACAGCTTTGCTGAACTTATCTGTGTTGCCTATTTGAATGTTTGGAACTGTAGTTAGATACAGAAACAACAACAGCACCTATTTCAATGGTAGCTTTATGTAAATGCATTTAACTATCAGGGAATAACGTGAATTTGCCACACATCATTTCACACCAAAATCTGTACGTTAGATGGTTAGAGGTTAGAATTTTATTTAAGCAATTTAAAAGACCTCTGACCAATCTATAAAGAAAACAGCAGGCTTGATAATTGGTGTAGTTAGAGGCTAATTGTAATCCTAAAGTGTGACACTTATTACAACTCCCTAATTTCCCTTGACTCCAGTAATTCCATAGCGAACAACTATAGTACTTATCTCCGGCCGACTCGCAGTACGTTCCGCTGTGACACTCACAGGAACCACAGCATGGGTTCAAGGCATATTCAAAGTTTAGGACCCTTGGTTATGCAGTACAGCTGCGGTGAGGAAATGCGTTACTGTCTTTCGTCACAGATGCAACCACTCAAGATGAAGCAACCTCATCTGTGGCTCTAAACTTCATCCAAATGCACTTTTTTTTAGTCTGCTTTCTCTAACCGCAGACTCCCCTCTTTTTTTCTGGGGGTCACGAAATATGCATTTGTCGGAAATTTCCGTCAGTAAATTGGATGTGAACCAGTTATTGAAAACGAATATTGGCAATTTAAAAAAGAAATGCAGAAATATAAAACACAATATAAAATATACAGCCCCAAATACACTATTCTGAACAATCAGCCAATCAATCAAGTTTTATTTGCATAGTGCACTTTGTCATAAGAAAAATAATTTGTCATAAGTATACCCAAGCCTAGAGCTCCACAAAGCAAGCCAAAGGCAACAACAGCAAGGAAGAACTCCCTGGCAAATTGACTACTGTATAATACACATATTGTGACATTGTAAAGTGGGATTCTTTGTGTCAGTGAAAACTAAGGAATTGTTTCGTAGAAACCTTCAGAACCTTCAGCCTGCTTATGAAAGGCAATTGCAGACAGACAATTTTCTATGTTTTATCTTACTAATGTCTTGTTTTTTGCCTTGTACATATTTCCCTTATTAATTGGTGTTTGCTGCAATTTACTATGGTTAACTTATCTGACTTATATAAACTAAAATGCAGGTCCAAAAGAGACTTGCTGTTTCATAAGTTTCACTGGTCCTTGAATTGAGCAGCTATCCAATTCCAATAGACATCAAACAATTTTTTTTGTCTTCTCCAAATTGGACACCTCTTTCGTTTGATACACGACCTGTTGACAAGGGAGCCTTCTGGCCATTTGTTTTCAGGCCCCTCAGCGGGTGCATGGGTAATCCCGTCAGACGGTGGCTTTCAATCACAACACTAGACTCCGCCTCCTGGGCTAGAACTTGCCATCGCCCACCCCAAGGAGAAGCAATTCATTTGTTTTGCCTTTTCATCCTGAGGGACTCACATTTCATTTAATTGTGGAGGAATGACACAGGCATAAACTATAACAAAGGGAGCGAGACACACCCGGTCATCTATATAAAACCCGACGACTGGAAAATACACCCGATGACCTTTACCAGCTGATCCCATTCTCACCACTTGTGTGGCCCGCTCTCCCCGATTCTACACACTGAACCAGTCAGAGAACAGGACAGTGAAATGTTATCCGCGTCTGTGTGACGAATGGCAGGAAAAGGTACAGGCGACGCTTTCGCCTCCCGTTATCCAAAAATGAGCGGAAACAAGTGCGCGCTGCCTTTGACTTTTTTTGACCGTCCTGGATTGTAAAGGTGAAAGCGAAAAAAGTTGCGTCACTGCTTTCGGGAGTGTTTATTCGGTCCTCAAGGCGCAGACTTGACGTCTGGTAAGAGCCAATGACCCAGCGTGCCCAGGGGAGTCGTACTGTGAAGGAGCGCAAGTTGCCACCTTGCCGTTACCTCCGGAATATGATGACGGCTACAAATGGCACGGGTGAACTCGTCCTAAGGCTACCTCTGTTTTAAAACACTTACCCCTTCCTGAAAGGGGAGGTGATAACGGTGCGCTAGTGAAATAATGGCTGCTTTCTTGCGGGATCTCAGATTTTTTCCCCCTCCAATGGGCTGCCATTAAATTGCAAAATGGTGTGGGAATGGTTTAGGGATAGAAGGGCATTAATGGCTGATCTTCATATTCAATAACCATTTCCTAAAATGGACCCAAATCATGGGTCCGCCCTTCAAACGAGTAAACGTTTCCCATTTTTTTGCATAGGCCAGTGAAACAAATGCAACAAACTCACGAAGGAAATGCACTGGACTGAGGCAACGGCCAGTGTAGGGAAGGCATGTACTGTATTGTGTTTGCTCGTACGCATGCTAATTGGGGTACGCGGGGAACGAAGGTGAAAAGGCTGTTTCACACATACCTTCAAACCCTCAATGACAGTCCAGCTGGTTGATCACACAAGGACCAGAAGCACAGGAAATGGTAACCCTAATCTGCCATGTCAGAGTTCCCACATATATCGCATGAATAAGCACCTTGGATTGTTCTAGACCCTTCCAAACCCTTCCAAACCTGCATTAAGCTGTAGAGGTAGCAGGTCCTCAAAACTGCAGGGGTTTTGTAATTGAGCTGTGAGTGCTTGGAAGCTATCTAAATGTCTCCTCAGTTTGTTCATTTTTAAGCTTTTATTGCTTAGAGCCTCACCACTGTTTACACCATGTGATCAATCCTCAGAATTGTTGTTTGTTTTTATATAAACTCACAAGAGAGAAACTTGTCTTTATATTTTTGCTTGAAGGCTACGCCTTTTCAGCCAGTTGTACTCTGAAAATCCATTGACAAGATTTACTGTCAACATTGCTTAAAGCTGAGCTGCTCTGAAAACACCGCCCCTTAGTCTGGCATTTGGGCCCAATTCCTTGCAGCTCTAGTGGATGGGTGTACCATAATATTTGGCATATTCACACATTTTATTTGTAAAGACTGTCTTAAAAAGACCTCTCTGTGATAATCAATATAGTACAGTACAAATCAAGAATCATGCCTGACACAAAGACAGCACGTAGATGATTTTCTATTTCCTGACAACACAAATTATTTTTTAATAAATTCACCCTCCCTACCTGTGACACACCTCAAGCAGCGATGTGACTTTTAGGTCCTGACCCATAGTTTATGAGGCAGTTATGACAGAATGTAGTCAAGTAGTCTGTCATTTATTCCCTCCACTGGCTTATATGGAGGACCGGATCAGTGATAGTGGCAGGCTGAGATAGTGGGGCAGCTTGAGAGAAACTAAATCCAAGCCTGTCTGGATCCAGGTCTACAGTGGAAGCAAAATGATCCAGTTCAGTTCCACTTATAAAGAGGGCTTATAAAACTTAGAATAGAAAGGCTTGCATATTCGATGAGTTCTATTTTCTTTGCATTCAATATAGGATTTTGAAACACAAGTCTAGTATGAATTAGTTGAACTGACAACTAATTTCAAACATAATTGTGGCGGCCGTTAACAGGAGAAGGCATTATAGCGTAATTTATTCCGAAATAGATTTGATGACCAGTGAGACTAATGACCGTGAACATCTTAATGCACTGAAGCCCAAGGAAAGATTGTGTTGCCCAGTAAATCTGTCTGCACGACTGTAACAAATTCATGTAAGTAATAAAAAGAAGATGAAACATCATAAAAACATGTTTAAAATTGTATTTAAAAAAAAAGAATGTCCTTATTTTAATCTTACTTTAAGCCCTTATTTCAATCCGTTATTTTTCCCTTCTGTGCTTTAAGTTTTTTTTTTAATGATATTATAAACATAATGCGTTATAATAAGGCACCAATCGAAGAACATAAAATGGTACCTTGTAATGGTCAAACTGGGCGGCTGTCAGGACTGCGCTGTAAACTTGATTTACTGAGGCAATTTTGTTTTCCCACACTAATGCTGTGACTTAAACCATGAGTCGAAGTGATGGGACAATATAAATGCACGTGAGAGCACGGCGCGGTGTGTGGATCAACTGAGCGGTATTACGATGACACGTTCAGGTGAAACTTGGAGAAAGAGAAACAAACAAAATAAAGCACATGAGACTACATAGATGGATAGTAGCCGATAAAGGCTTTGTTTTCCTATTTTAATTGCTGTGGGCAATGCAACCTCAGCCTCTGTCACATTTTCCTAAATTGCTCTCGACCATTTGCATGCGTTTTCCTCCCTCACCTCAAATCTCACATCGCTGCCTGCAGATCAAACGCAGATACCCAGCAAAGATTAGCACACTCAAAGCACTGCGCTCGCTCTCATCTTAATAGACTAATGGCTACATTCATTGTGTATGCAGAAGGACAAATAGGTTGTACCCAGTGCAGTCATTTTAATTTCACACAGCTCACACCGTAAACTCCCATATGTGTCAGCTACAATGGGATTGGTACACTGAATTAAGAAAGTGGAAGGGATGACACACACACTCTCTCTCTCACACACACACACACACACACACACACACACACAGGAAGACACACATATACATGATAACAACTAGCATAGGCTTGAGAAGCATGAGCTACACGCATGCCACATAGCCTATGTATACTACATGAGTGTGTGTGAGTGCGTGTGTGTATGTATGTTTGTGTGTGTGGGTACATGTGTGCAGATTAAGCCTCGCTCATTGTTCAACAGAACATCAGTGCACTTACTGCAATGTAAGTGTAATGGTCAAACTGGGCGGCTGGCAGGGAAAGGGCGTAATAACCGTTTACAGTGGTTTAATGAGAAGTAGACCACTCTGCATTGAGCGCTGGCGTCTAATTCATACTGATGATGACAAAGCAACCACTGGAGCTTTGCACCGATGCAACTTCATCAATGGGAATAGTTTCTAATCAGCCAGATGGTATCTTGTCGCAAAAAACAAAGATGCACCGGCAACCAGCATCTTTGTAGAACAGAAACACCTATTTCACTGTTTTGGCAGGCGCGCGCCGAATACTGTGCTCAAAAGCGCGGATTCAGTGGGCGTCTGAAATAAGGGTTTTGTTTACATTTGTTAATTTACTTTGCAGACCGCTATAGCCTACTGCTTATATCACTCAATAACGCGCACTGTCATGCATACTCTGCTACAGCGATAAATGACTGCGCCCAGCATTTGCCACTCTTAAACACTACGATATTTTCGTTTATTATACTCACATAACTCAACATATTAGGTATCGGTTCTTACCTTCAGATGAGTTGGGTAGCTCATTGTCACCGGAGCACTTCACCGTTAATGACAAAACGTAAAGTACCGTCAGAAATGCGAAGTTTTCATTCCACCGCCGGGTTGTCATGTTGCCCGGCTTGGGAGGAAAAGGCGATCAGATCGTATCACTGCAGCACGACCATAATATACAGTCAAACAGCTGATGAGCAGGAAGTGACTTCCTGCAATATGATCATGTCCAGAAGAGAAGGTTAGAAAAAAACCGTGCCTAAATGACAAGCTAGGCTACTAGCTAAAACTGTCATAAACTTTCTAGCCTAGGATGTCCAACCTCTGGGTGCATAAAGCTGACATTTGCAATTTTGGAACAATACGGATATGTGTCGGAAAGAAGACACACAAAGAGAGAACGAGGGCAGAAAATTGAATGAAGCAGAAATGTGAATCTCAAAATGACAACGGGTTTCTTTTTTTGTTCTTTTTTTCCCCAATGAACAAAGTCTTGTCTCCCAGTACGACCATGTGCTTTGCCCAAAGGAAGTCCGCGAGGTCCTAGAGCCGAATACGCCGCTTGACACAGTTGTGTGTTCGCTGTGTTTGATTTGAACGCACGTTTGTGTTTCCAAACATCTATTTGGCTACAGTCGATGCAGTCCTGACGAAGAATACTTAATTTATATTTCCATCAGTGTGTTTCTGAGTAGTAGCCTACTCTACGTAGGCTTTCTGGGGGGGGGATACAAGTGATAAATAGGATACGTATCAAAAAAGTAAAGTTTATGTTTATTACCACAAAAATAATCATGAATATTGTATGTCGTTTCCTTACTGCTGTTCACATGAGAGTTGTAAGACAAGGCTGCTCACGGCAAGTGCACATGCTTGTCAGATGTCCTATTTCCATTGTGTTTGACGTGCGCTGGCATTGCAAAATGTGCCACATGTCCAACCATTCTGCGACGGCTGCAGGGTGAACGCAGACGGATGTCTTTGGGGAAAGTGACTACAATTTCAAAGCTACTTTCTGGTGTGGAAATATAAATTTAAGCCACCGCCTGGCTTGGTATCAAAAATCAAATCTTACCTATTCACCACAACGCAGCAAGCATTCCAAAGCATACATTGGTCTATTTGCAAATGCGCAATATGACTTACTGAGAAAAAATGTTACTGACAGTCGAAGGCAAAGCACAATGCAGTTAGACATACTTTTGGCCAACAGATTGAGTGCTTATAAATAATGAATGACAGAAGAGAGTTCATGGGCATTCTGGAAGAATTGGTTCTCTTTTCGCATGACTGAATGGCTAGAAGCTGAAGTTGTGAACAGAGCAACAAGAACGCGAGTGGGTAAGGCAGCACACGCAGTCACCAGAAATCTGCACTCACATTAGCAAAAGTGCTTGTTCCTGACTGCAGACTGATGCCCAGAGATGCTTGTCCTGACCGGAGTGGTCATGTAATGTGCTCAGGCTGGGAGTTGTAGAGGCACGGGTGGCGTGGGGGGGCTGGGAGTTGTAGAGGCAGGGGGGGCAAAGCTATAAATTAAGTAGAGTGAGCGTTGGTCAAATCATGGTCCAGGCAGACGACCACAGCCACAGATGAAAGCTCCATTGGTAGCCTACTGTGCGGCCAGTGAGGAAGCATGGCGAACAGATACCTATGACAGACCACAGCTTAATAAAGGAGCAGACGCAAAGCCACAAGCCGTCCTGTCACTGACCAAACAGCTGCTGTTTGATTTGGGCGCAGTCCATTAACAGAGGGCTAGCTGGTGCTTGTTTTGGATTCACACTTAAAACGGGGATAGTGCTTTATACCATTATTATTATCAGAAATACTGGAACGCATTTCAGGCTCAGTTCATTAACCATAATTGCCTTGTCTTTATATGCTCCATTTACAGATTACTTCCCCACGGTAATCGGGATGTTTCATGAAAATGAATGATCAACAGCAGTAATTTATTTTCAGATCATTCACAAAGATAAACACTTTAAAGATAAAAAAAGAAAAAGAAAATGCAATTTCAGACAGTTGCGTTTGTTGAGCATTTGTTGTTTGGACAAACCGCTGATTTATAATATTTGCAAAGTTTAATATTCGTAAAGGCTATCATGGGAATAGCATGTATTTTTATCAAGAGACAAATCACAAAAAAACACAGGCTTTCTTAATCATATTACTGTATTTTTCTAAAATATCAGTTCTGAAAACCAAATTATATATATATGGTGGAAAAATACAGTGGTGTAACACATTGGCAGTAGCTATCTATAGGGATACAACAAAAAATATCGGAGCATTCCCAAAGCACCAATGAAGGTTGATGCTTTGTTGTTAATTGTGCTGTGAAAAAATCAAGCTTCCAACATATATTTTTCATGGTTCACAAAGCCATGTTTACAGGTTATATTTTCCTCTTTTAAAAGCATATCTGATCAGCAGTACCTCATAGTTCATCAACAACCTCTCTAACAAAGCTTCCTTTCATCGCCAGTCTCCTGAGTTCCATTAAGTTGGAATTCTTGTTCTCGAAAGGCACATTCGCGAAAACCCCACGCTGAACTTGAACAGTGAGTGATAGGAAGTTCTTCTCTTCTCAACAGCGTATTTGCTTATCGGCTTCTCGTTCAAGCAAATTAACCTCTACCTTTAACTCACCTAAGAGTATCTATAATTGATTGAAATAGCAGTTTTGTTTCTCGGACTTCCCCTTAAGAGCCACACGAGGGCACAAAGGAGTAGAAAAATGTTTCAAACTCCTTCTGTTGCCCAAATACCAATAGTATTTATAACAAAAAATATGAATTTCAGAGTGGACAGTTCCAAATGAGGATTGTACAGAATTAATGATTTATATCGACAACAGCAAATAAATTTGGGCACACACACAGAAAGTGTTTTTTTCTAAAATGGCTTAGTAAATAAATATATAGTATGGCTGTATGCACTGGGACTTAGGTGTGCTGGTATCTCATAGACATCAGTCATTAGATTACACGTTATCTTCAGAGCCTCAAAATCCAGGGCATACTTTTCCTTGCATTAAAATGTTTGTTTTGCTACACAAAAGCAACATAAATAAATAAAACAATATTTAAGAAGTAGTGAACGCTTTCCAGCGATGGCACAGTTGATTCAGAAGTAGCCGGAGCTCAGGGCCATGTGTTAAGACAGGGTCAGTTGAAAGGCTGGGTCAGGTTTGGTGGCAGTTCCCCTCAAGACTCCCTCAGTCCGTGTTCCTCTGTAGAATCTGGTCCAGTAGCTTCTGCCAGGAAACACAATCAAAAAATATGGCTGTGACCAAAGGTGAAGATTGCACACGAAGCCACCGTGACACAACACACCCATTCTGACCTCTCCTGTTACACGCCTCAAAGAGAGAAAGTAGACTCCTCCCTCCTGTCTGCTTGCGGGCCTGGTTGTCATTCCCCGGTCCCTGTGATATTCCTGTCTGTGCTGAGAAGCGTTAAACCCGTGTCCAGACATTCGTCCCCGTGGTGTGGCGGCACTCCCCCCGCAAGCTCCACCTGTCCTCCCATCTCCGACGCCTTCCCCAGGCCCGCTCTCTTTGCCTCGGGCGCCTGAGGCTCAGCCGCGACAGAACGGCTCGGGCTGTCCGTCGCGAAGGCCGCGGGAGGGTTCTCCGCTCCGCCCCTGTAGAACGCGGCCGCGGCCCCGCCACCCTGCCGGCAATGGCCCTTCTGTTACCGCCAGACCGCTGGCCTCGCATGCATTCGCCGCAGAGGACAAAGAGGCTGTTCACAGCTTGGCCGTGTTGCCACGGAGAGAGCTGGAACCCACAGCAAACACTAAGAGTCTGTTCTCATCGACAGCCATGGGTATAATATCAATGATTGTGGATCGGAAGCTAACGACTAATTTTGAATCACGCGCCGGCATACGCACATAAAATCATTGAGTTTTAATCTCTACGTTCTGTGGGTGCATGGTTCAGTAACTCTTGAATGGTGTTCTGATCTCCATGTTACACGCATTGAAGCAAACCTTTGCTGTCTTTTTTAAATTCTGCATTTGGGCCGAGTTTCTTTCGGCACCAAAGGCAGGCTCCGGTAACGATGTCTGCCACAGTTGGCTGGCTGTGTCAGGGCTGAATTCCAGAATCTAGTGAAATCCAGGTGACCATACAGAGCCAGGGCCTGAGGAGGTTATAACCACATGTAGCAGATGAACTCTCCTTGCACTTGGTGTATGCAGCATGGATAATTGTTGTTAGTTGATCAGTTAAAAACAAAACAATAACAGGATAAAAAATTACATAACATTATTTAAAAAAACTAATACCAGATGTATTTAATATAACAAGCCAATAATGACATAATAATAATATAATAAATAATAACCAAAATCGGATCACTGAACATTTTAATGAGTGGGGTTCCATTTCTGGACTTTCTTTACCCTATAGCACCCTCTACTGGTTCTCCCCGATTACTGCAACTATAGCCTACTGCCTGTGAGAGATACACTGCAATTCTAGGGCTGCTTCCTCCAATCTAGGCCAAGAAATTGCTGTAAAACGATAGGTACAATGACACCATGCCACGAGGAGAGTTGTAATTAAATCAAAGATAGTATTACATGGTTCCCTATGTCCCTCACACTGTGAACAGGAGAGCATCTCTCCCACCTGCCTGTGGACAAGCTGACAGTGCTGCAGATAAGAGGATTTATTGCATACAACAGGGTTTAGGGCAGGGGTGTCAAACTCCAGTCCTGGAGGGCCGCAGTGTCTACAGGTATTTGTGGTTTCCTTTCAATCAGCACCCAGTTAAAGCATTGAGAACAAGGTGTGTGGACTTCTTAGCCAATTAGTGACTTAAATTAATCACTTGTGCTTAAACGCACCAAAAACCAGCAGACACTGCGGCCCTCCAGGACCGGATCTTGACACCCCTGGTTTAGGGCATCGAATATACCACAGAGGGTCACAAAATAGGGGCTGATGGGAAGTGGAGTCCAGAGCATGCCAAACACTCCAGAATTTCAACCCCTGGACTTCACTTCTCATTATGGTTGCAGCGATATACTTTGCAATGCTCTGACTTAGTTGCCCCCCTTCTCCCCAATTTAGAATGAATTCAGACTGCAGACAAGCACATGCTCTCCTCTGAACCATGTGATGTAGCCGCCATTTCTTTTCACACGGGCTTGCACAGACACGAGTCAACAGGAGACGCTTCGCGCGCAGCTCACCGGGAGAACTGCGAGCGCCCAGTCGGCCAGCGGGTGGGGTCGCCGACGCGAGAAATCGTTATCCGCGCTGACTGAAACCCTCCCTCCCCTGTGCGACGCCCTGCAGGGCTGGCGGCCACAGCTGGTAATGGACTCTGGGGCTCATCCAGTGCCTTAACAGCACGAGCCACACTCCAGGTCCCTACAAGTCACACACACACACACACACACAAACACACTCACACACGCATGCACGAGCACACACACACACGCACGCACGCATACATCACGCGTAACATTTTCCATTCCGTTCGGTTTTATTCTCCACACGCCTTTGTGACCAAATTCGTCAATATAAATAAATTGAGTCTCCTGTGTACGGCCCAGTTTGTCGCTTTAAAGATGAAACTTTCAAAAGATGACCAAGACTTCAGAGAAGCTCTTTAGACAAGATCAGAGCATCACACGCCAGTCCTTGAAACTCTCAGATCTGGCAGAAGTGTCCAAAGTGTGCCATCAGACGGTCAAATGTTCTGTAGGAACAGGAAAAGCCTCCACACCTTTCCTGCCAGAAGTGCTAAAATTCCCACAAACCAATTTGCACCTAAGAAATTGAAAATCCACATCTAATTTGAGCACCCCCCTCCCCTCCCCCACCTTCAGATTAGTTTTCTTTGGCTGGTAACATTTCAAGTCACAGAGGTTCAGTAGCTATGAAACTCAAATTATTTCAATTAATCTGAGAATACCTTCAGGCATTTGAAAGCTATTATATCTAACATTTCACTCCATTTCAGAACACACATATTTTACAGTAGATATGCATTTTCCTTCAAAACAACATCTGTGACCTTTCAAAGTTTAATTGAGCTTTTAGGACCAAAAGTTTAAATATTCTGTGCACTATGCTTTCTAGTTATACATATGACACCATGGCTAAATTGAATTTTTAATGAAGTGCTGTCGACTCGGCATTTAGCCTGCAGTGCCTGCATGTATAACAGTTTTGCTTGACACCAGGGCTTCCACTGTTACAATAACAATGACATTTTAGACTAGGGGTTCAGTAGAGGCAGGAACGTTTTACAAATACTACACATAATTAGAATTAGTATCTTAAAGCAGTGTGCGCCCCTCTGCCCTGTACTTCATAACTCAGGAGCAGCATAGTTTCCGCACGTTTAATCCTCCTGTTATGTCGAAATTGTACGACACATTTTATCAAATTGGCCCCAACAGTTTAAGCTAACACAAACTTATTGTAATAGAAAATTTTGACAATTTGCGTGTCGCCTTCTTAATATCTCTCAATTGACTAGCCGTTTATCCCTAAATATGAAAAATCTACGGCAGTAAATGAAAGTTTGTGAAGTTTAAAACGTGTATGGGAAAGTACCCAGAATCACGCACACAAAAAAAATCTGAGGTAAAAAATAAAAAAGGTTGTATATTTTCTTATGTTTTATACAGCCACAGAGCCTGGGGTCAAAGTGATCCCACAAAACGCCTTTGCATACAGAAATGGTACAAGACCTTTGAAAACTATTTGAAAACTAATCCCACCAAATTAGGGAGAGTCATAAAAGATGATAAAAAAATAAGGTTAACTGGTTTTTAAGAGATGGCAAACACTGAATGGGGTTATATATAATAAAAAGAGGGTTAATCCCAGGCAGAGCATATGGTGTTATGGCCTGTGAAAGGCACAATAGCTGCAGTAAAAATCCATCTGCAATGGTGTAAAATGGTAGGCATCTTAAACTGCCCTGAATGAAGTCTTCTGCGAAGTAAAACAGGAAATAATGATTATAATAATTTAACACACAATAAATCCCAGTCTCCAACCATTTAAAGAACCTGCAGTCCAATTCCACACCAAGTGTATATCGCAAAGCCCCAAAATGCAGGCGTCGTCTAATGAAGTAAAAAAAAAAAGCAGTGGAGAGCTCCGCTGAGGGTCATACCTTCTTAAAGACCGCCGCCCGCAGTCTGTTAGTCTGTGACGTCACTTTCTTCTTCTCTTCCTGTCTGTTACTCTTGATGAGAGGTAGACTGCTGTTCGCTCTGTCAATGTTTGCATTCAAGAGAAAAGGTGAGAGGTACAGAGATCGGGCAAAGGTATTCAAAATGAGAGGGAATGTTTAACTAGTGTATTACACAACCTGGACACGTAAAACCACTGTTTTATACACATGCAGTCTTTACTTCTGATATACAATATATGCGTGTATGTGTGTTCACATGGATAAATAGTTACGCAAAGGATGACAAACATTATATATATGGATTTACTTGATACACAAGCAGGCTTTTTTATTTATCACTCAGATCAACTTTATACATCAGTTTTTTTCTTGGTGTGCTTGTTAAAGGGTTAAAAAACGCATACACCATACAACATATAATCTGGAGGAGTCTTGTTCCAAGTAAATAATATAAATAAATGGTTAATCAGCAGGAATAGCGGCTGTAAGTAGACAACGCTGTAATTCCTCTCTTATGTGAAGATGATGTATTTATAGATAATTACAGTAATATAAGGAAAGAGGAAATTAGTGTAATGTTAGCTGAAGACGAGGCTAAGATGCAGCTTACCTCTTGGATCTCAGCACCATCTCCTTCCCCACAATGCCCCTGTCTCCAAGTTTACAATGGTTGTCTATGAACATACACATACACACATGCGTACACGCACACACATGTACACACACACACAAACGCACAGGCACACACAGGAAGACAATTATGACGGAGCAAGGGATCCACAGTTCCGATGCCAGACGTAACAATTTTGTACCTCTCTGGGGTGAAAAGACTGATCTTAATCATCGCATGACGTTATCAAGGACGGCACTTAAAAGGCTCAGGCGGCATGACTGAAACCTTAGCGCGAGGACACCTATATTTAGGCTTAATTAATCCTCTTAAACGACTCATTTAATGGGCTCCTACAATGGGACTTCCTAAGCTTAGCTTTGGCTGTCATTCCAACACATCTCTTTATAAATGAACAAAAACTCAGAAAGTGCCCCTGGGCTTTTCTATGGTTACGTTAATTTGCTCAATAACAAATGTATTTGCGTAGTTATTGCTTGTCGTTTTTTGTACGTTTCGATTTTCCACACAAAGCTGTTTATTTTCTGCAGCCGGGTCTCCACAGTTTTTAGTGTGAAGGAGGAGTCCACCTGTCACGCGCTCATCAATCGATAGCTGTCTTGCCTTAATATCTGAATTTCCATGAGTAATCACAATAGAAAGAGTGTACGGTGAATGCCCAAGTTCTTTCAGGACTGATCCAACTCCAACACTTGTTTCTGAGACAATATGGCCATCGATGCCAGATGGCTGTGTCTCATCCATTTTATACTGGTTTTTGATTAAGAAATCCAGATGGAGCGAAAAAGCAGTATTTACAGGCCATGCAGTGTGAGAGTGCCTATTTATCTATGAGATCATATAAATTTTTATTCATGCGATGAAGCAATTGAGAACAAAAGAGAGTCAAAAAGGGTCTTTGTCAAGACGAAGATCTTTTTGATCGAAACGTTGATCTTTTATGGTGCAAATAAACACCCTATGGGAGCATTACAGCAGTGTGCGGACTCTATCTTTTGTTCATGATTGCCTATCTGTTCGGCACCTGCAAAGATAAGTTGGATGTGCGTGTTTTATCTATTTTCCTTGAGATTGAAATTGAGACTACATACAATTCAGATAACTAAAATAATTATTTTTCAATAAATTACTATTACCCCCACAGGGCCCCTCCCACAATGCTTTGCGGAAACAAATACATTAGCATTCAACGGTAACTGTAGAAGAAAGGTATAATGAATTCCCTTAAGCCTGTGCAAGGAGTTAGACTGGCTGTGGTTAACCATCTGATCATTAAGGTGTATCGTAAAAGGCCCTGCAGCTGCAAGCTGCATATGTTGTGCAATACGCTACGCTAATTCAAAGTAAAGGGCATTATGGGAAGCCTAGTATAGTGAAAGTATGCACTTCCGTTAATGAAAATTAATGCATAATATTAGCCGCAAAAAAGGAAATTGCAGTAAAATCCCTCCTTTTGAATAATGTAAAGTCAAACTTAATCCCAAAGTACTAGTGATGAGGATGTTTTCCTCAGAGAAGCTAACACGGGCTTTTCACACACAGTTGCTGGGACAATTTTGAATGCTTTTTGTTTTTCATTTATCTTTCATTGCTTCGTTTTTACCCGGCTTCTCTCAAAGCTTAATGCTGACCTTCAGAAGCGTAAGATGAATTGCAAAATAAATATATACAGAAGAAAGGCTCCCGTAAAACCCAAGAACTATTATATAGTCTGTTCACTCAATAAAAATTAGGGATAATATTTTGCGCAGCTAGTGTTGACTGTGATTAACAGGAAATGAGACGCTTTCTTGAGTTATCAAGAAATACCAAAAATACGCAAATTAATCAGTCATTTTGTCGCAATCTAAAGTATACATGTACCTAAAATGGTAATTTTCAAGGGGAAGAAAATGTAATTTTGAAAGGATTCACTAACACGAGTGAAGTTCTCCAGTTTGACCAGCAGAGGGCAGAAAACCCACTGAAATGAGAGCCCGTTTTTGAGAGCAAGCCGCCGAAAATGCTCAACAGTAGTAATTCAAAACAAAGTTGTTTCATATGTCCAAACAGGCTGTTGTATGAACAAATTATTGGCGCAAAAGACTCACAGTGATATCATGACTGATAATAACTCCTGGGCAATATTGTTTGGTAATATTTTTACCTGCCATTTTGTGATTTGATTTCACCAGTGGAGACGTGGAATGCTGCCAGTGGTAGTGAAAGAGATGTTTTTCTATTGTGATGTCCTTTTGGCTGCACAGCCCGCGCTTTGTGCCAAACTGCGCAGAGCGGTCTTGCGCGTGGCACCCGGCCACCGCAGCTGCATTGGGACAATGGAGGGCCACAAGAGAGAAAGGCCCAGTGTGGTGCGCGAGTGCGCGGCGGCGTGGACACGGTACCGCTGAAGGGCCTAGGCTCGGCGCGGCAGGTCCTCCTGGTCCCCTGGGCGGACTCCAGTTCCGGGGTGCTGCGCTGCTGGGCCCTCCTCTTCAGCGCCCGCCGCTCCACCTCCTTGACCCGCTGCTGGGAGCGGCTGATGAAGTCTGGCCGCAGGAGCTCCAGGGCCTCCTGCAAATATAGCGACGCTACTGCTGTTATCACTGCTGCTGTTGCCGTTATTGATATTACAACTACTACTGCAACTGTTATTGCTATTGCTACCGTTACTGTTATTGCTATTGCTCCTGTTACTGTTACTACTACTGTTACAGCAACTTCTACTGTTATGGCTGCCATTACTGTTAGTGCCATAGCAACTCATACCATTTCTGCTATTGACACTGCTACGCTTTGCTGTCTTTGCTGCTGCCGTCACTGCAATTTCTGGATAACTTCTGTATTGTGTTATAATAGCACAGTCTAAAACCCTGTACGAGATATGTCAACAGGGTACATTATTCATTCTTTCCGTCATTCACTTGCTACTGAGTTTTGTTTGCAGTGATGGCATAGCAGCCACTGAGGGGCTACACTTCATATGGGTGGAGATACTCCCTCCGGGAAGCTCTGGTGATTGGTTGGCTTATGCCAGTAACCGCATGGAGAACCACAACGGTTGCTCATTTAGTTTGTGTTCGATACCCGCCGAATGCATTCGGGTTTCTAAAGCTCTTATAGCCTTCCGTCACAACTCACTGGACTGGAATCGACTATAAAAAAACTATTGAATTACTTCACTTCATCTATGTATTTTTTAAAGTGTATAATCATGAATATCCTGTCAGACTCCTGCTCTAATCTAGTTTGTGCATTACTGCATTGTGCATAGTGCACAGCCCCTCGTCTGTTTGTTCGTATACGATAGGCTACATTTGTATTTTAAATGAGTGTGTTTTCTATATTCTGTGCAAAGACTGCACAGTTCTTCCAGGTTAAAGAATGGTTATTGTATTGTTACTGCAGTCAATCATAAAATATTGATTGGACTTGAAGAATATATAAGGCGTAGCACTTCCCATTTTTGAGCTAAGCTAACACGTTGATAATACAGGTTCTGTTGCAGCAAAGCAATGAGGACGCAATAAAGCAGGTAACGGTCATGAAGTCCGAATGTATGTCAATGGGTGGGCTCACTTGGATTAATCGTTATGGACTACTACAATACAGACTGTTGTGGGAATGAAGAAAAGAGAATCTCACGGGCACACAGATAAGGTGGTTTTACTTTTTGTGAGAACATATGACGTGTTTGCCTTATTTAGAGCTTTAGTTCTAATATCGGATTTCATGAACACAATCTTTTTGCAGTGAGAAAGTTTCCTTCAATCTAGGCCAGTTGTGGGTGAGCCCAAACTTACTCTTACGGTAAGTGGAGCTGCATTGTCCTCTTGTTGGTCAGAGAGAGGCTCTTGCCAGTGAATAGGGCGTGGCCGTCCCCTCCTCCCAGCGTTACCTTGGGCCCGTCTGACCACCCCCCCATCAGGGGGACAGCTCTCGTGGCTCCCAGAATCCTCCACTGCACGAGATAGGAAGTAGTAATAACTGAGTAATAACTAGCTAGCGTAGCTAAATACTGCTACCATTACAGTTACTGATGAAAAGTCAGAAATAAAGAGCTGAACAGAGCAGCCTGGTGGCTTAAATCAACACCTCTTCACAGTGTTTCACAAGGAGATCAAACAAATGTTTCCTCACTATTGGTCTCATTATGACTTTTAGTGCGGGCCTTTCTCAAGTAGCCATATTTCGCAGTGTCCTTTCTTCTCTGTTTACCGCGGGAGAAAGACAGTTTGCCCTTTAATTTTAAACACAAAATGGATGAGTTCTGTCCCGGTGGGCCCGCGGGCATCAGAATCGTATCATAGTTGCCAGAGTGCACAATATCTTTCTTTTCTGCCCTCATCCCCACGGAGCTGTCACTCAAGGGTGACCATATGCTTCGACCACGCCTCCTCACATTCCTACTGTAACTGTTTCTCCTGTTCGGTTTGAACTTAGTTAATTAATTTTCATAAACAAGCCGCACTGGCCATCGGCCATGGCAGGAAATAATGGCGCCCTACCCGTCTCATTTCCCGTCTCCGGGAGCTCCTTTTTCTCCCGTTCCGAGAGGAGGCTGGCCATCTTGCTGATCCGTGCCTGCAGTTTTATGTTGGCGATAATGGCGGCGGCGTTCAGGGCCAAGATGGCCTCAGCGCTTTGATGCGTATCACTTTCTGGAAAGGAGGACAAGTCTGTTAGGCCCGCATCAATCTTGTGGTATGCTGAACTTGTGGCTGGCGAGCTGAAAATAAAACGTGTAAGGTTTAGAAAAATACATGTTTGAGAAAAATAGAAGGGCATGAAACGATTGCGCGATCGCCACACGACGTGTCTTGACGTCTGTCATTCGCAAGGAAACTTCACTAATTCTTCTCCTGCGGCTGCACGCTTGAGTCACATTATTTTGGTGTCGCTGTCACCGATCGAGACGCCTATTTTTGTTGGAGGAGTACAGGCTCAGAGCGAGAGCCGTCTATTGGTCTTCTAATGTGAAGAGAAGATAAATCAGCGTGATCTGTGAGGCATATCATATTCCCCCCTCCTGCAGTGCTGCTGCTAGTGATGCAAGGACAACATGCACCAGCCCCTGGGGACGGACGGCAGGACGGCGCAGCGCAAGGCCGAGCTGCGCTGGAGGGGAAGAGGACACTCAGACAAGCCCACCTCCTGCCCGCGTTAGCGTACCCGCCAAACACGCCGCGCGTGTGTGTGTGTGTGCGTGCGCGCGTGTGCCTGTGTCTCTATATGAGTCTGCGCGTGTGTATGCTTGTGTATCTATACGTTTGCATGCGTGCGTGCGTGCGTGTGTTCCTGCGTATCTCTCTGCGTGCGTACATGGGTGCGTGTGCACGTGCTCTTCCGCGCGTGTGTCTGCCTTGCATATCTACATGTGCATGCGTGTGTCTGTATGCGTGTATATCATATGTGTGTGTACAGCTTCTGCCCTCCTGTCACAAACAAAGTGGGCTTTCCTCTCCCATAATTTCTCACAAAAAACAAAAGCGGTGCCACTTTCTGTCATAATTGTGCATCACACGCGCTAAATAAAATAAAAACAATTAAGAAACAAAAGAACACGGTGCATAGCAGCATAAAAGCAGCACTGCCTCAAGGTCAAATGTCAAAATCCATTTTCACTTTGATTTACTAAGTTCAGTTAGCTGATTTTTATTTTGGCCACGTGCTTGGCAGCATATGATTCCCCTGGAACCACAATGTTGCCCCCGAGACTGGGGATGGATTATACATGCACGCCAAGTGTGGGAAAATCAACTGAGGTGCAAATGAGCAAAAACTTGGGGGGGGGGCGGGGGGGGCGGGGGGGCGGAGAGGAGCCGCTCGTTCACTGCAGTCTTATTCGACGATGAGATGCCGCAGATGTGTTTGTGTTTCACTTCAGCTAGAGCAGCGCGCAGGTCAAATAATGCATCTCATCCATATTACATAAAATCTCAGGCTTTGGTCTCTCAGAGCCGGAGGTGAATAGCCCTCCCCCTGGACAGGACATCGGTCAATCTCAGGGTCATTACCCACAATCCATCTCGCTGAGCGCCGGGCATTGAACCAGCAGAGTCAGGGCTGACACACGTACCCAAAGGCCCCTGAAATGAAAGGGACTACCCATCGCTATCCCAACGAACGTCAAAAAGACAGCCTGAGCCTGTTAAACTGATAGAGCGCAGTACCTTGTGGTTTAATAGCGGCAGAAGGCTGGCTCCAGCTCTGGCCTGGGTGAAGGCCGAGCCCCAGACAGGTGCCCACATCTTGTTTGGAGGGCTCCGAGTTCGGCCGGCTTGTCCCTGTGCCAGGCTGGCTGGCGGAGGGGGGCCGGGTGTTTAGACTGCAGGCGGCGTCTCCCGCGCAGCCAGTGTTTGCTTTCTCTGGAGGCTCACGGCTCGGTTGCTTCGCGGCGGGAGCTGGCGGCCCACCCAGGCCGGGCTCGGCGTGGCGGAAAGCGCCGGCGAAGCTCAGGGGCCGCCTGGGTGCGCCCGAGCCCCCCCCCGCGGTCCCGCTGGAGGCGGGGCTGCATAAGTAGAGGGACAGGGTGGACCTGTATATCTTCTCCCCGCCCCTCTCCGGCTCCGCCAGCGAAAAGGAGCGCGGCCTGCGCGGATGCGGGGCGGCGCCGGCGTACCCCGCCTGCCCCTCTACGGGCTGGGCGGGGACTATTCTGCTCTGCTCCCAGAAACGAGAGATGGCGTCCTCCTTTTCGTCCCCCTCGGCGTAGCTGCGTCTGAACTGGCGTGTTACCACCCCTGGGCGGGTCTCATCTGCACAGCGATTCCGCCCATCGTCCGTTACCTTTATCATGGACACCCGTCTTCTCACCACGTCGGGCTTGCCGGCGTGGTTTACGAGGGCGGGAGGGGCGGAGCTCCCGGCTTCGTCCAATTTGGCTGTGGGGGAGCTCGAGGGGGACGTTTGGGACCGGGGGATCCTCTTAGCCGAGACCATAATGGAGGAAAACCGCGGCTTCGTGGGCAGAGTCTCCACGCCAGCAGGGGGCGCTGCGGTGCGCGAGGGTACCGGAGCGCTCACGGTTCTGTGGAGCGGGCTGTGTATGCGCGGTGCCGCGCGCGCCACGCCGTCGTTGTCACCAGACTGAATCCCATCGGAGAAAAACGCCGTCCTCCTCGCCTCCCATTCCTTCTTCCACCTCTCCCGGCCAAGTGGCGAATCACCCTCCAGCGAAGCCAGATTTGAGTCCTGGTTGGAGAGGAGCAGAGACGAAATGGCATGTTGTCATTCTGGCGTGAGTGGCCTGTCTTTCTCCACTTTGTTTCAAGTGTCTAACCTTAACAAAGGCCATTTCTGTGAACAGGGTCTGTGGCCAAGGCAGGCGCGCCTGTCATCTTTGCGAGATTCCAACTCAACCTGCTGTCGTTACCATGGTGACGTTTAGTCTGTTGGGCAGTAACATTATTCTAATTCTGAATGAGATAATGGAGAGTGGGGTTTCCTGAACACCACATTCAGTGGAGATACACAGAGCCGTCAGTCACTACCTCCTTTGGATCAAAAGATTTTGTCGTCATCAGCAAAACGCAATTATTGGTTCAAATCATAGTGCATTGTTATCTCAGGTATTTTTTTTTTCATAAAGCCTCCTTCTCCCATTACTACTGACTACTATAAAACCAGTTGATAAGACAAAGGTTCCCTAGGTGGAAGGAAAAAAAAAATCTCAACGTGGAAATACGTACTCTCGGTTTTGCAATCCGTGCATACAGGTTTGCAATCCATACTCTCAGTTTTTTTGCAATCCGTACGTACAGTTTTTCAATCCGTAGGCTATGTACGGTTTTTGAGTGAAATCGATCGGGTTGTAAATAAATCAATCAATTTCTAAATAAAGGGTTCATTGCAGGAAAGTCAGACACAAGTATCATGGCTACAATTCACATTGTATCCCATTTTGATGAAACAGGAAAAATATTAAAGCGATATTGCACAAGAACCTGTGGTATAATGAATATTGGCACAGCTAGGGGATGTTGTTACTTGGAGTTACATGAAGCGGTATGCTGGCAAACCCCATTAGCCATGTCAATATTCATGATATAGCCTACCATGGGTTAGAGTGCCAAAGCACTTGCATAAAACAGTGTGGGACTATATATCTTATAATAGTTCACCAAAGAAAGACAACACAACTTTAAAACTAGCCTAATATTTTAATAGATCTGCTGAATTTATTAGGCTACCAAGCCACGATATTCTCGGTTTTTGCAATCCGTACATATGGGTTTTCAATCCATACTCTCACTTACGTATGGTTTTGCAATCCGTACATACGGATTGCAAAACCGAGAGTACAGATTTCCACATTGAGATTTTTCTTTCCACCTAGGGTGCCTTGAGGGGCTCCGTAGGTTTTAGACAGGTTTTACTTTTAAATTACATATACTTACTAATCAGTTATATTACATATTTCCAGTGGTCAATTTGTAAAAGATTTTCAAGGTGGATGGTGGGGTCTGTAATATCACTGAGTACCATTAAATGGGCGATGGCAGTTTTCCAGAGGGGATGGTTTTTTTGAATTTCTATAACGGGGATGGCATCCCTTTGCTTCCCCCCCTCAAAATGACCCCTCTATATATCTAATTATTACATATATCGAATTTACTAGCTGGCAAACAAGCTAACACTAAAGTACAGAAGACTTCATATGGGAATCTGTCTTTACCTACATATTGGTGTTGAGACCGAAAATCTCTGGCAGTGTGATGACGAGAACAGAAAGCTCTCTAAGAAGAAAGGGCACTGTGATCTGACAGGATATTTGAAGAGAGATGTTCAGCTGCAGGATAACTAGCCTGTGTGAATTGTGATGAAAGCATATTACGGTTAATGAGGACATTTGTGCTGAGTTACCTGTATAATATTGGGTGAGGCTTGACCAGATAACCTCCTGGTTCTGGGGTCCATGCAGTTTGCCTGTTTACTGCTATTATCTTTTTCTTCCGCGTCTGTGAATAAAGCATAAGAACATTGTCCTATGACATGCAAATAGACTGCACTTTTCCTCCCGGGCTATATACAGTGCAGGGAGTTTAAAATGTTGCCAGCTTTGGATCATAAGTAAAATGGCCTTTTTTTCCCCCACACTTATTTTCAAATGTCTACTAAAAACCAAGGCTATTTCGGAAAACAGTCGGTGAGTAATTATCGGCTTCGCTGTCAACATTGAGAGATTCCATCAGTTTGGTATCATGTATGCATAGCGTTTGTATAATTGCCCACATAAAATCTGACAACACTTGATATATCTTCTTGTATTTTGTGAATGTCGCCAAAATGTATGGTTTTCCCTTAGGGCAATGTATGAATACAATACAAAATACATGTCATATATTATAGGACTTATCACAAACACTCATTCTCATAATAAGTATTTAATATGTATGAACATGTTTGATTCCTCAGATAAATGCGCATATATAGGCTAAATGAGTAGCCTATGTAATTGCACAAAACCCTTCCAACCAGCGTACAGAGGACATATTCATTCTGCCGAGAAGCATTAACAAAGTCATACAAATGCTTGTATAGTATTTACTTATGCGCATATTTTTAAAAAGACTTGGGGAGCAAAGACAGAGAGAAACACGCACAGTTCGGTTCAGATATGCCATATGTACATACGAAAGGCTAAGACCTACCCCAGAAAATGATTTACACCAGAGCAAAACAGATGTTTTCCCCCACCAGACAATGCTGTGTAGTTATCAGCCTAAGGTGGCCAACGTCTTGCTTCATGGCCTCAGATGTACCTGAGGAAGACTGTGACCGCCGTTCACGCACTTGCTGTGTACCAATTGAACTGACAGATGTCTCAGGACCAGACAGACCTTCCCAATTTCAGCTCAAGGTAACCCCTAACTGCCACTGTACCGTACCATCTGTTCAACCTCATTAATTATTTATGGGCGTCCCCCTGTCCTTATATTTCCTTTCAAGAACTATGGACTCATGCACTCACAGTCATTCATTCATTCATTCATTAAGAAAAGCATGGAGGAATGAGCTGAGTACTCACTCAGTCTTGTATTCAAAATAGAGTCTTTGTGGAAAAAAACAAGACCTTGCTGTGCAAAAATATGACAGAGAAAAATAACACTATTTTGCACATCTCATTTGAAATGTGTAATTGCCAGTTACACTGCAGATAGCCTATGTCCATTATTAAATCCAAATCTGGTGGTTCAAAGTGTTTTCCGGGTTCAGGTTAAACATAATTCAACATGTCTCAGCCTGGATGAGTTAGAAAATGGTGAAATGAGTGATGTAAATTTTATCTAACAAATTCCCTCGTTGCAGGCCTCACAAATGCTTTAATCAGAGATGACTACGTAATGGTAAAGCAATATGAAATAGGCGTAATGAGATTCTTTTCTTAGGCTATAGGCCTAGTAGGCCTACCTTTAATATGGCCCTAGAAAGTATAGGTGACTTGTTGTATCACGAGTCACGACGAGATAGCAAGTAGCCGACATTTGCCCTATGAAACCAAACACTTCACCAAAGCCAATGTTTTCGTCTCATAATTATTTACTCATTAACGGCATCCCACTTATTGTTTGTTAATTACATTTTTATGTCCGCGAGGATATAAAGGAGCGTGCTGAAGCAGGCAGCACACGAATAAACGACGTTCTGACTATAACTGTCAGCTGCCATCTGGCGCCAGGGCAGAGAGAAATTGTGGAACGCAGACATTAACAGCCTGTTTCACTCGGAAAGCATTTGATACTCGTAAATACCAATGTCCTCTGCTTTCCCATCATCACCCTCTGTCGCTAACTGCGTAGCACGGTATCCGGGATTCATAATTTTACAACACGTCTCCGGATTTTTGTCCAGGGGCAAGGTCTGGTATACAATGTCATATATTGTTTAGTATATATCGATTGTTGCTACATTGTTGTTGGAGCGGCAATAAAGGAAGAGTGGCCTTTCCCACAACATGCTATTGGAAAGTGATAATGAGTGTTTAGGCCCGAGCAAAGTGTTGGTCTTTAGTCTTCTTTTTTCCCCAATATGTTTTATCTGTTGCCCCATAAGGTTACTTTATTTATTTACTTATTTATTTTATTATCTCTATTGTAGGGAGCATGTTTCTCAGACTGAGCTGAACGTGCATTGTCACATACAGTAGGCTACTGGTATTCTGTGGAGCTTAGATCAGTGCCATCATTGACAACCTACAAAAACACATTTTCTAAGTCCAAATTCTCATAGTCTAGATATTTCATGCCAAGGAATTCCATCATTGCATATTTGAAAGCAGCAAATTCCTAATACCATTTTGCTGAGGAATGACGTTTTTTATTGTGTCAACTGCCAATTTATAAAACCAAAAATAACTCAAAATTACTTTGTGACATATAGCCTAGTAATATAGAACACACAGCCTCGGGATACAGCGCACATCATGAGAGCTATCCGCGAGTTGTTGTTGCTCAGTTGAATTCAAAATAAATAAATAAATAAATATAATCACACTACAGTGCCTTTTTGACAGAGTAACCTTTCAGAAGAAATCTATTTAGGATGTCAACACTGCTTTTAAATAAAAGAATGATCACAGCCTTTACTTACAAAACAAAATGTAAACCATTGTTACAATTTACACTGGTTAAATTTCCTTCAGTGTTGTATCCACCGGTATGAATGTGTCTATTGCCTTGACAGTTGAAGCATCGACTCACTGAAATGCAATAAGACATTTTCTTCTCCCCTGAATTTCCCAGCCAGTGGAGAAAATTGCATTAAATGGATACAATTTTTATGCTGCCCAATATTATTTCGAAGCCACGAAACGCATAAAATCTGCGGACAGCTTGCAGGAACGGTGTTACATAATGAAGCAAACCATCGAGCCATGTCTCCTTCTCTTTTAGCAGGGGGGTAATCTTCCGCTCCTCTCAGATTGGGCCCTTAACTTCTGCGGCTCAATCTGCCTAGTTAAATTTATTTGTTTTGCTCTGGAAGGGAAAGTCATTTTTAATTGTGTTCTATCTAGCCCCTGAGGTATTTTTTGTCCTTTTTTAACCTTGGTTGTATTCTGCCTCTGTGTTGTTTATTCAGTTGCACTTGCAAGCTACCGTGCTGTAGCGTGCCCCCACTCCAAACTCTGCAGCAAAATTCTCAGTGCGAATTTAGCATTGACAAGTAATTGACTGATGTAGGCTATGTAAATACTTGTTTACAGTGGCCTATAAACCAAAAAATATGCCCAGCGCATATTAAGACGATGTAAATCATTAACCTTATCCTACCTGCCCCATATGGGCTGTACCGCCCACAGAATGGGGATAAAGCAACTATCCCCAAAGTATTGGCAGGGCAAATTAGACAGGACTCTTCGCTTTAAAACGAGCGCTGGGAAGGCCCCTGTTTCAAAATACCATTTGGGATGTTTAATTTTGCCTTCAAAGGTCTGATATTCCCCATTCAGTTTCATGGGACCTCCAGTGTTTTGCATGTACAGGCTTACTTCCTGGGCTTCACAGCTTAAGTTGGCTGAGGGCGTGCTTTCGTTATATAGTGTATAACCTAATAATGGCACATATTCAAATAAAATAGTATTTTACTACGGCCAAGACAGAAGTGAATTTTCAATGTGAAAAGTAGTCTTTCCTTAGAAACCCTTGTTGAATTTGACAGCTTTTAGATAATGCATAATTTTCTCTTCAGCGGTTGGAGATGAACCGTGTACCATAATTTTGCCACTAGCTGATGTGGATTTTGACAAATGAACTATGTGTACTATGAATAATTCCCTTGATATTTCATAGGCTTTGATAATTTGATACTTCAGTCTTGATGGTGTACTTGTGCCCTTGAAATACTGCCTTCGCCCAGGTATCTGTGTGCTGCCACAAAGTTATAAGGCTTTATCTAAGAGTAGTGCAAACGAGGCAGAAATAGCCTTTTCAGCGCAAACGGAAACTTTATCTCAGTGTTTTACCATGCAGGGCCCTTGTGAAATATGCACAAACAAGTAGCTGAAAGAAAGAAAGCAATATTGACAGCAAGCAAGCAGGTCATTTTAGGAAAGCACACATCAATTAGTGACTGTGGGCTTGTTTGTGTGCGTGTTCGTGCTGTATATTTTAATTAATTATCAATATTGTTCTACAGTTTTCTACAGTTATTTCCAGCATGAGTTGCATATAGATTTCCGACTCTGTTTGATTGGCAGTTCAGAGCAAACTCCCCATGGGAAAAGAAATAGGAATATGAATGCAAAAACAATTTCACCAGAATAGAAAATGATAACATTCTGTTCTTAAGATTTTTTTTCTTCTTCTCTAAAGCAGCGCTGGGAATAGGACAAACAGCTGCTGCATCTGGTGAAAACAGCATTGAATTTGTTGTACAGTCCCTCGCCACTGCGGATCTCCAGATTGCCATCGTTTGTATATGCAGTCAAAGGCTTGGCCCGATAATTAATATATAAACAAGAGAAGAGCCAGGAGAGCTCAAACTAGAAATGCTGTTGGAAGGCCAAGAGAGAGGCATCACTTTCAGAGCCAAACCCTACAGAGTTTATATATGCATTACACTTGACTTTTTATATCTGGCATGTGCTCTATCGCTTTCTCTCTCTCTCTCTCTCTTCCTCTTGCTCCCTTTACGTATTTCTCTCTTGTTCTCATTTCCTTAGTCTCGCACTCCCATCTCTCTTTGTCTCTCTTTCATTCTCTCCCTCTATTTTCATCTGGCAGTGTTCCATCCATCCCCTGTTTGAAAACAGACAAAACAGGGTCTATGCAGAATCCATTTTGTTTCGGGGGCTCATTGTGATCTGTCAATAGGGCCATTCAGTTAGACAGGGCCTGACTTGCGATAGGAGCAGTGTGTGACATTGGGCTGCTGTCTGCTGGGGGAACAGGAGTATCAAGCAAACTCCTGTAATGGTCAATTTCCCCTGAATTACAACTGGGCTACACACTGATGGGATGGTGCCAATGGTAATGACAATACAACATCATGCAAAGGATAAAAACAAAAGAAGACTAACTTGGATCTGTCATTCATTTTCTTGTCAAAACACTTAGGGCCTGATTTACTAAGACCTTTAGCTTGCGCAAAGCCTTTTAGCACACACAAAACTATAATAACACAACCAATGATTGGTGCAAAACAAATACCGCAACCAATCATTTGTCATGTTATTGGTTTTGCGTGTGCTAAAAGGTTTTGCACACGCTAAAGGTCTTAGTAAATCAGGCCCTAAATGGTGTTTCAGTCTTCGGACATTTTATTAACATTAGCTAAACAATAATAATGGTAATGCTTGAAATGCGTTCTATTTTTATGTGAAATAATTTGTAATAGATTTTCAGAAAACCGTGTTTTTTTTTTCTATGAATATGTTTTTATAATGCATATCTACAGTGCAAATATGGTTGTGCACCTACCTGTATGTTCCAAGCCATTCTTTTTTATATAACATTTGGGGTTTTGAGTGGTGATGGCAGGGTTATGTTGATCCTAAAAGACAGAAATTGAGCAAAAACTGAATTATCAGCGAAAAGCAAAGTTATGCACAACATTCACTGCATCGAACAGTAGGACAAATAATTCACTTCACCCTCATACTTTCCCCCTTGCATACGTTGCATTTCCCTAATACAAGACAAGATGTTGACAAGCAGATCCGCAAGGCCTCCGCTTTGATGCCAACACTCTATCTATCAGCCATTGATGTCCACGATAAATAAAATATGGTATTGTCATTCACCTTGAATTGCAAATGGATCCCTTTCAGTCTTGAAAGGAACACATCAACAGTTTCTTAAATGTTAAAATTACGATGTTGAAAACATTCCAGCGCTATTGAATATCATCCCGTCTGTGTGGAGAAAGAGGCAAAATGGCAGTGCGTCGCTTATTGACCTCTTGCAGCATAATTCAGCATAATTAAAGCGTTATGTTAGGTGCAGTCAGTTCTGAGATGGTAAGCTTAAAGGTTTTTGTTTCTTTCCGCAGGAGAAGAGGCTAAGCCCATGGAACAAACTTGAAGGAGCTTTGCTTGTAACAATAGACGCATTGCATACACGCTCAACAGTTTCTTTCTAAGCTTCACTTAGAAAGAAGTTACATACGTCGCTACAGTTACATCCCAACACCGCGGAGGAAGTTTTAAAGGGTGTTGAGAAACACTGAATAAATTACGGAAGCGTGAGTCATCGCCCCCTGATGATGTACAATCCAAGAGTACACGGGGAAAACAAGCGTGGATTGTTTAGAAACCACAGTCAGTGTTTTAATGCGGTCTAGAATCTGGAGACATGTATTTTGACAGGAAACAAGGCGGTGGAAAATGTTGGTATTAAAAAAAAGGAATACTGCTGATCTAGGAAACATCAGGGAAATGACACTTGCATCAAGTAGCAGCGCAGTGTAGCAGCAATGGAGCTGGCCTTGTAAGCCTGAAGGTACAGTTTTAAAAACCGACTGAGGCACTGTCATTGTACCCCTCAGCAAATGATTTACCTTGAATTGTTTCAATTGCTATCCAGCTGCATACATGTAGGTTGCATACAGGCTGAAGCCATGGACAAGCATGTTTCCTTTTTGGAGTTTTTGGAATGTAACATTTAGGGACAAATTGGAATAATACATTCTAAAAGGTACGGTTAGCTTGGTTCCTGCAGTGGGAGATTGTACTGAAGGCTATCTCCTTATTTAAAAATACTGCCAGTTTCAACCAGAAGCAGGCTTATGATAATATATTTTGTGATTGAAAATATACCACACGAGTGGCTATCAAACCAAAATGGTTTGGAATTACAGGAGTTATCTCAAAATGGATTCAACACTGGCTTCCAAAGAATTTTACTTAAAATCTTATTGAACTGAATTTTGTGCCTGAGCCAATTTCACAAAACTTTGGTCTGTTCTCTGCACACTGTTTAGGATTTACTCAAATAATTCAATAATGCATTTCAATATGATACAGAATTGTTCATAAGATTTCTACATGTGGACAATAATGATTTAAGGCAAAAACAATTTTATTGTTTTATGGGAGGAACTACATCTGAAAAGTACTGTGACCCAAGCCAAATGAAGTCAAGTGGATCTAGAAATTGTGCTGGCACTGTAAAACTGGATGGCGGAATACAGTGCATATAGAGTTTATGTACAGTATTTTCATGTGTACTCCGACTGGGAAAAACCCAACTCATCTTTTTTTTTTTTGCTGTAGCTTTCATTGTGCTTCCTCTACTGCATACTTGACAGGAACACATTATTTTTGTGTGGAGGGGTTGGTGCTTGGGCTGCGCAGCCAAAGTGCAAACCATTCCCAGGGTTGTAAAAGTTTGTAGATAGCATTTTGCTCCCCGTTTGTAGCAGCTTATCTCCCAGCGGGCAGTGTGCCCTCGCCGCCTTCATCTATAGAACACAATTTGACCCAGCGGCATAAAGCTAACAAGATGGTTTTGATTCATCCTGGCAGCCTAGAGCTCTCTGATTGGCTGGAGGGATCTTCAAAATAAAAACATGGTGAGAAAGAGTCATAATCATACATATAGCTTCAGGTGCCTTACCTGACAGGTGGAGTCCTTCGGGGGTGGGGCGTGGCAGGTGACGTCACACACCGCCGCCCTCTTCTGGAGGGGCAGCCAGCCGTTTTTCACGGAGGCCAGCGTGGAGATCCTCACCGGCTGGGCCCGAGGCGCGCTCCGGAAGCGGGCCGTCTCCCATTGGCCGGGAGGGGCGAGGAGCTCCTCCTCACTGCCCGGCGGAGTCTCGTTCCGTCCGACGGGCCTGTGGGGGGCGCGGTCCCGCCCGCGGCCCGGGTAATGCCGAAAAGGGGCCCCGCCCTGCAGGGTGGGCATGGAGACGGTCCGGTCGGAGAGAGGCGGCATCTTGGCGCAGGCGGGAGCGATACCCTGTGCGGTCTCCAGTTGCTGAAGCCAGCCCTCCACCCCGATTCCCCCGATGCAGCTCTGGGGTCTCGGGACTTGGGGTATGACCTCCACCGCCGACACCAGGCTCTCCCAATAGCTTTCATCCCCAGACCTCCTCCAGCCCGGCCCTCTGCTGCGACGTCCATCTGACGTCTCCTCCACTCGTCTGGGGGACTCCGATAATCGTCCCCAGCGCTCCAGTTTCACCTCCATAACAGCCTCTTGCCGAAACTATTCTCTCCCAAAGAGTTCCCGTGGATACTTGACCGCAGAATGACTTTTCCAAAAGCCCTGGTTCCAAAAGTCTTGTGTCCACAAGCAATCAGCAATCAGTCAAATGCATGGCTTAATTAGTTTTGAAAGCAAAAAGGGTAGAAAACCTGTTGACATCTACACATTACCAAATAACAAAATGTACTGTAAATCATGTATTATTCACATTCTCTCATTATATATGCAGAGGTTTTAATGCACCTTTTTAGAAATGTACTCAAATTTTTTTCACATACATTATTTGCACAATCCAAACACGAGAGCAATGCACAACGATGAGAGGAAACGGCGGCTATTCACCAAAAGGTTCCAGTTGTGCGCGCGTCCAGAGATCCAGTCATCCAAAGTAAAACGGCTCACTGTAAAGGACAACTTTTATATGAAGACCGCTAAAATTAACCGTCGAGACTTCAGCCCAGGAAGGAATTGTTATTATTGCTTTTTTATCTTTCAATCACAGAGTCATTTCGGCTGCAGCTTCAGAGGAAGAAGATGCGACTGGTGGCACTTTTGCCAGTAGATGATGACTATAGCTGTGGCATCTGTGAATGAACAAAAGAGTGATGGAGCACGAGGGACGAAACAACCTCAAGAGGAGCAGGGGGGTGCTTAAGCCTGAGGATATTTTTTCAGACTAGATAGACCATGTGACATTTAGAAATACAAGTCTTGGGGCCCTGTTTATACAGAGTACAAACCATTTTGAACCTTTTGTTTAATATAATATTTTTTTTAAATAAGACTCCTTGTTCTGGAAATCCACAGACAATGTGAATCGTGGCAAAGTTGGTAACCTTATCCTGGCGAAAATAAATAAATGAATAGAAAATAATAAGTAAAAAAATCTTTTTGGCGAGAAAAAAAACAACTTCCACTGTGTTTGACCTTCTGTTACTTTGTTTCTGCAGAGTAATTCTGACTCTTTGAAAACAAACTCCTAAGGGCTAGTGTACAGTAGAGACCAGGATTATGCCCGTAGTCAAAGAGGTTAGAGAACAATCATCATTTTCGGGCTTGTGTTCAAAAAGGTGCTTGAGAAGGGGTTAAATATAGTTGCTTTATATAGTGATCACGCTCCATGGGAGTTTTTCAGGCGCAATGCATGCGAAACATTCTCGTAACTTTTGAATTTCTTACTTTCTTTCCCTAGCAGGAACCAAATGGCAGGGGTCAAAGGGTGCGCAACAAGTCTCCTGGAAGAAGGTAAGAATGTACATAAAAAAAGATTAAAGACTGTGTTTGGGAGGACTAATTGAATCCTATTAAGAGTGTGGATAATGACATTTTCGGTTCAAACTTCTACAGGTCAGTGGATGAATAACTTTTCATTTTCACATGTATTATTAAGTTAAGAATTGAGAATAAAGGTTTTTTTAATTAACCTCAAATACCTTAAACAGTTTTGACTGTAATATTTCAAATATATTTCAGACAGTCTACGGAGATCTACTCTCAAAAATAAGACTATAAGACTATGCCATAGTGGACAGAATACATATGATGTGACTTTGCAAGACTGATGAAGGCATGACAGCCAAAATGTCCGTCCACACTGAATATAACATATTAAAAAAACCCCATAGTCTTATTTTGAGTTCAACCTCGCCTTTCTCCAGATTCAGGTTTTATGTGCATGTCATTCATTCATTCAAATTCATTGTTTACCTTTTTTGGGTGGGAACAATTGTGTTTTCTGTACTAATATTATTCTTGATTACACCAAGCCAAGGCTTATTTCATCAGAATTAATAAATTAAAATGTACAAATTCTGCATACACTAAAATAGCAGATACAGATAGGCCCTTCTGGAGTACGACTGAGAGTGGTGCGCTGCACGTGTCCTGGTTCTCACAGAGGGAATTTTGTTTTGACTTCAGATCTTGTGATCAGACATTAGATCACCCGCTGACATCCTCAAGCCTGGATCTTAGGCGTGTGATCCCTACGAGGACGGGGCAATGAAGTGCGCCGCGAGCATTCGACAAATTACTTCGCCGGCTTTTCGTCTGTGTCACGGTGACACAAATGGCAGTTTTGCAAATTAGCGTTAGGTCCGTATAAAACATAAATGTATTTGGACCGCAAGCTGAAGTCGATTGTTCTGCGGTGCTTTCGCGCGCACCCCCTCAGTCCACCAATTTGTCACACGATCCTTTTGAAAATAATTTGCTCATGACAGGAACACAAAAACGCAGCAATCCCCTTGCAGTTTAATAGGCTAATATTCGGCTTACACTGCATTTCGAGCTGGATAAAGATAGCAAAGCTCCCCTTTTCTCAAATCAAAATGTCAGCCCTAATCATTGGAATGAGATAAATCCATTCATGCATTAATAACGATTTATGGGTCAGTTAATTATTATCTACTACTGTTTAAGGAAGCACACTCCATCTGTCTCTCCTGCCCTTTTCATCCCTTTCCTTTAAAAAAAAAAAAAAGATTATCTTATTAAATATATTTATGCGCAGCTTTCAGAGCTTTCAAAAAGCCACATAAAAAGGTATGTCAAGGAAGGAATAAGTCCAGTACTCTCTGAGAAGGATTAAGGGATATCTGTGTAATGTAATGCAACAATTTTTACCTTTCCATGCAGGCAGAAGGTTTAGCTACACATTACTGTTTGTCCGTGGAAAGACAACACCATGAGACACATAATATGTGGCTGCTGGATGGCCCATTTGGTTAAGGCACAACACTGGTGCACGGATGAGCCTCACGGCCTCGGATCGAATCCGAACCGTTCCAGTGCCAACTGTGGCCGGTAGCTCCACGGGGCAATTGGAGGGAGAGACCTCAAAGCTGCTGGACCGTCAGGTGCCTGTAGAATGCAGTGAGAGCCGCATATGAATGGTCTTCCTCCCGTTCTGCTCTATGCGAGCTAGCTGCAATCCAAAGAAGCAACTGGCGACACCACGTGTTTCGGAGAACTGTACATAATTACACTCGCCCTAATTGGCAGCGGGGTTCGCGCATGTACACGGCAGCGGTGGCAGACGATTGGCCTTTCCAAACTGTAATGTTGGATATACCCGGCCCCACGTTGGGTGCCAAATAAAAAATAATAAGAACCATAATATTCAGATTATAATGGTAAAAAAAGTGTTTGTTTACCGGGACATTGCTCGGACATAAGTATTTGTCTTAAAATCGTACATTTAAGCATTTCCAAAGAAGAGATTGGTTTTTAAGTTTTTTTTTAACTTGCCAGAATAGATGTTATTTGTGCTTGTCTGACGGCAGCAGAAAAACAATTTGAAATGCTAAAGCCAGAGGAATTAGGAGAGTGGGCAGGGTGGCAGGTGGTCTGTTTGTGAGGCGGCACAAAGAGGAGAGGGTTCGACAAGGAAGACGGGGTGTGTGTGGGTGTGGTCGACCGGGGGTGGGGGGGTTGGGGGCACAGCAGGGCTGGTAGACTCTGCAGTAAGGAAGCTGAAGAGCCAAAGCACATCAGCAACTTCGGAAAACGCAGTGAGGCCGTCTGCAGTGAGAAAGGTTGAAAGTGAAAGGAGAGGGGGAGGGAGTTTGAAAAGGGAGGGGAGGGGAGGGGTGGAGTGTTTGCCGCGGCCTGGATTTTATCCTGGAAGAAAAACGTTTTTGAAGCAGTGAGAGAAAATGAGTTGTTGGAGGGGAGACATTGAAAGAGAGTTCAGTCAGCGTCTGTGGATTTCCTCCACTCCCTCTCTGGGGACTGTAGCTTGACAGAAAAACACCAGAGAGGTGCCGGTTGGATCTGGGTGCTTGCGCAGACCAGGATGAAAGGTGGCAAAGAGTGTCAAAACAGTGACGCTGGGTTTTGTTATTTTAGTTTCTCTATGTGATTATGAAGCAGAAGCTATAGCTTCCGCACCACAGGCCCTCGTGAAGTCTTTCTGATTGACTAATTGGTCTGAAAAAAATAGGCTGCCGAGAACTGTCATTGTCAGGATAAAAATCATTTCCCCAGGTAAAACAGGAATGCATAATGGGGATACTTTTCTTTAACAGAAATATGGGAGTCAATACAGAGTACAGACAAGACTGCAGAGGAAAGGGTGGAGGAAGACAGGTTTAGTAGATCATAGAAAAAAAAATGACAGCCGGCATAGCGGCAACCGGGGAGAGTGAGTGTCATGCAATGCCCTCTGGTGGTCACATCGCTGAACTTTGCCGCGTTAATTTGACATTTTACACCGAGAATTTGCAAAATTCAATGAAAGATACATAATCACACCAGGCTGTCTGGGATGGAATTATGCTCAGCACTATTTAATTCCAGGAAGAGCATTTATCTGAGCTGAAGGGAAATTTAATAGCACTAAAATTCAGTCTTTATGGTTGCATTGGGGAACCTGACATCACACACAATGAGGCGACGGCGGTAAATGTATAGGCAGGGGATGGGTCATTTTTCTCAGTAAAGATGTTTGGGAAGGCGTCACAAAATTAATTTCAGGCAGAGTTTGTTGTTGTTCATTGGGTATATCACTGATGTTGTTCAGCACTTTCATAGACTAGGAGACATATTCAGTTCAGAATACAACCTTTATATGTAACATTTGTATACAAGCAGGCTACAAAAAAGAAAGAAAAGCTTAGTTTCTTTGTGCATCACAGACTGTGCATAAGCCTGTTAGAACATCGGCAGCCTCACTGAGCCTGTATTAATTGCTACAGAAAAATGCTCTGCAGGGAATGCAATAGACAATGACACAATGCATACTAATGTGCACTGAAAGAAAGCGATCTTAAAGCCTATAGCCTTTATGGTTAATTTGCATAAAGCAGGTATGTGAGTATCACGCCTCAAAATTCAAAGTAGGCGCAGAATGATACGGCAAAGCGGATAGGTCTGTGTTTTTAAAGGTAGATTTCCTATAGCTGTGATATTAGAAAATCACCAGAAAACAATCAAGTGCCGTGATTTGGAATGGAGTCTGGATTAAATCTTGTTTTGGGCAACCCCAGAAATTTACTAAAATCATTACCATCTGCTGTTTATCTCATTACATCCCACATGGAATCAGCTTCATAACACACATACTGTCATAGGAAATCTGACATGCAAATACAATAATGAAGAGATAATTGTGTATAAAAGCCTGTTGCTAGTGGCAACAACAATTTCCAGAAGCCATTTAAAATTAACAAATTGTGGCAGCTAATCTGTAGTAGGCTACGTGCCTGCATTTCCCCAAGTGATTGTGATTTTGATTTTCTTAAAGGTGAATTCAATTTTGTTCATTGTAACTTTATAAATCCATTATTCGATGTAGCAGTGAATATATTTACTTTGTTATGGTGGTGGTATGGTATATGCTGTCAGGATTCAATGGTCAATTTTCAAAAAATAAATTTTTAAAACGGTTTTTTCCCCCCCCTCCTGGTTGGAACCATTGATTTTCTTTATCTCACGAATAATAAAAGAAAAACGACATAACCTTAAATGACTCATAAACTAGTTTGAGTACTGTCATACTCGTTTTCACGGTGACGCGTTACACCACATGACAAAAAAGTTTTGGCCTGTTCTCATTGTAGCGCCCCCTTGTGGTTCTCCCTGTTACTGGTGGAAAATGGCGGCTCGGTGTGCTTCTCGGCACAAATAGTAAAGACAAAAAAGGCAGGAAAAAACTGGAGAATCATACAAGGAAATACAACAGCTACACATCAACTAAAAGAAAGTTTTGTCTAACTTGTAATAATGTCTCGTTGGGTCCCCACGAAAAAGGAAAAGTACGGTGTCGGTGAGTAAGATTGAAACTTGCGTGTTCCACAAGCGGATAGCATCCGATTGCACAAGTTTTTGGGAAGAATGGTGATTATGATATATTCTCGCACTTTCCCATCTAGAGCTCCCCATAGTGTCCGGAAAAGGCCTGAAGTGTCGTCTAGCAACTTTTCTTGGATTACCGATAATGCAAATATGAGTTGGGTTGCTTTTCTTTGACCAACAGTGAGTTTTGAATCTATGCAAAGCAGGGAAAGCCTTGTCTTTGTAAGTTAATAACACTAGACGTGCTTTGGGAATTGACAGAGGCGCGCCTATAGCAGCAACACTGTATCCTGCGCGGCTGGGCCTCCGCTGGATTAGTCACGACTAAGAACATGTAGAGCTTGATCACGGGCACATTTACCCAACTAAAAAGTAGCCAAAATGTATACTTAAATCGTTGTCTGTTTTTTTTTCTTCCAGCCGTAGAGGCACCGCCTGTTAGAGTTAATGTGCATGTGCTGTTCACAGAGGCGATCGCATTTCAGTCCATTTATTTATTTGTAAATCACGCATTTTAGTTTGTGCAAAACGCTATTTTGACACAGATTTATGAAGTTTGAGAATTGTGTCAGTGTTCAGTGATTGCAGTTAAATAAGATCGACTCCAAACTGAATCAAGTATCGATTCTTCTGTACTGACGCGCTTGGCTGGCACATAATCCCGTACTTTCTGATGCGCTGAAATATGTATTTAAGACCCTTCTCCTGTTTAAAAAAAGAACAATCGTGTTCTTTCAGAAAGCAACGGCAGACAGACTAAGTGTAGTGTAAATGGAGTTTGAGCTTTTCATCATCAAGGCTGTATTGAGGTTTTGGAGTGATGTTAATATTTTAAACTAATCGGTGTTCATGCTTGCTAACCTGCCTCCCAAAGCAAATTAAGGCGGCTAACAAGACAATAGACATCTCAGAGCATGCCCTTATGGAAAAAGACTATACTGCAGTATATTGTAAATATATCAAAATTATCTTCACAATATATTTTAAATATACTGCAGTATATTACATTTCCATAAGGACACTGCCACTACAGTTTGGTACTTTTTGTAATTGTGATATACTTCCTCATTCTTTCCGTTCTGAAAGGAGACGGAAAACTATTTCACAGGGTCAAGACTTAATTGTTTTGTTTATCAGCAAAGTATGGTAATAATGCGCCATCTAAAGTAGGTAGATAACTCGTATGTAAAAAGGAAATTGTGGTAAGTACCTAGTGCATTACTGACGTAGATAATATACCACAGCCTCTCAAAATAACCTAGCGGCATTTGTGTATGTTGTATTGTCAGCGCAGCAAGCTGTAGTATCTACGCATCATATTGATGTATTTATGGGTGCTAGTATGACTATGAGGCTCAAGTGCACACAATACTATGGATGGGATTAAGAGGACGCGGAACAGATTGATGTGTACGACTCAGTGCTGTGTTTAGATGTGATCCCCTTGGGAGGAAAAACAAGGAGAGAAGTTTGTTGTTCAGTTTTCACTTCACGCCGCACAGTGGCTATCCTCCTGTTTCAGCTGTGCTTCTGGGACAGGCTGCCTCTGCGGGCTGATCTATGGCCTTTCAGATTCCAGTACGTGTAGAAAGGCTGGGTGTGGTCAGAAATGTAATGGTAGACGCCATCAAAGGTTACGGCTGGGTCAGTTTGTGGGAAGTACACCAAAGGACACACCTGAAAGTGCCATCTCCTTCTCTATTAGTCAATTTTTTTCTTTTTCTTGTTTTGGAAGGTCAAGGGAGACCTGGAGATTGAATATATATTGAAATATGTTGCCAAGATGATAACGGTCAGTAGTCAGTATTTCTGTTCACTTGATGGAAGCAATAATAACTCCTGTGAGCTGTCTGCATGCCGTGCCATGTTTTAAAATAGCTTTTATCTTGGGAGCAGTATACAGTATGCGGACTCTACTTTATCTATTACGATTTGGTGCTTGTCTGGCACCTGTTGAGATTTTGGACGCGAGAGCTTTTATTCCTTCTTGCCTTAAAGGTAGACCTGGAGAGTTTTCATGGCCTTTTCTCTGTGGATGAAGTGGGAAAAGCCCACAGCATTGCAGATGATGAATGATGACTGTGGCCCCATTAACCTTCATTAGATTTTTTTTTTGGAGGGAAAATGAAGGCGATGCTTGGCAGAGCCACGCACACAATTTAATTGTTTTCGGTTTGACTCTCACTTCTTCTAAGTTGAGAGCTTTTGGAGTTTCGGGGGCCGAAGGTCTACAAAAGAAAAAGGTTTGAGGAACCGAGGAAAGGGAAAAAACGGTAGATGGGTCAAAATTCAAAAACCCTTACGCTTTACCTGAAATTTAAAGAGTAGGGGGCTAGATTTTCTCTCAGCTTCCAAATGAGCACCACCATCCCCTCTCAAAGGGTGAGCCAGCTTGCTGGATTCTCTGTGTACAACCAATGGAAATTGTAATGGAAGAATTTTCTCCCTAAAATAAGCCTTAGCTATGTGGACTTTATTTAACAGTACATTCTAATACACAGGTTGATTGATGGATTGCAACCAAAGCTCATTTCGTCGACGTTTGGTTAGATAGACAAATGGAAGAATGGAACAGATCACAGATGGCCAACAGACATTTTTATCTCCTTAAAAGGTCATTAGACAGTGACGTGATTTTAACAGTCCCATCCTCCTCCAAACATTTTCGTTGAGTTCATACAGGTGATACTATAAAGCTGTTCAGCATGTTGTTATTGGGAAGTATACATTGGTTCGGAGCTTGTTACTAATACCACTGCTAAAAAGTTGTGGTTTTGTTAATAAAGGGATTAGGTAGTTTGTAGTTATAAGGAAAATGCATTTATATTACAAGTTATTTTTGGGTTAAAATGTTTCAGAGTAACCAGTGTTGACATGCTGAAAACCTTCCTTTGAAACACAAGTTAGTTAATCATGCCTATTTTACTGGTAATGATTTGGTTAGCGTTACTTGTCAATGACAACAGCCGTAATATTCCATGAAGTGCGCAGAATCCTTGACATTTATCTGCATGTTCATTATCAAAATGAATGAAACGGTTATATCTGTTGCGAACTCAATTAAATCAATCTTTCACCTTTTGTGATGAATTCACACGCGTTGTTCGCTTCCCATTTTGTCTGAACTGCCACATGTTTCTATCGAAAGTAGGCTATGGCACTTTTTCTAACGTGGAAAATAACTATTTGCGTCTATTTGGAAGCTGTGTGTGTGGAGTTAGTTTTTTGAGGGGAGAAAGTTCAGTTGATGTTGTTAAATAATGCACCTTGCGCTTCAGTCTTGAAGCCATGATTCCATGTAAGTCCTTAGAAGAGTCTGTGTCTATAGTGCTCCTTTTTAGTGATTATTTCAAATGGCTTTCAAGTCCAGAGGTTATCCTTTATTGTGGTTGCAGGTAAGCTCAAGGGCCAGAGAGAGAGTGAGAGTGAGTAGTCCAGCTGAGGAATGCCCCAAGCAGGCTAGATTTATGCTTGCTAATTTATGCTTTCCAAGTGATTTATTTCAGTTTGTCATTACACAAATAATTAAGAAAGAAAACAAAACGGTAAATGATTTTAATAATTTTACTGGTTGATTCTCGTAATATCTTGGTAAGTGATCTTAACAGTTAAATTCGTAAACGCGCAGTGTGCGCCTGGATGTAGCCGGAGCTGAAATCTCACAGGGGTAACAGGTTTTTCCGTGAAAAGCTTTTAGCTTTTTCACCTCGTGCTTTGGAATTTCAGCATTTGAAATCTCTGTCCTTTCATTCAGACGTGGGAATCGTGCACTGTTTTTAAAGGCCATCTCTGGAGACGTACGTCTTACCTCAAGGCAAAACAAAACCATGAACTTCCGGTGACTCTGAACGTCCCAAATTCCACAGAAATGTTTTGAATGCTGCTTCTTGCTTTGGATTTTCTTGCCGTTCTTAAGCCCTCCCTTGGGGTTTATGCATGGGGCTGTCTCAGTTAAGTATAGACCAAAGGGAAACCGGCTGGATCTTAGGTTCCTCGTGTGTGAATCGGTAACCCGCGCGCGGTAGTGAGAGATTCTCTCGTTTATCGGATGTAACCGCACTCCGAGGTGTATTTTGATGGATGAATGTCTGCCGGCTTGTCTATGTCTGACAAAGCCGGAAAAGATCAAAACGAATGCCCAAAAAGTGTGGCGCTTCAGCCAATTTAACAGTGCAAATCAAGTGCAAAAAAAAAAAAAAGCGTTCAGGAACGTCATCATTTTAAATAAAAAAAATTATAACTAAATAACTAAAATGAATAGAAGGTAAATTAATGTTTCAGTGTATTCATTTAATGTTTCAAATCTCTTCCTTAAGCTGTATGGTAAATGCAGCAGTGAAAAGATGCTGCTGCTTCTGAGGGCAACTTCTGAAACCTGTTCGTCTGGAGGCCAGAAAGGTGACTGCATAACAGCTGTCGTATGCACCCTGCGGAATTTTATTTTTCTTTGCTGAGGGTTTAACGGCGTAATCGTATAATGCCCCCGTACATGTGCTGTACTTAATCTTTGGACACCTTGTACGCCCTGGTGATCATTCGAGGTCTAAGTATGCTTCATATAATTTTATTTATAGGGCAAAAAAAAAAAGCAGTTGCCAGTCACTGGACAATCACGAATTTGGTTTTTCATACTCTTTGTGCATTGAGGAGCGTGTATTTTTGGCTGTTGAAGCACAGCCTTGGCTATTTAAGCCTGCGGTTTGTGTGATAAGGAAATGCCTCTTCCTGTGGTTCAGTTCCTGCACATGAAGTTCCTGCTATGCAGCTGTGACTCCGGCCAGGACAAAGGGAGCATTTCCCATAACAAAGGGCACTGCAACCATCACACATGCTGTGTGTGAGTGTGAGTGTGTGAGAGAGAGAGAGAGTGTGTGCATGCGTGCCTGCGTGCGTGCGTGCGTGTGAGAGAGAGAGTGTGTGTGTGTGTGTGTGTGTGTGAGTGAGAGAGAGTGTGTGTGCGTGCATGTGTGTGTGTGTGTGTGAGAGAGAGAGAGAGTGAGTGTGTGTGTGTGTGTGTGTGTGTGTGAGAGAGAGAGAGAGAGAGAGAGAGAGAGTGTGTGCATGCGTGCCTGCGTGCGTGCGTGCGTGTGAGAGAGAGAGTGTGTGTGTGTGTGTGTGTGTTGTGAGTGAGAGAGAGTGTGTGTGCGTGCATGTGTGTGTGTGTGTGTGAGAGAGAGAGAGAGAGAGAGAGAGAGAGTGTGTGCATGCGTGCCTGCGTGCGTGCGTGCGTGTGAGAGAGAGAGTGTGTGTGTGTGTGTGTGTGAGAGAGAGAGAGAGAGAGAGAGAGAGAGTGTGTGCATGCGTGCCTGCGTGCGTGCGTGCGTGTGAGAGAGAGAGTGTGTGTGTGTGTGTGTGTGTGTGTGAGTGAGAGAGAGTGTGTGTGCGTGCATGTGTGTGTGTGTGTGTGAGAGAGAGAGAGAGAGTGAGTGTGTGTGTGTGTGTGTGTGTGTGTGAGAGAGAGAGAGAGAGATTTCACATTTTTCTATTAAATTTGGAATAGCTGGGGGGTAGGTTTAACACTAAATCTTTTATTAAAGGTTAAAGTCCATAAAGCATTTGATCTCTCTGGGGGTGGAGAGGAACTTCTTCATTGCTTTCTGATAATGGAACTTGGGGACTGTAGGACATTAATGGCGATCCTCATGCAAAATGGAAAGTGCTTTTAAGTGACAATGGCATGTAAAAGTTTGTATTAAAGTTGGCAATAGTTAATCTTAAAGGTTATTACACTTGACATATATCAGTTTAAAGGACTGAGCTTTTCCTTTACATTCATTTGAAATGGACTGACAGGGTTAAAATCCATCAAAATCAATTTTTTCCCCGTCAATAATTCCGGAAGATCATCAGTCAAAATGTCAGATGACCTAAGGTTGCAAAAATACACTTTATACCAAAAATTATATGCAAGTATGAATATTCCTATTATTTAAAATGGATTCTGAAATAACCTAATGAATATTTTCTCAAACTGTCATGGTGTAATGATGGTGCATTAATATGAATGTGGTTTAAATATTGAGGGCCCCATATTTTAATTGGCTCGCATCGCATGGTCGCAGAAAGAAAGATGAAAGGTAATCTGCAATGACATCATTAACTTGCACAGTATTCTTTTTGTTGTGGCTCTCAGATTTCACACTTATTCGTTATCTAACAGACAAACCAGCCGGTTTGTTGGCTCGCTGCAGTGACTCCTGTGACGACCTACGTAGCTAGCTAGAACTTCTGTTCACGATGAACATGTGCCTGTTGTCACCCAATCTAATTTGTCCTCTTTAAAAGCGTTGCTCCATTTGATCGGAAATAGGCTTAATTCCCTGGCGTGACGTGTCGTATTGTTGTGACTCGTATTGGGGGGAACTCTTCTCTCCTACCCCAGACGGCTGCCTTTTAAGAAGGCGTCGACAAGCAGCCAGAGTTCTGTTCCTATTGGTAACAACTCCCGTCTTATCGGAACAATTAATTTCCTTGTCTGTCAAAATGACGAATGACTTATTTTTTTCCCGTCACGGCATCAAATAATTTGGTAAACGATCGGTAAACGGAAGCCCTGCACAGGGAGCCTGTAGAGTTCGCTTCCCATTTTGAACACGCGAGATTGAGAACAGTGATGACGGCAAAGTGGCGGGCAGCACAGTAGACGAACTAAAAGTTTGAAAGCGACAAAAGTTGGGGAAATGTTACTCGTGATGAATAAGTACAATGGACCGGTATGTTTGCTTCTAACGCCAGCCCAGGATTACCTTGTTTGTTGTGGAACCTCAATTTCTTAAAAGGTTAATCAATTTCCGAGGATCGGTATACAGTATAAACTCTGCAATGGTTGTCCGTGGTCCTATACAAAATGGGGGAAAAAATGTTGTCATGGCGTGAACCAGGCAGTTTCTCAGTGATTATTGCTTATTGTCAGAGTATTTTATGAATGAAATGGGGAAGGGGGGCGGGGGGTAATTGTGCTACGGTGAGGGCTTGGTAGGGAGGGCACCCCTATAATGGCTATTGAGGGGGGAACACTGCATTGAGCCTGTACGGTTTGTCTACCAAATAACTAGTGTATTGCCTTGCATAATTACTAAAGACCCTTCGAATAGCGCTCACCACTGCTGCCTGTGTGCCGTGTATTCCCGTTATCCATTTTGAATTCTCTATGCAGCCTTTAAAAGTTTCATTGAAGCAAGGCTGTTTAATGTGGGGGTGGGGGGTGGGGGGGGGGGGGGGGGGGAGGGGGGGGGAATCATAAATAAAATGAAGACCTCAGCAGTTTAACAAATAAAAAGGGTCATTCAGTTTTAATGGGCCTTTCTTGTTTGCATTGCTACTGCAGTCGTGGGGTTCCTGATGTGATGAATATGCCTTTGTCTTATGTCCGCTTAGGACTGAAATCGAGCGGTTTTGAGTAATAGAAAAGTGTTACCCTAAAGAATGTTACCAACTGTTCTTCATTTTAATTTGGTAACATTCCATCCCAATAATTTACAAGCATGCGTACATGTGAGTTATATATGCGCAGATACTGTATTTATGCAGAGGTGAGTAGGTACTGGTGTTTTCTAATGAGGTAGTCAGCCAGATTCTGCCTGAACCCCAGAGAAGATTATCTGGGAAAATGGCTGAATTGACAAGAGGCAATGAAACACTTTTCCTTAAGTGCAGTAATGCTGCTGCAGAGAAAAAGTAGGAGAGAGAGAGAGAGAGAGGAGGCAGAAAGGGGAGGGCGAATAACAAAGGAATATCGTTTTCTGTCACGAGAGTAAAAAAGGATTTTTAATCAGACTGAGCTCTCCATTAAAGCCGGGAGCCGTTTATGAGCTTCTGTTTGGCTCCGTGAGAGGAAAACTGAGCACTACTGCAGATTGCATGCAACTGGCGGGCGGGCGGGGGGGGGGGGGAGCAGAGAGAACGAAGACGACGGCGTTGGGCTGCGGGGGGACGTCGAACGGCGCATTTATTTAAAGAACCGCGCAGCCTTCTGAACGCACCTGAACTGCTGTGCCGCACTAGGTCTTGCCCCATGGCCTCTTCCATCCTCCCCTTTCACCATGTTTTTAATAGGTCGGGCCCCTAGACTTGTAGGCTTCACAAGTATTTACGAGTGCGTCTTTTTTTTTGACACACGCCCTTGTTAGCAGGCAGCATTAGCGGAGAAAGTTTCCATATTTTCTTTTTCTCGGAGTGCAAAGCCCTGGATCAGCTGTGTGGGCTCATAAACAAAGAGCCTGTCTTGCCTTGTAAATCTCCTCAAAATGAGTCGATGTGTTGACGATCCCTGGCGGGTCTGCGCGCGCTGTGAGATGGTGTTGGTTTCGCTGCACAGTAGCCATGAATACAGATGCCCTGCAGCCACCGAGGAGAAACGGCCGATTTCAGTTTGAGCAGATTCTTGCTTTGCGACTCGAGGCGCGGGGGAAAGTTCGCGGTTTGCCTCGTATTAGGGGTCGTGCGATAGACCCGTTTGCTCTTTCCCTGACCCTCATCACATTCGGCGGTATAGGTTAGAAGTACCCATGTTAAATGAGCCGTTGAATTATTGAGGGGACTGAGGCTTGGGGACGGAGCGGGTCTTATCCCAGAGTAAATTACCGGAGCAGTGCGGTGCTTTTCTGAACCCCCACAGCTGCAGAAGCTGGTTCCTGATTCGCACACCTGATCGCTGAGATTTTCATTTTCATCCCACTGCAGTGCAGTTTTCCTTAACTCTCAAATTTAAGCTCGTTTTTTTTTTTCCCTTTCTTGTCTTCACACTACATAATGTTGAGCAAAGCTGTGTAAATAATGTAATACAATTGGCTAAATTGTTTAGATTTGAGAACCTGCCGAAATGGGAGGATTGAATCGGACCCTTAATCGCCTTCCACTGACCCACTTCGACGAAGAAAGCGAGCATCGAGTGAAAAGCCGCTATGGCTGAGGCTTTCTCACGCCATCTGTTATGTTACACGCTCTCCATCGCGGAGGCCTTCCGAATTTCAGTGATAGGCTGGGAGCCGTTTCGATTAATGACGCACACGCTACATGCAGCACAATGACCAATAAACCTGTTGGAGCTCGGTATTCAGGAAACGTGAATGACGTAGGTCGAAATCCAGTACATCTGCGTGTTTGACGTGAATGAAATGAACAAAATGGCGTACAAAACTGTAAATGCAAAACGGTTTCTTCTGTTAGGGGGGGAAAAAAAAAGTGGAAGTTACTCATTTTTCTTAAGTCCTCAAATCATTCTCCGCTCTTCTCCCCGAAATGCGCCTGGCAGCTTTATCGCCGTCGTCTTTGCAAGTCAGCATCGGCGCGTGTGTCGTTTCTTGCATTGTAAATGCGTCAGCAGCGCCCAGCTGCCTCAGGTTTGCTGAGCGATTCTCCCCAGTAAGACAAATGGCAGTTGCTTTATTTAATCGTGAAAATAATCCCGTGCCGCTGCCCGTTTGGCTCCCTGCTGAAATAAAAGTTCAAGGCTTACGCACGCGGACCGCATCGCCGTTTAGGACGGAGGCCTGCACGCCCGAAGAAAGTAAGATGTCAGCTGGCCAGACAAATTAGGCCCAGGCTTTGGATTATGTGTGTTTTTTTTGTTTGTCCGTGGAAGGTCCCTCTGAAATAATAGAACATGGAATTCATCAACCTGGGGATTAGCCTGACGCGCCGAGTTTAAATGGCAATGAAGTAACGTCAGTGCTGTTCTTTACCCTGAGGGCAGGGTAATGGTTTGGTTGTAAAATGCTTTTTGTTTCACTTTTGAAATTTGGACATTTTATTTTTCTAGTCAGAGTGCTCCGAACCACGGATTTATAATTGTGACACAGCATAGTACATGCATGTCATTTAGGTTCCTGTAAAAATCTAGCAATTACCTTCACCCCATGTATGTGCAATGAGTCACTGTCATCTTCAAACGTCGACTATTTTCCATACCATGTACTTGATGCCTGTTAGAAATTTAAGTGGTGTCTGTGTGTGTGTGTGAGAGAGAGATAATAAGTGACAGAAAATGAATACAAATGCAAGCACCTTGTCACAAAGATTTTCCTGAGAGAACACACGATCACACCGCGTAGCATGTCTCTGTGTTGAGAGCAGTGAGACGTATGAAGTGTCTGTTGGACACACCTGCGGTGTGTGAGATTACAAGTGGCCTTGACTCCCTGGGCCTTTCTCCAGCCCCTCTCCATTTACCCATCATGCACTGCAGCTCCTCTATTGTTTGAGATCTGACTACTAATGAGCTGCTGGACAGATGGATAATGCAGTGTTCTGCATCCGTCTGAAACGAAGGCTAATTTCATTCAGAGAGGCGTAAAAAGTTGTTCAAATTCGCACATTTCAGTTTATACGGATCGCTGCTTTTGTGGTGTTTTGGAAATTGGACCCAATTAGAGTTATATGACACGGCGCCATCAACAACAGAAATCTTTTTTTTTTTAAATTCTACTTTTGTCTTCAGGGTTATGTTTTGTTTTTTAAAAGTCTGATAAGACCCAGTTTCATTTATTTATTTATTTATTTATTTTAGTTTTGATACATATTCCTTTGTAATGAAGCTCTTTTTTTCTGCATTATTTGAAATCCTTAGTCGGTACTTTAAGCCGTCTGCCTGGTTAAGGTCAATTCTCTCAACTGTTGTCACTAGCTCAGGAACTAGATTGGTTTAATAACTTCCCTTTGCTGCTGTGCTGAATCCACGGAAGAGATGCTGGTCTGTCAGCGCCTCTCACAAGTTGAAAGGAACCGAAAGGGAAATACTGCTTTTATTCAGAAAATAAAAGAAAGTAAGGAAGTGTTTTTTTTTTTTTTCCCAGGTGCTAATTTACAGTTTGTGTGTAAACAGAACAATGCATCACACTCCAAGCATTACAAGCCTTCCTTAAATTTATGACGCCTGGGGGCTTTAATATTGGATTGAATGGGGCAATGCGAGGTCACTTTGATTTTGTTGAGAATTGGGAGGAAAACAAAAATCTAGGTAGTAAAAGTGGTAATGCTCCAGAGGAGAAGGTGGATTTGGTGCAAAAAAAACTGAACCAAACCAAAAGTTCGAACTGAAATGGCTCAAGCAGACTTATCTGGGCATAGCCCTCTTTCAATGATCGTCGAAATGCTGAAATTATTCAAGAGGTCGCTCGAGAACAAATTATCTGTTGCGTGCTGTGGTGCGTTTTATAAGGGCCTGTGGGCTGATGCTCGCGCTCTGTTTTTTCTGCTACTTAAAATGTAAACGTAGCTGCGGGCGGCTCGTACGCATCACCTATGCTCAAAATGGCTTTGTACGCATACGTCGTGGATCGGTTCCTCAACACATGCATGTATAAATAAACAGGTGTGATCGTAAAGCTTGAAATATTCAGTCATTAAAATAAAAAAAATCCAAAAGACCAAAACAACATAACTGAGGCAGAGATGCAGTATATGGACAGCGGGAAGATGGAGATTAGTTGAGCCGCTCGCCTCCCGCATAATGATTTAGATGTGCTTCGCTCACCTTAAAAGCCACAGAAATGTGTTTTGGAGCCGACTGATGGGGAGACTGTCAGTGCAGGACGTGATGTGCTGTGGTGAATGTCTGCACAGGGAGATGCACTTTCAGTTCTGTTGGCATTTGATGAAGGAGCCTTTTGTTCACGTGTGCTCTGCTAACCACTTTGATGAAGTCACACACAGAGCACAGACGGCTCTATGCATTTGGGCATTTTTGAATTCTGATAGCCTGTGATGCAGTGCTAGTCATTGTGTTCCCATTTGGAAGGTTAAATGATACAGTACTACAGATTGGGAGTTAGAAGTCCCCTCGCTCTGACAGATGAAGGCCCATAGTTTAATTTAATCTGTTTTCGGTTAGGCAGAAGTTATTTCTCTGCATTGACCACTGTGTGTGTGTGTATTTGTATTTGTGTTTGTGTGTGTCCCCACAAGGGTACAAATACAAGGATGCGTGTGTGTGTGCGCGTGTGTGGGCGTGCGTGCGTGCGTGCGTGCGTGCGTGCGCGTGCGTGCGTGCGCGCGTGTGTGTGCGTGTGTGTATTTTTTGTTGTAAAACCTCTAAGGAAATGGCAAACCCTGATCTGGTATAAAGAGAGATGACATTTTGATTGTCCATTCTTCTCACAGCTTTCACATTTTGCAAGGGGGCAGGTTTTGAATTCTCTGTTCCCTGATCCATTCAGACTTTGTTTCAAACACGGATCTCGGGCCTCTTTCTCAGCACCATCTGTTTCGGGTGTTGAAGCATTGGTACTGATATATTATGGCGGTTGGAGCATCGGGCACATCTTAAATAGAATTCTCTGGGTCAGAGAACGTCTTTGTGGATTATTTTATCTGTTTGACATTACAAGATGGATGTTTCCTCTGCATAGATTGTCCCTTTGCGGCAAGGGAAATGGAACGGTGGCATTGGAGATATTTGAACTCTTCCACAGCAGAGTTGTAACCCAGTGAGACATGGACCTAGGGAAAGTAGCAGAAGGAAACTTCCTGGTAATTGGCAGCGGCCTCAGGTTGGTTAAAAAGACATTACACAGTCCGAGTGGATTACCAGAAAACTTACAAAATCCATACTTTGTAACCCCTTAGGCAAGCCATTACTCAAGTATTTGATTAAACCACTGGATGTCAATAAGCAGAAATACCACTGGCGTACAGAATCTATGGGACCCATGTTAAATGCTGGTATAAATAAAGTACACTGTCATAAATAAAGATAATGCAATTTAAAAGACGACTTTACTTCCAATTTGTTCAGTCGTTGTGAGAAATCGCAGTATTCACAGTGGAAAAACTCACATGACTAATTTACTTCCTGCTTCTACTGCCTTATTTTTTAAAGGAATTCAGTGACGTTTCCTGGGTCCCTCTAATCACAGATGTTTCATTAGCCAGTTGTTGAGAAGTCAGTGGAGTCAAAAAGCCTTACGTGACAAACTTTTAAATGCTGTGCACAAGTAGGCCTGCATTTTTTCCTATTGGAGTTATTACTCGGCATATTAATATGTTGCAAGATGATGCAGTCTAAAAACTGTAACTAATGCCTGAACAAGCCGAAATTCGCCGATGGATAATGTCCAAAATTAAGTGAGCTTGATGCTTCCAGGCTCACCCCAAGCCAGAAGACTACGTCGGATCCCGAGCGCACGCTGACAGCTTCTGTTGTTTTCCCCTCCTTGAAACAGTGAAGCGGTTTGCACAAGAGGGATTAATGTCTGGCATATTGTGCTGCGTAAGAGGTGAGGATTGATTAGTTGCATTAATTAGATCACATTAGTGCAGTCAGATGTCCTTCCGGAGGAGCTGCATCAGCAAATGTTCTTTCCTACAGCAGGTGCCAGAGCACGCCCCACGGGGATATCTCTCAGACGTACTTATTCATTAATTTTTTTTTTGCGCTTATATATATATATATATAATATTTTTGAAAATAACTTGCTACTGTGGCAGTCAAGTGGCTTACCTGTGGATTATGCTTGTGAAGCTATCCATTCCAGCATATGCAGTGAAAATTCACAGGCCTTTCACGTATCGGTTTTAATCTGGTGTCGTTCAATCGAATTGCATACCAAAAAATATTCGCCATGCTAATTAGCCGCCCGGATTCAGCCCGGGTCATTTTTGTCGCATAGTCCCTTTAAGTATAAGATTCTAAGGTTGCTGACTGCGCCAGAACAATTGGAATACAGTTGGGTCTTATGTCACCCATGATGCGTTTAATATTATTGTGGCCCACGTCCAGGAGTTCCCATGAACGCGCGTGCTCATTGGCTCATTGGATTCTTTGCACACAGAGACGGAGAACTACAAACGTGCTTCTCACGCCTTCAGTCTCTCGTCCTGACGCGCGGTGTAGTGCGCGTCGAACAGAAAGCCCCACGGAGAAGCCTTGCTTCACACCGCCGACCTGTGACCTTCCTTCTCGCCGTGGAGCCCAATCTCTCGACGGCCGCTCACCTCTTTCATCTCATTATCTCCGCTTTTATCTCTTCTTTTTTTTCTTTGGAAAGTTGATCGCCTTGAGTCGCTCTGTCCCGCGTTTGCCGAAACCCGCAGTCTGAAGTGCGCGGCCTTTTGTTTAATAATTCCGCGACAGGGTTCCGTTGTGTTCCGTTGTGTATTCGACAAGTGGGGATCTCTCGTGGCGCCCGCTAAGTATTCTCTTGACAAATGCAGTGAAAGGCAGCGGAAAAGTAAGCGCCGAGCCAGTCGTGTCAGTCCATCTGCTCGGTATCATCTTCTCATTAAGAGTCTCAACGGCACAGAATGTAGCGTTGCTTTCATATCGGTAGGATGCTTCGCAGAAATATGTTGGCAATGAAGCAATTTAGCGTGAGTGTCTTTTTATATCAGTGGCTTTGCGGATTTTGTAGTCTGAAATCCCAAAGCCTTGTGAAGTTAAGGATGTGGAGGCACGTCAGTAACTGAACCTAGTTTTAACGAGGGGTCCAGCAATATCGTGATTTTTTTTCAATATATTGATGGAAAATATCTAAATAGTTGAATATATTCAATATTTGGCATGTGATCGTATGTATACTGGAAATAAAACACTACACGGTTCGATAACAATTGAC
>CM056379.1:98980559-99091713 GCA_029718625.1 Synaphobranchus kaupii | reverse complement strand
CCAGAAAACTTACAAAATCCATACTTTGTAACCCCTTAGGCAAGCCATTACTCAAGTATTTGATTAAACCACTGGATGTCAATAAGCAGAAATACCACTGGCGTACAGAATCTATGGGACCCATGTTAAATGCTGGTATAAATAAAGTACACTGTCATAAATAAAGATAATGCAATTTTAAAAGACGACTTTACTTCCAATTTGTTCAGTCGTTGTGAGAAATCGCAGTATTCACAGTGGAAAAACTCACATGACTAATTTACTTCCTGCTTCTACTGCCTTATTTTTTAAAGGAATTCAATGACGTTTCCTGGGTCCCTCTAATCACAGATGTTTCATTAGCCAGTTGTTGAGAAGTCATGGAGTCAAAAAGCCTTACGTGACAAAACTTTTAAATGCTGTGCACAAGTAGGCCTGCATTTTTTCCTATTGGAGTTATTACTCGGCATATTAATATGTTGCAAGATGATGCAGTCTAAAAACTGTAACTAATGCCTGAACAAGCCGAAATTCGCCGATGGATAATGTCCAAAATTAAGTGAGCTTGATGCTTCCAGGCTCACCCCAAGCCAGAAGACTACGTCGGATCCCGAGCGCACGCTGACAGCTTCTGTTGTTTTCCCCTCCTTGAAACAGTGAAGCGGTTTGCACAAGAGGGATTAATGTCTGGCATATTGTGCTGCGTAAGAGGTGAGGATTGATTAGTTGCATTAATTAGTTCACATTAGTGCAGTCAGATGTCCTTCCGGAGGAGCTGCATCAGCAAATGTTCTTTCCTACAGCAGGTGCCAGAGCACGCCCCACGGGGATATCTCTCAGACGTACTTATTAATTAATTTGTTTTGCGCTTATATACACTACTCACAAAAAGTTAGGGATATTTGGCTTTCGGGTGAAATTTATGGAAAATGTAAGTTCACGCTACAGTGATATTATACGTATCATGAAAGTAGGGCATTTAAGTAGAAGCATGCAATGGTGATTTCCTCATCTCAAACAATTTATTGAAACAAAAGCCAACAACAGTGGTGGGTATACCACAACAAAAATGTCAATGTCTCAATAACTTGTCATGTGCCCTTGAGCATCAATTACAGCTTGACAACGACGTCTCATGCTGTTCACAAGTCGACTTATTGTCTGCTGAGGCATGGCATCCCACTCTTCTTGAAGGGCGGCCCTCAGGTCATTGAGGTTCTGGGGTACAGAGTTACGAGCCTCTACACGGTGAGTCAGCTGATCGCATAGGTTTTCTATGGGATTCAGGTCTGGAGAAAGTGCAGGCCACTCCATTTGAGGTACCCCAGTCTCCAGCAGCCTTTCCCTAATGATGCGACCTCGATGAGCTGGAGCATTGTCGTCCATGAAGATGAAATTAGGCCTGTGTTGTTCATGCAGGGGCACAATGACTGGATTAATGATGTTATTCAGGTAGTATGGGCTTGTCACTGTACCATTCACAAAGTGTAGAGCAGTTCTGTATTGACTAGACACACCTGCCCACACTGTAACACCGCCACCACCAAAGGGTCATCTGGTGACAACAGTGGCTGATGCATAGCGCTCTCCTTGACGTCTCCAACATCGTTGGCGGCCATCATTTCTGCTCAACGTGAATCAACTTTCATCAGAGAACAGCACTGAGGCCCACTGGTCCCTCGTCCAGCGTAAATGCTCCCTGGCCCATGCAAGACGATGACGCCTGTGCCTGGTGGTGTGGTCAGGTACCCTTGCAGGTCGTCTAGCACGCAGACCACGCTGATGTAAACGGTTTCGAATGGTCTGACGTGACACTTGGGTGCCTCTCACCTCCCTTAAATGTGCCTGGAGTTGAGTGGCATTCATCATCCGGTTCCGCAGGGCACTGTTCACAATAAAGCGGTCATCAGTGTGGGATGTGGCCAAAGGACGTCCACTTCTATGCCTTTCTGTGACTCTTCCAGTCTCTCTGTATCTCTGTTGCAACCTGCTGATGACACTGTGACACTCTAAGCTCAGTGGCCACTTCCTTTTGAGAACATCCTGTTTGAAGCCTCGCAATGGCGAGGTACTGTTGATCAATTGTTAGGTGTCGTCTTGGTCTCATGATGTCAAAATGTAAACAGCATGATGAAGAGGACTGTTTAAATACCAATTCTAATTGAACCAGGAAATTTATTGGTCGATTCATGGATCAAACACCTGTTGTGAATTTTGCCGTTCAGCTCCTTGTTAGAGAACAGCAAGTTGTGCAAAAAGTACTGAAACATTGAATAGTTGGACATGTGCATTCAAAAGTTTAGAGAAGGTCAAATTAATTTCACCTGTAAAGGTTATAGTGCATTTTAGGTTCATCCTGAAATTTCACCCGAAAGCCGAATATCCCTAACTTTTTGTGAGTAGTGTATATATATAATATTTTTGAAAATAACTTGCTACCGTGGCAGTCAAGTGGCTTACCTGTGGATTATACTTGTGAAGCTATCCATTCCAGCATATGCAGTGAAAATTCACAGGCCTTTCACTTATCGGTTTTAATCTGTCGTTCAATCGAATTGCATACAAAAAAATATTCGCCATGCTAATTAGCCGCGCGGATTCAGCCCGGGTCATTTTTGTCGCATAGTCCCTTTAAGTATAAGATTCTAAGGTTGCTGACTGCGCCAGAACAATTGGAATACAGTTGGGTCTTATGTCACCCATGATGCGTTTAATATTATTGTGGCCCACGTCCAGGAGTTCCCATGAACGCGCGTGCTCATTGGCTCATTGGATTCTTTGCGCACAGAGACGGAGAACTACAAACGTGCTTCTCACGCCTTCAGTCTCTCGTCCTGACGCGCGGCGTAGTGCGCGTCGAACAGAAAGCCCCACGGAGAAGCCTTGCTTCACACCGCCGACCTGTGACCTTCCTTCTCGCCGTGGAGCCCAGTCTCTCGGCGGCCGCTCACCTCTCATCTCATTATCTCCGCTTTTATCTCTTCTTTTTTTTTTTTTGGAAAGTTGATCGCCTTGAGTCGCTCTGTCCCGTGTTTGCCGAAACCCGCAGTCTGAAGTGCGCCGGCCTTTTGTTTAATAATTCCGCGACAGGGTTCCGGTGTGTTCCGTTGTGTATTTGACAAGTGGGGATCTCTCGCGGCGCCCGCTAAGTATTCTCTTGACGAATGCAGTGAAAGGCAGCGGAAAAGGAAGCGCCGAGCCAGTCGTGTCAGTCCATCTGCTCGGTATCATCTTCTCATTAAGAGTCTCAACGGCACAGAATGTAGCGTTGCTTTCATATCGGTAGGATGCTTCGCAGAAATATGTTGGCAATGAAGCAATTTAGCGTGAGTGTCTTTTTATATCAGTGGCTTTGCGGATTTTGTAGTCTGACATCCCTGAGCCTTGTGAAGTTAAGGATGTGGAGGCACGTCAGTAACTGAACCTAGTTTTAACGAGGGTCCAGCAATATCGTGATTTTTTTTCAATATATTGATGGAAAATATCTAAATAGTTGAATATATTCAATATTTGGCATGTGATCGTATGTATACTGGAAATAAAACACTACACGGTTCGGTAACAATTGACTTTATTATTACGTTTTCTCACACTTTTTCCAGTTACCAGAAATGTTATGTCACAATACTGTTTTTTGACATTTGGTAATACAGGGGGAATACTGACTTGGAGAATTAAGTTCAGACATGAGTGCAATTTATGCACTTTACTCAAATCATATCCTGGCAAATTCTCTCTCTAGTGCCCAAAGTGATTTTGTTTGTCTAAGAAGAAAAGAAAAGGAATTTATAAAAGTTATATTGTGATAAAGTAAGAGCCATTCTGCTTTTTATTATTTTTTTAATACTAAAAAGGCCTTAACTGTTGACAGTCCATCTGACAACCGTTCCGAGTGCTATTAAGTAAAGTGGTGCGTTGTCTTCCGACGTGAAACGCTCTGCACCTGCTCTAGCTTTCACTCATTGTCTTCTATTACCCCCCCCACCCCCCCACAGCGCTGTTGGCTATTTTACCTCAACTCACTTTTGTAGCCAGAAAAACAGGACCCCTCGCTAGCGATGCAACCTCATGCCGCCCTCACGCCACGTGTGCCGTGCACGTCTGTGTGCCAGGCTCTGACAGCGCTTGAATTGTGCAGATGTTTTCCCCGATCACTTCAAAATGGCCCTCTCATTATAAACCGGTGAGTTGGCCGGCAGGGGCCTCGTAGTCTCTCTCCCTACGCAGGCGTAAGGCCGTGGGCCGCTAGTTATTATTTCTGCTCTGAAGCTTTCTCCTCTTTAATTTCAGGTTAATTGGCGGAGCACTATCTCTCCTCTTACGGCACAGATAAATTCAATGAATTGCAGCACCTAATTGATGTAAGAGGTGCTGGTGGTGGGGGGGGGTGGGGATGACTCCATTAGTTTTTTAGGATGTAGGCTGCTTTGTTTCAGCTGCGTGCATTACAACTATCAAACCTCCATCTGAATTCCAAAGCTTCTGATTAAACCCATTAGGGTTATTGAAATTAATTATGACATAATCCTCCCTGGTGTTGCCAGCCAGGGTTCCTCTTCTGTCTCTTGTGTGCTCTGGTGTGCACACTCAAAATCCCGAACGTTCCCCTTGTGGACTGGAGTATTTAGTGCGCTTTGATGCTCGGCGCAGTTGTTCTTGTTTTGGCGCATTGTACACCTTGCCTCCTACCCCCAACTCTTCCAGGGATTCATTGTCTGCATTTAGATAAGAAAGTTGGCTGCGATTTCAGGCCGTGGTTGAGGAAATGTTTTGATGAATCGTGCCTTGATGGGAATTCAGGAGCCACTCAGAGTTGAGACCTGGCTCATGTCGCAATCAAAAGTTTTCTTTGATACACAGCGGGGTTGGGTAACCCAAATAAAGCTTTGCGCTCACATTCCCTTGCGGAGTCAAATTAATCGCTCTGCATTTTCCTTCTTAAGTTAGGTAACAAGTGATTGTAATAAAGTGTTTATTACCCTGTTTTGCTAATGCTAGTTGACAATTTTTCCTGAAAAATGGCTTAAGATTTGTATATTTTGCAGCGTATACTTCAATCAATCAAATCAAAGAAGGAAACAAAAGCTCTGCACAATGGTGTGTCATGGATAAACTAGTTAGCATAACAAGTTTGCTCTGTTCAGTGTTGCCATGACATCAGTATGGCCATTTACAACAGAAGAATATTAAAATAAGGACAAGGTATTGTTGTGGGGAAAAGTGTCAGTATATTATATGAGGTATTTTATCTCTCTGCCCCACACGTCTCACTGTTGGGGCTATCTCGGTCCCTTACAAAAGTACTCCTTTATATACTGGAAGCATTTCTTGTGCATTCTAGCTTTCCTCGCAACACAAGGACAGGCCTATTCCCAGAGAAAGCTATTGCACTGTTAGCCTTAGCAGCAATGGACACATCCCTGAGGTAGCTCTGTCGACATGCCTCGCTGCTACCAACATTTATATCACTGCCCTTGCAGGGTAAACTCAATGTTAACACGGCTCCTGATTTTTCTCTCTGGACTTTCTCCAGGCGGTTTACGAAGGCCTTATTAAGCCTCTACGGAAATCTGACCTGCGCTGCCATTTTAGAACATTTAGTATTTAGCGGGAATATGCTGATGATTGTGATTACTGCTGAATATTGATTGCCTTTACTGCTTGCTGATAAAATTGTCAAAAATTATATCTAGGCCCAACTAGTCTGTTATTATTTAAAGGGCATATGAATATGTAAAATAATTTTACAGGATTTACAGGATGGGGGAATGATGGTGTCTATGTTTGACCAGTGGATGCAGTGTGCGAGCATTAGGCAACTGTGTATGGGGGGGAAAAGAAGATGAGGTGGAGCCAAGGACCTCAAACATGGCTGCTGACGAAATGATGGGTTTCCTGTCTGGTCACCTTTGGTACTAGGGGCTGATGACGCCTGAAACGCAGTGTGGTTGTAAAGGCGGCAATTCACGTACAGGCATACAGGAAAAGAGTTTTGCCTAGCCTGCCTCTCAGTTTGTCTATTGCATTCTCTCTAACTGTCCAATTCACAACATGTAGCAGGTGGCTCATGCAGACAGATTGCAGGTACCTGGCTGACCAGAGGAGTCGCTAGTGAGCAGTGAAGCAGGGATTGCCCTGTCGACTGAAAACCTCCCTCCCTGAGTGAGGCTGTTTTTAAAAAAATAATAATTTTACATCATCCTGTGGGACTCCAGTCAGTAGGATGAATTACTCCATGGTTGCATTTGTTGGATGTGCCAGGAATAATAGATAAATACAAAATGGAGAAGACAAGGAGACGAGATAGATGGGTTGAGCTTACAAAGACATTAATACGGTCCCATTGAAGATGATTGAATTCAGAGCAAAGATTGATGTTCTTATAATGACCCATTTTCCTCACCGCCTGTAGTCCTTCTGTCAGGGGCAGCCGGTTGCGACCGTCCAAGTGGCTTATTGGAAATATAGTTTTCCGGTCAGTGGCTTTTATAGCTTTGTAGTTTTTACCTCTTGGAACTTCCTGATTGGGGCCTAGATCCACTGACAGGAGTTCAGCCCATCAAAAACAACAGCGGCACTGTTTGGGGCTGAGAGAGGGAACTTGGCTCTCATGGAATGATGCGGTGGAGTCTGAGCTATTGAAAGGCCCGCTTTAACAGAGGGAAGGCTCTGTGCTCTGCTGCGCCGCGAGAACACTGGCCAGCGACACGACGGTGGACCTAGAGACAGGGAAGCTAGCAGGGGGCGGGGCTGCATACTCAGTGGACGGAGGGAGTGGGGGAGGGAGACAGGGAGGGAGTGGGACAGGGAGAGCACTGTATGTATGTATGTATGTATGGACATTAGCATTATTATCTACCCGTTCCTAATTTGTGAATGTATTCATTTTATTTTCTTTATTTAGTATTGTAAATGCTGTTCACAATGTTATCAGTTACCTGCTTTGGCAAGATTGTTGATACATTCATGCCAATAAAGCATTTTGAATTAGAGAGAAAGTGATAGAGAGAGAGAGAGAGGGAGAGAGGGAGAGGTGTATAATTATCACAGTTATTGGCTTGCTTCCTTTCTGTTCTAGTAAAGACAAGGGTGATGGAGAAGAGATGGAAAGGCAGGGGAGAGAGAGAGAGAGAGAGAGAGAGAGAGAGAGAGAGAGAGAAGAATGACAGTATTGGCAGGGCTATAAAAAGAAGAGTGACAGAAGAGAGGCGGGGAAAGAAAAGAGAGGCAGATGGGAGTAGAGAGAGACGTAGAGTGGGTGAGAGAGGGAGAAACGGCGAGAGACGAGAGAGAGGCAGCGCGCAGAGAAGTTCGCTCGCTTGTGCACAAAGTCCTCCGCCTGCCCGTCGCTGTGTAGTTCTCCACCTCATGAAGTTCCAATTAGGCGTCGCATCCAGCCTGGATTAGCAAAGCTTATTAGCGACGCGCAACGCGGCGCCGCAGTCACGCCAGCATTGAGCGAGAGCAGGTGTACCTCACTGCGGGGGTCGCAGATCAGACGTACCGCGCTAGTAGGAAAAAAATAAAAGAGAATACCATTAATAAAGACGATAGCGACATGTTTTGGCGTCGCCACATTCGTTTTTTTTTTTTGTTTTGTTTTTTTTTACACGGGAAGCAAACAATAGGGGTTTTATTTTGCACCAGAAGCACTTTAATTGGCTAGCCTGTCAGATCACATGATTTGACACATTGTTTGCTGCACCGCACCTAATTGCCCGCGTTTAATTGTTGCGCATCCGGTTTGTTTGGGAGGGCATTGCCTAACATTGCGTTTCATTTTGCGATTCCTACATTGTCGTGGAACTCGCGTGTTCTCACCGCTTGCGACGCGCTAGTCTGTGTGTTGTATAAAAAGGAAGCGTCAATGCTGGCATAATCAACATTGGTGCATTATTTCCCAGTCCTGGGCCATGCACAAGAGTGCATACTTGCATACTGCCTACAATTCACAGAAGAACTGTTTTGAGTTTGGACGTTTTCAAGCGGGCAAATATGCGCTGGCCTTCACTGGTTGTGTTCCCATATATATGGGAGGTCCCTAGAACTTATCGACAAATACATCATCCGTAGTTACCGTTCCCGAGAGCCGTTGCCATTTGAAGCGACGTTCAGAATCGAACGGAGAAGAAAGCAGTGAGGGAGGAATTTGTATTCGAGCGTTAGCGGCCAGTAAGCGTTTTGTCTTGCCTACATGCGGTTCGAAAAGATTGACGGCCTCTTTTGAGGTGCACCGGAAAGCTCACTGAATGTATCCGTGTAATACTTATATACTTATAAGGCCCGGTTCATGGCACGTGGATGAAACAAATGCGCGAAACAATAATAATCGAAACAATTTTAGTTAGTGGGCTACTCGCATATCGCCGCACCGGCAGCACGTGTTGCGTACAGATACTGTCCAGGTACATAGTGTGCAGGTATGGGAGCATGCATTTTGGAACATGGCCCTTCACCTGGAAAGAAAAAGCCCGTATTTCAGGATTCCTTCTAGCTGAGGTTAATTAATTATGTCTGATTGGATTATAATTGAATATTGATCTGTTTTTAGCCTCACTATGGAATTTCTTGAACTGCTGTCTACTGAGAAATTTGAAATTTGGGCTGCAGTATGCCGTAATTATCAAGAAACTGGCCTTGTGCTGGTTATACCCGTTATAGCCTTGATCAGGGTACTTGACCGGAATTGTTTCATTAATATGCAGGTTTTTAAATGCATAGCCAAAATATACAGTACAGTAAGTCGCCTTCTATATGGGTGCCTGCTGTGTAATCATAGTGTGAAACAAGTGTGTGCTTAAGGGCGTGCTAATTAAAAGAAAAAGGATGCCCTGTAAACTAATTCATTGCAGCTGTCTCAATTGACTGAGTTTAATTAATAGCTTAAATTGTTTTAAAAAAATGAATTGATTAAACAACTGATTCATTTTAATTACCTTGAACATTAGCTGTATTACAAATTCAAGTGGTTTCTGATTACAAAAATAGCCTATGCATGGGTAGCCTACTTTATGCTTATAAAAACAAGTAAGTAAGTACGTGTAAATACTGCATATTTGTCTAGAAATAAGTAACTGCTTCGACAGTAAATTACTGTGAAGTACTTTCTGGTTACGTACGTGCACTCAGTTACATATTTAATCCACATTGGACTTAAAACCAGTAACTGTCACGTGAAGTCCAGAATGATACTCATTTGAAAACCTATGCATAGTAAAAATGCTTTGTGTTAAATCAACTCTTACAGAGTAGCCTACACGTGGTCCCTATTGGACTCTGTTTCAGAGTTGAATCAACAGTGTGTGTCTGTTTTAGAGTTGGCTTTGCAGTGTGTATCGTTGAGCTAAATTACAGTCAAAACATAGACACCTGTTATATGGATTATCACAATATTTAGCATAATCCTCTGTGTAATGGACACAATAGCAATGGCTGTCAAATATATGTGCTACTTTTGGGAAACCTCTGCAGCTCCAAGGGCCGTCCATGAATATAATGATGAGCTTAAGCTGCGTTGTCTATCCAGTTGAGAATCTTATATTTTAATGCACAAGTTTAAAAATGAAGCCTAGCCTACTCGATGGGATTCTCCTTACATTCGCTTCAGCGTATTTCTTCACTAAATGTGTAAGTAGCATCAGTTGTACTTTGGGGGATTTTGCCCTCATCCAGGAACCTTTAATCTTACGCAGTACAGTTGTCACACGCGGTGTTTAATCTGTCGTAAATAGCCATTCGAAAAATTAATAATCTATCGTGGGCCTGAATTTTATTTATTTTTACAGATCTGGGCAAAACTGCTTTTAATTATCATGCACCATGGGCATGGAATAACCTCCAAAAAAATCTTAAATTGGACAAACTAATTTCATTGGATGATTTTAAAAGTATAATTCCATGCTTAACAAATGAGGTGTGCAACTGCTTTTTGTGATGAAGACACTGCCACTGATCTGACTTTGATATTGTATCTGTTGTCATGTGTGCATTAATTGTGAATCTTGTTGTATGATGTATTGTGTATTGTGAATTTGTATGTTGTACTTTTAAACTTATTTGGCTGCTAACTTGGCCAGGTCTCTCTTGAAAAAGAGATTTTTGAATCTCAATGGGACTTCCTGGTTAAATAAAGGTTAAATAAATAAAATTAAAGAAATCGCACTGGTCGAGGGCGTTTGCTAGCACGATGTACCCATGGCGCTATGTTTCGTGTTTAGAGCTGACACTACTTCTCCTAATTAATAATGTTAATGAGGCAAACTAGAGATGAATTTGGTAAATTCAGCGCTTCTCGCTGTTGACAAATATGTCAGTGCAGCGATCACTAGACATGGTGTCAGGGAGCCGGCCTCTGTTGTGCTGGCCTCAGTCCCACTGATGCTGAAAGATTAACCCCGCCCCTCATGCGTTTGTTTTTAACTCTGTGCTCCTTTGTGTCTCAGCATGTTGCCGCCGCGGTCGTTTCCCTCGGCCTATTGTTCTCAAGTTCCCCCTCGCGGCTCGCCTCATTGTGTAGCGCCAGGCGTTCGCTAGAACGTTCCGGGCTAAAATTGAAAATGAAAAATCGCAAGCAAACGAGGAGGGCGTCGAAAAAACTTACGAAAACGAGCCATTTTTTTTGGAAACGTCGGGGTTTGGTAAAAAGGGCTTCTCCGTTTTGACTGTTAAGTTCAAATATCGTCTCGTCCCTTTCTGACACATGGCTCGTTTCCCTGGTGATGAGTCGTAAAGAGGAGGCCGCTCGCTCTTCTCTCTCTCTTTTTCTTTTTCTTTTTTTTTCCTTCTCAAAGAGCAGCTGTCAGTAACCGGGCGAATCACCTGCTTCTCATGCAGCAACCTGTCAGGGAACTATAAACTGAACCTCTTCAGGGGGTGGATATCAATGTCGTCTGTCAGAGAGGGAGAGCACACACAGACTGTGGACAATGGGCTCAATGAGACTGTCCTGGTTTGTTTTAACAGGGCGGCCGTTATCACCGCTGATACAGGCCGGATCGGTATTTAAATATGATGTCAATCAGGGCCGCCCCTCCTCCCTCGGGCCCCGGTAGTAAAAAACCCCCCCCCCCCCCACCTGTCTCCCCCGCGAGCCGCACAGCGAGCGCCTTCTCAGAACGAGCGCGCTAATGAACGCCGCCCGGGCCGCTAATTGCCCAATCAGGGTCGCGTGCTGCGCGGCACGTGCGCTCCCTTTGTGGCGCGCGGAGGCGACGGAGACGTGCCGGGACCCGCCGCGTCTGTTTGTTTACCCTGCCCACAGGCGGCGCGCGATGCGCGACGCGGTTAAAGAAGACTTCTGTTCGTGCCTCCTAAACGTAAACAGGCGGGTCCTCTCTCCGGGTCCGTCGCCTATTTTAGACGGAGGGCTAAGAGCGAAGAGCCGCCTGCCGTTCGGCGCGCCGTTAGCGCGGGCGTGTAGAGGGGGGGACCTCTCAATTAGCCTGTCGCCCCCCGCGCTTCGCTCCCTGTAGGGTCTGCGCCTTCTCTCAGCGGGACGGCTCGCGCGGTCGGGTACCCGCAGGTGCGCCGCTCGCGCCCCCCGCCGTCCCCCGCCGTCCCCCGCCGCCCCCCGCCGTCCCCCGCCTCGGTACCCCCTGCTGCCCGGCGCCGTGCTGAGCACCCAGGTGGCGCAGAGGAGATTACTGCGTTTATTGCGTGTTCATCAAGGCCTCTTCCTTGGCGCTTCGCATCGGGGAGGGGCCAGGGGGCGGGGGTTTCTCCTGCCTGATTTCGGCTGCGACTGTAGCGGTGACCCGCTCTTTAACACCTGCCTCTGATGAGGGGAGCCACTCTGCTTCTCCAGGCTTCGGCTCCTGCTGCCAACAGAAGCTCAGGGCCCATGTTCAAGTGTCAGGGTCAGTGTAACCTTTTCTGGCTGATAATGGAAAACTATAGGATATGGGCATAATAGAGTACTTATACTCTGGGGCCCTTTATGAATAGGGGCCCAAGTTAAGTTAAGTTATACATTATTGACCCCGTGGGGTAATTTGTCCTCTTGCATTTGACCCACCCTAACTTACTTGGGAACAGTGGGCAGCCATAGTGCAGCACCAATCAATGCTGTTCACTAAAGGCAGTTGATAACTTGTGGATTCAAATACAGGTAGACGTGCTTGTTTCACACGTTTCGCTCACTATTACTCTGCTGCAAATCCAGCCACCGCCGGTCCACGCTCTCCAGTTTTTGCTTAAGTTATATGTTTAGGGCTTCCCAGGGCTTTATCGGACAGCACAGTGTAGAAAGATGGGAAGAACGGGAGCGAGAGACGTGACAGAGGTCGCGCAGACGGAATTCGACCCGCCGACGCCGCGGCTCGCGGTGAACATATGGACGGCGCTCGTAGAGGCTACGCCATGAGACCCGCCCCCCCCCATCCGGATAAAAATGATAAAGCACTGAAAATCACTCCGGGCGATTCAAGGGCACCGGCCACGCCGAGGGGTAATGTGATGCAACGTCGTCTCATCCGGAGTAACCCCTTTAGCGGCGCGCTTCCTAATCTCGCCGGGCCGCGCCGACGCAGAGCTGATCTCCTCGCCCGCTCCGTCAACCTCGGCGACCGCAGTCCCGCGGGGGATCATCCTGGAGACGGACTCTAGCGCTAATTGGCGGGTGGGTGGTAATTACACGGTAATTAGTGCCGGCGTGAAAGCCGGAGGGTCAATGTGCGCGGGCCCCGCGACGGGGAGAGGGGTAACGGCGGAAAACGCGCTACCCACGGCCTTATGGATGGGTTCTCTGTTTCCTGTGGACTAATACCTGTTTCGTTTCCCTCCCTCTCTCTCTCTTCAGCAATCTATAATTATGACGCCAGAGGAGACGAGGAGATGTCTTTACAAATTGGAGACACGGTACACATACTGGAGACTTATGAAGGTAACTGATAATTTACTTTTACTATTGATTCGTTTCAGTGTTCAAATGGCATATTATGGCTATGTGATATACCCTATAACCTTACTCTGTGAAGAAAACCTTGTCGTAGAGGACCCCTTATTTCAATAAGACGGTTAACCTCTGACATCTTTATCCAACATCTTCTATAGGCTGCAATTCTGTTGCTGTTTAACACAGTAGCACTTGTGTGGAGCTTCTTGTCATATACGGTGGATGTATGTCTAAATTATGCAATACAAAATACACTACTAATATAAAATAAATGACTATGATGATAAGGTTTCCGGGAAGTGTGCACCAGAGTTTGTGTAGCAGGTTTATTCTGTCTGAAAATATGTAATTCACACATTTAGGGGGAATGCACACATATTCATAAAAGGGTACATTTGTTTAGTTCCTCGGGACTACTTCAGAGACCTATCATGTGTCATCATACCCCAGTTTGGGAACCCCCAGGGTAAACAAACTGGGATCATAACCAGAAAGTTGTTGTTTTGATTTTCAGGTGGGGTATTCTACCCTGTATTGTACCAATGTACCCTTCGTTTAAGTACTTCAAACAGAAGTGAATTGGTATAATATTCAGCTCTATAAATGAATAATATGTAAAATATGGGATATGTGCTGTCAGTCGCCATGGAGAAGGCCACCTGGCAAGCAGATAATTCAAAAGTATTGGCGCCTGCGAGAATAGTCAGCGCAATGTAATTTTATCTGCATTGTTCCATAGTGGCCTGTTTAAACTGTTTAAACTGTTTTACAAGAAAATCTTTCACCGCATTCATAGGTTTAAGGCATGGTGTTCATTAAACACAATATTAAACCTATTGACATGAATTCCATAACTTCACGAATGTCATTCATACGCATTATATACGTATATATACACTGCCTGGCCAAAAAAAAAGTCGCACACACTAATATTTAGTTGGACCGCCTTTAGCTTTGATTACGGCGCGCATTTGTCGTGGCATTGTTTCGACAACTTTATGCAACGTCACAACATTTATTTCCGTCCAGAGTTGCATTCATTTTTGGCCGAGATCTTGTATTGACAATGGGAGAGTCGAACCACTCCGTAAAGTCTTCTCCAGCACATCCCAAAGACTTTCAATGAGGTTAAGGTCAGGACTCTGGTGGTCAATTCATGTGTGAAAATGATTCCTCATGCTCCCTGAACCACTCTTTCACAATTTGAGCCCGATGAATCTTGGCATTGTCGTCCTGGAATATGCCCATTGATGGGATAACCTGGTCATTCAGTACATTCAGGTACTCAGCTGACTTCATTTCATTGCTGCATAACGTTGCTGAGCCTAGACCTGACCAATAGAAGCAACCCCAGGTCATAACACTGCCTCCAGAGGCTTGTACATTGGGCACTCTGCATGACGGGTGCAAGAGCGACTTTTTTTTTGGCCAGGCAGTGTATATATATATATATATATATATATAATATTCCATAATGCGCTTTGCCCAGCCATTTCAAGAACTCATCTAAAGTGTAAATCCCATTTCCCACTTAAATATCTTATTTCAGGATGGTACAGAGGACACATATTGAGAAGAAAGTCAAAAAAGGTGAGTAAATACACGCACACAAAGTTAGCAGGAACAACATTGGCATGAAGTAAATGCAAGTGTAATGTTGAAAAATCAGATTTTATTACCAGCGAAAGGACAATATTGCACGCCATGGCAGGCTGTTGCACAACATGTTTTCTCGCCTTTGTCACACTTGGTGGTTATGAATTAGTTTATGAAAAGTATACTGATATGGCATTGGTGTATCATGTATAGTGTGTGACGGAATTATTATTATTTTTCTTTACTTTTTCATTTTTAGGGTGTATTTCCTGCGTGCTACATTCATCTTAAGGAGGCAACAGTTGAAGGGAATGGGTTTGTACATTTTTCAAGTTCTTTTAAAGTTGAAGTTGATATATCGTATACACGGCGTTTCACATCCAGGGGTATACATTTTTACCCTGAGGCTGTACAATTCTTATTGTAAATGGAACGGAAGACACCTCATTGGTGCATATGTTTCACCATGGTGTCTTCTTATACAAGCCGCAGTTAGGTTGGTGGGTAATTAATACATACCTGGCCTTGAACCACTTCTTCTTGGGTGTATTGCAGTGGCTATGCTTCTGACTTGTGTTCAAGCCAGTGCCGTCTCCCATTGAACAGATGCTATCAATACTATAACATTTGAAAATGAGTGAGAGTACTCGCTTTTAAAAGTGATTATCCTTGAAAGAACAAAGACGGAAAGCAAGTGAAATGTACCCAGCTATTTCGGTCTCGGTGCAGTCCGTGACTGGAAATTAGACACAAAGTGCATTTAGCGGGAAGCACGGGTGCTGTGGTAAATTTAAAGGGAAATGCAGCTCAGATATGGCTCAGGATGACACGCTGGAATTAGAAAGCGAGCCGAGTGAGTATCCTGCTCCAAAACCAGCAATTACTGAGCCAGTAATAATGCACTCAGTCTACTCCTTATTGTGATACTCAGGCCTAGTGATTCAGTCAGTGGGGTGCAGCATCTGTGTTAGGAATGAACGTTTCTTCGCTGGGAGATGTTTGCGGGTCTGTGATTTTGTGTGTGTGTGTGTGTGTCTGTCTGTCTGTCTGTCGGTCAGATTGCATGTGTGTGTGTGTGTGTGTGTCTGTGTCTGTCTGGTTGCACGTGTGTGTGGGTGTGTGTGTGTCTGTGTCTGTCTGGTTGCACTTGTGTGTCACTGTTTGTGTGTACGTACAGTGCATCCGGAAAGTATTGGGGGGTGAGACTAGATTCAGCTGTAAATTACACTGGTACAGTATGGAACACATGGCTGGCTAAATGGCTGTAAGTTATCAAGGGTCTGAGCTATCAAACGAGCCCCAAACCATCACTCTGTTGCCAGATATGGAGTAGATGTGGATGGATCACTGCAAGGGTTATTTCTCCGGACTCATTTTCCTATAGAACTCTATGGGGAAAAAAGTCAGGAGAAACAACCCTTAAAGTGATCCATCCACATCTACTCCATATCTGGCAACAGAGTGATGGTTTGGGGCTCGTTTGATAGCTCAGACCCTTGATAACTTACAGCCATTTAGCCAGCCATGTGTTCCATACTGTACCAGTGTAATTTACAGCTGAATCTAGTCTCACCCCCCAATTTCCATAGAGATCCATTCAAATGCAGAGAGGTTATAGTATCGCTTGTAACAGTACCTGAAAATAAGATATCAACAGTTTTTTGATGTTGATGGTCACAGACTTCAGGAAGTAACAGCATGTAAAGGATATGTGACCAAATATGAAATATGATACTTTAAAAATACGTTAAAGCAAAGGGTATGAATACTTATGTAAATGAGAAATTTTATTTTTTTATTTTTAATAAATTTGCAAAAATCTCAAAAAAACTTTTTTCACATTGCCATTATGGGGTGTTGTGTGTAGAATTTTGAGGGAAAAAATGAATTTAATCAATTTTGGAATAAGGCTGTAACAGAACAAAATGTGGAAAAAGTGAAGCGCTGTGAATACTTTCCGGATGCACTGTATGTGCTTGTCTGCTTCTGTATAGTGTTGCAGACGGGTGTATGACTTGTGCTCAGTGTTTGCGGTTAAACCAGCGCTTGTGCCCCGAGCTTAGGTCAAACCCTTCAGAAATGTTGCGACGGTGAGCAGGTGTTGGGGAACAGGCGGAGTGAGAAGGCGGAGCGACGTGTGTGTGTGCAGTAGTCAGCGTGTTGTGTTCCTCCACTCCCACCAGGCAAAAAGAGACGGTCATCCCCAACGAGCTCCCCCTCGTCCAGGAGGTCACCACTACCCTCCGCGAGTGGGCCTCCATCTGGAGAGACCTGTATGTGGTGAGTCGTACTTCACACGACCGTCTTTCCCATCATGCCTTGAGCCGTTTCTCATAAGTCACCTCATTCTAAAGTTCGCGTCTGATTGTGCTGTGTCATAGATTAAACGCAAGTTCTCGGAGGGTTTCAAACTCGACGACCTGCTATCATTTTGTTGGGGTGTTTTTTTTTGGGGGGGGAGGGGGCAGTTACCTCATCAAACATCAAATTCCGCGGTGCTTTTCCTCAGGGGGACAAGCGGGAGATGTTCAACTCTGTCCGTGACATGATATACGACCTCATCGAATGGCGGTCCCAGATCCTGTCCGGCACCCTCCCGCAGGACGAGCTCGCCGAGCTCAAACAGAAAGTCACCTCCAAAATAGATTACGGCAACAAGTAAGTCCCGTTTTCTTCCGTTTCCCCGCGCCGTTATTGCCCGTGCTTTCTCCGGGTCCCGGCAATGCCCCATTTGACATCTGCTGTCTATTGATCTCCGTCGAATCGGTGTATTATCTTTGAGCACCGCTGAACACGTGCACTCCAGTGGTGAAGACCGGGTGTTTATTGGTTTCGTGTCCCAAGATGAGCAATCAACACAGAGTTTGTTGGTTCCCGCAGGATATATCCATCTTGCAGACTGGCCTTGTTGCTGAGGGAGCTGGAAGTAGCACACAGCACAACGTAATTGGCCACGGCGTAGTCCAGGGAGGGAGTGCTTTCGTTTGGTAGGGTATCCCTGCCTTGTTATGCATTCGCGAGTCCTCTGATCAATTGGGGCGCCTCTGATCCGCTGCGGTAGCCGTTAATTGATCAGCGGCGATAAAGACGCTGACGATCGCGCCGCTCGTTAGCGCTAGAGGTGTGCGTCGCTTCTGGCTTCCCTCCCGAATCGATGCGAAGCACCGCAGAAAATGCGCAGGCCGTGATTTGGGATCGGGCCTTTCAAACCGGGAGAGTAATAAATACGCGGGACGCCAAAATGGCGGCCTGAAGAGCTGCGTTTGTAAAAGAGAAATCAAAGCGGAGCTGCCAAATCGGGGGAGCCGAGCGTAAGCCCGCCGGCTTCCGTCCGCGGCGCCGAGACTGTAACGAAGGCTGTCGGGCCTTTTGTGGAAGCGGCGCGGCGCGGAGCGGCCGCGTGCGATTCCTTCGCGCTCGCAAACCCGGAGCGCGGCATTCCCGGCGTCACCCCTGGCTCTGCGCTCGTTCCAACGCTTCCTTCCCTCCGCGCCTCCCACGCACCCGGGTTCCACCGCTCCCACGCTCTCCCGCCGTCGTTTCTTTCACCCCCCCCCCCCCCAGGCCCGCGGCTTTGGTCAGTTTGCACGTAGCTAAACTGTCGATTGACGAAACGTTCCCAGCGCACCGTGATTTATTGCAGGTCTCTTTACTTAGCTTAGCTTTCTGTCGGGACCATCATCAGAGCGGTAACTTGGGGAAAAAGAGAGATGAGCGTTTCGGTAATGCGTGGAATGGCGATAATTCAGACGCGACACCTGAAAATGATTTGGACAGCGCAAGAAAACAATTAAACCATCGAAGACATTCATAAATTAGTAGTTATCATTATGATTACATGTACTAATTCAACATTAATCAATCCCAGTGTGCCTGGCAATCATTCCTTGTTGCATGAATTTCTTTGTTGCGTTTGTCTCTCTGTTACTGCCCCCCCCCCCCCCCCCCCCCCCCTCCACCACTGGTACTTGACTGTATATCCGGCTCTGCAGAACCACTCAGCGCTGTGTATGTGGGGTACCGTACAATAGAGTCATTCTCCTTTTTATACCCCCGACCCCTCCACCCCCCCACCCCCCCCCAGGTACCTGGATCTGGATCTGGTGGTGAGAGACCAGGACGGGAACATACTGGACCCGGACCTGACCAGCACCGTCAGCCTCTTCCAAGCCCACGAAGCCGCGTCCAAACAGATCGAAGACCGGATCCAAGAAGAAAAGGTTACTGTCCAGACATAAGTTCCCCGTCTAGAATGTCTACCCGTAGCATTAGTGGCATATAGAAGTAAAAAAGAAAAAAAAAAGGACTTTTTATTTAAATTTTTTTATTCATCATTAACTTCATTCAATGTCTGCATTCAACATTCTTGGTGAAGATGAGGCCAAAAGGTGGAGACGTTTTGGCATACTACCTTCATCAGTGAAGTGGTGTTGTAAGCTGATGGCAGTTTTGGATACCTAACTGACGGAGGCAATATATATTGACAAAATTTTATCTATCAGCCTCGTCTTAAGATATATGTGTTTTTAATCCAGAGGGCTAAACTATTATATTTGAAATTAGTTATTCCTGTTGCATTTGTCGTTTCAATGATTTATTTATATGAGTCAGAAATGCTGAAATATTAATGTGAAATCCCTGCTTAATGCATTGACCACTTCTAATTCCCCATATTGCTGTATATAAGACGAGCTACGGCGTAGGAGCACCGAACACATCTTTTATTTTTTATGTGAAGAGCGAGGGTGGCTCACTGTCCACAGTAAAGATCGTGTAAGACCAGATTTGCAGGCCACTTACTGGCAATAGGTGTTCCACTTAAAGCCAGAGGAGTTCAGTCCTCGCTTCACGCTAAAGTCCATCGTTCTCAGTTGCGTTGCGGGTTACGTGACGCGCCGGTCATTATGAGCATGGGAAGTAACCGCCGGGGTTATTTGATGGGTTGAGGTCCCTGAGCACTGTGTAGGCTTCCATCTCTACGGACGAGCCGTGCGCCGATGTAGGTAGCTGTCCGGACATGGGCCTCGTCGAATGCCGTGTCTCTGTTTTTTCCACGACAGTCTCAGAAGCAAAACATCGATCTGACCAGGCAAGCCAAGTTCGCCTCCACGCCCTCCTTCGCCCTGTTCGTCACCCTAAAGAACGTCGTCTGTAAAATCGGGGAGGACGCGGAGGTCCTCATGTCCCTCTATGACCCCGTGGATTCCAAGTTCGTCAGGTATGTGCGGGACGCGCCCCCCCCCCCCACTACGTGGCCATCGGAGGTGTAAAATCCACGGGTCCGAAAGTAAAAGTTTGCTTTTTCTTCTACCCATGAGCACAGCCAGCTGATTTCACTAATGGGTTCCACATCCTCGCTGAAGAATTGTGCTAATTAGCAAATCCTGGCGATACTGGCGAGGACTTTTACTTTCTGAACCTTGATTTTATACCTCTGTTAGCCATAATTGCTGGGAAGGGGGGTGGGGATCAGTTGTTTCAGGATTACAGTTTAAAAAAACCAATGAAAGCCGGAATTTGTTCGCCTTCAGTTCTGGGCATTATTAGTTTCGGGGCTGTTTGCAGACATTTTCTGCTGTAGGCTGGATTTTAGCTGCCTGCTGGCTCAGGGGTATTAATGCCTGTAACTTCCATTGATTATCATTAGGTCATCTGCCAGTGACACTTGTGATATTGTGCATTGTTCCGAGTCTGCTTTGATAAATCTTTTCTTAACCCTGTGCGTTTGTTTGTGCTACTAACAATTATTATTATTATTTATTGTTTTTTTTGGTCCAGTGAAAATTATCTGGTGCGGTGGTCCAGTTCAGGGTTGGTGAAAGATATAGATCAACTCCACAACCTGCGATCGGTTTTCACCGTGAGTATGTTTTTAAAATTGTTTTGTCTCATAATGGTATGAAGACCCCCAGGGGTCATTTGATTCTCTGATACCATCAATATTTCACCCATACCTTACCCCAAGCCCTCATAAACCAAGTAAACCAACAGAAAGTGTTTGCGTATTTTAGGTGATCTAACAATATGGCACGATGATGTATGAATGCTTGGTTCATCCAGTAAGATATCTCTGGGCTTCGTTTACCTCCTTAATCCATTTTATTCGTCCTTCCAGACCTTGAGAGTCGGGGGGGGGTGAGGGGTTTGTCTCTGTTTCGCGTTCGGATAAAGTCCCAGTCCCTTTATTCCACCGAAGGTCAGCTCTCGGTCGGCTCTCGGCTAAAGAGGCCTCAGACCTGGTTATGCAGGCCCGACAGAGCTCCCCACCGCCTAATGGACTTCTGAAAAGGGCGTGAGCCAGAGGTCAGAGCCAGAGCGAGAATTTAACCGGTTTGCCACTGAAGTGTCACCTTAAACAAAGTTTATTCTCCCCTGAAAAAAATGTTCAATCAGGTCACCGAGCTCTCCACCTGCAGCAGCTCCATAACCTAATAAGCCGCTCCAGCCCGACAAGACACCGAGTACGGACATATTTGTTTCCCGGTTAATGTCTATTTTAGTCTGTTGAAAAGGAAGTCAAGCGGTCCCTCATCCACCCGTGAACCTCAGGTCACTACTCGCTAGCTCCTGTTAGAGGCAGGCTTTAATTGAACGTAATGGCTGCAGTGTTGTTCCTCGACAGTCACAGCTTTGTGTGTGTGTGTGTGTGTGTGTGTGTGTGTGTGTGTGTGTGTGTGTGTGTGTGTGTGTGTGTGTGTGTGTGTGTGTGTGTGTGTGTGTGTGTGTGTGTGTGTGTGTGTGTGTGTGTGTGTGTGTGTGTGCAGGACCTTGGAAGCGAGGATCTGAAGAGGGACAAAATCAGCTTTGTGTGCCAGATTGTGAGGGTGGGGCGGATGGAACTGCGGGACAATAACACGAAAAAGCTCACCTCTGGTCTCCGCAGGCCATTCGGAGTAGCAGGTACAGTACCTAGCCCCGCCTTGTGTCACCTCCTTACAGCCAGACAGACACTGAGATATACTCCCATCGCATCACGTGATCGCATGGAAGCTGTACGACCTTGCTGCTAATCGTCTTCTCAACACCAGCAATAGATATCGGTGGTGAATGGTCATGTTTTTTTTCCGGAAGCATTTCACACTGCCTCTGAAGTTGTTTACTACCGCACCAGGTATCATTAAAGGAAATAAAGGCAATACCCCACATGGTGCCGATGGCCGCTATTGCATTTGATAATTATCAGTGCGGTATATCGCCCAGCCCTATCTTATGTACAATTCTATTCATACACACACAGCTTATTGACCAAGGGATTTAAATGTTCTGAAAGCATTGGAAGGCTGGTTCTGACTAAGTAATATACAGGACATATGAATCAGAAATGATCGACAAAGCAGACTTTTACACCGCGGAAGAGCCACGCCTGAAAGGGCAGCACGGAGACGCGGATACTTCCGCTTCATTCTTTGGAAGTTTTAACGTGGGTTCACACTACGGGGCCCAGTTCGGTTTTCATCCGCATCAAAGGAGCTGAAGATTGCGAATAAAGCGCAACCGGGGGTGTGCTTGCGAATGGCCGTCCTTGGTTTACGCGGCTTAGCATTCCGCGTACATGCCGCTGTATCGATCCGACAGCTTTCCCCCCGTGATGTGGCTCCCACTGTGAGCGGGATGTTTGTCTCGCGGCTTCCTGCCCGGTCGAATACATAAATCTGGACAGAAATCAAGTGATTTCAGTTCAAGTTGAACGAAGAATTAGTGGCTGATTCATCCCCCGTGGACCTGGAGGCCCGCTCCATAGTAAACTAATTAGATTGGCCCCTTGCCCAGGTTGAACGCTGTCCTTTTTTCGCCCCCTCCCTCTCCGACTTGAGGAAATGGTAGCCAACGTCACAGTTCATAATTCTTAGCCATAAATAATGATTTGATACATCAAGCGCGCTGCAATCTGCCAGTGCGGGGTGGCGAGTTTACGGCCAGTTCTCGCCGTTGACCTGCTTGATTAAAAGCCGGGATGTTGACGGCTCACTGCTGAGCTGTAAGGTGAGAGTTGATGGAGGGGGGTGGAGGAGGGAGGCCTGGGTGCGAAGCCATCGTATTCTATATCAAACACGCCGTAGAAGTCTATGTTCCTTGCGCCTTTCGTCCACTACACTGCAGACATCTATGTTGGTCAGGCTACTCAGAATTTCCGCCAATGTCTGCAGCAGGGGTCTTCAATCTTATCCATAAAGGGCTGGTGCGGGTGCAGGCTTTTGTTCCAACCAAGCAGTGCTAATCAACCACTAGAGTCTTTTGCTAATAACATTGATTAGTAGAATCAGGTGTGTTACTTCTTTGGCAGAAGCAAAAGCCTGCACCGACACCGGCCTTTACTGGGTAAGATTGAGGACCTCTGGTCTACGGCTTTAGTGCTCTTCAGCATCTTCATGGCCGAAGGCTCTGCTCTTACACTGACTTTCGGTCCGTAGTTTTTTATGTGAAGGGGGAGACAAACCAAGGTTACTGGCTTGCCTGATTTAGCGGTGTGGATCTGAGTTTTATGTGGCCACGCCCAATCGATGGACATCACTGACCAATGTCGTCATCGCTTTCTCTTCCCTCCCCGCCCAGTAATGGATGTCACTGACATCATCACCGGCAAAATGGACGACGAGGACAAGCAACACTTCATCCCGTTTCAGCCGTAAGTATGACTAAACGTCGACGCGCGGAAGTGGTAAACTTTGGCACTTTTGTAAACGATAGGAGCATCTCATCTGAATGGGGGGGGGGGGGGGGGGGGTTCTCTCACTTTTTAAGACTGTTAAAGACCCAGTTCCTGCCTTAATGCCTCTGTACTTTTGATCAGTTTTGAAGTGTGTACGCGGTTTTCTCCTCACAGAGGTTTGAAACCGTGATTTAAACTTGATTAGCCACCATTTTAGACAGTTGTGTCCCACAATTCCCCGCTGACTTAATTAAAGCGGTTGGAGTTACTCGCTGTTGTGACTTTAGGGAAAGTTTTTTATGAAGAAAGAGTGACTTTTTAAATTGTGTTCGTTCTGTGTGTAGTTACACGTTATATGTGACGCTCAACTTTCATTGGCAGATTAATGAGAATTTTATATGGTGTGGTAATGATCAAAACCATCCATAAGAGAAGTAGTAGTTTAAAAAGCAGAACTTTGTTGGGCCGTCTGCTCTCGAAAGAAAAAGTGGCAGGAAGTCGCCTTTCTTAGAAGGAAGTAATTACATAATTGATTAAATTGATGTAGCCTCAGGCATGCTAATGATTTGTTTTTAGATGGAAATGGCTCTCTGATATGAAATGCACAGAAATCCGATACGGGCAGTGCTTTGACTTGTCTGCCATTGTGCCACTGGCTCATTGGTTCCCAAAGGGCCTCTTTTGAGATGCTTATGATAGTGTCCTCTCATCCACCCTGCATCTCATTCAAAGAGGATGCCACAAACCGCAATCGTGATCTAGTCAGCCTACATTATTGTCTGATGATTTTGTCCGGTGGATATTTCTGATCCGCACTGCACCAAAATCCTTATGAAAGATTATGAGCAGTTCAATAAATGCAATGCATTCTTTCTGCCTTTGCACAAAAATAAATATTTGATTAAAATCCCCTTTGAAATTACAGTCAGTAAGCCTGCTTCTTTACCCAGGTTCACTTAAGTATTAGCTAAACGAGACACGTCTCTTGTTATATAAGCTTGTTTTGGAGTACGGTGCCTTTGTTTGTTTTGGGCATTCATTTTTAATGTTTTCGATTGAGGAACGATACTCCTCCAGGGCCGTGCGGTTTGAGCCTTATATACCGTGTGTATCCTGGCGGTTTCCACCGTGTTTGCGCTGACGCTGCAACGGCATCTCCCCGTACGTGACGAATCCCACACATATCCGACTTCCCGCTAAGCCGCCGCCGATGTCGCGTTTCCGAGCCGCATCTGCTACTCATTTCCGCTCCGTCTTGCTTCGGATGGCGGATCTGGCGGACCTGGCCGGGGTCGATTTTGTTATTTCTCGCGGATTCCGCTGCTTCCCGCGCTGATTGTTGTGGGAAAACGCTGTATCTGTGTGGCCTCTTGCCCGTGTTTATAAAGCAGCGCATCTATTAAGCCCGTCATCCGGGCTTGGCCCAAAGGCAAACAAAGGCAAGGGGGGGGTCTCTGAGCTAGTCTCGCAGTTTAATGAAAGCCAAATTAAACCGAGGGGAACCGCTTCTCGCTTTGCTTTCGGTGGTGCGAAGGGGCGGCGCGGCATCATCTCCTAAACAGCCGTCTCTTCTTGTGTGTCTCTCTCGTTTACCCATCCTGCCTCTCTGTCGGCTAACAACGGCCCCTGTCTTCTGCGTCACGGCGTTTACATCGCTGTCCGGTGTGTCTCCCCACCGCCCTTGTCGACCCCCCTCCTCACGGCCATGACCCTCTGATTTTCTGTGCCCCCCCCCCTCCTCTTCCTCCTCTTCTTCATCCTCATCTTCCTCATGCCTCATCCTTTGTCTCTTCCTTCTTTTTCTCCCCCACAACCACCCCTCCACCCCTCCACCCCTCCTCTCTCCTCCCTGTGGTGTTGCCTGTCACGTGCATACTCCAGGCTAGCGCTTGATGAAGCCATCCGCCACAAGCAGCTGAACATCTCCCGTTTTTCACCCAGGGTGGCAGGAGAGAGCGACTTCCTACAGACAGTCATCAACAAAGTCATCGCTGCAAAAGAAGTAAATCACAAGGGCCAAGGTACTGTAACAAAAAAATAAAAATAAATGTGCTAGCTAGTCCACGGGGCCCCCTTACTGTGGCATCCTCAGTAAAATGGTCTCTCTTTGCATTCTTCGTTTTCCTCCATTCAAAGCTTCTGTCATTTCCAGGCTTTCTCTGCCTTCATTGCAGACTTCGGTTGTTTTGTACGCTTTGGCTGTGAGATATTAAAAAGTGCCCATTTATGAAATGCATTATAGAACTTTTACTTAGTTGAAATGAGTTTATGCTAACGTGACTTTAATATTTCATAGGGTTGACTTGATTTATAATTTTTGTACAAGTGATTAGTAATCAGTTGAAATGGTCAACTCAGTGGAAGCTCTCAGCACAAATATATCCTATTCATTTTACCAATATGTATTCTATCAAATAAAACAGATGCAGCTTCAGGGTTGATAATTCATCATATAAGTGTGGTGATGTAAATAACTTTTTTTTTTTTTTGGTTTGCATACCAGTTTTGCTGCAAAAAATGCAATACATTTTTGAAAAATAGTTAACAATTTTCAGAGGCCATTAAAATTAGTTTTCATATTGCTTGAACTGTCAGTAATACTGTTTTTACATAGAAATTGGCAAAATAACTGAATCATGTTATTTTGATAATTGAAAATGTTTTTTCATTTTCCCTTTTTCATTTATTATTTTATCAACCAAATGTGAGGGAAATACATTTTTTGAAAGTTTTAGCACTCCACCATCAGTTGGAATACACATTAGCTATCTGCTAAGCTAAATTGCATTTTTTGATACACTTTTTGAACATGTCTTTTTTACTATTAAATCAAGGTTTGCACATGTAACTAAAACTCCCAATTGCATCTTAATTTTTATTTTTTTAATTGATTTGGTAAATTGCATTTTTGAATACACTTTCTGCCACTATGCGTCTAAGTGTAAAGCAAGGAGAACACAATGGACCAATTTGCTTGTGCCTTTCAAGTTTGATGACAAAATGGTGCCAATCAGATGCACAGTGTCTGCTGGTACCATTGTACAGACACGGTTATCTTCTTTTTAAAAAAAAAACCAACCTGAAAAAGGCCCTGATAAGTGCAATTTACATCAATCCACATCTTTGTGTAGAGATGACACCAGTCAATCATTTCAACTTGTCTGATAGCCTCCGTTTTCGTTGGCCGGCATCGCCATGCGCTAATATGAAACAGAAAGCGGCTGATGCGGCGAGTGGGGGCGACTGCACCTGAGAGAGAGGGAGAGATAAAGAGAGAGAGAGAGAACGAGGGAAAGATTAGATGGGCGGTAACGAGAGATTGAACACGGGAGGGATGGAAGACGTGGGGGAAAAAAACTGAAAATATGAGTGTAAGAGTTAGTGGGAGGGAATGTGAGACGAGACAGTTGAGTAGGGAGGGAGATAATATGATGATAAAAAAATGATGATAAAAAAATTTGGGATCGACAGAGACAGAAAGAGAGAGAGAAAGGGAGAGACAGAAAGAGAGACAGAAAGAGAGAGAGAAAGGGAGAGAACAGGCACACTTAGTAGCGTGCCCACGTGTTGAGAGCAGTGAGATGTATCAAGTGTCTGTTGGACATACCTGCGGTGTGTGAGATTACAAGTGGCCTTGGCTCCCTGGGCCTTTCTCCAGCCCCGCTCCAATTACCCATCATGCACTGCAGCTCCTCTCTATTGTTTGAGATCTGCCTACTAATGAGCTGCTGGACAGATGGGTAATGCAGTGTTCTGCATCCGTCTGAAACGGAGGCTAATTTCACTCAGAGAGGCGTAAAAAGTTCACACATTTCATACAGTTTCTACTCTTTTGTGCCCTCTTGTTTTCATCGAGAAATTTGGCCTGATTGGAGTTATATGAAACCATACCCTCAACAACAAAGATCTTTTTTTATTCCACTTCGGGGTAACCTGTTGTCTTTTAGTCTGATAAGACCCAGTTTAATGTATATCTTTGATGTATTTTATTTGTAATGAAGTTTACTTTGCACCTGCTACGTTCTGTTTAGATTCAATGGGCCTCATTCGCGAAACATGCGTATGATCAGATTTGTTCGTTAACTGCGCTTGCGAACGTTCCCATGAACATTTCATCCTTCATCATTTTCTTTATCTGAATTTGATCTTTGGTGCGAAGTTCTGTGTGTGTTTGGAAACATGCATAAAGACATATTCGCAGAAGAGTTTTCTATTTAGAATGCTTTGTAAAGTAATTTTAAGTAGTTACAGACCTAATTTTAATGACAAAATGCATATCAATACAATTATATTCATATTGTAATATAATAATTTATATTAAGTTTCACTAGTTTATTTTTATTTACCTTTCAATTTTAATTTTCAGTTTGTTTTAGTTCATTTTAAGAGCGGGTTTCCTAGTTTTCATTTAGTTTTATTTTTTTCAAAAACTTGTTCTTATTTTAATTTCACTTTACGATGATGTTTTTTTCACGTCTAGTTTCGGTCTTAGTTTTAGGATAACCTTGTTGGGAGCACGGGTAATTAATTTGGTATTGATAAAAGTTATTCATGATTATGATTGATAATGATATGTAAAGACCCACGTGCACGCAGCCAAACCCAACACTTAGCAATGGCGTTTTTGCTGCTTTCGGATTACTTGGAAAATTGCGCCTTGCCTGGGGAGAGAGCGCGTTGTTAGGGACCGAGAAGGACGAATGGTTGATTTTTGCACAAGACTCCGATAGGCATGCCTTTTATGGGATTGCTATGGTTTTTCTTTATTCTAATCATCATGAACACGCAGGTGCACACAATTTACTGACCATTGGCATTCATCATCTGATTCACAAAAAATGTAAGATCTGCGCGTGCTTCATGAATCCCACGTTGGTTTTCCGTAGGGACTTTTATTAAGAACAAAAGTAAGCAGAATTTAAGAAAAGTTTTGAGAACGTGGCCCAGTTATGCGAGTTATGTGAATCTGAGTAGGGGAAATATTTGATTGAAAGCACATTATCATCATTTGGAATGTATTCTTGGTAAAACACGGTAAGTGTTAATTTGTCTGACAACTACTGTGAAGCTCCAGGGAAGCCATAGTACAATATTACATGTTCTCACAGGCATTTCAAAATGCGGTATTTGATTTGAGTGATAGTTGAATAAGTTAGCGATAATGTCGCACGTAGCTAAGGTTTTTCAGTCTGTCTCAATTTGGACGAGAGAGAAGCAGACAGAGGGAAACTGACAACCCAACGCACACTTTAGTCTGCACCGATTGTCACAACACCGTCCCAAACTCGCCCCACAGTAGGTGTTTAAATACAGAATGAGGGCAGTTGTCAGTCCCTGTGATTGAAAAGCATTACATTGATTCAAAAAAATGGAGCTTGACAGAAAGGCGATGAATTTTTGCGTGATCCAGTTCATAGAGAGTAAGTTAAACTCTCGGCTTGTGATTGACTGTCAGAAATGGCACGTTGTAGTCCTTATGGAAAATGTATCTCTTCCTAAATGTCTCCTGCTCAAACGAGCAGAAATGATTGATTTTCATATGGATATTTATGTTGTAAAAAATGAAATCTAACAGGGATTTTCAGAGCTCATAATCAATGTTGGCATCACTGAGTGAGACTGCACCTCGGTATAACTAATACGATACAAGCCAAAGAGACCATAACATTTTGTAATGGATTGGATATCAAAATTATAGTGGCCTTTGTAGCTATAAAAAAAAACAAAAAAACAAAAATGGTTTCCCACTGTCCTGCATTTACTGTGACACCAATACTCTCATACCATATGGCAGGACTTCAGCAAGGCATTGTGGTTTATGCTAGAAATCCATGAATACCTGCAAGTTTTCATTTTAATAATGACAGTTAAATTTGTATCAAATTTGACATGTTAAGGTTTTCAGTCATCTTACTTGACAGACAGCGCTATAGCAAGTTAGTCACTTAAGTGCCCATTGCCATGTTGACAGGCAAGCTAGACTGCAGATTATCAATACAATTAATATAAATTGTAACACCAGCTCTGTAGAAATTCTCTTCTCCGGGATGTGAGTGACATGATGTTGCTGTGTTATCAAAGCGTCATTACATGGAAATCCTCTTAGTCTCTCCCTGACGTCTTCTTGTTTACGACCCCCTAGGCTTATGGGTAACCTTAAAACTTCTCCCCGGAGACATCCACCAGATCAGGAAAGACTTCCCTCACCTTGTGGACCGGTCTACAGCTGTGGCCCGGAAAATGGGCTTTCCTGAAATCATCATGCCAGGTGAACTTTTCACGTTTTAGCATCTGTTTAAAGGAAGAATATCCATACAATTAAAGGTGGCAATATGATTAAAAAATATTTTAAATATGATTAAAGTATTTTACCGTACGGTCACAAGTCTTGCTAATATTGCTTGCGGGTAAACAAAAAAAATGAGAGACACCAGAATGTTTTGCAATATTCACAAAGGAAGCCCTCAGAACTCCGAATAACATGAATAATTCATTGGTATAGTTTTCTAACAAGTATGAATGAATCGTGGCTCCTCTTATACAATGAGTCATTATTTACAAAGATTGATGTGAAGTTTTTAATGCACTTGGGGAAAGGGGCTATATTTGATTCTTGAACTATTTGGGGGATTTTGGGAGCCATGGAGGATTCAAATATCAAATGAACGGAAATGCATTTATCCCTTCTATTAAGAACTGAATTTTCCATTTTATTTTCTACTGTGCATGATAGCTTATTTGACCTTGTTTTATTCATAAATGGAGGATCGTAATTGCTACTTTGCACTTCTGTTTATTTTGATTATGGATGTGTCACAGATGAATGGCCATTATAATGTGTCCAGGTAGGTAGGCCGTAACCCTGGCTGTTTCTGTATTCCTCCTAGGCGATGTCCGGAATGACATCTACGTGACTCTGGTTCTGGGGGAGTTTGACAAAGGAAGTAAGACCACCCCGAAAAACGTGGAAGTGACCATGTCTGTCTATGATGAGGATGGAAAGAAACTGGATGTAAGTTTTCTTGGTTTTTGGTGTCTTCGTGCAAATTTTTTTTTAGCTTCGAGAATCGTTTTGTGTCTGATTTTTTCTGATTTTCCCCAGCCTGTCAGTGGTCAGGGTCCCTCCAGCTGAGCTGAATTCACTGACGGGGACAGGTTCCGCACCATTAATGCATATATGTGACATATATTTAACCGCAGTCGTTCACTGCTGAAAGCGGGGCGAATCGAGGGATCCAATTTGCGATTGGATACCACACGAAGGAAGCGTCGTGTCGCCGTGTCTGATTGTGATCGATTTGCTCACTGATTATCAGACCCTAGGTCAACAGTTCCCGCCAATTTAGTGGAGTGGAGTGCGATTGCCAACAATGTCCGCGTGATTGGAGTTGCAAGTTCGCCGAGTGATTTTTTTTTTTTTTTCAAACCAATCCGCTCCTTTGCGGAGTTTCTGAGCCGGCGCCGTGTCGACCGAGCTGCTGTTGCTGTTGCCTTTTTCTCCCCGTGTATACATTTTTCTGGATTAGCACTGACGCCAGCGTTGGGCTGTGGCGTCGCTTTGTGTTTGCAGAAGTTACAACCTGAAGGATTTTTATCGCAGGTAGTCGATGCCGTTTCCCCCTCGAGGAAATCCGCTGTACCTGAATTTCATCGGTATATATCCGGCCACAACATATAATATCTGCAATATGACTTCTGTGGAGTCAACCTGTATTAGGAACTTACCCTAAGCAAAACGACACCGCAGACAATCCGTCGGCAGGCCGCCCCGACTCTCGGGCGAGGATTCTCAGCTTATTTTGCTTGGCTGGTTGTATAAAGCCGAGAGCTAAACGTCGCTGACAGAGCCATCAGACTCAGCCGCTGCAATTACACGTTTAGTCACAGGCCAGGGAAAAGGAAAGTCATTTGCCACCGGATGCGAACGGCGCGGAGGTTGGAGGGGACCTTCGCGATTATGCGCGAGTGAAGATATGACGCAGTTGAGGATGATCGGTTCGCGCTCCGCTCGCAAGGTTTTGCATTCCGGAAAAATCCGGAATCCAATCATAACCACGCTAGCGCCGACTGTAACTAGGAGACCCCGGTCGCTACAGCTGGTGACAAAGATTGTTTTAAGAATTCTAGAAACATTTTTCTGTTTAAAGACAAAGCACCTTTGAGTGCCTACGTAAAGGTCATGAATCTTCTGTTCTTTTTGGATTCCAAAAGCACAGCGTGAGGCTCGAGGACATTTCCTAAATGATGTTCTTTCATCGTGTTAACCCCTTCTCTAGCGCCACCTTTTTTTGAACACAATAATTACTCTAAGTGCAGAATTACTCTCTAATGGCTAAATTGTGCACTGCTGTAAATCATAAAATAATTATATATTTAACTACAAATCAACTCTTATGACTAAATAAATCTCACTTTTGCGTCATTTCCAAGTGGGGATGACTATCTTTTCATCAGTATAGGGGGATAAATATCTATGGGTCTAAACACTTATCCAAAACCTGTCAAAAAATGAATAAAATGTTTTGTGTCCATTATAATGTGTAGGCACATTCATACTCACTCCAAGGAAAATGTTACATTCATCTAGCACATATGTACAGTACATTTGAATGAGTATTTCCCATTCCCTGAGTGACATGTATTGCCCAGACAGATACTACACCATACAGTGTATATTATGTATGATAGGATTCCAATAAAATAATATTCCATCACCAGGAAAATGCTGGCAAACGTTCTAGCTTCAGGGTAAATCAGACATATAACATGACTGAGTCATCTATTAAGGCTTACACTACAGTATGTGAAATGCAATTAAAATGCATCATGCTATCTTTAGGATTAGGATTTTCTCTTGCCTTGCTGATATATTAGTAAAAACATTCTGAGTTGCTTGCGTTAAACTCAGCTGATAAAATGAGAAATTATGTTATGCCCGGCTGTAATTTACTGTTCAAAAGCATCCCATAAACTTTGAAAACACAGTTGCTAAGGCTACTTAGCCCTATATTGGATAAAAGAATCGTCAATGAAAGCAGAATGAAATCGATTTGAAGAGTGTGGGAGGTATTACACATCGACATTTCTGATTTTGTAAAAGCGGTATAAAGTGTTGTTTATTTCTTACACAGATTGACCGAGACAATAAATGACCACTGTATTTTGAAAGGGACATCTCTATGCGTAAAACCAATGGTGGGACTGGATATTTATTTCATAATTAGTAGCAGATATTGATAGTAGAATGACACAAGAATTTCACGTTTATTTTGCATTTGAGTGAGCAGGGCTTTCACTGTTTTTTTGGCGTACGATCAGGCTATTGTTGGGTTTATCTTGTTGCTATGACGAAATACTAATTTTAATAAATGTATTTATGAACTCGCACATAGACGCCATTTTCCACTATGTCGTGCATGGGTAGGTATCGTTGCAGGCAAGACTAGGTGGGGGGTTGCCTGTTAAATGGACTTGCTACAGGAAAGTGGTGACACTTAGAAACTCCGTATTCGTCAGAGTTGTCACGAATCGTCTACCAGTAAAGATAAAACACGGAGACTGTGGTTTGCACTCATAGTTTGGCTGCGGGAGCAACTGACGGTCACGAGGCATCTGTGCAAGTAATGAAGCAAGGAGCCTATGAATAGTGCAAACAAGTGTGTTCTGCACTTGTATAGGCAATCCACTGTATAGCCCTTGAGCATAAATGAGAAATATTTCTGCTATTGTCCTGCAGGCTCATGCCTCTTACTAGCTGTATTTTTGATTATCTTTTCATGTTAAATTGAATTCAGACAAACTGACATTTTCAAACCGTAGCAGACTCGGCAATTAGGTCCAAGATGTCAGTTGAAGAAGGAGAGGTCTTCATTTCTGTTGTTTGTGTGTTATTGACTGTGGGCAGGCCGGAGGCTAGCCTTCGGGAATCATGGATTTTTATATCTTTGCGGATATAATGCCTGGCCGTAAAAGATATCTGGCGAGCTGAAAACAATAGAGGAGTTTCTTGCTGCAATCTTCTCATCGATATCTTTGGATTGACTTGTGTGTGTGTGTGTGTGTGTCTGCGCATCATTTTGCCTTTAATGCTTTGTTTGATCTTCCACAGTTAATAACAATAATAAAGTTTATTTATATAGTGCTCTTAAAAATGGCGTTGCAAAGTGCTTTACAGCAAGCAACAATAAAGAAAACAACAATAGAATACAATAAAATAATAAAAACAAAAATAATACAAAATAATAAATCAAACCAGACATAATGCATACTAGTATCAATTGAACACAGGGTGTCGTTGGTTAAAAGCAAGCTTATAGAAATGGGTTTTTAAGAGTGATTTAGATGATGAGACTGAGTTTGGCAGCCTAATTTCCTTAAGCAGGCCATTCCTGAGCCTTGGAGCTCTGATGGGGAGAACCTGACCGCCCTTTGTCGCTAATCTAGACCTTGCAATGGCCATGAGTGCCCTGCCCAAGGATCAGAGGCTGTGTTGCGGCTCAAAAGGAGTTAGAAGGTCAGTGATGTAGCCGAGGCCCAAGCCCCACTGGGCCTTAAAAAGGATTAGTAAAATCTTACAATCGATTCAGAAACTTACCGGTGGTAAGTTGGTAACCAATGTAAAGTGGCTAAAATTGGGGTTATGTTCGATTGGTGACCGTATTTTATTTTATAATAAAGTCAACAAACATGATTGTGTTTTCTGGGCCAATTGTGTCGGTCATTTTTTACTAGCAAACCGTGGGCTGACCTTTTTTGCAGAATTTTGCTTAAACGGAGCCACAGCCTGTTGAGGGGCGTCGCGGCACCAGGCCACACCCGCTGCGTACCTCACGCACGAGAAGAGGCTCTGCTCCCGCCAGCCCGGCGAGGCGCAAGGACAGCCGGCCTGATATATTTTTCATAATCGCAGCGTGTCAGAAGCCGTTAGCACGGACGTGTGTCGGCGTTATTTAAACACACGGGTAGGGGGTGGGGGGGGGGGGGGGTGGTGTATGTCACCCCCCCCCCCCCACGGGAGGCTGCGCCGCTTTGCACCGAGGTCTAGACCGGCGGGAGGCCCTTTTTAACCGGCCGCTCCACCGCCGTCAGACAGGAGGTGAAACGGGGGCCCTTTGTCAATTTTTTAACTTCTCATTTCTTAAATTTCGAGAGGCAGCCAGGAGGCCGCTGTTGGCTTCGGGCTCTCGAGCTGAGGCGGAGTGTCACCAGATTGGCCCCAAGCCTGCCGCCACTCTTCAGAAATGTCCGATAATCCCTCTTCCCGACGCGTTCGGATCCTGCTTATATCTGCTCTCTATTATAGGCTGTTGAATCGGGGAGCGCGCGAAGAGCTTACAACCCAGTACGGCGCGCGTCTCCACGTAATCTTTCTAAACAATCTGTGTGGATTTATATAGTTTTATTTGTCGGGCCATTCCGGGAGTATTAACCCTCCTGTTCTTATCTCCTCCTTCCCGCGCTGTAGAATGTGATATTTCCTGGTGCGGGGGATGAAGGGATCTTGGAGTACAAATCCGTGATCTACTATCAGGTGAAACAGCCCCGCTGGTTCGAGACGGTCAAGGTGAGTCTCCCTTCGTTCCCCCGGCAACGGCCCGCAGCGCTGTGGCCTGTAGGAAAAGCACAGTCAGTTGCAGTTGACAATCAGCTGGAGTTATGGGGTCTTTGAAAGCAAGCAGTCATTAATACTGCTTACTGACTGTTACACATCAAGTGTTAGCTGTGTATGGGCAAACTATGATTTATTTAGTTATTTATTTATTTTTGTTTGATATTCAGTGTTCCTTGCAGAAATGGTTAATTGTGGAATTCTGTGTACCGAGAGCGACCGTTTCTGCTAACATCTGGACCATGCCGTATTCAGCCATTTATCCAATTAACTAACAAAGGAAATCTGTCACACAATTTAATCATAATATGCAAAGTGCTCTCGCTTTATAGCGCTGAGGTGAGTTCGCCACAAAGGTCAGACAGGGTGTTATTATCCTCACTTTATTAAGCTGCCTTATCCTAAATTATCCTCCTGTTAGCGGTCGTTCTTTTAAACGAGGCGCTAATTTTCACACGGCGAGCGGCTATCGCGACGCTGAGACGGAGGGAGAGAGCACAAAAGACGGGGTTTGCGAGCGTAGGTGGGAGGGAGAGAGAGAGGGAGCTTGATTAGAGACGAGCGATGAGGAGCGTGTTTTTTCGTTTTTCAGCCCTGATAAAAAAATGTGGTCTCTCTCTCTCTTGCGCTCCAGGTCGCCATCCCCATCGAAGACGTCAACCGCAGCCACCTGCGTTTCACGTTCCGCCACCGGTCATCTCAGGACTGTGAGTTAAACGCCGTCCGTCATTCACGATCGATGATTACCGGCGGGCTGAGCTCCCGCCTTGAAAACATCAGAGTCATTATTTCGGTTATAATTGGAACGCTGCCGGAGCACCTCGATCAAGAGGATCCATCTTGTCTTTGGCAAATGGAATAGTATTATATTTAAAAATAAATACCCCCCTCGTCCAATGCAACGCCCCAGTATATAGTGATGGGAGAACGGATCAGTCCTGTCGGGCTTGTCGGGTCCCAGCTGGGATAGGATGAGCGGCCGAGGCCAGGCAACCCCTATCCTGGCATCGCCTGCCCTCCATCTGGCCTCCACATGGCGGCGAGTCCTGGCCAGGAGGAGCGGGCCGGGCAACGGGGGGCGACGTATGCAAAACAATCAATTAGCTCGGAGGAGCCGGCTGGGCGGTGGGAGGCGGCGGTAACGGCGAGACTTTATATGCTGGCCGGGTTCGGGCCTGGCGGCCCTCTCGCTTTCCAGTGGCCCCGGGACGAGCGGTCGTTCTTTCGCCTGAACGGACGAAGGGGGGGGGGGCGGTTAATTCACCTGAGGCGTTCCCCCCGTCGGGCGCGACGGCCCGCGCCGGCGGCGCCTTTCGCCCGCGGCGACGGCCGAACCGTTCGCGGTCTGGGGCCCTCCGAATTGGGGCTGTCGTTCATGAAGCTTTAGATGCTCGCGACGCTCTGCGGCTCGCAGCATCTCATTCGGACGCCCTTGGAAGAGCCCTTGTTTTCAACGGGGCTTTAATTTCAAGGCAGATGGTTAACGGGCCTGCTGGAAAGGATTAAACATGTTTCGGCTGTTTCGTCGGGACGGGCGGCGTGGCTTTGGCCGGAGGAAACCGCCTCAGGTCAGAGCCACCTGCTTTTTACACCCGCTGTGGGCTTAAGCTCACTTTAGGCTTCTCTTTTGCCTTCGCAGCGGTTTCACCTCGTCCCAATAGGAGCTCTCCAGGAGTCTTTCCCATAGGAACCTGCAGTTACAGGCCAAGACCAAACTGTAGCACAGAGGAGATGTCTAATGTGGCGCTCTCTTCCCGAAAGAAAATGTATACGGAGGACTTCATTAATTTAATTCGAGTACATGCTTTATTCTCTCGCCTCCGACCTGTGTTTAGTCACATATACGCTCTCTTCAGAGCATTAAAGACCCGCGATAACGGGGTGTTCCTAATTCCACTGTGTTGTGTTTACATCCCATTTCAAGCGGAGCAATTAAACCCATTACTTCTTGGGCAATAAGTGGACACGGCAGACAGACCAGATACGGGTCCCTTCTGCAGGCGGCTCTAATCTCCCGGCATCAGTCCTCCCGGCGTAATTTAGATGCGGCCCCCGTGTGCCGCAGCTAGCGCGGTACATCCTGACCGTGACGGCCTGGCGCGGCGCTGCGCTGCTCCGGAGGCAGTGCCCGTTATGTTTTTAAACCCCTCCCCCCGCCCCTGTCGGATTCATGCAGGGACCCCAGGCGTCCTCTAGGGCTCACGGCTGAGCAAAGAATCGGGGCTGGCGTTTTGACCTCTGACCTTTCCCCAATTGCGGCGGATATTCCTGAGGGGAGGACGGGGATGGGTACAGCAAATGCAAAGCAAATAGAAAATGGCGAGCCTGTCCCAGGGTGCACGGCGTGACTTCGATGAACCAGTCAGCCTTCGCCAAGCGGCGTGAGGGGAAGCTGGGACTCCGGCTCTTGGCTCTATTCGGAAGCAGTTTCCGTAATAACGATATAAAAAAAATAACGTGCACAGACCACGGCGTTTGCTCGTCTCTCGCGCGCCGAGACATTATTCACGGGTCGGCTTTTTCGGCTGCTGACCAACGTCGGGATTTTTTATGCATGTTAAATGCGCGGGATGCCCAGATGAACCGCAGCTCGCCGCGCATAAATTTGAGCCTGTTGATCCGCAAGCGTGATGTATCCGCTTGCACCTGAATCTTTGCGGTGTGCGGGACAGGGCCATTACTCACTGCCTGGTTTATGCTCCCCATGAGCACTGTCCTGTCAATGAGGGGCTGGCGCACCCGAACATGCATTTGCGTGCGCTTACTGTGTGGATATATGTACCTGTCAAACATGCCTCTTCCTACCATGTTACAGGCAGTACCGCACTGCAAAAACCAAACTATAAGTCTGTCTTAACAAGTACTGTATATTAGTCTTACATCTCCACATTTAACCTTATTTCTATTACTTTTTTGCTAAATAAGACAAAAATATTGCCAATGAGGTGACATAATTGGACTAATTTCAACAATTGCCAATGGGGTAAGGTAATTTGACTTGTCAAGTAAAAAGCAACTTAAAACATGCTAATATTTTCAACTTGAGAGGAAAAAAATGGATTTTAATTCTCATTACCAGACTAAAACACTTGTTAAGACAGACATTTTTGCAGCGTGATGACCTATCTCTCTAAAACTCATTTTGAGCTCATTTAAATTCTGAAGTGCACTGGTACTCTTTGGCGAGTTTGTCATCTCACAGTGAGGTTTTATTTTGTGATTCAAATGAGTGTGGGGGACCAGTTTGAGCTGGTATGAATAGGTCTTACAGTACGGTAGTCAAGAGGAAACGGGTGTCATAAGGACGTCGAGTGTCCATCTCTAGTGCTTTGTTACTGGGCCCAATAACAGGGATGGATGTCCACTGAGCAAGGCGTGCGGTTCAGACCGATGACAGCCACTTAAAGAAAATAAGTGACACCAGGAAGAGCGAGGCAATATGTGCCCACGCATTGTCAATACCGCGCTTCCTCTCGGATAACCTCGGCCTTCAACGGCCGCTCTGGAACTCCCAGCCCCGTTGGTTCAGGCCGTTCGCTCTCATTGAATTTCGGCCCGCCATAGCCTCCCTCCTAGCGGGACCGCCGAGGTACGAAAGTTTGGCGTAATTGCCGGCCTCCGCCTCTCCCCGCTCCCGGGTTGCCGGACCCCTTGGGCGACTCGCCGGCGAACGGCCGAGCCGCGGGTTCTGACTTCGTCCGTTTGTTTGCCCCCCCCCCCGCCTTTCCTTTCCTGCAGCCAAAGACAAATCGGAGAAAATATTCGCCCTGTCGTTCGTGAAGCTGATGAGGTACGACGGGACGACGCTGAGGGACGGAGAGCACGATCTGATCGTTTACAAGGTAATATCCACAGCCCTGGCTCCGCTTATCCCGCTCCGCTCCGCTCTGCACTGCAGCACTGTGGACATGAGAGAAATAAGAATGAGCCTGGCACCCGGGCTCTCGGCTCCCTGCTGGCTGCGTTTCCTGCCTGGTGATTACACTCTGCTGCCTGTTACCCTCATCCCACAGTCTAAACAAATGAGCGGCAAAACTTGTTATTTTTTTCATCATTTTATAGAGTTGCATTAATTGATTAGATACGGGATGCAAGTGCTCTTTCACAGCAGTGAAATATGTTTTTTTTTTTTCAGCAGTGAAACACTTCTGTGTGTGTGTGTGTGAGAAGCTGGTCCTATGTCTTTTAAAAAAAGTTTTAACTATGCAGTTCTGCTGTTGTCTTTATCTCAGTCATCTCATTTGCAGGCGGAAAAGAAACTAGAAGACTCCTCCCACTACCTGAACCTCCCAGCCACTAAGCTGGAGATGGAGGAGAAGGGGTACTCCGTCACAGGCAAGAGCATGCAGAACCTGACCAACTGCACCATCAGCAAGGACTCCTTCCAGATCTACACCCTGGTGTGCTCCACCAAGCTCACTCAGAACGGTACGCTCCCGGTGAAGCTCGCCGCGCCTCTCCCTCACCCCCCGGCGAAGCTCGCCGCGCCTCCCCCTCTCCGCCTCCGCGGTCGGCCCATCGCGCCGGGGGGGGGCGAGGGAGAGGGGCGGGGGGGATTTATGATTGTCAGTTTCACACGCCCGCCTTCATTTCCCCTCTTTCAGAGCGCTGTGTTCATTAAGCCGAGGAAATCCCATTTTGCCACCGAAGGCTTTTGGGGCTTTTTCGACCTCTGCGCCGCCGCCTGTATTCAGGGGGTCTTAGAACGCCGGGGTCCTACAGCCGCCCCCTGACCCCGTTTGTTTCTGGGGTCACGGAGCTCAGGGTGCTCGTGTCTAAAAGCAGCGCCCGGGAGATGGAACCGCACCCCCGCGAAAGGGGGGCCTGACCTTTGTACCCCGATCCTACGTCGGCGTGAAACGCGATCGCGGTACGCCACGCGGCCTGTCCCGATGTCTCCATAGTCCGATTTTGAGTGCTCTTTTAAATCAGGATCACGGAACTAGAAGATGCGCTTTCATTGAAAATGAATGCATATGACAGGATATGTATCTCTCTCTCTGTCTATCTATCTATCTCTCTCTCTCGCGCACTCTCTCTCTCTCTCTCTCTCGCTTGATTATGAGTTCCGCAGACGCCGCTGGCTCAATCCCCCGCTAGGGCTGCGGTAGAACGGGGAAGCGACGGATGAAAAGTGCGGAGGATGAATCCCTCTGAAGGGGGGAATGTCATACAGGGAAAAGGGCTTTCGCTGAACCTTGACATCAACTAAATTAAGAAGTTAATTGTATTACTGACCCTGGGCTTTCCCTACTCGGAAAAAGAGAAAAGAAAAGAAACTGCGCCCTGAAGAAATATTACATTTCTTGATTCACGGTCATACGCAAAAGACGGATTTCTTTTCTTTTTTTTTTTTTAAATGGTCGAGTAGATGAACGCAAATTGTGTAAGGCTCGGAAAGGAATCGATATCCCTGTGCAGAGAGTGCATTGCAGTCCGGTCACACACAGTATGCAGCGTGTGCTCTACTACCCTCTCTCTCTCATTATTCACAGAGAACTACTGCAGTGAGGAAGCCAGCCCTTACTTTACCGGATCAAGACTTATATTCACGGGCTACTTTTAGTCACCGTGCTGTTCTCCCACAAGACATCTGGCCGATTTGAAAAGATCAGCATTAACTTAATGTATTCCGAAGTGTGAAGTGCGTGTAATTATATTAACCAATAGGAACGGCCTCACCCCAGGACCCCGTGCGGCCGCTCGGCGGTAATAAATGGCTGTGGCGACCACGTTTCGCTTTAGGCGTTGGGCGCTGTAAAAAATAAATAAAGCGGTTATTAGCGGTGACGGGAGGTACAGATTTCAGTGCATGCACAAGACCTTGCAGAGAGGTGATTTGATTTCCACGTTTGGAAGAACACGAGATTGTAGCCAATGTTTACCTCATTGAGTGCGGTAATTGTGAGATGTAAAAGTCTGTTAGGACGTCCACCTAATCAGTGGTTAAAAACACGGCAAATCAGAATGAACCCGCTTGAGGTCCAATTTAAGCCCTTCTCTAGCACCACCTTTTTTGAACACAAGCCCAAAAATAAAATGGTTACTGTTCTTGAACCCTTTTGACTACAGGCATATTTCTGGTCTCTTCTGTAAGTTCACCCTTGGGAGTTAGTTTTAAAAGTCAGAATTAATCTTAGTATTACTGAAACAAAGAAAAAGAAGCTGAAACACAGTGGAAGTGCAAGTTTTTTTTCCTCACCTAAAATATATATATATATATATATTTATTTTTTTGCCAGGATAAGGATTTGTGTCCTCTGTGGGTTTCCACGGAACACAAAGAACATATGGAATCGTCATTTTGATTGAGCCTGTTTTGTGTCATGTTTCAAAATAAGGAACCGTTGTCGCTATAACATTAGGATCGTTAAATAGTTTATAGAGATAGCGTTGTGAGTTTTAACATTTCAAATGGTATATTGTGTGACCAATTTCACTGTAAAATGCGATGCATGCAAATAAGCTAAACCACTTCTGGCCGGAATATGGGCGGGTGGTAGTTAAGGGGTTAACAATGCTAACACCGCTAATGTTAGCACGGTCGGCAGAGGTGCTTGAGTATCATATAGGCTGTGCGGTCAGTCGTAGCATTACTTTAATATATTCTTTAAGTATTTCCTATTGTTGCTAGTATGCTTTTGGCTGAGCATTGGTTAAACATCCAGGTAATGAGGTCACATAGGACTGCGAGCCTAGCTTTGCCGCAGGCCCACCCTGTTTATGTAACATAAAATAATTTGCGTGCCAATAGATGTGTTCTCTGAGGTTCGTTTTATTTCAGAGCGCATCACTTCTGTAAGTGTGCGATTCCTGCACACGGAGCGCCTTAATTCCGTACAAGGTGTGCAAATCTTCGTGTCAGTCAGTCCCAGTCACTTTGGGGACCTTCACCACGGCTTACGCCGAACGCCTTTCCGTAAATGCTGTCCGTCTCTCAGCGCGTAATTAACTTTTAAAAATAAAAATACGCGTATCCCCTTGTAAAATAATTCAGGGTAGCGATCAACGCCTCGGCAGTGTTTGCAGCCGATGCCAGTTTGTGACCTGCGAGAGAGAAGGATACTTGGGTCACGGACGCAATTGGGGGGGATTGATCCACGGTTTCGGTCCGTCTCGTGGAGATTGATAGGGGCGCTTGTGTTTTTCGGAAACGCGAGGCGCGGGCCCCGTTGCGCGCGCTGATATTTACACTGCACTTTGACTGTAATTTGCGAGCCGACAGTTGGCTGTCAGGGACTCTCCGCCCGACTTTTCCCTGCATGCAACTTTGATTAAAGAGGAGAGAGGCTCTCGTCCGCCGCCGAATCTCCCGGAAAGGTTTGATTTCTTTTAATAAACACTGGCGGTACGCATCCGTCTTTGACAACACACGGATTTTTATTAAACTACAGAGACCGCCTCTCAAAGTAATGCTCTTAATCACGCCCCTGGTTTGTACACCATATTCACATGGCTGAATGTCCTCCTACTTCTATCCGGATACTCTTTCAAAGTGTCACTTTAGTAAGTCTGTCTAAATGCATGGAACTGTTGAGCTGACATTGTATCAAATAGTAGGCCATTTACAAGTAGTTTCAAAATTATAACCCCAAAGTATTATATTCAGTGCAGAACGTATGTATTTGGACAGTGACCCATTTTTGGTTGTTTTGCCGGTGTATTCCGTCACATTAGATTTCTAATGAAACCATGAATATGAGGTTCAGGTGCAGACCGTCAGCTTTAATCTCAGGGTATTTACATCCATGTCAGGTGATCCACGTAGGAATTAAAGTGTGTGCCATTTTTTTTTTGTTCAGAAAATAAACTTTTCGGCTATTTATAAATATACTATTATGTAAATATACAGTCTTAACATCACTCTATTTGGCCTATCAGTCTGTTTTATTAAGTGACCTGATTGAGAAAGGCGGGTTGAAGACCAGTAATATAAAATATTAACTTTGCACTGTATTGGAATGGAGGGCGGATGCAGCAGGGTTTGTTTAATCATCTCCCGAGACCGCAATTTCGCCGAGGGAAGCTGACAGAGACCAGCTCACCTACACCCCAATTGATTGAAATGTAGAATCGAAAAGGGCCAATTCAGGGTTCCATTTTTCAGTCATCGCGGGCCCAGTTCCTCTGGGATAAAGGAGTACACTGAATATTTATATTCTCTTTAAAAAAACCAGCCCCTCATTCACCGCGCAGCTCTCTCGATGCACACCGCTTATTGTCTTTGGCGGTAGCTTGTCGTCTTCAATCTCCAAACGCCGTAACTCTCGTTTGACTTTAAGTGCCGCAGGGGGACTTGATCTTTCAGGAACAGAAAGCAAGACCACGACGGTTTAGACTTCATTGAACCTAACAATATGGGGGGGGGTCCACCACGCAGTTTGATGTGAGAACACACTCTAAAGTTTACCCCCCCCAAAACCAGTTGCACAGAATGGATTGTGCCCTAAATCAGTCGAACATTGATGTAAAAGTTCATTGGGTTTTGAAAGGCCTTTCTTTTTTTCTTTTTTTCCTTTTTTTCTTTTTTTCCTTTTTTTTTTTTTTCCTTTTTATTTTTTATTTTTTAAAGAGGTCTAGTGCAATTTGATGACTCTCTGGGTCAGGGGTTCTTTGCCTGTCTCCAGTCTTTTAAGTGCTTTGGGATGCCTTGTTGCGTCACTGCACCAACGCGGGGAACATATCAGGATAGTGAGGGGAAGTAATGACGCACGGCTCGTGTATTCCAGTTGGGAGGGAGAGAAAAATTGAAAATTCACAAGAAAGGGAGGGAGAGAGAGCAAAGGATGGAGGAGTCGGGGGGGGGAGGGACTGAGGAGGGGAGAGGGAGAAACGATAATAAGCTGAGTAAGAGAGCGAGATGGAGGGAGAGAGAGAGAGAGAGAGAGAGAGAGAGAGAGAGAGAGAGAGAGAGAGTGAGCGAGTGAATGAATGAATGAGAGTGCGAGATGGAGGGAGAGAGAGTGACTAACCGAGTGACAGAGTGCAAGATGGAGGGAGAGGGAGGGCGTGACTGAGTAAGTGAGTGAATGAGATCGCCAGAGAGAGAGAGAGAGAAAATGAATGATTGAATGAGTGTGTGAGATGGAGGGAGAGAGATATGTTCTTTGTTGCACTAACTCACACGATACAGCACACACTCATAAAAGCATGTACACATAAACAGGTTAACATACACACACACACATATTTTACTCATTTATGATTGTTGTATCTGTTGTACTCTTTCATGCTTTGGGAATATGTATATGTACATACGTCATGCCAATAAAGCAAATTTGAATTAAATTGAATTGAGTGACTAACCGAGTGACAGAGTGCAAGATGGAGGGAGAGGGAGTGACTAAACGAGTGACAGAGTGCAAGATGGAGGGAGAGGGAGGGGCGTGACTGAGTAAGTGAGTGAATGAGAGAGAGAGAGAGATTGAGAGAGAGAGAGAGAGAGAGAGAGAGAGACAGACAACAGATTGGCCAGTCATGCTGCTTGGATCCGTCTGGAAACTCTGTGTTGCTCACAGAAAACAGGCTGAAATGTGCAGAGAGAGAGCCCCCCTGTCGGCGTGCGAATCTCCCCGCGGGGTCGAGCACCTCCTCCTCCGTCTCGCACGCCGAGGAGACGGTTCCTCGTCTCCGTAGCCGCCGTCTGGCGATTCGCTATTTATTTACCTTTGATTTCATTTGTCTTGCCAAGGCTGAGCAAAAAGGCTCAAAAATCTATAACTGTGGAGAAGCCGTGCCGGTTAGCTGCGGCCTGATGAGCTTTGATGGCGTGTCATGGCTGCAGGAGACGGGCATCCATCACGGCAGGCCGGACGGTTTGTTATCTCTGTGAGAAAACAAGAACCGAAGTGGGCAGCGTGTGCAAATGTGTGTATGCGTGTGTACGTGATTGTCTGTGTGTGATGGTGAGTAATACAGTATGTGTATGTGCGCTTGCTGATTTATAGCTGGAGAGATGAAGATATTCATAAACGTGTGCGTGTGTGTGTGTGTGTGTGTGTGTGTGTGGTTTGAAAGGCCGTGGCCCTGCGAGAAGTGCGATTCCCCTCTTTTTCCGCAGCCCAACCCCCGTCCTGTTTTGATTTACTGGATGTTGTTTGCGGAGGAAAGCCAAACGGAGCGTCCCACTCGAAACATGTTTGCTCTCGACCAGATTAAAATGGTGTGGGGATAGAGACACAATCCATTTTGTCTTTGAGGAGAGAACGCCGCACAACGGCCTCGCGGTTTGAATAAATCAGCGCCTCCCCTGGGAGCGCCATTTGAATACACCCAGGGAACTTTCCCTTCTTTCCCAATATAGGCGTGATTGATGCACTCGAGTCCGTAATCTGAAGTGGCTTCATAAATTATGAGAATCTTTTTTTTGTTATTTTTTTGTTAAGGGCAGCCATGCTAACTTAAAGCAATTTAAGATTGTATATCACAGGCCGCAGTGCAAATGTGAGAAGTTATAAATTACCTGATGAGAGAGAGAGTGCCGAAGCTAACCAACCCTGACCTGCACTAAAAATGATCCTGACTGTGCTACACTGACCCATCCCAATCTCTGATAAGTGAGAGTTCATTTATCTGATCTAGAGACCCCCCCCCCCCCCACACACACACACACACACACACACATGAATGCGTAGATGTAAATGTACTGGTTGAGGAGAAGAAGCAATGTATTAACTTTTTAGCCATCCATCCCCATTTGCTCTGTCCGGTCTGTTACGGTCCAGTCATGTTCTTTCCGGTCTGTTACGGTCCAGTCTGGCTCTGTCCGGTCTGTTACGGACCAGTCTGGCTCTGTCCGGTCTGTTACGGTCCAGTCTGGCTCTGTCCGGTCTGTTACGGTCCAGTCTGGCTCTGTCCGGTCTGTTACGGTCCAGTCAGGTTCTGTCCGGTCTGTTACGGTCCAGTCAGGTTCTGTCCAGTCTGTTACGGTCCAGTCAGGTTCTGTCCGGTCTGTTACGGTCCAGTCTGGCTCTGCCCGGTCTGTTACGGTCCAGTCAGGTTTTGTCCTGGCTGGCAGCAGACCCATTGTGCATCATTTCAGTTTCCGCAATGTTTCTTTGCTTCTCCACTGACTCGTGAGGTTTTGTCTGCTCTAAACTGCATCGAGGTAACTCTCTTAATCCGTTTTTTCCTCCCGTCATGTCTGGTCGCGGTCCTGTCTGGTCTGGTTGCGGTCTGGCCTGGCAGTGGACCTGCTCGGCCTGCTGAAGTGGCGTTCCAACACCAGCCTGCTGCAGCAGAATCTCAGGCAGCTGATGAAGGTTGAAGGCGGAGAGGTGGTGAAGGTGAGTCCGCCCTTCCCAGCTGCTGTTTCCTGGCACCGACTAAATTACCTCAGACTTTTTTTTACCTCACAAATTTTGGATGTATTTTTTTTTCAGTTCTCCAAAGGGCAAAACGGAACCGTATTTAGCACGATTTTACCTGCAATCGCGACGAGAATTTGACAGCGTAGCGGATGGCTGCGTGAAAGAACTGCAGCGAGAAACTAAAATTTTTTGATCTTTCTCTCTGGCGTGAATAGAGAAATCCAGGAAGCTCCAAGTCGGGTCACACAGATGGGTATCCGCTGAAGCCGTGCTTTCGGAAATAGTCTTAAATCAGACGTGAGCCTTTGTCACCTCCCTTATTGGTGGAGGGGAAGCTGTGTTCCAATTTGTACCTCTTAATAGCGATAGCCCTGAGTGTCATTGCCTCTCTCGTTTCTCATTCCGAGTGCCCTGCGCCCGATTATAAAGGGACACCGCTTGACCCTTTTGCTCGTTCAGTATTTACCATGGGTCAGCGCTGATGCTACGGCCGTTTAGCCTCTCCTTAAAATCTTTACTTTAGCCCTGCCAAATTACCTGTATTGAAATGCATCGCCATGCCATTTGTTGTAGTCGATTTCCAGTCCAAAAAGAGCATTTAATTATTCAGTGGGTAATATACCTTTTATTTCTTTGATCTTCTTTAAAATGTAAAAAGAATTTAAGCTGGGTTATGTTTAAGCGGTTATTTAGACTTTGCCGTACCGGAGCCGTAATTTAAGGATACGCTCTCGCTCTGTCTTTTACACCGCTTACTCAATCTCATTTCATTTCCTTACCGTTTGAGCAGCTACATATGGAAAGCATTGATCTGCATAAATTCCTTATTTCATCCCTCGCAAGATTATGGAACGCTTGTCAGCCTTTAGGCCATATCATTCGCAAGGCTGCACAACTGTTACGCTAAATGACAAAATGACAATTTCTACCTATCTTCATTATTCTAATGCAGCTCCCCTCTAGCCATACTCTGATTGAAGAGTGATTTATTCCTGTGTTCTGGGAATCTCGTTTCCTCCGGAATGTGATGGATCTGGTGTTCCCGCGATGACGGATCATTAAGGATACCTTACCTGAACCATTCCTGCAGCGTACATGCATAGACTATGTGTGCCTGCCTCCAGTATCTGCACAACTCTTAGCTGTGCATCAAACCTCCGTTGATATTTTCAAGTAATTTTCACAGAAGCAGCTAGCTCCACCGATCACGATTTTTATCATGTCTGTGTAAAACCTAAAGGGCCTGTTCATGTTTCACGTCCATTTCCTTCAACTCAAAACTAGCCAGGTGTGTAGTCATTGACCTCGAGGACAGGCCGTGGGGAGCGTGCTTCGTCAGTCTCGTGTGACCTCAGAGCCCTTTCAAACGCCATGTAACCAGCTGGCACAGCCAATCCCGGTGCATCGCCCATGGCAGAGGTGATCGCACGGCAGTCACCCACCAGCCGGCCCGCTCAAGCGGTCAGTGATATTCCTTTGCGGCGAGGTAGCGGGAGGGCCTCGCGTCCCAGGGGGCTTTGCAGAGACGGGCCACGCCTTTTCCCGTGTCCGTGACGGAGAGCTCAGAGCCGGGCGTCTCCAGCTAGCGGCGCCGGCCGCGAGGCATCTGCTTCTCCCATCCCCCAGTGCGCTGATGTTAACGGTGCAGGCAGCAGCCTCCCGCTCAAAACTCGCGAGGCTAATCGCAAGTGGCAGCGAGCATGATCACCGTTCAGACCCGACTCTCGGTTGCGGCTCAGCACGTCTCAGTCATGAAGTCAGCATCTGTAAACATGTGGCCATTCCTCTTGGTTGAACATCAGAGGAAGAGGCTATCTGCTGTTGCAGTCAGCATGCCCACTTTGCCCACTTTGACATGAAAAATCTATGTAAAAATATTTCTTGCTGAGCTGTTTTCCCCGATTGGGGGAAATGCATTCTTTTAAAAATTTTTTTTTTTACCAAATATGTATTTTAATTGCTTTTTTATACCAGATGAAATTTTAATGTTTTTTTATTTTTTATTGAGTCATAGGTTACTTTTACCTACTAACTGTGGGCACAGAGTTACAGCTCCGTAGTTTGTCCCTTATCTTATCATAAGACACTTATCTTCTTCACAACCTACTCCTAGCTAACGACTGTTTGCAAATATTAATGTGTATACATATCTTAACCTTATATCTATAGTTCACTGTTCAGATAGCGCTAGCTTCATGGTGCAGTAATCATAATCTAACTAATATGACTAAATAATGTAATATAAGAAAATGTAATGGAGTAAGTGGCAGGAAGACTGCACAAAATGGCCTCCAATTGTAAAAAAAATAAAATAAAGTGCCAACACCACATTCTCTTTGAATGGTCTGACATTCCAAAATTCTTTCCCATGTAGCGCATACATGACCATTATGTCTAAGACTTGATGAGATGTGTTATGCAGTATTATTAGTTATGCAGGCTGTGAGAAACGAAAGCTCAGCCAGGCTGAAGTATCGTTTTTCTAGTTTTAGTGCAGTTTTTTTTCTTTTTTCCTGTCCCAGTCTTTTTCAGCCTTCCTTGCTGAAAGTGCACAGACTCATTCATCGGACATTTGGCACGGTAATCATGAATGGTAGACGTATGAGAACTGCTGGTCATGGCTGTTGGGTCCTGGCCAAATACGCAGAATCCTACTCTTTCCTGCAGATATGTAATTTTACAAACGAGTTCCTTATATAAACGGTATGCATATACTGTTGGCCACCGTTCAGAAATTTGCCAGTTAATTAAGCTCTAAATGCAACATATGGTTTAGAAATGCACTCCAAAAGGTTGATTGTTGTGACTCCTTTTTTTAACATTACATTACAGTCATTTAGCATACGCTTTCATCCAAAGCGACATACAATAAGTGCATACAGAAACGTCATCGAAGTAACTACAGAACAGATAAGACAAAGCACATCCTTCCCATAACGTAGCAGCTATCCCTAACAACAAAGTATGTTAAAATTGAGTCAACCAGTACTCTGCAGTGAAAAAAATAAATAGGTGTCACTTTTTGTTCAGCTATTGGCAAATGACAAACACAGGAAATGCCAGGGAATGTTGTAGGGCTGTGACGAGCAATATACATAAAAAAACTAGAGATTTGGGTTCCCTGTTTTAACGTGCTGATTTTCTGTCCCTTCTAGTTTCTGCAGGATACCCTGGATGCACTCTTCAACATCATGATGGAGAACTCTGACAGCGACACGTTCGACACACTTGTGTTTGATGCGCTGGTAAGAGTTTTTTTTAAGTTTTTTTTTTACTTCATACAGACGTGACGGATCCCTTTCGTCTCCTTGGAGACATGTACACGTATTTGAAACGACATTTGACATTAAGAGATTGGTCTTTGGGAGGCGAGATTGGTCTCTGTGGTTGCTGTGTAGTATGCAGACTGATACATGCGCACATATATTTGCTTTATTTATTACGTACACAATTCGTGGGTGCGTTGAGAGGCATTAAATGTATGTGCTGAAATAAAATTGCCATTGATGATGTGGAGTGTTGAAATGATTGAAAGACCTGCGGCAGGCTATTGAAGGAATCCATCGCCTTGATCTGTGCTCCCTCTGAACCTGTGCAAATGGTTTTAAAACTACAAAAACAAACTGAAATGGAATTCTCAAACGAGATGGTTAGTGATGTATATGAAGTCGGTATATCTTACTTTATAAGATGCAACTGTATGGAGTTACATTGAGGAATGCAAGAGGTGTGTGTGTGTGTGTGTGTGTGTGTGTGTGTGTGTGTGTGTGTGTGTGTGTGTGTGTGTGTGTGTGTGTGTGTGTGTGTGTGTGTGTGTGTGTGTGTGTGTGTGTGTGTGTGTGTGTGTGTGTGTGTGTGTGTGTGTGTGTGTGTGTCAGAGGGAGAGAGAGCAAGAAAAAGAAGAGAAACGACAAAAAAGAGAGAGAGAAGGGAAAGGGAGAAAAAGGTCACCCCCACTGCTCTGGACCATGGAGCAGGGGTATCTTTTGTATGAGAAAGAGAGAGCAGGCTATGCATGCTGGCGTACTGTGTGAATAAGTGTGTGTGCGCGTGCGTGCGCGAGGGAGGGAGGGAGTGGGAGAGAGTGAGAGAGTGCATGTATAAATGAATGAATTATGCCTGATTTTCCCAAAAGAAGTTGTTGCTTCTGGACAGATACTGTATAGTGATTTTTGTTAGGCAAGGCTGAACAGAACAGCTTTAACTGCCGTTGGAAACTTAGCCCTCCTATTCCTGTTTATGCTAAGGATGCTTGACTGCAATTTAAAAAATAAATAAATAAATAAAGAAAAAACAAGCTAGAATTGGGTTTCCTCTGTCTTCTCCTCATTTTTCTCAGCACGTACAGTATATATCAGTTTTTCTAGCTTTTTGTTCTACTCTCGACTCTGATTATGATTACATTCCAGTCAAGAGTGAAGACCTCATTTCTCCATTGGCAAAAAATGTATTCCTGTTTCTCATTTTCGGCGTTCCTTAAAAGAACTAAGTCTTTTTATTTTTATTTCTCTCTTCATTTTGTCTTGAGTGATGTTCCTGGTCTTTTGCTAGTTAACTCATTCAGTGCCAGCGTGTTCTGGAACACTAAGCCTCAGTAGTGCCAAGTCAATATGGCTGCCGACATTCAACATTTTTAGATTGATCCTGTCAATAGACTTCTAATAAAACACATTATTTTACCTATTCAGACGTTTTTGTTAATGAGGATAGATGGCACTAAATAGCACACCTGGTTCAGTTCACTATTAGAAAAAAATGTTGATTGAAATATAAATAATTTATTTATTGCTTCTTAGTTTGGTTAACATGACTCTTACATAGGTTTAATAATAGTGAAAACAGTTTTCCATAAAAATGAGCTCTTGCATAACTATAGATATGTAAAAATGAACAGTAAACATAATCAATGGTCATTTGGATTGTTATGTACAAATGAGCTGACCACATGAGTTACTTTGTATCAACCGTTTCAAACAGAAACCGTTATCCTGAGGCAAAAATAACGTAGGCTAAAATCTGTGGTGTGAGGGACTAATTAAAAACGGAACCAACAAAACGATGGTCACTGGAGGAGATATGGGAAATAACTGGACAGTGGAAATCAGAGAATTATTAAATATAAGTCGGGGAAGGGATATTGTAAAACTCATTGATGGTAGGCTACTGTCCGACTCAAATGTTTACCAGACAATCGTGGAACGACTGAAAGCTAGGGGAGTAATTTTCTCCGTAGCATAGCACTAGCCTAGTTTGTTATATTGCCGACTTGATTGTGTTCAATTTCTATATTCCCAAGCCCCGATGTTGCTTTAGGTGGTTAGACATTTTTTTAAACATGGGATAAATATAACTTCAAATATTTCCATCCAGAACCATGTTAAAAAAAAAAAAAAAAGAGCTAATCCGGGTAAAATAACGTAATTGTAAATGTTTCATTGTTTCATTTTTCCCGAAATCCAGAATTCTTTACCGGTGTAGCAGAGTAAAGACAGCTATGGTCAACTATAGTCGCCCTCGGCACTTTAGACCGTTCATATTTTCGTTGACTAAAGTCGCCCACAGCCATAGCTTTGCATGAACCAAGCAGTCAGTGTCTGTAATTAACACCCGCCACCTGCCAAATACAGGTCAATTGTTGGCTGTGGCAGGTAAAATTGTCAAGTCAGCAGCCACAGAGGCGGGTAGGTTTTTTTTGTATTATTTCAACAAATTTTTTTTTTATAAAACTTGTTGAATTTCTATGATTTGATATGGTTACAAATTTGCATGTTCTGCGTGCGACCTATGGATCAACAGTCAAGACTTCGCTCTCTCTGGTGTTGTTTATTGGCCAATGATCAAGAGCGTCAATCAGAAAAAGCACACAAGCATTCCCGCCCACTCTCTTTTCACTCTATGCTGCTTGATCTTGTCGGAGGCTAACACACAACATTCAATGTGTGCCGACAGTAAGAAAAGGAGACGGGCCTACTTCAGTGAAAAAATTGAGAGTTTTGAAAAAGGGGAATGACTCAACTGGTTGGGTTATGCTGAGGGAACAGGCAGGTTTTGCACTGTGTGCCGAGAGCTAGCCTCTGACGAGGGCCAGCGGAGTCCCTGACGCTGCGAGGATATGTGTTTGTAGCCCTAAGTGGCAGGTAAAAATTCTGAGTGGCAGTTAAAAATTTTCATCTACCTGCCACAGGTAATTTCAGAACTTGCAAGCAGGTCAACTAGAGGTCTTTGCTGAAACATTTCACATCGCAACCACGGTTGTATGACTCACTTCCTCAATTCAGTTGCATGTGTAAAATTCAAAATGGGTAAACGCAAGTCCTTAGAAGAGAATCATGTGGGTCCTCATAAAGCTTGGATAAGTCTGTGTTGCAGAGTTCCTAGCTTAATTATTTTACACATATAATTGAGCTCTGCTGGGTGCCTGTGTACAAGGATCTCGTTGAATTCTGCTAGTGTTACATTTTCTGTGCTGTGTATCACATAGACTAGAAACAAATATCATTTTCTCTGTCAGTGCAGTGGTGGTATTATCAGTGTGGTCCAGCTTGCTATTCACCCACGTCTGCAGTCTATTTCTGCCGGTCCTATTGCATTTCCTATAAAAGTAGCCCCCCTATATCAGCCACCTTGCTGTCTGACTGCATTACAATTACCTTGGGGGTGTCATATCTCCTAGTCCCATTAAAACATGAATCATTTTTAGGGTTCTCAGTTCTTTACAGCGATGGTCGGGATTTGGTAAACACGTCTTCCCTCCTTTGACAGGTGTTCATAATTGGACTCATCGCCGACAGGAAGTTTCAGCACTTCAATCCCGTCCTTGAAACCTACATCCGGAAGCATTTCAGTGCCACCCTAGCTTACATGTAAGTACTGTTGTTAGAGCCGGAGAAAACTGAGGAAACGGTAGTCTCAACAACATGCCTTAGAGTAAAATTCAACTGTTGAGTGGTAAATGGAGCATAAAAAAATCCCCAAAATAGACCTCAATACAGGCTGTGTATATACTATTCATTTATACTCATTGGAGGGAAAATTGTAGGCCAAAGCGAGTGTTATCACCTTGATGTCCATGATAGTTTACCTACTATTGCTAAGTCTGCACTCTTAATAATCTTCAACTGTAGCCTTTATTAGTGGTCTTGGGAAATTATGCTTAGTATGTTTGTCTCGCTTTGTTTTTCTTATTTTGCAGAGCTGCCCGTTTCTTTAATTAATTTGAAAGCCTTATTCGGGAAAGTACTCTTTGTTCTTTTCTAACCGTGCAATATGCAAATTGAACTTCTGCAGCCGGAGTCATTGAGAGTGCGGCTTTTAAATCTGGAGAATGAAAGGGTTGACCGTGGAACCAGGTTGTTTTTGTGAGAAGGTACAAAACCCCCCCCCATGCTAGAAAGGGGGCCCTTGTGGAGCCGATGAAAATAGGCTTGTACGCACAGCAGACTGCACAAACTGTGCCCGTGTGACCTTGGCCAGAAAGCAATCAGAACCCACCTCGCTCATTAACTGGGCTGGGGAGGCAAAGTAGCAACTGGTGGAGGGAAGAGGTGGGCGATGCACTTTAGCAATAAGCAAGGCGGTAGCATGGGGTGTTCCACACCAGGGAAAATATATTCTTCAATACCACCCCCCCCCCCCCCCCCCACAGTCTGACTAATGAGATTCAGTTTCTGTTTGAATAGCTGAAATTAGAAGTTCCAGCGATGGAAGGCTGTATCCAGTCATGCAGGGACCGAGCACTCAACGTGGAGTATAAATACCGCACGGTCTTGGTTTCGCATGAGAATCTCTGGAGGACAAGTTCAAGGGTTTTTAGCAAACCAGTAAGGTTGAATTTATAGGCGAGATGACAGGCCTATCCCCCAGTCCTGTCCCCAGCCATGTCTTCACGGAACTTGGCTCCTCCTGGAGGACAAGCTGTACTCAAATTCAAATCAGCTCGGCACTGGCAGCAAAAAGAATAACTTTCCCTGTTATTTAGCCCGATTCTCGCTGTGTTATGCTGCGGAAAGGGTCCGGTACCCCATGGGGTCCTGGAGTGCCAGAAATGTTTTATTCCTTCTGAGGTTTATTGTCTATTATGACTGAATATTCAGGGATTGAATTGTAATACAAGGAATACATCCGTCACATAGGGCCTGATTTACCTTTAGCATGTGCGAAACCAATGATTGGTCACGGTATTTTTTATTTTATTTTTTTGCACCAATCATTGGTTGTGTTATGAGTTTTGAATGTGCTAAAAGCTTTTGCGCATGCTAAAGGTCTCAAAAATAATTTTTACGCCGCAGGGGTCCTAAGCAGCCGGTCGCTTGCAGGCTGGGAGACATCGCCACTTATGTTGCAGAATTGTAACACCGGTTTTTTTGTTTTGTTTTTCTCTCCAGGAAGCTGACAAAAGTTCTTAAGAACTATGTGGACAATGCAGAGAAGCTGACGGATTCGCTCGTCAAAGCCATGAAGGCTCTGGAGTACATCTTTAAGTTCATCGTCCGGTCCAGGGTGCTGTTCAACCAGTGAGTGTTGTGACCTTCTTCCTGAAACGCTTCCAAACGGCTCATATTTACCGACATGTCAGCATGCTGTTCTGCAGAGGTGTTTAGTCACTGGAACAGACTTAAGAAACAAAAATAACCTGGGAGAAAGATGAACCTAACTTGGTCAATCAGCTTGGGACTTCAACAGTGACATCAGACCATAGATATAGAACCATAGATGTGACATATGTCATAGTTAGTGGCACAATCTTTGAGACCATGCCCAGGTAAGATAAACCAGTAACCATGGTTTTATATCTATGAGCCAATCATCAACTATCTGGCTTCTGAGACCCGATTATGACATCAGAGTGGGTTAGAAAGTACATGACACTTTGCCATAGGTTCCTATTTTAGCTGTACCCAGGTAAGATGACTGCCAAATAGTTCCATTTCAGAATTCCTAATTACTATTACATTGCATGATATGCCATATCTATGGTTCTATCTATTGAATAGAATAGAATAACTTTTATTTTCCCGTTAGGGAACTTCGGTTGTAGCCACCAGCAACAACATAAAAGACATAGACAGTGGGGCAGACCCACAACACACAAACAAACATATCAAATAAAGACATTCAATAGAATCATTGAATTCATCTAACTAATTAAGTGAATTAAAGTGGAATATAGCCATGATTAAAAAGAGCCCCCGCTGTCCCGAGATGTCCAGTGTCATTAAGCAGTCCGACACACAAACTCCGCCTCCACGATTTTCCTAGCATCAGACGTCCCTGGCTGTCATCCATTTTCTCTTTCCTGTTTTAACTTTTAACAGGGTGATTATGATTTGGATACGCGGGTCGCACGGTGCCTCGCTCCCGTGACACGGTGTGTCGTACCTTTCCTTTACAGTCTGCCCAGGGAGTCATGGGCTAATTAACTTTGGGCTATTTCTGTAATCGCTCATTACTTGAGTGGTCATTTCAATTACACACGAATATGCAGCTTTATGACTTAACAGGGAGTGATGAAAACCCAGAGAGACCGGTCGTTTAAAGGTTTTGCATAGTTCTTGCGCAATTAAATATTCCAGGTGTGGCTTTGCTGTCAGTAATTAGTTTTTAATAGATTTTTGGGTTCAGGTTAGCTTGGAGGTTGAAGCCTGAAACGGCTTTTGCAGACTTCTTTAACTAAAAAAAAGGCTTTTTTAAAATTGTGAGGACATGAAATGATTAGGTTTGATTAATAATCTGATTTAATTTCCCACGTTGTGAAGACAATGTGGGATTTGGCTCTATTTCTGTTAAGACAATTCTCCTACTGCCTCCAGAATAGAAATTACTGGTCATCCACATAGGCAGATATGAGATAAGATTTCTGGAAAGGTTTTGTGATTTATGACTTATTCAGGATATTTCTGTGTGTCTGATAAGGATTTGTAATGGGCAATAGATGTGTAAAGCAGACAAATGTCCATCTGTCAGTCTAACCTAACCCAATCTCCTATTTATATTCTGTTTAACTCAATACATATGTTGAATACCCTACAGTATTTTTTTCTGGTGGTCATTGACATGTTGTAGCTGATGGGGAAACGTGTAGCCGGCCAGTTGTATTGCAGTAGTCACTTGTGTGGCTGAAGCTGTCGAGTGAGCGGGGTGGCGGAGGTTGGCGGGAAGCCACTAGGCTTTGTGAACATGGTTCTCTTGTCTGGTAGTAATGCCTCAAATCTCAAGGCTTCTGTAAGCCTCCAAAAGAGAGTAGCCTTCACCTTGTAAGACAGGAATCTTGTCAGGTGATAACGCCGGTGCAATACCAGCTGTTGTGTGTGTGTGTGTGTGTGTGTGTGCGTGAAATGGATGTGAAAACGTTGTGATAGGGGGAAAGCCTAGAGCCGCAGTCACTTCATCTCCCGAGGTGAAAAATAGCTGGATGAGCTCAATCAATACCTGTTCTCGGTATAATCTTGGGTTGCCGTGCAGGCGGCGAGATAGAGGGAGGGAGGGAGGGAGAGAGAGGACCAGGCAGAGAGAGAGGAAGAGAGACAGGGTGAGGGAGGGGGAAAGGTTAAAATGGGTCAATTAGTTGGCATTACTCAGCCGACACTTTTTTATTTTGTTAATTTTCCCTCAAGATTGTTTTGTTGTTCTTTTTTATTTTATTTTTTTTAACAGTGTTTTATGTATTAGAGGGGGCCCTCTTTGGGCACTCATGCACTTTATAATAAGTGGGAAGTGCTCTCAGGGCACTCTATGGTCATTACTTTGTGGCTGCTGACTGTGCATATTCTGGTGCGCGCGGAGGCGGCGAAAAGGCAAAGTGTAATTGAGGCAGCAGACGGTGCGTCATTATGGAAGCCAGGCGAGAGCGAAGGGAGAAACTGTATAAACCTGACGCCCGGTTTCTAGACCTGAGGTAACGGGCTGTCTCTCGTCAACGGAGGGTTCTCTTGCCGGGAAGCAGATAACACCGTTAGCCCTAATTGTGTTTGGTGCGAACGCATTTAATTGTTTCGGGGGGAAATTAACAGCGCTCTCTGGAAATTGCGTTAGCGCGATCGGAGCGGTTACGCTAATGTCGCGCGCCAGACCCGTCGTATTAGCTAATTCTATTATGGCTATTAATTTGGTCAGGAAAAATAACATTGGGTACGTTCGGCCCTTTCCCAGGCCCTGCGAGTGTTTTTGTGCTCACCGACTGCGTTTTAAACTCGGAGCGCCCAAGGTCGCCGAACCTCCGCAAATTCATCGTTTGAACAAGATCCGGCCGGGGTGGGACGGCCCTTTAGCATGAGAGCTAATACCAGAGCCGTTCCTTCAGGTGAAGTGTCGTAACTTATCTCCCGTCCGACGGAACTTGCTTCCGGCGCTAATTCAGGGGCCTGTAACCAAGGGGCCGAGACTGGACTTTCGTTTTGAAGCTCACTTCCTGGTTGGGCTGGGAGCGGCAATTCTGCCGTTGCTCACTAGCGCCACTGCGATTGGCTCCAGTATAGGTCTTTCACCATGTAAGTCAATGGCAGCAATGTGGTCAAAATACTCAGTCAATAAATTCTTCCCACAAAAAAATGTAATTGCAATAGGTGCCTTTCCTTCATCTAATGCCTCTGCTTGTGCTAATTCACTTTAAAATATTGTGTTGTTTGGACAGGGTATTCAAATTTGTTCAGGACCAATCAGAGAGACAGGTTGAGTCCTCTTCGGCTCCACAGAGCAGGCGCAGTTTGTACAAATGGGCGGCGAAAAAGGTTCAATTCTGGTTTTCCGAGGCCATGGAAAGGCAATGGGTGACGTCACAGTGGCTTTGTCCATATTTTTATACAGTCTATGCCTGTAACCCGCTTGTGGTGGAGTGTTGGTTTAGTCCCGCGGCTCCTCCGCGCCGGCGGCTGATGGAGCGGGCGTGTTTGGGTGGCTCGCGAGACTCCTCACTGGGAGCGGGTGGGCGGTAATGACATTGTGCCCCGTGCCTCTCATCGATGAAAAATTTTTCTTTTTAGTGTTTTGGTATTCCACAAAGCTGGGGCGCCTGCGCATCGATTCAATTAGAGGGGGGGGGCGGGGGCGGGCTAAACAAAAAACAAATTGATTATAACTCAACAATAGATGCGCTCTGATTTGCAGTTTGGCACATCCAACGCGAGCTGGCCCGTACGCATTGATTTGACGTGGGGGTGGGGGGTGGGGGGGGGTGATATAGTTCTTTGAAGTCATGTTAGCTCCAGCTTTAATTCAGTTTGAGCCGTAGATCAGGAGGATATTTCACAGGAGTACCGAGTACTGTCCCGAGTAAAATCCGGAACAGCTCTTTTTACTTCAGTCCATGTTCTAGATTTGGGAGGGTTCCAGGTTTTGCCCAGCGCACTTATCCAGCTAACTCCAGTAATCCCGCTTTTGTGAAACCCCCCCCCCCGATCATCTCTTCCACCTTCCGCAGGCTGTACGAGAACAAGGGAGAGGCGGAATTCATGGAATCCTTGAGGAACCTCTTCACCTCCTTCAACAACATGATGAACTGCCACTCGGAGAACACCAGCGGGGTGAAGGTGTGTCCACAAGCCTGCTCGTCCGAGTTCATAAAAAGGCCCGTTCGCCATAACCCCATAAATCCCCAGGATTGTCATGCATAGCCACCAGTGGGCTCCCACCATGCATGAGGGCTCCCAGATTGATTGTATGACATTTCCACCTTTTTTATTTAATGCCAGTTCAACCCATTATTGTGTGCGGTCTTGAATAATTCAAAGCGTGTTTACATAGGCGAAGCGCACACAATAAAAATCGAATGCCCCAGCACGGGGAGATGCGGTCACTGTGCTTCAGAAGGTTAAACTGAGGTCCCGACCAACTGTGGTAATTAAAAAATCACATTGCTCTTTTTTATAAAGTGTAGCGGTGTCAACACTGGCGCCCTGATGAAATTCACTCAATACCAGAGCTCCTTACATTTGGCCACTGGGGGATCTGGGGGTCTGTTACATTAAAATTAATTGAGGAAATATTTTCACTTGGTGACATTAGTTTGGTAACAATTTTCTCCTGTTAATTCTGTCACTGTCTGTGCATTTCACAATGTTTCACTTCTTTCTTTCTTTCTTTCTTTCTTTCTTTCTCTCTCTCTCTCTCTCCTCTGCTGCCAGTTCAGTTCTAATTTTTTTTACATGTTCCTTCTACTTCTACCCCCACGCTCCCCCTCTCACCTCCTCCTGACACCTCTTCTTCTGTGATTGGGGGCACCGCTCGGCTCCTCTTCCTTAGCTCCTCTTGAAGGTATTTCCACCCTGCTCTCCTCCTCCTCTCCTCTTCTCTCCTCTCTTCTCCCCTTCCCTTTTTATGTGTCTGCGAGCTGCGCCGTTTCTCTCAGGCCGTCATTGCGCCCTGCGCCTCGTACCGTCCCCCGTCCCCGTCCCCGTCCCCGTCCCCCCCCCGCCCCCTCCCCCCACACAAAAGGACAAGCGGGGTTAAACAGATGGAAAAGGCTTTGTGAAAATTAGGAGGCAGTTTGCTGTGTAATTGGGTTTGTTATTAGCCAAACTGTCAGTAAATTAAAAATTGATCTTGGGGAACCGGTTGGAAAGCCGAATCTTCCCGCTAAGCCTGGCGGCGGCGGCAGCTGCGCGGCGGCGAGAGCTCTGTCACTCCGCCAGAACCTCGACGAGGGCGTCTGGAGACCCTCCGCACCAACCCCCCCCCTCCCCCCTCCCTTCCCCGTGGGGGGACCTTCAGGGGTCGTGGCTTCCAGCCTCAGGGCTCATAATTGCGACAACGCGACGCCTCGAGCGGTACGCTAACCGCTAACCGCTAGACGAGAGCTTGGCTGGCGTCCGTGAAAAGCGACCGCTCTGTCATGCGAATTTGCCAGGGAAATGTCTGCGGTTCCTGGCCCGGTCCATTGAGCCTGATGGATGAAAGCACTGACTTCACTAAAGATTTATAATGGCATAAAAGTAATGTGTTGGTGCTTTAAGGGGACATTAGTTGCTTTTTAAGGTGAGCTTATTTTCAGATGTCTTTGCAAGACGAGAGTGTCAGTCGGTCCTTCTGTGGTATTTGGCGTTTCATGTAGCAAACGCCTTTGTTATAAATATTCTTTGCGAAACATGGCTTGCTTGTGTATGCCGGAAGTTTTACTGCATTGGAATCCGTGAAGGCACTGCAGTACGTCTATAGGAAATATGACTATGTCACGCATATATGACTTTATCGTCCGCTTGAAGCTTAATTGCATTGTAAATACTGCGAGCTTCAAGCAAGGTGCAGTGTCAGGTGAAAAATGGTTTCTGTCTTAAGCCATTTAAAGATGACACGTGAACAGCTACAATAAAAACAGCTAACAGAAATAAAAAACCCAAGCATTTAACATATAGTAACTCCATATGTGCTTCCGATATTGTGGCGGAGAGGTGGATGCTGGCATAACAAGTTTCACACTCTAGCCTTACTACTCAGACCGGAGAGCTCGGTAATAATGTTTGACCGGCTGTGAATCATCTTTGACAATTTGCCCATTTTGACACATCACGCCCGCCTACGATTCTGTTATTCATTAATAAAAAAATAAAGCCACTTATCTCTTGCGCTCACCGACATTTTTCCTCCCTCTGTCGAGAATGTTTGGCAGCACTTCATGCTAAGTTGTTTTGGGGGTAAATGCTATTCATTATTGCTCTCTGGTGCATGTTTTCCTTCTTAATCGCCCTAAGGAGTGCATCTCAACGGCAAACAGAGCTACCGTTGGCTTCCAACTCTGGTTGTCACTCATAAACACTTCCATTATAAGCGGACGAGGAAATCTATCAGTTCTTCCAGTTTTCCAAAATTCCTAAAGTACTTGTACAGAAGTTTTCTTGCTCCAACAAAAGAATATCCTAGCAACTATCATAAATATTCTGATGGGAATGGAACCCTATTTCTTTGTTGACATTATATTGACATGTTGTTGCAATTAAATGGCTTATGTGACATTTAATAAATCAATATGTTTTTGGTTATTTAAGTGTAAATTTGACCTTTGTTAATTCAACAGATTAAGGCGCATGGTGCTGTTGTGCTAATGTGGGCACAAGTCTTGAATAGTGATTAAATGTATCTTTGTGACAGGGCTGTAATTTGGCAAGTCATTTGGGACCGTCAGGCCTTTATAGCGGTAATAACAAATGGAAACGGCGGCTAATCACATTTTCGCCACTTTGAGTGCGATCATTTGGGTTGCCGGTGATCCAGTGGCGCCGGGGTTCAGAGCAGCAATCAGAATTACGAGCCTGAAAAAGTGAACGTGGAGAACGGGAACCGCTCGAAACTTCAGCTCAGTGAAAATGCAGCCCCTCTCAGTCGGATTTACAAGACGGCGAGGACTCCGCCCTTTTCCAGCTGACCGTTCTTTAGTCGCCCATCGCTAATTAGGGCCGTTAGCCGCGGTGCATTCTGGGCCGTTAGCCGCGGTGCATTCTGGGCCGTTAGCCGCGGTGCATTATGAAAGCGTCACCGCGGCAAACGTGCTCAATGATGAAAATGTGGCTAATGGGTCTCAATCAAATGGTCCTTGCATGTCTGGCCAAGTCGTAGGCACGATAAAAGAAGCTGACATGGGCGTTAACGTGCCCTAATGTCAGAAAAAAAAACAAACAAAGAAAAAATAAAATGGCTGTATTACATCAGTAAGCAGTCGGGGACGTGGAGCCAATTGAGTCTCGTTACAAAAGGACGCATTTTTAATCGCCCGGTTGTTGATGTCCTGATGACTTCATTATCGGACGTTTGGGCTTCACTGCAGTGTGTCTTAATAAAGGAGCTGTGCTTCTCGAATTGACTTTCTGATCACTCAGTCTGTGCTGATTCATCCAGGAGTCTCAGAACCCCAGTTGTGAAATAAATATCGGGCCGAACACCGCTTTGTACATTGATTTAGGTGGTCTTTCATCTCAAGGAACGCTGTGTTTTTTAAGGAATGAACCAGCTCGCTGTAGAATAACCAGTAGCTTTAGATTCTAAAGCTCCACAGTGGCTTGGATTAACCTGTTGCTCATGCTGTGTCCATATTTGCAAGTGAAGGTATTTCCAAGTAATCCAAATTGGTCCAAGTGCCCTCACCACCAGCTCTTTTACATTGACTTTTTTAAAATTAGAACGGCTTTGTCCTTTAATTTTTTTTTGTGAGAAAAATAACGTTTATAAAAAAAATAAGAAGAATGTTTCAACCCCTAATGAATCATGTGACTCGTTTAATATTTTGCTGCATGGAAATGTTAACTATATATTTAACTACACATCTAACTATACAATCTCACAAAGCAGGAGGTCTCGGGAGTGGGTGTGTTGAAATTGAATGCGTCATCAGGTTTTCCTTTCGTATGTAAACCACGTATTAATTCAGTGACTGCATTGGATTTCTGCCACAGGAACAGTTTATTCAAAACCAACCTCTAGTGGCGCATTCTGTTTGGAGACATCCATTTCCTCCAACAATCGAGCAGATCAGATCTTTTTCTCATCAAGACTGGTCTTGGTATAAAAATGCTAATCATCTGTTAAAGCCCTTTTTTTAAAAATGGATTGAAACTAAGTGCCATTTTAACATTGTTGTTCTGGCCACCAGGGTGCAGCACTGAAATACATCCCCACTATCGTCAATGATGTCAAACAGGTCTTTGATCCAAAGGAGCTCAGGTAATTTTCCATTAAATTATTATTATTATTATTATTATTATTATTATTATTATTATTATTATTATTATCTGTGCTCAGTAATAGGATGATTATGACAATTCTTCATAATCAACATTTTTTGGCAGCCATTTTTAAAGACAAGAACTGTTTCATTGGTAATACAGTGAATGTGTCGATGCTGGATTTAAATGAGGGAGCTTTTGACCTCTGAGTCAGGTTTTTCTGTCCTCCCTGTGCACAATTGGAGGGGACGCGTGTGTGTCTCTTCAGGCACCAGGGCGGGGACATGTTAAAGGGTGCACCTGCAGGTTGGGGGTTCTGTACACCTGCATCACTCCAGAACCTTCGGGCTGCAGTCGTTACAGGACCCTGGCTTCCCCACCCCCCCCCCAACACCATAGACTCCACTGACAAGTCTATGGACTAGGAGAAAGGAACAGTGAAAAGTGCAGAGATTTAAAGGCCATGAAAAATAAAACAGTCCGTTCTGCCACATAAAGGTTTCGTTTAAACCCAATTGACACATTTGCTGCATTACGTCTGAGTTTTGTTGTAAAAACAAAAAAAAATGAAGCGAAAAGATCCCACCCTTTTTTTTTTTTTTTAGGAGGTCGTAAATGAACTTGTAAAATGTAAAACGTGTACGTTTCTCTTCTTACTGAAGGGGATGTGCCTTTGCTGCCGTCAGACTGCAGATTTGATATTGTCCTCCGCTAGAGTACCTGGCACAGTTAATTATTTCAGATTCTCCCAGGGGGAGCCTTTAGATTTCGTGCACTTTAGATGCAGCAGATGTACGGAGGATATTGGCTGAACATAATCGGGTTGCCTTGGAAACATGCAGTGGCTGCTTCAGAGCGGTGACCAATGCTCTGGTTAATGTGTATAATAATAATAATGAATATTATTACCGTGCAATTGCGCTTCCTTTATAATTAGACTAAATTGCGCTTGGAAATCGAGACTCTGACCATGCTAAAGGTTGCGGTTTCTCCTAATTAGCTGATATCGTGTTTAGGATTGACACTGTATTTACTAACAAAATCCGCACTTTTGTACCCGTAGCTGTTTTGACATTTTAAAATCCCTACATAGTAAAAATAAGTTTGTAATAATAACAATAGCAATAATAATAATAATAATAATAACAATAACAATAATAACAATAATAACAATAACAATAATAATAATAACAATAATAATAATAACCACTATTATTATTATTGTTATTGTTATTGTTAGTGCTATTATTATTATTATTGTTATTGTTATTATTAGTGCTATTATTATTGTTATTATTATTTATTTCCCAACACATTAAACTATAATCAAAAACGACAAAAATAGAAAAGAAATGTGAAAAAGCCTTAGGATAAGATGTCAGCGTGGTCATGGTAATGATGCTCCTCCTGTAAGTAGTCTTCCTGAATACGCTGGAGGCTGGCTCAGACGTGTGATGTAGGGCAGGCCTAAATCTGACTGTGCGAGGCTCTGATAGACCTGTACAGAGGCTCTGATAGACCTGCACATGAACACACGCACCATGGACAGGAGTGACTAACCGGGACCGCCCCCTCGACCATTATTCTCACGCAGGTGGAACGACAAGTCATATTTCACGTCGATTTCGCTTCCTTATTTTGCTACGGGGTGGGAAATGTGGAAGCTGAGGCATCATATTGTATCACTTCATTGTAGAAAAAAATTTAAACATGACTGTGTGTGTGTAATGTTGTTCATTGAAGCATATTTTTAATTTCTGGCGTCTTCGATGTACTCGTATTTCCGTCATTAAAAAGCTGCAGTAAGTGGCACACTCACGTTCCTATGTTCATTCATGCGGTGTATCTGCAGGGAGCCAGTAACCGTTTCTGCGAACCTGTTTTCCTCAGAGAAACTTTACAGGACACCAGATGACGTTGCCTGTTCGCGTGGTTGTACTTCTGCAAATGGAACATATGCGCGCCTAATTATAACCCTGTTTAATTAACAGCTTTTTGTTACTTGCCGCGGCGCGCATACCCGCTCCGATTTGTTTTTGCAGCTTTAAGACGTATCTCCGAATGCGCCAAACTACTTTCACAGGAAAAAAAAGGATGTGACATTCTCTTGAAAGCCTTTCGGAGTGTCGTCGACGTCATTGTCCCAACTGCTCCACTCCAGCGGAAAGGACATACATTTCAATTGAAGCGATGGGATTTTTTTAGGGACGATGACAGGGCTTACACAGTCGTTACATACAGTGCGGTTATTATTATTTTACGATAACACCCACTCCCTGCTTACATTTAACCAGTGGATTAACCGGTTAAATGTAAGCAGGGAGTGGGTGTTATCATAAAATAATTGGAGAGAAAGATGCAGTTTTTAATAATTTTTTTGTTATTTGGTGAATCGTTGAGGTTGGGCGGGGATGCGCATTAGCCGAACCGCGGGGGCTGTATGTCTGCTGCCGTACCGAATGAGAGAGGGCAGAGCATTTACACTTACGTTTATGTTCAGGCTTTTAGCGGAAGGTCTTACACTTATCCAGCCACATACTGTATGAAAGTGCATAAGAAAGGTCCGGCAAAGAGCACCGAGGATATCAAGCTATCAGTGTCGGGGGAGTAGGAGTAACCGTTACATCACTCTGCAGCTTAATGTTAAGTGCCAGAGTAGGTGCATGTGGGGAAATTTGGATATATTGCCTTAAGTAGCAAATAAATTTGAGGGTATTGTGTTACATATGGTTATTCAACCCAGTGTAAATGCTCGCAGTTCAGGGTTTATTCAAGCAGATTTCGACCAATGAGAGCAAAATGCTGGTAGGGCAGTAACACTCACTTCCCTGCTTCCTCCACCCACCCATAGTGCATCAGGAGGCCGCCCCTTCTACAAACACAGGGCATGACAACCAAGAATCCGGTTGTTAGTCAGAAAGTTAGCCTTATTGATGGCGATGCTTAAAGGGATAGTTTGGAATTTTGGACATAATGTCTCAATTACGACTTACCCATGATGTAGTTGATTGATGGAAACCATTTTCAGCTAATTCCATGCTGTCCCTTCTTTTGGACATACACACGTTGCTAATGCTAGCGCAACTCTAAGGTAACCGGTAGCATCCACTACCAAACGCACTTAAACACTCCACAGTGTACCCAAAGCAAATAAAATACGACGACAGTCTATCGGGGTTATTTTGAGTGTTTATACCATCATTTTTGAAGTCAAACTGTCGTTGAATCCTTTACTTTGTGCTGACCTATATTCTCTGTGGAAGTACGGCGGCGGAGCAAAAGTGGCCATTGCAACTTGTTACTCTTCTTTGTTGTTGTAGTCGACCAGTGCCGGCAATACATTCGTAGGTAACGTAAAGTATCGCTCCCCAGATAGACTGTCGTCGTATTTTATTTGCTTTGGGTGCGCTGTGGAGTGTTTAAGTGCGTTTGCTAGTGGATGCTGCCGGTTACCTTAGAGTTGCGCTAGCATTAGCAACGTGTGTATGTCCAAAAGAAGGGACAGCATGGAATTAGCTGAAAATGGTTTCCATCAATCAACTACATCATGGGTAAGTCGTAAGTGAGACATTATGTCCAAAATTCCGAACTATCCCTTTAATGCCGTTCGGATTTAGTCGTCGCCATTGATGGAACGACAGTGCAATGCTGTTTTTCTTCACCTCGTCATTCTGATAATATGAATGCCTTTTTCAAATAGCGCCATTAAACCAAGACAATGTGTAATGCTTGTCAGCCATTGGGGGTTCCCATCCGCTTAAATAAAGGCAGTTGAGGGGAAGGACGTTAGGCAGACGCTGAATGTAAAGCTGTGTTATACCATTTCGGCATCGACGGGCCTCTCTCGGCCCCACTCGGCATGGAACGGGACGTTTCAACCGCCGTTTTCCATCACCTTCATTGAGTAATGGAGGGAGCGAGCCGGTTAGCCTTTCCTGTCCCGGGGTTGGAGCAGGCGGGCCGCAAATGATCGAGCGCGAAGCCCCTTGATGGCGGACAGCAGTGACTCACGCAGCTTCTAATTCGATTTCCCCCGAAAAGTGCCCGAGTGTGGTCTGCCGGTCCCTGCAGCACGGCCAAAAAAAGCACAGCAAAGCGTTAGTTATTAGTCAGCTTGCGTTTGACGTGCTGATGTACTGTGCTCTGGGCCTGGACACAGGTGGTTCTGGCAGTGGATGCATTGTGGCTAACGCCCCAAGCAGCGTTGCAGGGGAGAACTGCCAGCTGCGCTGGGAAATAATTGCGTCCTCCTTAGTCCAAGAAGGCTTACAGCGAGCCGTTTGTCTTGGAGCTGATATTAGGGCAGTCTCTTCGAAGATCTTAGAGAATTAGGCACTAGACGCCGGGCAGATCGCACACTCTCTACTCTCCTCAGCCGCGCTCAGAAATTCTGTCGCCGTTTCAATCATTGAAAATGAATGAGTCCGCCATTTTGGTTTCTCTACAGCGTCTATGCCGCTACCCTTGACATGTCTGCCGCTCTCCTGGACAGTCCAATTTAAGATTTGAGTTCTTTTTGGTGATTTTATGCCTTCTCTACTGCTCCCTCGCTGTGTGAAGTTTCTCTTTTGCCGGGCTCGGCAATTGCCGTCTGAGCACTTGAGACCCATTGGAAGCTCTGCGTAAGCCTTGAAGATGCTTTGTTTTCTCGTAAGGACTTACTGTGCGGCGGAGGAGTGGTTCGCTCCCGGGGGAAATGGGCTCGCTCGTCGTTAGAGTGCTGTTCGATCATCTCACTCAGACGCGGACATTTTAGTTACTTCGCCGTTTTTACGTCCCTCCTTTACATTACATTAGTGCCATTTAGCAGACGCTCTTATCCAGAGCGATTTACACAACTTTCACATTTTTTTTTTTTTTATTTTTTTTTTTTTACATAGAACCATTTATACAGCTGGATGTATACTGCAGCAATTCAGGTAAGTGCCATCCTCAAGAGTACAACGGCAGTGTCCTACCTGGGAATCGAACATGCAGCCTTCGGGTTACAAGCCCCTTTCCTTAACCATTATGCTACACCGTCGCCCTCCTGCCCTGCCCCTACCCCCCTCCAAAAAAAAAAGGGCCGTTTTATCCTCTGGTGTACCCAGGGCTGTCGCCTCTCCCGGTGCATTCCCGCTGACAGTACTTCAGCCCGGGCAGAACGGGGGCGGATTGTGTAAAAAAAAAAAAAATACACACAGGAGATGAGTGTCCCAATTGTCACTGCAAAACCAGCAGAATATGAAGCTGAATGGAGGCCAGACAAAGCATTTCATGCTCTGCCAGAACGCCTTTCAAAGGCCCGCTGTACCTCAGCCTGGCACGGCATGCAAGGGAGAATGCAATCCGCCGATTTCCCGCCCGATCTTCTCGGGAGGTTGCAGCGCCGTGTAGTGCAAATGCAAACCTCTCTTTTTTACATTTTTTAAGGCTGTCTGCGCACCCGCGGGGATCGGAGAGAGGGCAAGGACGACACGGAGAGCCGTTAGCGTGAACTTGAAGATCGGTGTTAGAAGAGGAGCGAGCCGGAAAACAACACGAAACCCGTAACCGAGCATGACTTGGCGCGCAGAGCCGTACGAGGGGGGGGAAAAAAACAGCATCGTGGGGGAAATAAAACGGCGCGGGTTGTTTAACCGAGTCATGCCCTCGGGAACCCCCGCGGGGGGAGCTGTGCCGTCAGTCTTTGTGGGAAAAAACGCCTCAGTTTGTTTGTTTCTCTCCTTCTCTCTCTCTCTCTTTTTCTTCCCTCTCCCCTCCCCTCATGGCACGCGCAGTAAACTCTTCACCGAGTTCATCCTCAAAGTTCCTCTGGGCCGCCTGGTGAAACAGAAGCTCAACTGCATGATCGACATCGTTCACAGTGACCTCTTCACCCAGCACGGTAAGATGGCCGCCCCTCCAAACCCTCCCACACACACACAAGCACCCATCCACCCACCCCCCCCGCCCCCTAGTCACAAATCTGTCAGGGAGCACAACATGTTATCATCAAAGGTGCAATAATCCCTGGTATCTGCACTGCCAAGGCGCCTGTTAATCAGAACGTCAACCGTATCGTAGTGCTTTGCCCAGGCCGGCAATTTGAGTGTCTTTGTTTTTGCCCTCCGAGCTACTCTCAGGTCTCTTAAGCCCTCCGTGTTATTGACTGACATCTCTCGGATGCGTTTACTGATGGATGTCTCCGTGCCGGGGGTGGGCGGGCGGAGATTTAACCATCGACGCGGCCTGGAGGCGCGCGCCGATCTGGAGGACCCGTCGGGCGGGGCTAGGCAGTTTGTGTGGCGGACTCCGTCACGTTGATTAACGGTAGCCCGGCCTATGAAATACGGCCTGGCCTCGCGGCCCCGGTCCTCCGGGTCCTCGTAAGGTCCTGATCCCATTCGCCGCACACGCGCTCCTGGAGGCTGAGCACAACCATAACTCACCGAGCAAGCCAAAACCGCGCTGAGCGCTGGAGCCGGTGCGGGAGGGCTGAGGGGGAGGGACTGAGCTGGTTTGGGGGCGAGGGGGGGGGGCAGGGGGGTTAATTGTTGTAGGTCGTCACTTCACTGATTTTTTTCATTGGGGGGGGTTGCGTGTTGTAGGTTGTTATTTAACTAATTTTCTCATTGGGCGGTTGGGTGTTGTAGGTTTTTATTTAACTCATTTTCTCATTGGGCGGTTGGGTGTTGTAGGTTTTTATTTAACTCATTTTCTCATTGGGTGGTTGGGTGTTGTTATTTAACTCATTTTCTCATTGGGCGGTTGGGTGTTGTAGGTTGTTATTTAACTCATTTTCTCATTGGGCGGTTGGGTGTTGTAGGTTGTTATTTAACTCATTTTCTCATTGGGCGGTTGGGTTTTGTAGGTTGTTATTTAACTAATTTTCTCATTGGGCGGTTGGGTGTTGTAGGATGTTATTTAACTCATTTTCTCATTGGGCGGTTGGGTGTTGTAGATTATTTAACTCATTCTCTCATTGGGGTGTTAGGTGTTGTAGGTTGTCATTTAACTCATTCTCTCATTTTTTGATCTTAAAATCTGAACAGCCTCTGAAGGAAAGAACTCAAATTTTTAGGAACTGATGAATTACTATGTGCGTACACGTACACACACACGAAAAAGCCTCGTGCACAGGCATGCTTCTTTACAAGCGAGGTGCTGGTTGCTGCAAGATGAAAATTCAATAGCACAAAAAATGGGAGGGGGATATTTCGGTACCTCCAAAGGGATCCGGTTGCATTATGATGATGTAAATGTTTCACCGGTCTGTTTTATTGTTATTTTGTCACGGTACTTCTGATTCAGTGCTATAGCTTCATATTTAAATTTTTTTTTTTTTTACCTAGCTCCTTTTGAAGTACGTGTTGCTTGCATAGAGGTGATTAAGATTGGTCTCGCAATTCTGATTCCGCCATAGGTGTCCCTCTTCAGTCCATTTGCAAATGATTTCACAGTCGGTGTGAAGGTTTTCTCTATCAAGCAGATGCGATCTAACCTGCTTATCTTCAGTTCTGCTGTGCAAAGTCATCCTGCCCACCACTTTGCGCCATCGTGTTCCTCATTACCGATGCCTTCCAGCTGCTTCTGTCTGCCTGGCAGGAAAGCCATTGTTTGCAAAACTGTCAACAGAAATACAAAAAATGTTAAGGTTCCCTGGCACAGTGTCGAGTTGTACGCGCAAGTTGAGTGGTGTGATTTGACTTATTTTCACTGATGTTCTGACACATTTTTATATTTGTATCATGCAATGTTCATATTATATTTAATATCTGAAGTTATTTGCCATTGTCAATTATGCAACACATGAAGTTGTATCTGTAGACATTTTTTTAGGCCCCTCCTGTTATCTCACTGACAAGACCGCGATGCAGGCTGCTTGCAATTCGCCTCATCAATAATAAAGGCCGTTCAGAACCCCTCTGGACCGGGGAGAGTGACAGGCCCTGAAGCCTTCGTTCAGGAGGAGATGAGATTGTTGTTTTGCACTGTGTGTGCTGAATAATTTCACCCATCTGCATTGCCCGAACCTATATTAACCCCCTTCTCTAGCACCACCTTTTTTGAACACAAGCCAGCAAATTAAATGGATACTGTTCTTGAACCCCTTCGACTACAGGCGTAATCCTGGCATCTTCTGTAAGGTAACCCCTGGGAGTTTGTTGTCCAAGCGTCAGAATTACTATAAGTATTACTGAAACAAATAGAATAGAATAACTTTTATTTTCCTGTTTGGGAACTTCAGTTGTAGCCCCAGCAACAACAAAAAGATAGAGACAGTGGGGCAGACCCACAGCACACAAGCAAACATATCAACTAAAGACATTCAATAGAATAATTTCATTAATCAAGTGAATTAAAGTGGAATACAGCCATGCTGCCATGATTAAAAATAGCCCTTGCTGTCCCGAGATGTCCAGTAGCATTAAGCAGTCCAACACACAAACTGCGCCTCCGCGACTTTCCTCCATACACGCAGTGTTGCGGTCTCTGTACACTTTCGAAACGGATCCACCGAACTGCGTCAACCTTCCCAGTCGTCGCCTCACTCCTCCCCCGCATTATCTTCTCCTTCCATTCCCTGGTTGCCTTTTGAAGATTTCCTGCACTCCCGGATCAGTCCCGACATCTTCAACTCCGGTGAAGAACTTTGTTGCTGCAGATCCAACGGACATTCCCGAGCATATGTTGCGAATGCGTCTCCATGGTGACGACCACAAACAAAATTATATCGACTAGACAATTCGTCAATATTACAAAAACGAGCAGCAGGAGTGCCCTGAAAAATCTCCAGCCCGCTTCCCCGTTCCACAACAGACACACAGCGCATGAAAAAAACAAAAGACAAGCCAGACACAACAAAATACATTCAAATTAACAAACACGAACACGAGAGACAGCTGGATTACATGTCGCCATTACAGCGCCGTGTGACGTAGCGTAAAGTAACAGAAGCTCAAACACAGTGGAAGTATGTGTTTTTTTTGTTTTTGTTTTTTCTTGCCAAAAAAAATTTATTTTTATTTTATACCGACTTTACTGTTATTCTTGTCATCTGTGGATTTCCGTGGAACACACAGAACGTATGGAGTTGTCGTTTAGATTGAGCATGTTTTGTGTCGTTACAAAATGAGGAACCGTTGTCGTTTTAACATTGGGATCATAAAATAGTTTATAGAGATAGAATCGTGAGTTTTAACACTTTTAAACGGTATATTGTGTGACCAAATTATTTGAAACTTTCACCGTAAAAAAAAAAAAGGCAATGAATGCAAATAAACTAAACCGCTTCCGGGCTTGTGCTAGCTCACGGGTTAATTAATTCCCATAGGGAATTACTGACTGACCTCCTGCTGTTCCTCTCGTAAAGCTTTTTTGGCGAGGCGATCTTAAGGTGAAAAGTCGTGAATTTTCTCTGTGTAAGGAAGAACAGAGGGACAGCGCTGAGCTGAGCGCACATCTTTCAGCTGGAATTATCAGTTGGTCTGTTAGCACCCCATTGGAACTTTAATTGAATTTTCTGTTCTATCATCAAGTTGCCCGGTTTCTCTCTCGAGTTTTAGCTTTTGCTGATTGCGGTGTACATACTTGTATTGCAAATATTGCATCTGTCCTGAAGTGAACCAGCAGCATCGGAATGACTGAATGTTAACGGAATGAATTCGGGCACTCTTCACAATAGCGTGCCCCTCGGGTATTCCCATATCGGTCTGCTGGTTTATTTGTTACCACGGTAATGAGAAATACAGATGGGGTAAATGCGTAAAATATAAGCTTAAAACTATTTGTTTGTAATCTTAGCGGTTTACGGAATGTGTTATGTAATGCACGGAACCATTCACTTGTCTAAACAGATGTCAGATGATGATACAGTACCTATGGCAACACATACATTTTCTCATAAGATGCAGATCGGTGCCGAAACGCAGTAATTTATTGTTGCAGTTTTTTATATGATGATATATACTGTATATGATGTGTGTAATTGTAAAACATGTACAACCCCCCCCTTGTTAACCTATAAAATGCTTTCTTTAACAAGGCACACGTGATGTGAAAATGCACACGTGATGTGAAAATGCAAAAATATAAACCCAGACTCGAGTTATCCCTTTGTTTCACATTTACGGATAACAGCGAGAACAACAAAAACAACAACAAAAATCCATTTACGTTAATCGCTCGCAAAAAAAAAAAAAAAAAAAAAGTGTCCACCAATGTGCTCGCTGGACAGGAACAAATACGAGGAGCTGTCCGGGGATCTTCAGGGAAGCTTACTGTGCAGTTTAAATCTGTTTGCTCTGGAGTGCCTGATAGTTCCAGTCTGTTTCTCCCGCTTGCAGCAGGCGACTCTCACACTGGGCACCTGCAGCCTGACGCACTGCTGCCAAGGAAATGCAAGGGTTTAGACAGCCGCCACTGAGCATGCGGCCATCTGACAAAAATCTTATTTTGGCGTCTCAAATATCGAGGGATTATTTGACACCGTGGAATTGTTGTGTCCTTAACGTCGAGTGGCATACAGCTTAGCATACTAACCTACTGGGCATTTTTTGTCATAAATATGGCTGTTTCTGTTTCGCATCTTTGCGTAATTATTGTATTACTGTAGTTATTATCCGCCAATGGGATTGAACAGGCTGTCTGGAACTTTAATCTATTATTGAGAAGCCTATCGGGGAACTGTTTTACTATTAAAGTAGCCTATTGGGCAAATTAACTCCCTATGAATGGTATCAACATATGAGTAATTGTAGCTTTGAAGAATATACACTGATAAATTATATTCATAATCAGACCTGATTTTGGGGGGCTAGCAGCATAGTTGTCTTACAATATATGCAGCTGATCTTAAGACATTTGCTTCAAAACACACAAAATTAAGTCGTACATTAAAAAAGGTAAACTAAAATGTATAAAAAAATGAATAAAATAAAATGAGACAAAATGGCTGCTTTACACAGAAATGTAAATTTAGGTCAATGCACTGTCATTGCAGACTATAGCTGATTGGTTGATACACCTGTTTCTCCCAAAAACATGCCAAGGACTCGCATGTGTCAGTGGCCATCATGTAGAGAAGTGCTTCTCCTCCAAATGGCACTAGCTCTCCTGTGGTACTGTGGCCTTATACAACTTTAATAGTCATGAAAACTTTAGACCAGGCGGAGTTAGGTATGGAAGGTCATCTTGATGAGGCAGCCCGATGGAAAACATTTCTGCAGAGCGAAGCCCCTTAGATACTAATCCTGGAAGCATTAGACAGCTGGCGTCAAATGAGGGGACGATTTGTTAAAACCGTTGCTTACATCAAGGTTTGACTGCAGCATTTCCTGAGCAGTCATTTTGATGATGAGCTCTGGCCATCTTAAAAATGAGATGGGGCTAAAATAAAGAAGTGGTTTAGCTAGCGAATGGACTTATGGTCCATCCAGTGTTGGGTCTATTGGTTTGTGTGTACGCTGAAATTGCTCGGTGTTTTTTTTTGTATGTCTTAATTGAATATCTGTTTACTGAAATATTTCCACATATTCATTAAGTGAAACTGCTTTGGTCTTGACTAACCTTATTATTTAGCGCAGGACTGCATGTTTTCTTGTGTGAGTGCTGTTACACATTCTCATGCCCCAGTTTGTAAGCCTGCATCGTCTTATTAGTCCGTACATTTTTAAATCCGGCAATAAGCTCAATTGTTTCCTTGACAACTGAGAGGAACAAGGGGAGAAAGCATTCATTGAACACCCTAGAATCGGAAATAATTGACTTCCTAAGGTCTTGGAAATGGAGTGCCTCTAGTCTCTACGTAATTGATGGCCAAATCAATGTTGCTTTTTAATGAAAGTTTTTTTCGTTGTTGTTGTCATTTTTCCTCATGTGACCTTGATTCTGCAAATTGGCAATCTTGTCCAAATGTGCTAGACAGGGATTTTATTACAGAGATTTGTCCTGCGCCCAGCATGGAAGCTTTTTGGCTAACACAATAGACTGAGTGGCTGCACTACAGATAGGTTGTGTAAGCTGCAGGCAAGCAAGGCTAAATGCTCGAGCAGCCTCCTCCGTTTCCCAGCATTATTATTCCGCGCCGGATTTATGGCGCAGGTTATAGCCTCAGCTGTCAGGCCGCGGAATATGGAGAAATAAATAATGGGTTCTTTCCAGTTTTATTTTATTTTTTATTTTTCTCTAAACACATTGACTACTTCTCCACCGGGGTAGTCTCGCAGGATGGGTGCAGGCTTTCGCCGAATCGATGCGATCTCGCCGGAGGAGCAAAAGGCGTCCGAGGCAAACGGTCACCTGGAAACGCGTTCTCCTGTGAATCAAGATGATCTCGCGTGAAGGCTGACCTGTTTTTTTTAAATATATTTTTTTATTTAATAAGGCACTGTATCGGACGTGAGCGCACTCGCTCCGCGGCCCCGTGAGCCCAGATCCTTTCTCCGTTCTCCGAGGCGTCTTTCCGATAACGGGTCAAATAAAGCGCATGAGTTAACGCGCCTTTAGCGGCCCGGGTTCGTACTCAGAAAGGGTGCAGGTTTAATGCCCCGGTGGTTTGCTGCTGTTCCGTGCTTGAGTCGGGCGCTCAATCAGAATCGCTTTATTTGATATTTAATATTTAATTTAAATCAAAATTATGGGATTCCTTGGAGTAGGTTTTAAGCCATGACGAAGAAAAAAAGTATTGATCAAGATTTTTGCTTAACTGAAAGAACATCGAGGTTCAAAAATAAACCATGAACAAGGATCCCTCTCTGCTGTACAATCTGGCTACACAATCTACATGGTTTAAATTGGCGAGCATACTTTATTTTCAAAGGGAGTGATGGGCACACATTGGTTTAATGCCCCTAGCCCAACTCACTCTTACCATCATTTACCCCTGATCTCACTTCTTTACCTCGCTTTTTTATGTCCAAGCAAAAGCTTCATCTTTGGGCAACATTGCAGCGACTATTGGCGCACGGACCTTGAGAAATCGATCGCGAGAAGCAGAGAAGTACCCGCTGCACTCCCTCGAGAAGAACTTCGCCCAGCCGCCGGGCTGTGCGCTGGCCCTGTCTCCGTTATTGAAACGGATACGGACTGACCTGCGCATCGCCTTCCCAACATATCGCTGCCCTCACAAAATTACAGAAGCGCGTCAGATTTATGGCCATCGTAATGAAAAAGTTACAGCCGCGCTAGTTGTGAACTGGGCGAGGCTCAGCCTGCATGTTCGGGAATATGGCTTCAGGTCTCCCTGAAAGGTTGGGGGGTGATTAAAGATGCATAATAATCTTTATTCAAAACAAAGTTACAAAGTGCTTGACATGACAGAATAAATATGCACAACAGAGATGAAGGGAACAAAGATTAAGAAGTAATAAAATTAATAAAAACAGGATGATATAAAATATCTACACACTCATAATCATCACCATAATCTTTTTTCACAAAACAAAGATTAAAGTAAAATGGTAAAAAGGATAAAAGATGATAACAGGTCAAAATGGCAAATGCGCAATAAAAAAAAAGAATTAAAACAGGATGATAAAAGATATTCGCATACTCATAATCATCATTATAATCTTTGTTCACAAAACAAGGATTAAAGTTAAATCGTAAAAATGATAAAAGGTGATAAAAGGTAAAAATGGCATTTCACAATAAAATTCGCCCCACAAAATCGGTAAAAGCCAGCCTAAAAAAGTCTTTTTTTTAAAAAAAGAAGAGATTTAAGAAGACAATGATGCACATGGAACTCATCTTAATATCACCAGTTGTCATGCATCAAAACATCGGTTTTTCCTTGTTCCCCAAGTTCTGATGCTCCTAAGTTCTGTTGACACTCTCTGGAATGCCTGATAGTGGCAATATTGCTGGACATTCAAGATATGATGCAGTGCACCCAGTACGATGCATGGCACATTTAATGTTAAAGGAACTGGAAGCAGGACTTGCTGTATATTGTTTACCTGACAACTGTGTAAGTCCTTCAAAATGACATACTGAAGTTTTGAACCTCACAACCGTCAGAAATTAGCTGTGTTAATGTCCAGAAATGATTCATCCATTACAAACAGACTAAAGAACGTTGTGCAATATCCGTATGTTGGACATTCCTAGCTGACAAAATATACATGTTCCTGCCCTATCCACACCTCCCAAGGTAGACAGAGAAGTTGGCTGTGGATCTTTAGCTAACAAATTTAAATAGTATATTGCGGACGTACGCGATGCATCCAAACCTTTTCATAGTTTAAAATGTTTGCTATGCCATGCCCTATTTAGCTTGACCCTAACATCCGATTTAAAATTCATTCGACATGCTGCCAAAATGTATAAACAAGACGTCATAAATAGATACGGTATATGAAACATTTTGGAGTGAGACTGACACGGTTGGTTATCATTAGATATTGAAGCCGCATCTATGTAATAAGCATAATAACAATAATGAACGGCAGTAAACAAAGCGTGCATACCTGTCGAGCGCGGTATGCGCCACCTCGCCATCTGTTGTTACTTTTTTTCTTCACTTTAATCTCTTGCCACCGAATTCTCTGCGCCTCTCTCATTTTGTCTTCACGGCTGCCGGTGCATCTGGACTAGTCGTGTTGAGCTGTTTTGAAGGTTGGGGGGAAAAAACGTGGCGGGGCTCCCCGCGGTCGGATTTGACATCCATTACGTTCGCCCGCCGGGAGGCCCAAACGGCATAATTACAGCCAATCGGATTTCATATTTTTTTTAATGAGATTTTATTTGGATTCCCAAATGTTGACGCCTGATGTTATCCACTTTCATAGGAGCCCAGTTTGTCTCACAAAACCTTGAACAGGCAAAATATTTAGGAATTGTCACTACACAGTGGTGCTCTACACTCATCGACAGTATCTATCTAACATTGTGAGTGCTAGATGATATAAGTGGTATAATGATACTTATACTTAATGATATAATGATGGTAGTTTTGGACTTCTATTTTGAATTTTTTTTACTTAAATACTGTTCATGAACCTACAAACCACAGCATACATGCATGCAGTGGAAATAGAATAAAGCAATAGAGGGTTTTGCAGTCGGAGACTTGTCTTTAAGGCCCAGTAAAGTTGCGAGAGTCCTAAAGTCTGCCGTTTTCTCTGAAGAATCAGTCGAGACGGTTAGCTGTACAGATATCCGTGAAGATAAGGACAATACTACAGTAGATTATAAACTATTTTTTTATTTGACTTGCAGGGGGGGGGGGGACCTGCTAAGATTTGATTAAGGTCTTTAAAGATAAGAGAGGGCAAGAAGGTTCAGGTCTTTTATCTCGCAATCCACAATATCCAAGAGAATGCCTTAGTGTGCCATTTGTCCGTGTCACAGAGTTGAATTAAAGCTCGCTCCCGCCACAGCAGGGGAAATGTCCTTCGACGGCGCGTTAGCCGCGGACGGCGGACGGGCTCTCGGAGGACGTCTCCGGGGCTGACCGTTTCATAGAGCGCCGTCTTTGGAACGCCGTCGCGTTGAAGAACGCCGGCGGCCGACGCTTTGCGTCCGCGTCGGAGCCGGCGAGACGGCGAAAATGCGGGTATCGATCTGCGCGGTCGGAGGAAGCCGCGGCGTCGCGCTCGCCGCGCGCGCAGTTCTCGGGAGGCGCGCCCCGGCCGTTCAGCCCGTCGATGTTCCTCTTTGTACCGCATTACGGGGAAAGCGGCCCTGCGGTGTTTCTCCACTCCGCCCCGGCGTGTCTTTAATTGGTTTCGGTCTGATAATGAAGGCCTGCATCGACCGCACCCCTACGTCCCCGCTGTGGGGGAGAGCCAACAGCCTTGGCCCCTTCGCTGGACATTGACCCCCCCCCTCCCCCCCAACCCCCTCCTGGCCCCTCTCATGGGGTTCCGGTCGAATCCCCCCCCCCCCCCCCCCCCACGTCCACTAATTGATCCAGAAGACCGACCTCTTTCCATTGTTTGTTCCCCAGATACTCCAGTCCTCATTTCGCTTCTCTGCCGAGGGAGATGGCTCTCCAGGTTTAATAAAAAATATGATAATACGGAACTGACCTCTCCGTGCTCTCCGCTGATGTATCCCCGCTGTGCCTTATCAGCATCACCCTGGCTTCTATTCTCTTTGACAGACTGGGCATATACATTATCTCATCTGTTCAATTTGCATTATAATAATAAAAGTAATATCACCGAGAATACACCTACCCCCTTTTTCTGAATACACCTACCCCCCTTTTCTGCGGATTTTTAACTTTGTATAGATCTAAATTCCCCTGGACATATGTCCTGCTAATCATTTCGTAAAACATCAAACGGTTTTTGCATTTCATTTTATTTTTTTCTCTTTTCCATTGGTACAGATGGTGTACGTCTATTTTTTCGCAGCAGTTCTTTTAATTATGTATTGTGAATTGCAATAATTAGGTTAATTATGGAGACACAGCTGTGCTGCCTATTCAAACTTTGGGATATAGTTTAAGGATATATATGGATGAAAAGGAAATGTAAACAGTTCTCGCGCCTGAAGAGGGATCATGATTGGCCTCCTACGTACAATAGCGTAGCCGTCTTTGCGCTCTGCGCACATTCCCATCGTAGCCAGTTATAGCCGCTAATGTGCAATTTTTTGTAGAGTGGGGCAAGCACGGGAGCCTTATTTTATTTGATTTGTACCACGCCTTGTTTCAAAGGAGCCTTGTTTTTCCGTCCGCTAACCGTCTTTCCCCGTTAAACGGCATGCAGCGCCGCGTGTAGCTGTCTCAATGAGTGACGGCGAGGGCGTGCTGATGCGTTTTCGTGTCGGCCTGGTGTAAGCGAGCTCTGCGCCGGTCTTCTCCTCCCACCAGACTGCCGGGAGATCCTGCTGCCTCTGATGACCGAGCAGCTGAAGTTTCACCTGGAGAAGCAGGAGGAGCTGGAGGCCTGCTGCCAGCTACTCAGCAATATCCTGGAAGTGCTGTACAGGAAGGATGTGGTCAGTGCACACGCCTCCCTCCAATAGTCTCTCTCACACACGCGCACACGCATGCACGCACGCATACGAGCACACAGACATGCACGCGCACACACACACACACACACACACACACACATTAGAGTGCACAGACATGCACACACACACACACACACACACACACACACACACACACACACATTAGAGTGCACAGACATGCACACACACACACACACACACACACACACACATACACACATTCGAGTGCACAGACACACACACACACACACACACACACACACACACACATTAGAGTGCACAGACATGCACACACACACACACACACACACACACACACACATACACACATTCGAGTGCACAGACACACACACACACACACACACATTAGAGTGCACAGACATGCACACACACACATTTGAGTGCACAGACACACACACACACACACACACACACACATTCGAGTGCACAGACACGCACACACACACACACACACACACACACACAAGCTCACACACGTGCACACACACACACACACACACACGCGTATATGCAGACACGCGCACACACACACACACACACACACACACACACACACACACACACGTACACATGTGTGCACACAAACATGCAGACACACACACACACACACACACATTAGAGTGCACAGACATGCACACACACACACACACACACACACACATTCGAGTGCACAGACACGCACACACACACACACACACACACACAAGCTCACACACATGTGCACACACACACACACACACACGCGTATATGCAGACACGCGCACACACACACACACACACACACACACACACACACACACACACACACACACACGTACACATGTGTGCACACAAACATGCAGACACACACACACACACACACACTGCTTGTTCTTGTTCATGTATAATTGCTACACCTTTAAACCCACCCCCACCCAAATGCACAATAATCTCAGATTACCACTCTGACCTCAACCAGTGCTGCAAATTTTGATAGATAGATAGATAGATGGAAAGAAATGTACTGCATTGTTTGAAGTCCCTGACTAAACCCGGCCATCACCCTTTTAATGCTGGACTGCACTTTACAGCAAACTCCAGTCTCCTGAGGTTTCCGCCATTTTCTTACTTGCTACAACATTAAACCTCTAAATCATCTGAGCTCCTGTTCTCCAAGGGAGCACGCCCAACAGGCGAGAGTAAGATGCTTTCTTATCCAGAATCTTATAGAAACGTGCCTTAGCCATGCTTTCCCCAATGAAAAATCCTGTTTGCTCATTTGAGCGGTTCCTGGAATCAGAAAGCTTGTAGATGGGAAAGTGGTTTTAATGGTTACCAATGTGGAACATGGCATCGCTGTGTATGTAAGCACGTGAATACAATGAAAAAGTGCTTAACAAGCCAAAAACCCGCTCTACCCTTAACCATAAGACCTAACCTTTATGCTTATCCCAGTTTTGTCATTTAGATGAAACTGTGTACTGCGAACACAGCCACCGCCTCTACCCTTTAACCCCGAGCCCTAACCTCAATCCCTAACTCCCGGCTATGTTAATTTGTGTACCTATGTGCAGAGGTTCAGAAAGTAAAAGTCCTCGGTATTTAGTTCCAATCACCTGAATTTGCTAATTAGCTACAGTTCTTCAGCCAGGAGGTAGAACTAATTAGTGAAACAGCTGGCTGAGTTCAAGGGTGGAAGAAACGCACGGCAGGGCTTTCTGACCCCTGGACTTTCCACCTCTGGTGGTTACACTATATATCCGTATTTCTTCTGCAGGTGCATAGGCATATTGGCTAATGCACAGGTAGTTTTATTACACCTTTTCCCCTTCATCTCCTCCCTCAGGGCCCCACGCAGTGGCATGTCCAGGTCATCATGGAGAAGCTCCTGAGGACGGTGAACCGCACAGTCATCTCCATGGGCCGCGACTCCAAGCTCATAGTAAGTGTCTCTTGACGTCAGTGGGCGGAGTATCGCGACCGGGGGACGGCCTCCTTTTTCTCTACTCCCTTGTGCCTTCTTTCACCTCTTGAGTCAGCGTGACGTCTGTCACCCGTTGGCCGGAGTCACGATGACCCGCACTGCGGTTTATAATTAATATGGAAAGGAAGTAAGGGAATGTCATAAAGGATGTAGATATGTGATCATGTAGAGAATTTTGAATGTATGCTCTGTCGTGTAGCATAAATATACATGCTAAATGCAATTGATGATGATCTTGTTGCTGGAATTCAGTTATAATTTAATAGATTTATTGACTCCGTCTTCATGTTTGAGTGGGAAATCGGAAAGTCAAAATTAGGTCTCATGGGCCTCTTCAATGTTTTTTTATGTCATACATTTGAGCAAGAGTTTTGTTTCTTCATTTCCACAGAAATTAGCTTTGTTACTGGTCAAAACAAATGGTAAATTTTCTGGGTCGTTTTTTGTACAGTACAGTTGCTGAAAGAAATGAAAATTGGTGGAATATGACCATAAAAACAATGCTCAGAATGAAGGATAAGGAGTTAAGTTGAATAGAGACCATCATTTAACGGATTTCATTGCATTATATGTCCTGTTAATCGGTTTGTGGTAATTGTGATAATGCAACAGTGTGATTTGAGTAGGAGGAATGGGAGAAACCTCAGTGGGAAACGGGTCACTGCGCAGCATTTTAAAAGAGGGTTTTTATCTGGGAACGGAATGGCTGGCGAGGCGTCGGTTTCCTGCTGTGTAAATACAGTGTGGTGCGTGGGCTTCCCCTGCCAAGCAGAGAGACGGCTCACCGCGAGCTGCGTGGCTCATTTCGGTTTTGTTCATCAGACGATCCCTTCGACAGCGTCCTGCGCATCCCTAGCTGGGCCATGCAAAATCGGTGGTGGTTATCCGCCCTTACGGAGTACGACACGCGCCATCACTGGGGTCCCCAGCCATGCCATCACTGGGGTCCCTCTCATAATCCACCCCCCGTACCCCCTCTGGCTGAAACACACACACCTTTCACCTGCGTGTGGCAAGAAGTGATGTAGTACGTCTGGTCTCTCCCGCGATTCCATGTTGCTCAGCGCTACTGAGGTGAGCCGCGGGGCCGTTTGGCTAACCCTGCCCTTGTCCCCGCTCGCGGCTCCCAGCCAGCAGCCTGGGGCGATAACCGTACGCAGCCCGGAAGCCTTTTCCATTTCCAGCTGAATGCCTCCCCTCTGGGTTCTCTCTCCGTTTCCTCTTCTCCCCCAAGTGAGCGACATTTTTTGGCCGTTCCTCTTTGTTGTCAGCCTCATCTCGCCCCTTGCTTGATGACCGAGTTTCTACACCAAAAGACCTGTATTGTCTCAGATCTGGCATAGTCTGACCAATCCTGGACCCATGTGGTCAGTTGGAAAATATTTTTCCCCTTAGAAACTGAACAAAAAATTCTGTCCCAGTAAAGTAGTGGGGATTTTCTTTCTGCTGTAATGAGAATGTTACAGTGTGTAAATCTTTCTTGCAAAAGCATGAGCTTGATACCATTTGCTATTAAGTGTAATGTCAGTATGCGATGATATTGCCACCAAATTGCCTTGTTCACTGGCTTGGACATTAAGCCTTGTACTAAGCCATTGGTGACTGGTATACACCGCCAAGTGTTTCTGCACAGACAAACTGCGTGTGTGAGTAATTTCTCTCAAAACGTATTTCAGTAATCGGTGGAAAGCCATGGAAAATACAAATGTTATTTTAGAGGCAACTCTGCCTGACTGGATTTGGCTGCTCTTTAGGACTTCTTTGATTGATGGAAGTGCTCAGCTCAGCTCCAACTTAACTCAAAAAAAGAAAAGACTTAGCATCTGTTTCCAGTTTCAATGTTTGCAATGTTTCCCACTCAAACAAGTCGGTAACCCGCTTGCCTCTGAAGTCTTCGTGAGGGGCACCCGCTGATCGGCGTAACAAACCCCGGGATAAGCGGGGAGCCATAATGGCTGGTCACGGCTCGTAAAGGTCTGCGCCACGGGAATTCCCAGCGTCAGTTTGGGAAAGAAGAACCCGAACCGGCTCAACCCCCGACCTGTTGTGCGGCCTCCGCTTTTTGTGTCCGATATCCTGGGACAGAGGCAAAATTCCCGTTGTCTGCACAGTCTCAGGTGCAACGTGGCACAGCTTATAATCTTTCTCAACCACTTCCGACTCCACTAGCAGCCGCTAGCTACTGGTGTAGGTGGTTGCTCTTGTTTGGCGCGGAAGAAACTTTGGCACACGCACCATGCATCATGGGCCATTGATTATACAGCATTTGGCTTTTTTTTTTTTCTTGAGCAAATCCCGTTTTAGCTTTGCGGAGTGTGCATCCAGTACGCCTGACTCAGTCATTAATTGTGAATGTGTTGCCGCTGCTCACTGTGCCCTTGAAGCCGAACTGTCCTCCCACGCCGAGCCTGCCGTTCCCATAAATGTACTCGCTGTTCAGAGTCGCCGGCGCGGGTAACCGCGCAGGGACACCGTTGGGCAGCCTCACCGCCGTCATGTCACGCCTCCACAAAGACTCTCGTGACAAGGCTGCTCCCTCTGGTAGGGAAAACGAAGCGCCCTTTGTTGTGGGCCTAAGACTGGGAAACGGCATGACGGCTGTCAGTGAGTTACAGAGGAGTCGAGCTGGGTGGAGTTAAATTCCCGGGCACGTTTCAGAATGATCTGGAGTCGGCGTCCTTTTGTCTGGGACAGGTCTTCAGTTTTATCCAGTAAGGGCCGGTGTGGGTGCAGGCTTTTGCTCCAAGCAAGCAGTAACACACCTGATTCTACTAATCAAGGTCCTTAGCAAAGACTCTAGTGGTTGATTAATTGATTAGAATCAGGTGTGTTTCTGCTTAGTAGGAGCGAAAGCCTGCACCCACACCTGCCCTTTCTGGATAAGATTGACGACCCCCTGCTCTAGGAGATCTGGAGTTAGTAGTTGCAGTTCACGAAGCTGATGTAGATTAACTACGTGTTGAACAGTCTTGTTTTTTAGTTTTTTTCCCCTCCAGTCTTATTTGTGATGATCTTGTTTTCACCAATGGGAGTCCACACACTACATAATAAGGTTATGACTTACGACTGCTCTCTGATTCACTAGCACCGCCCTCTTTCCCTTTGCGTTATGTCACAGAATCCGCGCGTTTGAATGACGTCAGGGAAATTTAACCGGTGTAATATCACCAAGGCTACTGCGTGAAGATCGCAGCGCTTGTTTCATGCTGTTGTTTGTTCTCCCTTGGCTGTCTGATTTTGTGACTGTCTGATTTTTCCACTCCACCAAGAGATTTGTAACAATATTGCATTTTGGACAAGGTGATTTGTTATTCACTGGTGCTTGGAGTGCAAATGGCGCTGATGGAGATCAGTACATGACCTTAAAATTATGCCGCTAACACCAATTCCTAATTGGAGGCTTTCATGTTTTCAGGGAGGGGGGGAAAAGTCAATGCAGATTAGAAAGTGACCCGTAGGGGGAAGTGCTTAGTCTAATTAGACATACCGAGCCCCGTCAGTGGCTCTTGTGTAGATGATTGACAGAGGCTTGGCACATGCAGGCAAACACTTCATGTTTTCATGTTTCATAAAAATTTTTTTTTTTGCTTTTGATTTTCGCCAAGAACCGCGGGCGAAGAATCCGACCGGTTCTCCCTGCAAGCCGGCACGCGGAACGGCCGACCTTGCTCCCTCGTCTCGGGATCGGCCGTAGGTTTAGATTCGCGCGTTTAGCTTTCCTCCCCTCTCTCTCCGGTCCCGATTCAAAGTTTACACAGCGCAGGGTTTGTAATAACGGCGCGTGTGGCGCATTTCCAATCTTTCTCGCTCCTAACTGTGTGCTTCGCTACTGCAGTTTTCAAAGGCGTCATTTTACCGCTTGCTGTGTTCAGACGGTACGCGTTCACATTTTGCACGTGAAACGGCGGCATAACCTCTCTCGTCTGACCATTTTCCATCCAGATCAATTTCATTTCGACGAGAACTAAAATAAATCTCGAGCACAGTAGGGTCTTCATATATTTTAAGTAATCTTGAGACGGGCATAAATGTATACATAATTGCATTTGTTTTTTCTAAATGTTGTTTTCTGATTGCCTCGCTGCGGCAGGAAGGAGATATCGATCATTCCTGGCATGGCAGTGTGTCTTTTGAGTTATGCTCTTTCTGCTCCTTTTGGTAATGGAACAGATCCATTCCACTTTGCTGGCCCATATTGCTGTCTACTGGAGCTGCCCGCTCGCTTATTTTATGTCCCTTGTGTGTAAATACAGTCCAGAGCTGTTCTCTGGTAATACAGCACGTTCTTGGACATGAACGTGTGTGTACAGCGTGCTTTCATGGTTTCATACAAACTAAAGCACTAAAGAAATATGGAAATTTACCTGCATGGTTTACAGAGGCAAGTTATTTATTTGTAATTTACATGGCTGTGTGTGTGTGTGTGTGTGTGTGTGTGTGTGTGTGTGTGTGTGTGTGTGTGTGTGTGTGTGTGTGTGTGTGTGTGTGTGTGTGTGTGTGTGTGTGTGTGTGTGTGTGTGTGTGTGTGTGTGTGTGTGTGTGTGTGTGTGTGTGGAAGCAGAGGAGGAGTTGGAAGGTACTGACTGGGTACAGAGCAGACAGACTATGCTATATGGAGCTGCTGTCCAGAATATAGATCTCAGTGCGGTATAAAACTCTCCTCTCTCCAGTACAGACAGTGACTGAGTTGCCTTAATGTCAGTCATTTTGGCAGAAGTATCAAGCAGTTTTCACAGAAAACAGAATGGGAAGCACAGACCTGTTTGCCTCTGAAATACACTGAGTCTCATCTACCAGAGTGTACCAATATACACACATAAACCTACAAATCCACATGCACACGCTCAAACATTTTTTTGTGTAGGTAGGTGATTATATACATACAGCTTGAATTCCATGTTTTTTTTTCTTTCGTGTGATGGGATGTTTGGCTGCAGTCATAGACGTTTTAAATATTTAGGGTAAACCCTTTTATTAAATGACTCCACCCTCACAAAGTCATTTTTCCCTCCATGCCGTGAACCTCTGACAGTATGGAGCTCCGGCCCCTCTTCACTCGCTGTGGTGAGTTTTTCTGGTTGAACGTGCCGGGGTTTAATGTCCACCGACTCGCCGTGCTGCTTTTTCTGAGGATAAAACGAGAGGTTGGCGTTTATGGAGTACCTGACCGTCACAGCTCCCCCAGCTGGTCTGAAGGGCCTCTGCCACATCAACACTAGCACCTCGCGTCCTTACTGCAGTAAATTACACAAGCTACCTACTAGCACCTCACGTCCTTACTGCAGTAAATTACACAAGGTACCTACTAGCACCTCACGTCCTTACTGCAGTAAATTACACAAGGTACCTACTAGCACCTCACGTTCTTACTGCAGTAAATTACACAAGGTACCTACTAGCACCTCACGTCCTTACTGCAGTAAATTACACAAGCGACCTACTAGCACCTCACGTCCTTACTGCAGTAAATTACACAAGCTACCTACTAGCACCTCACGTCCTTACTGCAGTAAATTACACAAGGTACCTACTAGCACCTCGCGTCCTTACTGCAGTAAATTACACAAGGTACCTACTAGCACCTCACGTCCTTACTGCAGTAAATTACACAAGGTACCTACTAGCACCTCACGTCCTTACTGCAGTAAATTACACGAGGTACCTACTAGCACCTCACGTCCTTACTGCAGTAAATTACACAAGCGACCTACTAGCACCTCACGTCTTTACTGCAGTAAATTACACAAGGTACCTACTAGCACCTCACGTCCTTACTGCAGTAAATTACACAAGCTACCTACTAGCACCTCGTGTCCTTATTGCAGTAAATTACACAAGGTACCTACTAGCACCTCGTGTCCTTATTGCAGTAAATTACACAAGGTACCTACTAGCACCTCGTGTCCTTATTGCAGTAAATTACACAAGGTACCTACTAGCACCTCGCGTCCTTACTGCAGTAAATTACACAAGGTACCTACTAGCACCTCACGTCCTTACTGCAGTAAATTACACAAGGTACCTACTAGCACCTCACGTCCTTACTGCAGTAAATTACACAAGGTACCTACTAGCACCTCGCGTCCTTACTGCAGTAAATTACACAAGGTACCTACTAGCACCTCACGTCCTTACTGCAGTAAATTACACAAGGTACCTACTAGCACCTCACGTCCTTACTGCAGTAAATTACACAAGGTACCTACTAGCACCTCACGTCCTTACTGCAGTAAATTACACGAGGTACCTACTAGCACCCCACGTCCTTACTGCAATAAATTACACGAGGTACCTACTAGCACCTCGTGTCCTTATTGCAGTAAATTACACGAGGTACCTACTAGCACCTTGTGTCCTTATTGCAGTAAATTACACAAGGTACCTACTAGCACCTCACGTCCTTACTGCAGTAAATTAGACGAGGTACTACTAGCACCTCACGTCCTTACTGCAGTAAATTACACGAGGTACCTACTAGCACCTCGTGTCCTTATTGCAGTAAATTACACAAGGTACCTACTAGCACCTCACGTCCTTACTGCAGTAAATTACACAAGGTACCTACTAGCACCTCACGTCCTTACTGCAGTAAATTACACAAGCTACCTACTAGCACCTCACGTCCTTACTGCAGTAAATTACACGAGGTACCTACTAGCACCTCACGTCCTTACTGCAGTAAATTACACGAGGTACCTACTAGCACCTCATGTCCTTACTGCAGTAAATTACACTAGCTACCTACTAGCACCTCGTGTCCTTACTGCAGTAAAATACACAAGGTACCTACTAGCACCTCACGTCCTTACTGCAGTAAATTACACAAGGTACCTACTAGCACACGGTCTTGCAGTTTCCCCCCTTTGTGCTGTGTACATTTATCCTTAATTTGTCAATTCACTGTGTCCTTGCCTGGACTGGAACACAAGCCCCCCCCCCCCCCCGGGTACCAGCTCAGTTCGCTGGCCCTTTGCGGATCGCTGCTACGCATCGGTACACTGTAGATCCAGGTAGGGGGTCTGTGTAGCCAGGTTTCTCTCTCTGTCTCGCACTTTACTCTTGCGGTGGATTCCAATCGCTTATTTTATCCGTCCTCTTCTCCTCTGTCCTCGCCTGACCCGGAAATCGATCGAGGTTCGCCATCTTTGAGGACATTCCAGACTGCTAAATGCTCCTCAGAGGTGCGAGGAGCGAGGAGTTTGGAACGAGCCGGCTCCCGGAGGGTGCTTCAGTGAGGAAACACAAGTGTAGCCTTTGTGGAAGCCTTTTCTCGGAACGCGTGACGTGTATAAATTATCCGCCACTCTTCACATCTGCCATGTTGCGGGCACACCCCAACACAAATTAAAATATTACCCTTCCTTTCCATTTATTAAAAAGCGCTAATCCATAATGACAGTCATTGTTAATAACTACCAAAAGCACCGTTTATTCATGGAAAAAATAAGCTAAAAAGCATTATAGTTAAGTACATGAACATAAAATGACGCTGACGCTTGATTGAGCAAGGACGTTCCATTTGCCTAATAGATGTTGCCTCGTTTCCTCCATTCTCGTATCTGATCCTTGCATCCTTTCCTCGCGTCCTCCGTTGGGCGGAGCTAGGAAAGGACGTGAGGAAAGGATGCAAGGAGTAAAAATAAGCGATTGGAATGAACCCTTGCTCTCTCACCCTTTCTGTCTTTCTCTTTGTTTACTCTCGCTCTCTCTCTTTCTCTGCGTCTTTGTTTTTTTTCTCTGTTTCTCTCTCTGCTCTGCGGAAGAGCGCTTCTAGCAGGCTGCACCATTCCAACCCGGAGCCCCCTGGAGACATGGCCATTTCAGCCGTTAATGGGGACGTGCGGCTCTGTTTGGGGTGTGTGTGTGTGTGTGTGTGTGTGTGTGTGTGTGTGTGTGTGTGTGTGTGTGGGGCTCTGCCGGGCATGTTCCCTGCAGTGTGGGGGAGGAGGAGGCTGAACTGTGAGGCTAATGAGAGCGCCGCTCGGCTAATCACAGCGTGGAGCGGTAAAGCCATCACCTGCCAGCCGATGCCCTCCTGTGCAACAGGGCACTTCTGAGGGGAAAGAGCTTTCGTGAGCGAACGGGAGTCGGCGTGGAGGAGGGAGGGTGCACCACCGCGGGTTTACCTCGCTCAAGCGGGCCCACAATTTCTCCTGGGGGAGCCAACAGAGTTTGTGAGACCCACTAATTCTCCTTTACCCTTGATACTTTTGAAGTAGTTGCGCAGCCGAACAATCATGTGCATGCTCGCGCAAACACATACACACACACACACACACACACACACACACACACACACACACACGGTACGTGCAGGCCGTGGCGTGGGTGCTTCAGCGTAGTTTGTATTTCAAAGCCGAGCCTCCTCAGTCACCCCTCTGCCCTTGGCATTGTTACTGAAGCCGCTGTCTTAGCTTGGTATCGATTATTCCTATGTTACATACCAAAAGAAACAATTCTCTTTTTAAGATAAATACATATATCAACATATATTACTCTTGGGCCTCCGGAGGAATTACGTCTCAGCAGTACTGAGCCTGGCGCTTTAAATGATGAGTATTTGAACTGCTTATTTGAAATTCCTCTGGTTGTTTATTCCTACGCTGTGTGCTGACCCCGATTCCTCTGGACGTTGTGTAAATGCCTCGTCGAAGGTCACCGCAGGCATCCCATTTGGGACCTGGATTCTCTGTCCTCCGGTGCGGTTAGGTGAAACCGGTGTTCTATCCAGACCGTTGCTTGCGCGAGACTGCAGATGCGTGCCCCCCCCGAGTGAAGCGGGTGAGGGGGGCAGGCTGGGTCTCTGCGTGCCCGAGTCCCCGCGGCGGGCAGGAGGGCCGCTGCTGCCGACGCCCGGGGTCCAATCAGAGAGAGCCTCGCAGGGACGGGGGGGGCGGCTCCGCGTCGAGGGGATGGGGGCCGATCTCCTCGCAAGTCCCATCACCGCAGCCGATGACTGGGCATTTTCTCGTCTTGTCGGCCGCGCGATAAATCGTCACGAGCTTCGACGACGACGCGCAGCGCGCCAGGGGAGAAGAAAATCGCCCATCTATGGAAATTTGATTGATTAAAAAAAAAGCAAAAAGTACCCCGTATATTTTCACATTTTATTTTCTCGTAATAAATCCTTTCATTTGACTTAAAAACAGTATAAAATACACAATATTGCACATAATAAATCAATTGCACTTCTTTAAGGTACAGATAAACATCTATGTCTCTTTATGCTACAGTAGAACTATCTGAAATTCAAACTCTGTACAAGTTAGAAGAGGTGTGTTAGTGAATTCTATATAGCCAACAGAAAGCCAAAAGGAGTGATGCTGGTATGGTAGCTGGCCAATCGACCAGTTCTGCTAAGCAGTATTGTCATGTGGCATTATGGGATTTATAGCTCATGGGTTTTTTTTTTTTATGCCCTTTGAAACACTTTGGCGCATTTTTCTACCGGGCGGTGATTTTTTTTGGCTTTGTTCGTTACTCGCTATGTTCCGCAAGCGGTCCACTTAAAATCATTCATACAAAATATAGGTGGCAAACCCATATTTTTTAAAATGGTATTAGCCCTGTTATGTTCTTCACAACATATACAAATGTAGGTTTCACTGGAAATCATTCGGAACAAACTTCATCAGGGTGCTCACGTAGACGTCTGATTGATTGATTGCTTGATCTGTGTGGGTCGAGAGAGAGAGAGAGAGGGAGAGCGAGGGAGATTGAAAGAGAGAGAGAGAAACCGAGAGGTGCACTGACGCATGTGTGTGTGTGTATATGAGTCCTCTAGGTGGGGAGGTGGGGGGCTGCTCCACCCCCTTGATTTAGGCCTGAAATGTTAACATAACACGTACACAGCATCTCGGGTCACTGTATACATCGTTGACGTGGCCAGTTTAGTTGTGGGACAGACGACAGATGCGGCCCGGCGTAGCGGTCAGCACAAAGGACCGAGCGGGGCCTAGACGGACGCTCAGGCCTGTTGCATTCCCTTTCGGAGTCCTCAGCTGCTGACTGGGGTTTCCGAAGCGTCCCATACTAATACAATCGCAGCCAACTTGCCGTTGAGTAATTATTTTGTGGCGCCTGATGGGAGCCATGAAAATGCAAAGGATGAGTTATTGAAGATGCATAAAAAAAGTGCTCTTGGCCTCTGGATGGATTGAGAAGAGATGAGCCGTCTCCCTCTTTTACTGCTGCGAAATATACGCCGGAATCAAGTGGGCTAGCTTCGAAGCGGCCTATCTGTCACGGTTTAGTGGACTACTGAACCTTGTCTTAAAGAAGTGTAACAATAAAGCTTTATTTTTCTTGTGTTATATCCTTTTCAGCAACTTTCACCATTACTTAGAAATGATCATCCGGCCATTGTACCAAATACTGTGCGGTTAACAAATGGCTGACCCCCCCACCCCCAAAACAGCAGCATAATAAACATAATAAACTGGTACACTTTAGAGTGAGATAAAACTTTGTATATGTGTCTAGAAAATTACATTGAGATGCCTAGCTTAACAAATATTCATAGAAAAATAGCCTATTTCATTATCTTTTTCCCCCCCCGCATATTACTGTTGATAATTGCAAAGTCAAGAGTACGTGGAGATACTTTCAGGTAACGGACTTCCAGTGTCTTCCTGGTTTTGATTCTGGACTTTAAAAAAAAAAAAAAATACTCACGTCTTCAGTTGCTTTGTTTTTTTGTTTTTTTTTTCCCGTATGTATAATGTATCCTGAAGATTTTTTTTTTTTTTTAAAGTAGATTTCTTGTGCTTTGCCTATTAGCAGATAATGCTGTTGAATTTGTTTGTGGGTGATGCTTAGTGTTCCACACAATTCCAGCCAAACTCAGTTTTCCACACTTCCAACAAGGTCTCTCATAGGAAAAAAAATTTAAAAAAATGCCGAAAAAAGCGTCTCCCAATCCATGACTAAAAAAAGAAAGTGATACCGAAAGATTAATAAATAATTAACTCTCCCTCCACAGACTTTGGTTTAAAATAAATAAATAAATAAATGGAAGAATAAATCCAATTTTGTTTCGCACCTTGGTGATCTGCAAATAATTTGGGCACGGTGTAATTTCACGCCCTGCTTCTGGAAATTAGTTCAAAATAACGTCGAATCCCTTTCGGAAGCCGTGAAAAGAAAGGGAGGGAAAAAAAGTTGCACTTTCTTGCGGGCTCTTGGCTCGCTCTCAGGCGGAGATCACGGGATTTCTCCACAGTTTTATATCCGGGATGCGCGCTAAATCTGTCGAGTCACGGGAAGGGCGGGTGTTGGGGGGGAGGGGGGGAAACGTCTTTTAGTATTTTCGGGATCCCCTTGCGATGTTCGAGAGCACGCTCCCCCCACCCCCCCGACATTCAGAAGTAGAAAATAAAACCCCAAAAGCAAGCGTATCTCATAGGAACCAGAGTTTCCAGCGGGCGTGCTTCTTCGACTCTGTTTTGGACTTGCGTTTGGGGGTCGAGGTGAAGGCCTCCTGAGAGTAAGGCAGGGGCGGGAACTGGGTCTCCTCGGTGGGGCACAGCTTCTTCATGAGCGGCTGAAGCTTGTCCTCCTGCTGCTTGAAGTCCAGCTCCACGCTGCAACACAAAGACACGTTCGGGGCCTCGATTAAACATCAGAACCACCGGTACAGTCGTCACAAATCACAAAGGGCCTGGTGTCATGCTCGGTGTTAATATACTTTCGACATAACATCGACCTCGGCGCCGCGCCCGACCGCTGCTCGCAGTAGCAGTCGTCGGCGAGTTTTTTGCGGGGGAGCGGAATGCCGGAGCGGGAGCCGTCGTTTACGTCAGGACCGTATCGGATTTTTCTCAGAGAGCAGTCTGCTGTAATCCCTCGCCTACCGACCAGCTGATTCCAGGGCTGTGCAAAGTTAAACGCTCAGATTAAAGCGTTCGCTGCTGGAAGTGCAGAGGATTTAATCCCTTAAACCATTCACAAGCCAGGGAGGATCCTGGGAGCCTTACCGGGACAACAATAGGATAAAATGAAGAGGGGAAGAAAAAAAAAAAACCCGTATCTGCTCTCTCACTATTCACTGCTACTCCAGCGTGTATTGAGTGGGTAGACAGTTATGTGACTGCATGTGGTTGCAGGCCGTTTCCCGCCGAGAAGTACAGCGCATCATTCTGACAGACGGCTATACGGTATATTGCATGGAATTTTGTTTCACCGTTCCGTTGCGTAGGAAATCGGTGATGGTTCTGATTATAACCTTTTGGGCCGTGGCGTAAATGAACCGCCGCACTACCTGAAAAGTGAAAAGTATCAGTCATAATGATATGCAAAACACTGCGATGGAAAAAAGGATATATATATATCCTAGTGTCAGATGAAGGACAAAGCAGCGTCTTGAATGTGATTTGCAAGCTCTCTCCGAGCGGAGTGGTGTTTTGACAGGCACAAAGGTAATGAAACGGAATGTTTTCGCCGCTGTTGAGTTTTTCATCGGAGGCTCAGCCCTTCACTGAGAGCCGGGCCTTTGAAAAAGAAGCACGCCAGAGCGGAGGCAGTTATTAAGGAATTAATCACTCGGCAGAAGCATGTAATTATGCCGTAATCAATTCAGTCTCGTTTCGCAGAAGGACTGGTACGTGCGGCCGCGTGAGAACGGGAGGCAACAGATGAGGCGTCTTGGATGGGCCGGGTGAAAAGGAGTGCGCTTCGCGAGAAATCGGACGCCGCGTCGTGTAAACGATCGCTGCTCCATCGTAAAAAAAATGAATAAATAAAAAACGTCGGCGGCAGTGGCTGACGCGGGTTTTTGGTCGCTTTGCCGTATCCGCTGGAGCCAGAGTACAGTCAGGCACAGGTATCCACATTAATGTGGCTAAAGTGCGTCTCTGGCCAGCGCAGCCATTAGCACAGTCTCTCTGCACCACTTCACAACCACTCTCTCTCTTTCTCTCTCCCTCTCCCTCTCCTTCTCTCCCTCAATCTGTCCCCCACGCCACTCAAGCTATAACAAGCTGCCAAGATCCCGGCAACGCCAATAACACTTTCGCTCACTGTCAATGGACCAATTTCGGCTGATACAACCTTCATTTAATGTCAAATGGATGCACGTCCATATGTTAGAATGTGATTACCGCACACAGTAAATTGCTGAATTCCTATTCCCATGACTCGAAAATAAAATTTCAATTTTAATGTCTAAAGCTGATTCGTAATTATGAATTTTCGGTGTTTATTTATTTTTATAAATTTGACGCCCCAACGTGGGCCTGCATGCATCCAATTCCCACCCTAATTTGGATTGTTCAATGTGCAACGGTAGACGCGAACATGAGCGAACCCCACTGCCGGTTTGGGAGAGTGTAGACAACCGCGGTTCTCCGAAAAGCGTGGTGTCGCCTGGTGCTTCTTTTCACGCCGCAGACTACAGCCAAGCTCACACAGAGCGGAGTCAGAGGAAGACCTTTCATATGCCGCTTTGACACGCAGTCCACGGGCGCCCAGTCGACCAGCCGCGGTCGCCCTAGAGCAATGAAACACGGACCTCTAAACGACGGAAACCTGGTGCCAAGCACTCGGCAATTGCGCATCGCTCTGTGGAGCTACTGGCCACAGTCAGCTCTGGTGCGGTTGCACCACAGGGTTGTGCCTTAACCGAATATCGCCATCCCGCAGCCCCAATATAATAATTAAATTACAGTGCTGAACAGCCCAGCTCTGGTTTGCAACTATGAAGGGAAGAAGAAACGATGTGAAAATGCTCTGTCTGGAGCCTGCGGACACAACTTTTCACTTTGTTTTAAAGTGGCGCTTTGCCATAACTGGGGAGAACACTACGCAACGGCAAGAGAAATGGCGACTCAGTTGTTTGGTTTCTGGCAAGAAAGTCAGAGTTTTTTTTTTTAATGCTGCTTGCAGCACAGTTGTGTTCGACAGGTTTGATTGCAAGCACCGAGAGCCATTTTGTTAATAATTAATTGGGCCTGTGGTGAATGCTTGGACAATCGACTTTCCCGCCTTTACGCCGAGCATGTCAGCGTGCAGTCTGCTTTTGGCTGTGATTATATGGGACAAAAAAAACAACTATTGACTTACTCTTCACTCCTCCTATTCATTTGAGGCTGGAGTAATGGCACATTTTATTAATGATTGGATTAAGATTATTTTCCAAACGGCATGCATCTTTTTCCACTCTTGCCTTTGGTATGCCTCTGCTCGTATTCCTGTTTTAGAAATGGCAATGGTTATCTAATGTTATGCATTGCAGCTTTTAGCTTTACGGTTGCCTCACTAGCTAGCGAAATTAGACAATGGAATGTGACAGAGTCAGAGCCACTTTTCAAAATCAACTGTCAATTAAGTTGATGGGCAGTGTGCACTCAGAATTTCTGGCATGAAATTTTTTTTTTTGGAGGGGGGGTGTTACAATTTATTGGTTTCATTTGGAATTTGCACAAACATTTCTTTGCTCCGAGTCCCAGACAAGAGACTTTAAGCAATGAGAAATTTCAGTGCCTCAATGGCAATATTAGTGCACCGTGAAGCTGCACGTCGTTATCATCATCCCACTGTTGTGCTAACACCAGGTTTGTTGTGGTTCCACCCTGGTTCGCACTCTATTTGTACACAGTGTACACAGAAAGCCAAGGTAGCCATGTACTGTACTTGTCTATCACAAGCATAAATATTGTAAAATGTATCTCTTTTTGCCGTCTTTTTTTTGGCTACTTGGTGTGGTGTGGTCTATATATCTTTCCTATTCATGTGGGTACTGCAATGGAGATACAAGTGTGACTTTGCGGCCTGGCCAGACTTGGCTCCAGTTCAGCTCCACAGGGACGTCTGTGTTCTGTCCTAATCTGTTGTGCTGAAGCATGTACCAGTTCCTGCTCCGATATATAATTTCCTCCCAAATGCTAAACTGACCAAAAGGACCTCTTGCGTTGGCGATTAATCTTGTTGTTCGAGGAAAGGGCACATTCGGATAACCACAGAACCGCTTAGTCAGCAGAGCCCACGTCAGGGAGTCCTACCAGCTTGGGTACCTGCTTGCACTCAATTGATCTAACCGCCTGACAAGTGACCATGGGGCTGAACAAGAGTTTAGCCCCGCTCCTGCGGACTTGCGCCCCGCTGCGCCGCGAAGCTCGCAGTCTCCTTTGAAATCTCCTTTGCCTTCTGCCGTGTCGCCTGCGGTCTCTTATCGAACGCGGCCGGGGTTTTCTGCGGACATGCTTGACCTTAATCTCGCCCTTGCCTAACTAAATACAGCGGGGACCACTGTCTGAGGACACAACTGATTCCTGGCTGTTTTCATTATTCAGCAATGAATAATGCAATTATGATACTTTCATTACACTTCTTATTCAAGAATACGTTATAGACAAGTTGAGAACAGTTAGAAACCACAATTTTAACATGTTTACGAAACTCTCGTATGAATTGGGAAGCTATGGTGAATATCTGGTTTGTCCACCATAAGGCAAGCGTTTTGTTGCCACGCTCTTTATTCCATTCGTATATTCCAACAAATGTGTGTTCCTAAAGATCAATATGCAAATATTTGGACATATTAACTAATAAAAGCATCTATTAATTGAGTGAATCTGAAATTATACCTGTTAATGTCGCTACTGCCAGTGCTCCTACGTTAACCTTTTATTTTCTATGCGTTTGTAGCAATGGCAAGAGAGCTTAGTGAAGCAGCGCGGGCCTAGATCGTTATCCTGAGTGAAAAACTGTCCCTGCACCAAATTGGGCCAGATTGAAGATATCTAAGGGAGCAGTAGACCATATGTTGAACAGGTATTCGGAGACAAATTCATTTTCATCGAAGGCAATATCGGGCAGGTGTGCATAATCAATGCCAAGTAGAGTGAAGGCGATAATCGAGGCGAACACACTAAGCACTAACTATTTTTGACCTTCAGTAAATGCTTTTTTTTGACTTGCTTTACGAAAACATTATGTATTCTTTAGTACAAAGTATAAACGGAGTATCATAATTCTATCAGCCCTTGATAACGAATGAAAACAGTCAGTTATTGGTAGTGCCCTCAGACAAAGGGCACCTTTGGTCACTGTACGTGCACACTTACGCATACCGCTGAAACCCAGCGTCCTTCGCTTTCGCGTGTGATATTTCTCACGGCCGTGCCACGTGATTTCCACTTTTGGATCCTCGGCGGTCTTGCCGAGGGGATAATTTCACCAGTCACGTGCTATTAAGTCCTGTCGGAGATAGTCGAAAGCGGGCACAGAAAAGAGCTCGACCCGAGAGTCTGGAACGTATACAGGCCGGCGCTGCCTCATTAGGAAAAGAACGCGCTGGAAAGATAATCATCTCCTCTTTTGAAAATATTCGAAAGTCTCTGTAATGAAAGATTCATTATTCTCCGCTTTTACAGCTTATCATTATCTCCTTGTGGTAATGCCATCGGGCTCGGCCTGCTGTGCAGTTTCTGCACCGGTTCGGCGGCAAGAGTTGGTATTTTGTTTTTGTTTTAAGTTGGTCTTCGGTTCATAGAGAACAGAGATCGTTTGAGAAGTCTGTTCTTCTTTAACCTTTAGCGCTGTGCTCTGGGGACGGGGGTGTGAAACAGTGTTGTTTTCCCACTGCACACACACCCCTCTCTGCCCCGTACCTCACAGGTCCCTGTTCCTTTTCACCGCAGTCTGTACGCCGAGCGCGAACTGCAGTCCTTTTCCGGCGCCTGTCCGGATCTCCGCCGTTCCTACGAGCGCCACTCCGGTATCCATGGCAACCACCTGCATCAGTCAACAGCCTAGCACGAGTCTCCAAATATAAAAAATAAATAAATAAAAAACTGCATGCTGCCGCCTTCATGGTGTACGCTAGCGAGGCTCCGCTTTCACATTGGAATAAGCACTGTAATTTAGCGCGCCTACAACCTCCGGCGAGGCTTCCGCTGGGCTGAAAGGAGCCCTCGATCCCCCGCCGAGCGCCACTCGCACGCTCGTGGGAAGCGTGCGACTTTGTTTACGTTTTTCGCCCGTTTCCTCCCGGTGTGGAATTGAAGTTGATTACGCGCCGCAGTCGCGGGACCGTTTGATCAGTCGAGCACCCTCCTCCATCCCGTAAAAACCCGCGCCGTCTGAATAATTATCGCCGCAAGTTGTAAACCCGTAATGACGCTCGCGGAAGTTGTAAAATTGGCCGCATTTACATGTGACGCAGGTCGCGCTGCGATCGGCGGCGAAGTAGGCCGCTCCAAGTAGAGTATTCTGGGGGCAATTGTAACAGAATTTTCTGTTACAATTGCCCCCAACCCTGAACACATGAAACTAGCTAGCTTGCTGGATAGAATCTCAGCTCTAGCTTCTTTCAGATTGGTGCAATCTTATGGTGTTGCAATTGCCCCCTGTTACAATTGCCCCCAGAATCCGCTAGATACACGGCGTCTAGGATAACTCGCGCGCGTCGGCGAATCCGGCCTTCTCTAATCAGAGCCACTTAGACGTATCTTCTCATTTAATCAACACATTAGACGATATTTTGGGGCAGCGCGAGATAATTAGATTACAGGGTTTGCCGGCGAACAAAGTGGCCGGGGAGCGGCCTCGCTTAAAGCGGCAGCCTTAAAATAAATTGAACGCTCTCAAATCCTCTTTCATGCCGCGCTGGTCTTTATGCGCTGTGTCGCATTCATATTCGCCCAGATTAAAGATCGGCCCGGGAAGATGAAACTATTACTTTAATCATTTCTTCGTTTTTATGTATTTATTTATTTATTTATTTATTTATATTTTTATCAGGAGGTCTTTGACATCCCGAGAAGCACCAGCACAGACGCAGCAGCAATTTACTCGTTGCGTTTAATGAGAGATAGAGATGGGGAGAGGGAGAGGGAGAGAGAGACAGAGAGATTGTAAAGGAAAGAATCTTTGATGTCGGTATATTGATATTGATTTAAACTACACACTTAATTGTCTTAATATCTTGAAGTAAATGCATACTGACAGATACCTCAGCAGTTAAATGCATGTTCACAAAGGACATTTTGTAAGTTCCCATTTCTCCAGAACCAAAACTGTGAAGGCCAAGGACGGAGCGTCTAAATATACCGGTCGTGTCTTAATGCGACAGTGTGAGCGAGGCAGGGATGATAACCTGAACTGCCAGGAACGTGTCCTAACTGTGAAACGGTTCAAAAAGTCACTCCTCAACTTTAAAATCTCCTTTTTAGCGAGAATTTCACATTCGCTAAATTGTTTTCCCCGTCGACTCGTGACACGTCCCTCAGGCTGAAATGCTGGCAGCCAGCTCTGTGCCCTGTGGCCTTGTGTTGGTGGAAAGCTAACCTTGGACACGCAATGCTGACCTAGATTCGGCACACCCGACTGGGGTGTTTTTCCTCCCGGGTGTGTTTCTGTCGCTCTCTGTCTCTCGTGCTCTCCTCCCTTCTCTCTCAGTGAGAGAGTGAGAGAGAGAGAGAGAGAGAGAGAGAGAGAGAGCTTTTTCAAAAACATTGTGCATACTCACTACTCACTATACAGTAATGAGGCTCTACACATTATGCGCCAGCTTTTAGTCAAGTGATCTAGCTCCTCTCACAAACCAGTGGGAGTCTCCCTCTTGAACCAGTCTGGTTGCGGAAAAAGTAATCAGTGCAAACTCAAGCTCATCCGACTTCTAGAGTTTGTTTTAAATTTCAATAGGTAATGCAACATTCTCCAACCGTAAGTCCAAAGTCCTCTTTGTGCTGATGGGCTTTACAAAGGAAAGTAAGTTTGGGACTGACCGAAATGCTCTTCCAGTGAAAGATTTATGGGCGAGATGGGATATGCAGTGAATGCCGAGTCAAAACAAGCGCCCTTGCTTTTTTTCTGCAATAATAGAAGTGGAAGCAAAGTTTTCACTGTGTAAATTACAGCTCTCGAATGAAAAGTGTTGTCTCATTTTGCTCCTTAAGGTATGGTGCATCATCGATCTGCCAGTCATGTAACGTTTTCCTCTGCAATCTCCCATAAAGCTCTAACAGAGCACAAGCAATTTTCTGCTATCTGATGGCACCTGTCCATTAGTAATCCTTATCTGTTGTCTTGGCGCTGGCCTCTGTCTCTCTCTCTCTCTCTCTCTCTCTCTCTCTCTCTCTTTAAATCTCTCTTTCTCAGTCTGCTACGTACAGTTTTCTCCTTGTTCCTACTCTCCTTGTCTTACACACACACAAAGCATCCCAGAATGCAGCGGGAGGTACGGTCTCAGAGGTGTGACAGCACCGACACAGCCAAGTACGGCGCACATTAATCCAGTGCTGCCATCTGCAGTGCGCACTCAGCTTGGTTCGGTTTTTTCCCCCAACCCACCACAGCCCTGGTTTTCAAATCACGGTCCTCGATGTCCGAGAACGGCTGGTTTTCTCCCCTTACCTGGGAGCCAGGTGTGAAAACAGTCTGGCCAATCAGTATCACTATTTGTTCAGTTAATTACCTGGGAGAAGGAAAACCGGGGCCGGATTTGGATCTGAGGTCTAGATTTGAATATCCATGCTCTAGCACAGGGGTCTTCGACCTTATCCCGCAAGGGCCGGTGTGGGACCTTGATTAGTAGAATCAGGTGTGTAACTGCTTGGTTGGAACAAAAGGCCGCACCCACACCGGCCCTTGCGGGATAAGGTTGAAAACCCCTGCTCTAGCACATAGCGACATACTAAAAAAGAGAGCGTGGCATTTACAGACGTGACGGTAAGAAAGACTGAGGAAACCAACCTGTAAATAATGCATGCGCTGTTCCGACAAGTGTCACAGTTGGCCGTGTCCTGTCCGGTTCGATAGGAGAGGCTGCAAAGATAAGAACGTTGAATGAGTAATTACCGGGCTTGTTTAGCCGTTCCCTCCCCCATTCGCCTGCCGTCTCATCTCATTTGTCATTCCTTATTATCACTCACAGTTAACATGGCCCAAATTAAGTTATGTTTTCTCATTTCTGAATTTCTTTTTCTTTTTTCTTTTTTTTGCCGCCAAACCCCGCGGCGGTATATATCCAATTCCCACCCCAGTCTGGAATGTCCAACTGTCTGCAACCGCAGTCACGTTCCATGAGCGAACCACCCTGCCGACCCGGGAGGGCTGGCGCATCCACGGTTCTCCTCCGAAAACACTTGCCGTCCGACAGCTCACACGGAGCGGTGTCGGAGGAGGAACCTTTCATATCCGGCTTTGACGTGCAGTCTTACGAGCACCCTCATCGGCCAGCGGGGGTCGCCCAAGAGCGACTAAACGCGGACCCCTGTCCGACTGAATACCTCCCATACCGTGGGTGACGCGGGCGCCAATTGTGCGTCGCCCTGTGGAGCTACCGGCCACAGTCGGCACTGGCACGGTCCGGATTCGACCGAGGCCGTGAGGCTCGTACATTTGCTAAGTCTTATGACTGGTATACATAACTGACAGCTTGTGGCCATTGTTATGCTGAATATTTACAGAAGTGATTCCAGTTTAGTACGTTGCTCAATGCAAGAATAGCTCTTGACAACTTGGTATTTCAGCACAGTGTCTTTCTTTTTTTCTTTTTAAATGGTGTGTACGCGTATAGTATATGTACGCAGAAGAACATGATTCAAATTGAAAAGGATGCTCTGTAGTATGCTCTGAGAAGGACGTTTTTAATGTTTTTTGTGTTTTTAATGTTTGCCCCTCTTTTTATGACCTGACATTGCTTTTGGTAACCTTTTCGAAAAAGCTAACCATTTTCTCAACTGTTCTGTTCTTTTATAGCAACTTAAACCTCTGGGTTTGTTTGTGGTCTAGTCATTGTTGAAATCAATGTACTCACTGTCTGAGGTAGGCGTTGTATGAAGTCCGATGAAAAAAACAAAAGCTCCTGACATCTGAACTTCGCTATGTGGAGTTAAATCAGATGTTCAATGTTTATCATTGAATTGTTTTTCTTTCTTTTTTTTTCTTTCTGGTTCATTTCCCCACGGAAAACTTATTTCTGGAAGATTCAAATTTACAGGGTGCTTGGGGTGTGGAAAGATATAAATATTACAGCTAGGGTGACATATTTCTTTGTCTTCTTTTTATGTACAGGTTCATTTGCTGCAAAAACAGAGCCTCTGAGGTATTTCACAGACAGACGGTTTAATATTACACTCGGTGGCTGGGTTCTTTAATGCATTATTTACCTTGCTTTCTTTTAGCTTAAAAGTTGGGAATGAAAGGTAGAGACTAAATTTGGTAACATAGTTTTGACCCTATGATTTCTTTTTTTTCCATTTTCACTATGTCTCAGGAGTGATGCAAAAATGTCTGTTCATTCCAAGTGAGTCTGTGGCCAATTTGTTTCACAAAAGCAAAGGCAATTCTGACATCCCTTTTCTGCTAATAACGAAGTAAACTGTATGTCGTAGTTCTTCATAGCCTCATATGCAGGCCCTGTGTTTTGCATGTTACAGCAACCATTGGTCGAGGCATGAGGTGCAGTATGATGCACTGCAAAAAATGGAGAATAAGTCAGTCTTAACAAGCATTTTAGTCTTATATTTAGACTTATAATCTTATTCCTATTACTGCTTTTCTAAATAAGACAAAAAGATTGCCAATGGGGTGAGAGTTTTACTCATTTCAAGATTTGCCAAGATAATTTCACTTGTCAAGCAAAAAGTAACAAAACAAGCTAATATTTTCTACGTGAGAGAAAAAAAAAAAAGATCTTAAGTCTCATTACAAGACTAAAACACTAGTTCAGATTTTTTGCAGTGTGTGCAAAGTAGGCTTTACAACTGACCTGTATATGCAATAATGGCCATTCAGGTCTAACATTTGCACAGTATCCATCTCCAGCACAGACAACCATAATTGAGGGTTTTCATGAAAATCGAAAGGGATGAGGTCAAAAGTTGCCCCTTGCTTCATTACCAGCATGCAATGCAGGACATTGAATATCGACCCGGCGGAGAGAATCCTGTATGCAATGCCATTTTTTATTGTCAGTGACAAAACTGTTGGATTAACCGATTTCTAAATTGAATTGAAAACGGATCAATAAGAAAAACACGCCGTCCGATTTAATGCTAAAGGACAGTTCCTTTTATGCAGGGCCCAGTGTAATGTGCTGGGGTTTTTCTGTGTGTGTGTGTGTGTGTGTGTGTGTGTGTGTGTGTGGGGGGGGGGGGGGTTGAATCACTTGCATGAAATTATCCGCATGGTGATTTGGCCTCCCAGCAAGATCACTTGTGAAATGAGAAATGACAAAGTCTTACATCACACGTCATGTCTGTGTCCCCAAGAAGAGGATTGATGGTGGAGGAGGAACATTTACTCGCCCCCCCCCCCCCCCCCCCCCCCACACACACCCACCCACAAAAATGAAATCAAACACGGCTGATTAGACATATTGCGCAATTGGAAATGAACAGGACCAACTCCATCAAATGAAAATAACATGAAAACGAGAGCCTTAAATAATATCGCGTTGCGCTGCAGCGAAGGTTACATCTCCTGTTCCTTTATTATTTCCGGTAGGTTCTACCGTGGAGGCCTTTCACTGAGGTAGGAGAGTCACGCCGCATTGAATTGCCAGTGGAGTGTTACCATCTCAAATTAAAGCAGAGCATTAAAACCTGCATAAATCTCACATCGCTTTTCCAAGACTTGGCAGCTGCACCCCTCCCGCGGAGACCAATATTGTTATTAGACGCTCTTTTTGGAGTTGGTGCACGGGCACTTGTGGAAATGAAAGCCTCAATGTGTATAGGTGTGTTGTTAAAGTGTGCTTGTAAGTAATATTAGTGATCGCAAGGTTTTTGATCACAATGGCTAGTTAATGTGAGCTATTAAGAGCACATCTTGAGATATTTTGTGATGAGTCATAATTTTGAACCGCACACATGAGGACAGTCGTCTATAGTTGTTGGTGTGGGTAGGCATGTCCAGGGACTTACCGTGTCTGCAGTTTAACTAGTCTGCATGTCAAATGTGAGGCAAAATGGGCTAATCCTGTGTGCGAAAGTTTAAGTGAGACGAACCTGTGTCAGATACTTTATTTGAAATATTAAATACTGGTAAAATTCCTGTATATCACTGACAATTTTTAAAGCGACGTCTATTCCCACCAGTAATCAGGAAATAAAATCCTATTTGCATGTGATTTTAGTTGTTTTTTAGTACATTTTTCAGATTAAATTTTCAAGGTTCTGAGAGAGTGTTTAAAATTGAACCAGCCTCTGAAGATTTCGAGTATGTGTTTGATGTAGAAAGCCTCTTTGCTATTCACAGTGCATAGCTAAAGACTACATCCAGCAGTATGCTGAATGTCAGTATGTGGGCAATGGGAAGTGCAATGAAAGGAACACAATAAAGAAAAGAAAAACTTTTTATACCCTTGTGAATTGGAATTGTGAATAGCCTAATATCTTTAAAAATTAACTAATGTGCGGAATCAGGTGCTCCAAATGTGCCCTCTGCTTTCCAGGTGAATGTGCCTTGGTCTCTGCAGTAGGTGGAACAGCGATGCTTTTAATGCTGAAACCCAGGAGACAGCACTGTACTCACAGTGTTCTGCAGTGGACATGCGTCAGTGCCTCTCTCTTTCTCTCTTTCTCTCTCTCTCTCTCTCTCTCTCTCTCTCCTCTCTTTCTTTCTCTCTCTCTTCTCTCTCTTTCTTTCTTTCTCCTCTCTCTTTCTTTCTTTCTCTATTTCTCTGTTTTTCTCTTTCTGTTTCTCTCTCTTTCTATTTCTCTCTATTTTCTCTTTCTTTCTCTCTCTATTTCTCTCTCTGTCTCTCTCTATTTCTCTCTCTGTCTCTCTCTATTTCTCTGTCTCTCTGTTTCTCTCTCTTTCTCTGTAAACCCTTGGGCTGCATCAACTTTCCAGGTCGTGTACCCCAACCCACCCCCCCCCCCCCCCCCCCCCCAACCCTGGCAAGCAGTGTCTGCCAGCATACCACTGATAATGCCTGAGTAATGGCAGTGTGCGGAAGCTGCTAATTTTACTGGCGGTGGATAGGGAGACGTGGCCTGCCTATGTGACACAGAGCCTGATTCTCTGGATCCTCCAGTAATCCAGGAGATCCAGTAATCCAGCTAAAAGAGACCAGCGTCTGTCTGTGACCACAGGTAACCATTATACTGCGCATTGATTAAATATTTATCTAGCTGGTAATGACGCAAGGGGCAACTTTTGACCTCATCCCTTTCGATGCTTTTATTTTGAAGGGAAATACAGTATGATATTGAATCTGACAAACAAAGCTACAAAGCCTTTAAAATCATGTGTGTTTTTCAAATTAGAAAAATATTTTAAAAAGCTTCACTGGTGAGATGTGTTGGGCAGCAGGCTACTCTCCAGTCTTACAGGGGTATATAAGTCCCCCCATGCTGGCAGTGGTATATAAGTCCCTCCATGCTGGCAGTGGTATATAAGTCCCTCCATTCTGGCAGTGGTATATAAGTCCCCCCATGCTGGCAGTGGTATATAAGTCCCCCCATGCTGGTAGGGGTATATAAGTCCCCCCATGCTGGCAGGGGTATATAAGTCCCCCCATGCTGGCAGGGGTATATAAGTCCCCCCATGCTGGCAGGGGTATATAAGTCCCCCCATGCTGGCAGGGGTATATAAGTCCCCCCATGCTGGCAGTGGTATATAAGTCCCCCCATGCTGGCAGTGGTATATAAGTCCCTCCATTCTGGCAGTGGTATATAAGTCCCCCCATGCTGGCAGTGGTATATAAGTCCCCCCATGCTGGCAGGGGTATATAAGTCCCCCCATGCTGGCAGGGGTATATAAGTCCCCCCATGCTGGCAGGGGTATATAAGTTCCCCCATGCTGGCAGTGGTATATAAGTCCCCCCATGCTGGCAGTGGTATATAAGTCCCCCCATGCTGGCAGGGGTATATAAGTCCCCCCATGCTGGCAGTGGTATATAAGTCCCCCCATGCTGGCAGGGGTATATAAGTCCCCCCATGCTGGCAGTGGTATATAAGTCCCTCCATTCTGGCAGTGGTATATTAGTCCCCCCATGCTGGCAGGGGTATATAAGTCCCCCCATGCTGGCAGGGGTATATAAGTCCCCCCATGCTGGCAGTGGTATATAAGTCCCTCCATTCTGGCAGTGGTATATAAGTCCCCCCATGCTGGCAGGGCTATATAAGTCCCCCCATGCTGGCAGGGGTATATAAGTCCCCCCATGCTGGCAGGGGTATATAGGTCCCCCCATGCTGGCAGGGGTATATAAGTCCCCCCATGCTGGCAGTGGTATATAAGTCCCCCCATGCTGGCAGTGGTATATAAGTCCCCCCATGCTGACAGGGGTATATAAGTCCCTCCATTCTGGCAGTGGTATATTAGTCCCCCCATGCTGGCAGGGGTATATAGGTCCCCCCATGCTGGCAGGGGTATATAAGTCCCCCCATGCTGGCAGTGGTATATAAGTCCCTCCATTCTGGCAGTGGTATATAAGTCCCCCCATGCTGGCAGGGCTATATAAGTCCCCCCATGCTGGCAGGGGTATATAAGTCCCCCCATGCTGGCAGGGGTATATAGGTCCCCCCATGCTGGCAGGGGTATATAGTTCCCCCCATGCTGGCAGTGGTATATAAGTCCCCCCATGCTGGCAGGGGTTCGATACCCCACCATGAAACCTGAGCTGTGATCTCTTCTGTTACCCTCCCTGCTTTCTACGTGTCTGAAAAAATAAGTATGGAAGGAGGTCAGACTGTACTATCCTGAACTCTAAACTGTACAAATTTGTGTTTTTTTTTTTTTTTGTTAATCGAGATGAGTGATGTGTTAAGTTTTTTAGAACTGAATAAAGGGGGAATGGAACCTTTTACTTCAGAGGTTACTGATGTATGCCTGCTCTCAGATGTGAGGGTGCTAAAACGTACCCGCTTCATTTTAACTGAGCTCACTAATCACCTGCGTCCTGTAGGCTTTCGGTATTTTATCTGTATTTTAACTGAAAGCAGGGGACCGCAGTAACGCTAGCACGTTAGCACGTTGACGCTGGCATTAGTATTGCTGGCCGAACTCTAATAAACCTCCATCTTTAGGTTCTAGATCTGGGAAATTGAAAAAGTGAAAGTAGAAAATACTATCAAATGGGAGTGTGAAGTGTAATATCTTTGGAAGGCTTATGGCTGAGAGGGCTTCTCGCCCTCCTGTGCAGATTCTATAACTTTTCTTGTGGTTTGCAAGGTAGGAATAATAAACACCGCGAAACACAGACTGCATGCGGTCGCGACGAATAAAGTTCCCCAAGGTGAAAAGTGGCGTTCGGGAAGAGCCGTAATTGAAACCTCCGCCGCTCCCCGTCAAACCCGCCCTTCTAACATCTGTCAACTCGGTTACTCGTTAATTAATTTGCGCGCGGTAGTAATCGTCTAAGTGCACAGAGTGGTTTTGGCTTTTCGGAACTAGGTCTGGATTAGCTTTTAATGACCGCCTTGGATTCCTTCCAGGGCCAGTGTCCCGAACACGACCGTCTGTGTAGCGCCGCCGGTACGCAAGCGCGACCCTGAACGACGCCGGGCTGATATTTCGCTCTACACCCTGCTGATGACTCTTTTTTTTTTCGAAAGCTTAAAGGTGTCTGCCTCGTGTGCTTGCCGGGAGGTGGTAAATGTAATGCTCGACTCCGCAACGCACTGAAGGTCTTTGTTGACCAGGAATGATTTATTTCTTAAACTTGCCCTGCGCAAATTATACTGTTTGTCTTGGTGCTGTATGGAGAGCGCAGCATTATACATGCAAATAAGCCGGGTGGAATTTTAAAGGTTAGAAAAGAACAGGGAGAGATTTATGTACACTATGCACGTAGTTATTTGCTCGGAAGTGAATTTGTAATTTGGCACCATTCTCGGTCTGGCGTTATGAAGTCCGATTTCGGGAAAAATTAGGATTTTTTAAAATAGAAAATAAAAAATAAAAAAGCAAGGTGATTTCTTTTATTTATTTATTTTTTTTATAAATAGGTCACTTGGGGTTCATTTCTGACCGAACACAGAGTTTAAAACCGCACCCAGTGGAGAGCGGGGCATCCGCTCGGACTCAGCGTCCAGACTTTAACCTGAAGGCCGACATCACGCTTTGCGGGGATTTGGTTTGATTTTTAACTGAACGGGGTTAAGATTGCAGGTTATTTATTTATAATTTTTTTTGAAGGCTCTGAGTCGTGTGATAAAGGGCCACGCCATTCGGGATTTCATCCTCGTTTCGAGGAGGAACTTTCGGCCATATAAAATGGCCGTATTTTTCCCCCCTGCGGAAGGCCCCATATACTCCAGAGGCTTTGCGCATGAAGCTACATTGGCCGCGTGCTCCTCTTCCAGGAGATTGTAGTCGAGTGCAGTTGGTGCAATAGCGGAGAAATAGCCTCTTTATGTGATGCGCACACAGGTGCCAGGGTGCCATTTCACCACACCACTTTAAAGCTTTTCACAGGTGCTGAAAAATGTATCATTTTGATCATTTATTTTTTCTTCCCCAAAATGATAGAACTCCCAACAGTAATCGAGCACTGTTGTGCACCAACACGAACACCCTTCAGAGCCAATTCATCCCAAAACTCTATGAATTTACTCCTTCCCCCTAACAAAAAAAAGAATTGGCTGTGTTTGGCACCAACTCTGCCATATTAGGACAAGGTAATTGGATCCAGCTTCCCCCCAATCAGTGTTAATTTGGGTATATTATATTCTTCCAATTACCAAAGGGCTGCTTTGTCTTTTTGAGTTCTGTTTTAAGGTGGACATTTTGAGCCATTAACTGTCGAATATGTAATGCATGTTTGAAGAAACAGAAAAGAGAGGGCGTTTTTGGGGCATTTCTTATCACACTGCAGTTTGCAAGTCGGATCTGTACGGATATGAGATGTAGGGGTACGCTTCACGTGAACCTGAGCAGGGTGGACTTACTGGGGCCCGATCGACCAGCTGGGGTCACCGGGGCGATGAGATGCTGTCATCCCAGCCGACTGAAACCCTCCCGATCCTGGGCGACACTAGAGCCAAGTACGCATTGCCTGTTTCAGTCAGCCCTGCCATGGTCCGGATTCAGTACCAGACTGTGGGACCTATCCACGGGCCGTATCGGCACGAGACACTCAGCAGCAACTACACTGCAGTAGTCTTTCCTAAATACGCTGCCTCCAAGTTGAGGATCGGTCTATTTTTTGAGTAAATGTGACAACTACAGAAAATAGTTTTTGGGGAAAGCGGTATCCTTTTCTACAGCGCGTGTCTTAAGAGATCATCTAACTCCATTTCATATTCAATAATTCAGTCAGCGCAGTACCGATTGGAAGAGAGTAACTTGCTAGCACTGCTCTTTATAGCTTACTTGTAGCAGGTAGCAGCTGTTTCATACAGAATTCTCATCCGTTTGTGTCCAATATCACATATTGCCCCTATATGTCTAAAACAGAGCATATAATACTGTATGCATGAAGCCAGCTTAAGTGTCATGGAGATGGCTGCTCTGGGATGACGTGCAATATAATATGTTGGATGGTTTTCCACAGTACTGTTCCATGCAAGCTTTTTCGTTGAGCGCAAAATCCATCTGTATTTCATGTGCGGCATGCATGATATTATGTAGCATGGCAAGGATCCCCCCCCCTCTCTTAACTTCCATATTAGATTTTTGAAAAAGGCAGAAACGATGAATGCTTATGGATTTCTTTGGCTGGTTAAGATGGACCGGTTGCGCTCACGCCTTCGTGTCGTTAAGGTCGGCACCAGAAGGTGCCGCGGACGCCGGCAGGGAACCTACATCAATTTTTAATTGTTAGTTTTATGTTTGCAGCACTCTCCGAGGTTCGGGCCTCTTCGCGGGAATACATTAGCGAGCTGCGGGCTCTGAGGAACTGGTGTGTGTGTTATGAGCTGCCGCTCTGGCGCAACCGAGGGTATTCTTCGCATTTGTTTTGAGCTGGGCTGCCTAATCCTCGGAAAGGCTTTCATTAAAATGTTTTTGTCCAGTGAATGGAGACGTTGGATAGCCTCACTCATTTTTGCCACAGCAACAACCCCTACTTTTTATACAGTACCAGTCAAAAGTTTGGACACACCTACTCATAGAAGGTTTTTTTCCGTTATTTTTACTGTTTTCCACATTTTGGAATAGTAAAGACTATGTATCAAAACTATGAGATAACACATTAAATTATGCAAAGACCAAAAAAGTGTTAAACAAATAATATTTGTCAAAAGTCATATATTTTAGATTCTTCAAAGTAGCCACCCTTGGTAACGGCCTTGCACATTCTTGCCATTCTCTCAAACAACTTCTGTGGTAAACAGGTATTCCACAGGGAAACAGGTGATGCCATCATGACTCTACATAAAAGGATATCAAAAGACTCCTGATATCTTATTTCCAGGTACTCTTAGAAGCGATACTATAATAACTTATTTGTGTTATCTCATAGTTTTGATGTCTTTACTATTCCAAAATGTGGAAAACAGTAAAAATAACGGAAAAAAAACCTTCTATGAGTAGGTGTGTCCAAACTTTTGACTGGTACTGTATGCCTAAAAGTATTTCTGTAAAATGGAGCAGTGACACGGAGTAGATAATATGAAGTAGTAACAAGGTCTCAGACTTCGCTGACATTTAAAAAAATGGCCCTTTGTTGT
>CM056379.1:98520576-98980059 GCA_029718625.1 Synaphobranchus kaupii | reverse complement strand
CCCCAGAATGACAGAGCTCAGCGCAGGCAGTATCTCAGGCCTCTAGAGCTGTCAGGGGGAGTTTCTTCTGCCGACTTCACCGCTCAGGCTTTTAGGCCTAGCTCCAAATAAACTCTTCCAATTACCTGAGAAGTAAAAAGCCGGCATGAACAGACAGACGTGGAGGGCGGCACAGACTGTCGGCTCTTGCGGTTTGGGAACCCGGTCATATGGTCATACGGATATCGGCGCTTGATATTAAGCTTTTTGAGCACTTGTCCATCGGATAAGGTTTCACTTATTTGACGAGTCGTTCACTCTGAACGACTCGTCAACTTGTCCGAAAATCGAAATAGATTCAATTTGATGTTGCATTTTCTCGATTCCTATTAGCAAAATGATCTCATTAGCGATGGCAGGTAAAATGAGCGTCAAGCGTCTACTTCTGTTCAGATAATTTTTTTATTTTTACTTGTCCGACCACAAAATATACACTACTTGTCCTGGACAATAGGAACAAGCCTTCATGTCAAGCCCTGGATATTGTGTGTTCCACTTTCTGTCCATGGGTAAGATATGTCTGCTCAAAAGGCATGAAAAGATGTGTTCATATATACGGTCAAAAAAAAAAAGCAGTGCTATGTGTTCGAACGTTAAATATTCTCACATTGCCTTTATTAATAAGTCGTGAAATTACAAGTGCTGACAATTAGTTGATTGTACAGTAGCTTAAAATGTCATTTCATTAATGTCCGGAAAAAGGAATAACGACCGTGTTTAATTACGTAGGAAAAGCAGGCCGGGGGTTATGTACTAAACATTTCTCTTTTCTTTTCATTTTCCCGGTTACAGTGCATATGAAATTCACGGTATCTTAGCAACAAGCATCAGATTTTTTTCTCTTCTTCTCCTTTTAAACATCAAACCCTCTTCTTTCCTCTTGATAGTCTACAAGCAATTATATACGCAGTCCTGTTATTACGTTTGTGTAATCATTATTACAGTTCAGAGCTTGCTGCTGTTTACCGCCGGTCATTTAGCACGAGTGACATCAAAGCGTTAAGCCGGATCCCGCTTCCCGTAATGACCTCAGGTGGATGTACATTAAGGCGTTTCCGAAAGCGCGGCTTCCGCTTTCGCGCCCGCTATTGTACGGGAGCGGGCACCGTCGGCAGGTATTCAAAGGCATTCAATTAGGACGCGACGATGTTTTATTCAGAGCGCTCCGCGCTTAGGCCTCGCCGTAGAGCCACAGCGTTTTCCCTCCTTGGCTTAGACTGAGCGGTTGATCTGTATTTATGCATCACGGGTTCCTCGAGGGAAAAGGAAAACCCTTTTTTGTTGTTTTTCTTGTTTTACGTGAACCTCAAAATATATTTAACTGCATATTCCGCTAAACTCAATCTAGACGTGGTCAGATTTTCTCCCTAATACACTTCCGACCGAGCGCGAAATAAGAGCAGGGCTTTCTGGGACTGGGGTGCGGGGGTTTCCCCCGTTCTCGTCGCTTTAGCGTCGTGCGTTCCTTTCAGCTCGGATATGCGCCGTCCTCGCGGGGGACTCGGACCGGCCTTCTGCGGAAATCTGCGCCTTGGCGGAGGGCGGCTTTCGCCCGGCACAAAGGACGGACCCGGCGGGAAACGACGGCGCGGCGGGCGCTCGCTCCGCGTCCCCCCCCCGATGGCCTTTGTTGGGTCTTTGTTCGCCTTGACCGCGCCATGTGCGGTGTGCGCTTTGCACGCGTCGCCGGCCGCCCTCCCGCGTCTTCGCGGCGTTTGTCGTCCGGCTTTCCTCGTCTTTTTAACTTTACAGACCAGCTATATAAACCTCGCTACAGCTGGCGTTCTGAGTGAGGTGGAACGCGTCCCGGTAATTGAGATGGAATCCTCAGCTTGTTGTGTATATTGCTCTAACCCCACCCACACCCCGCCTCACCCCGCCCCACCCCACTCCATTATTGAAACAATTGGGGACCATTTGCATCTGAATGGTTTAATCACTGATTGAAAGTCAATTTCATTGATGCATGTACATAGGGACACACAGCACGTGAACATACTGTCGAAATGGATGTGCCTTTATATGCCCTTGCATACAGCCTGGGGACTTTAGAAGCTGGCTTTTATTGGGCATGCATTTTTGTACTTGCATGGGATTTCGGTCATATTTGATGGCTGACATGACATGGCACAAGCTGGGCCCTCTCTGCATGTGTTTAAATAGCTGGAGTCGTTGAGGAGGTGGGGAGGAGAACAAGCTGAAAGGTAGGCCGGAAGGGCAAGGCCCCTCAGGCAGACGGGGCTGGAGGTAGTCGTGTGGGGAAAAACACATCGCAGAGCGTGCTCTGACCTCTCTGAATGTCAGCCAGTACTGCACTTTCTCTCTCTTTTTCTCTCTCAAATCTCTTTCTCTCTCTCTTTCACTCTGTCTCTCTCTCTTTCTCTCTGTCTCTCTCAATTCAATTTCAAAGTGCTTTATTGGCATGACAAATACAGGCACTTGTGTTGCCAAAGCAGGGGTTACATAATAAAACTATATACAGTATGTTTATGTAAATAAAATAATAATAGAACTGCCTATAACAAGAATTACAATAAATTATGTTATGTCTTGTGTGTGTGTGTCTGTGTTTCTGTGTGTGTTGTGTGCATGTGCACATGTCAGTTTGTATGCATGTTGCATGCTCGTATGTGTGTGCAGGTATTTGTGTGCGTGTGTGTTTGTATGTGTGTATGTTGCATGCTCGTATGTGTGTACAGGTATGTGTGTGCATGTGTGCATGACAGGGTCACTCACTGTCCCTCAGATTGTGGCAAGAGAGCACAAATTGTACTGCTAGTATGCAGCAGTCTTTATTTTCCCCTAATAAGAAGGGTAGTTTGTCGGCATCCGGTGTGCTGTCGAATTGTGGACATTTTTGGCTCATTTTGGGGTAGAATTTATTACGAATTTGGTCAAATTTGGCACATTCAATAAGGAAGTGTTTTTCGGTTTCAATTTTGGGGTCTTTACATTGTTGGCACAATCTTTGTTCTTGTGGCAGCCATGATCTTTTGTGTCTGCCGGTTTCTATGGCTAGGCGGTGCTCGCTGAGTCTGTACCTCGTCAAGGTGGTTCTCAGTTTTTTGTCAGTAACTGTGGTCAGGTAGTTTGCTACAGTGTACTGTCTTTTTAGGGCCAGATAACATTTCATTTTACTTTGTGATTTTGTTTGAGATTCCCAATACGTGATATAATTTTGTTTCAGTTGTGTTGCAATTTGGGTAATTCTAATTAGATTTGTAGTTTTGTTCTGATCCTGAGCCAGTGAGGAGTTAGTATGTGTTAGTGTGTGTACAGAACTAAGGCTCAGGACCAGCTGAGTGAGGGGATTGTTTTCTTTGCTCAACTCTTGGTATCGCAGGGCTTTGTATTGATGTGTGTATGTGTGTGTGTTTGTGTGTGTCTAACAGGTGTGTGTGAGTGTGTGTGTAGCAGGTGTTTGTGTCTGTGTATGTGTGTGTGCGCGTAGCAGTTGTATGTGTGTGTCTGTAGCAGGTGTGTGTGTATGTGTGCAACAGGTGTGTGTGTGTGTGTGTGTGTGTGTGTGTGTGCAACAGGTGTGTGTGTGTGTGTATAGCAGGTGTGTGTGTGTGCGTAGTAGGTGTGTGTAGCATGTGTGTGTGTGTGTGCGTAGTAGGTGCGTGTGTGTGCGTAGCAGGTGTATGTGTGTGTCTGTAGCAGGTGTGTGTGTGCGTAGCAGGTGTGTGTGTGTCTGCGTGTATGCGCTGCAGGTGTATCTGGGCTGTGAGGCCTATGTGTGGAACACTGTGTCTTTTCTTCAGGCAGCTCTTTTGGATTGATATCACCTGTCACATTCATGCGCACCACTTCTACATGTTTCTCTGCTGACTATAAGTCACCCTGTCCAACAGTAAGATAAAAGCGTGTGCTATTGTGAGATATCGACAGAGGCCGATATTCAATTAAAATATTTCTTCTGAACTTTAACTATTAGGAATTCGGAAAATAGCTAAAGTTTTTTTTTTTTCTCCACACGTACAGTAAAACTAACTTTTGTTTTAGTGGAGTTGTTAGTCGAAATCTCAGACAAATGTTGATTAAATCCAAGCCATAGTTTTCTTGGGGTTTTTGTGCCATTTGTGACATTTTGTGACATTTTGTGACAGTATCTGTCTGCTTTTAAGTATATACATTTCAAATTAAGGTTTGAATTGGACATAGACAGCCCTGTGTTGGGTGCCAAATTATAAAAATGATCATACTGAATGCAGGGTAGTCATATGAATGCAAGGGGACACTGCCTACCATGATGGTAATACACCTGATTACAGTTGGCCATGAAGACCACTCTTACGGTCAGACCACGGACAGTAGTCCTGAGTTCGCCGAATTCACAGTCCATTGTAAATGGGGAAATTCCCATCCCGGCTGGCTTGTCTGAGAGTTTGAGCAATTGCATACACAACACCCTTCTCCCTTAACCAACCCCTCAATGACTGCTAAGAATCAGAGGTATTTTTTTTTTTTTTTTTTTTTTCTTTTTCCCCTCCTGATAATTTGGCTCCAGTGATCCAGAGGATTATGAATAATGCATTGGCTCTAAAATTGCTAAAGTAATCCTCTTAAATCTCCTCATGTTCTTAAGCAGAGGATGCTGTCTGTTCTCATTCACTTAGACTGCGTGTGTAGGGTACACTTGGGTATATTGTTTTTATATTATATTGGGGTTTTTTCTGCCAACGACATGTACACGCTCTCCAGTGTAATGTCCCTTAGATTGTGTTCCCTGTTATTTCGAGCGTATGCCAGCGTTTGTTCACCATTTCCAGGCAGTCTGTCCAGTCTCCAATCTGCCACAGTAATGCCGAGGCGGTAGTCTACACCCCTAAATGCTCATTGGCCACGGTTATCGCAGTAGCGGTCGTCTACACCCCAAAATGCTTGTCGGGGACAGAAGAGGCAGGGAAGGGTTGGCTCTCTATTTGGCCTCTGAGAAGCCACTGCCTCGTTAAACTAGAGGAAAATGGAGATGATAGAGTGCAAAGCTCTCTATTATGCCTGATTAGAAGCCATTTAGATGTGCGGCTGAGTCGCCACGCTCGGGAGCTGATGGACAGAGTGGGCGCGGCCCGCGTTCTCTATGGCGTCGCTTCGCGCGGGTCGCATGGCGGCGCGTCCTCGGACTCAACACCGGCGCGAGAAATCGACACGCTTCCAGAGAGCTATCACAGACTGCCAAGTCTACCCTTACAGCATCTGGCTTCATTTTTTTTTTTTTTTTTTTTTTACCTCCCCCATGTTTGTCAAAATAATACGAGACGGCTATTATTAAAAGTGCACTGCTGTGTTTTATTTAATTTTATGTTAACACCCTTTATCAAGATTGAAATCGCAATAGAGCGGGGATTATTGTCGGGGCTTTGAGAATGGCGAGGAAGTTTGTCGTTTTGTGCGCTTGCGTGTGTGTGTGTGTGTGTGTGTGTGTGTGTGTGTGTGTGTGTATGTGGGGAGGCGCGTACGAAGGTGCGTACCTTTGTGTTTTCGCTGCAGGTACGTGCGTGCGTTTGTACGCAGATCTACAGACGCGCAGGACTGTAGGTGTGTGCGTGTGTGAGTGAGAGAGTGTATACATGATCTGTGTGTGTGTGTGTGTGTGTGTGTGTGTGTGCGTGCGTGCGTGCGCAGGTGTGTGCGTGTGTGTTGAAGGATGATTGACAGAATGAATGGATTTTTCCGTCCCTCTGCGTGGCTGATGGCGCATTAGCATGACGATAAGCAGAGTAAATCCTTCTCTGGTTAATGGCGCACTAATGCCATAAGACGTGGCCCTTTGACATACATACATACATTTTACAAGGCTTCACGGGATTGCTACTCTAGCTGTTATCACCCAGTGATGGGTCATTGTACTTCCGTTACTTCCCCTGCATTTCTAACATAAAAAGATGATCTCCCCTCCGCCCCTTAAGTGTGTGCATGCCTTTTCCAGTCGGTCTACGGTGTCAATTCTGTGATAATTCATAATAATCTCCATAATTGATTCTAAACGGGAAGTCATTGCGACACACCGCATATGAATTATACAGTCCTAGTTGTGTTTTCTAAAGGTAATATTTCAAAAGGTCTTTATCCATAATCCTTTTTGAGTGGTTTACCTTAAAGGATGCAGGTTCAAATTAAAGGACAAAGCTCAAATTGTGCGACATATATATATATATATATATATATACACACACACATTTCTTCATTGATCTAAATAGGTTTCATAAACACAGAATTGTGGTGGGTGATTGGCTGAGACGACTGGTGCATTATGATGCATTTGGAAGCGAAGACGGTATAGTTTTCATCTACCCTGTGTTTTGTGAGGAGCAGAAGTGTGTTATTGACCCGGGTCTGGGAAGTTCAATACCCAGGGGCTTTTTTTATTTTTTTTTAGACATTTGCGATATGACGGCACCGTCTTCCATTTTAATGACAAAGCCCTTTCGCTCATCTGCCCCTTTTCCCTCACGACCCATTTGTTTTCGCACACAGCGCTGCGTCGAGGTCTTCTATCTATTACGTGCCTGTTATTAAAGCGCTATCATCGCTAATGAGTCTTCTGAGGGGGAATACGTCTGCGTTTACTTATTGTTTAGAGTGAGTCAAAGCAAATAGAGGGGGAACCGTGTGGGATTGGAGCCGTTTTGTTTCTCTCTCTCTTAAGAATATCCTTGCGGCTTTCTATTGGACGCATAGTTTATACATTTATGAGTGTGTATGCGTGCAAGCGTGCGTGTGTGTTTGTGTATTTTTAAGTTTTTTTTATGTGGTTCAAAAACTTCAGTGACACGTCAGTGTGTTATCGCAGCCTTGAAGATGAGCACACAGCTGTAAAGCGTTTCAGAAATTTTATTGGAAAATCCAGTGTTTTCTGGTACTGCGGCTGGACATAGACGTGCTGCGTGTGTCATCGTTGTCTTGACTGTTGCCTGTGAACGCATCTGGGATACCACGGTTGCGTGGCGCCAGGATCCTTCACTTGGCGGTTATGGGAACAAACGCTACGGTGGCTGAGGGCCGCTTAGCGCGAAGCCCAGCTCCGCAAATGAGCCGCATGACGCGGAAGCCATCCCAGACAGGCAGCCATGCGATGTAATGAAATTCTCCCTCCAAATTGCTGGGAAGATGCATTGAGCGACCGCCACCCTCGCCAGATTGATATCCACCACGGACGGCCGTTCCCCAGGCATCATTAGGCCAGAGTGCTCTCAGAGAGGATGTGTAATGAGTGAGAGACCCTGCTTTTTCGCCAATCCGGTTCTCCTCAGAGAGAGGCTCCGTTCCCTCCCACTCCCGAGGGAGAGCCCTGCTTCACGTGCGTAACGCTGCCCGCGCTGTGAGAGCCAGGCGTGAGCGTGAACGCCTGAGGGGAGATCGATTTCCCCCCCCCCCCCCCCGTCGGCTTTTTGACGGCACACTTGCGTGCGAAGGGCCCGGCGCCGTCCGCGCCGGAGGACGCTGCTCTTTGACGGGCCTCCGTTTGTCGGCGAGGCTATGCGGCGTTCGGGTCCCCGGGCCCTCACCTGCCGCCGCAGCGTCCCGTCTCTCGACTTTGAGGGGCCTCGGACGGGCCCCGGGGGAAAAAAAAAAGCTCTTCTCTGAAACGAGCCTCGCGAACGTTCAACGTTCGTTTTCAAAGCTGCCGCTTCGGCGCAGGTGCTACAGCCGTCTCCGCAGATCCAGCGGTTACGCGGTCAATCGGTTGGCTCCGGCCTCCCCTCAGGACTCTGGCGTTCGCCCGTCCGATCTGCCCGCCACTTCCGATCTGCCTGCCACTCCTCATGCCCCGGCCTCCCCGGACTGGCCACGCTTGGCCGCTGTGGCCATCCACCAAGCCCGGCAGCCTTAATAAATAATCCCATTAGCGCGTGAAAGGCGACATCTGGTCGCGGCGGAAAAAAGCAGTCGCACCTCGGCGGGCGAGCCATTCGTTTTCCGGATGAACGAGCGGCCTCGTCGCGCCCCGCCCCGAAAGAGGGACCGCCCGTTTCTCATTCGGACGGCGGCGCTTTTCGGGTTCCCGTCCGGACCCACGTCCCCTCGCCGTCCTCAGGCTGCTCATGCTCCCTCAGGCTGCTCATGCTCCCTCAGGCTGCTCACGCTCCCGGCGCGCGGCGGAGACGTTAGCGTGCCGCCGCCGCCGCTGCTTCCCCTTCCCGCTTTGCTGCTCTCCGTCATTCTTGTTCTTTTTTTCACTTTGTTTTTCAATCCATCTCTCTCACTCTCTCTCTCTCTCTATCTGCCTCAGCCGGTTCCTCCGTTTCTGCGGTTCCTCCCGTCCTCTCTCTCTATCTCTCTCGCCCTTTCTCTCTATCTCTGTCTGTCTATCTGTCACAAGTCTCTCGCTCTCTCTCTCTTTCTCTCCCTTTCTCTGTATCTCTGTCCGTCTATCTCTGTCCCAAGTCTCTCTCTTTCTCTCGCCATCTCTCTCTCCCTTTCTCTGTATCTCTGTCCTTCCATCTCTGTCACAAGTCTCTCTCTCTCTCTCTCTCTCTCTCTCTCTCTCTCTCTCTTTCTCTCTCTTTCTCCCCATCTCTCTCTCCCTTTCTCTGTATCTCTGTCTTTCCATCTCTGTCACAAGTCTCTCTCTCTCTCACTTACTCTTGTTCTCTCTTTCTCTCCATCTCCCTTTTTCCTCTTTCCGTCTCTCCTTTTTTTGATCTCTCACTTGATCCTCTGTCTTTGTCTGTGTTTGTCTCATGTTCATGCTGCTTGTGAACAGCTCCTCTGTAGATAGGAAGCCCGTCGGCCGTGGGCTGCGCAGGTCACGCCAGTAAAGCCGCGTGGCGAGAGGGACACTGATCCCGGAGCAGTCGCTACGGATCCACGGCGGTCTGCCTGCGCTCTCATTTCCACACTGTTGCTCGCCATGAATTAATTCCTTAAAAACAAGTTTAGTAACAGATCGATAAGGAGGACCGCATTCCTTCTGGGCTTGAGCGCATCTGTATGTGTATGTGTGTGTGTGGGCGGGCGTGCGGGTGTGGGGTGTGTGTATGTGGTGGAGGGGAGTTTCTCTGCCTCAGAGCCCCAACATGAATAGAGAGGTTCACGCATGCCATTACTCTAGTTCTAAGGAGCACCCTCCATCAAATGCATCGCACTCTCCTCCTTATAATTTACCTCACGATTAGCCTCGCCTCGTCTCTGTGGCCGGCGAGCGTCTCCATGCGAACGCCACGCATGCAATCTGCTGCATCACTGTTATTTCCATTTGTTACGTTTCAGTTTCACTGGATAAAGATTTGAATACGTCTGCACGGTCCTCAGTCTTCAGCACCTTGAAAAATGCAGCATCATTCCAGTATTATGGGTGATTGCTACAGACTTCACGACCACGCTGAAAAACGCAACAGCCACGAACGCGCAATTACCACGTAACCGACACGCAACAAACACGCAGTTAACCCGACCACGTTCCACGTCTCGGCGACCGCGACTCAGCCGTAAAGCCGAGGGGGGGGGAAGTCATGGCCTCATCCGCGTCAACTTTTTCGCCCGCCGTTTTTTTTTCTTTGGCAAAACTTGAAATGTTACCAAAGCGAGCTACGTGCCCGGCGCTCGACTGCGGCCAACGACAACACCCCCCCCACCCCCGTGACGCTCGCCCGATTCGTCAGAGCGCGCTCCCTGCCCCCCGCGGCGGAGCCCACAGCCGTTCCGCCCCGAGGGTCCCGGGGTCCGACCGGAGTCGAATACAAAGCAGGAGCCAAAAGTGACTTACCTCGAGTAGGGGGATCACTGACTGAAAGGACGAGACGGCAGAGATCCGTAGCGGCTCCGGCGCATGTCCGACTCAGCGGGTTAGAGGGCTCAGCCCAGGGAGGGGACGCTCCGTGGCGGGGACATGGCAGCGGCGCGGTCGCAGCGGTTGTCGCGCATCGGGTAGCTCCGGCGCAAAAGGCAGGCGAGAAGAGATTCCGGCGAGCGCGGGAGAGGTTGAGCCTCTCCTCTCCCCTCTCCTCTCCTCTCCTCTGCTCTTCACCCCCCCCCCCCTCCTCCCCTCCCCCTCCCACCCCTCACTCCGGCTCCTCTCTCTCCGAGAGCGGGGCGAGCGAGAGAGAGACGCAATCACAGCCCCGGCTCGCACCGACAGCAGGCGCGCACGCACGATCTCTCCATCCCGCTGCTGCAGTCCCGGCGTGTGAGTGAGCGAGCGAGCGAGCGAGTGTGTGTGTGTTTGCGCGCGTGTGTGTGTGTGTGAGGGAGGGACGTAGAGCGAGTGGGAGGGAACGGGGGTGGTGGTGGGAAGGAGGGAGGGGGTTGGGGGCGGGGGAGGGGGGTGTGGGGGGGGGGCGTGGGGGAGGTGGTCGGGGAAAGTCCAACGCTCGTAGCTGCTACAGCTGGTGCACTCAGCAGTCGAGACCTCCTTATCTCGTCGGCTGAAGCAGTATGCTCCTTACCTCGTCGTCAGAGAGATGTTATATAAACCAGGAGGCAGGGATCCTTCAAAGAAATAGCCATGAAATGATAATCTGCTGTGTTGTTTTTAATTGGATTTGTCCTCCCACATTGTTCTTATTGTGCTCTGCGCATGTGTGTGTGTGTGTGTGTATGAGTGGAGAGAGTGTGTGTGTGAGTGAGTGAATGAGAGAGAGAGAGAGATAGGTAGATAGAGAGTGAGTGTGTCAGTGAGAGGCTGAGACTGAGAGAGAGAGAGAGAGAGAGAGAGAGAGTGTGTGTGTGTGAGAGAGAGCGAGAGAGAGAGTTTGTGTGTGTGTGTGTGTGTGTGTGTGTGTAAGAGAGAGAGAGACAGACAGTGAGAGAGAGAAAGAGAAAGAGAGAGAATGTCTGTGTGTGTGTGTGCGTGTGTGTGGCAGGACACGAAAGAGAGAATAATGTTTACAGACAGTGCGTGCTGCCGGTCTCCCACTTTAGACATTTCCTGGTCTACACCAGCACTCTGGACGTCTCACGGGACAGGTGCATCTCTGCAGGACTATTTAGGACACCGTGCCTCACTCAAACAAACCTCCCTCCTCCCCCTCACCACCGACTCCTCTGGCTTCCGCATCCTTTCAACCTGTCCGTCAGCGTCTAGTTAGCGGCTTTGGCGGGCCCCCGGAGCAGCGGCGGGGCTTTAATTGTCTCCACCCCCCCTGCTGAGAGGCGGCGAGCGTCGGCGCCTAATTGCGCCGCGCCTCGCCAGCCAGGCAAATGACACATGTAGCATCAGCAGATGCTCGCCCCGCCGTCGCCGCTCGGAAAGCCGTAATGAATTCACTGACATTAACGGGGTGTCGTCGGGAAACGCGCGACCGCAGTTCGGGCTCCGTGTTTCGGAATCATCTCCGCGCGCGTACGTAAGACGCGCCCCGTGCCTGAAAACCAATGCGTGGGCTGCCACTGGACCCTCAATTATGGATGTTTTTTTTTTTTTCTTTTTTCATTTTCTTTCCAATGCAGGTTCTGCTGTTTATGTGCGCAGCAGCACTTTAAGTAGCACTGTACCTACGCTGTCCGGCAGGTCACACGCGCACTGCTAATGTGCTGCTATTTTCCCCCACGTCTGTGTTCATTATCTACAGAGAGACCTTGGTATTCTGGGCAACCAATCAGCCAATCGCAGGGGCTCAAAGCGAGCTGTAAGCAAACACTGACTCGAGCCTCTCTCTTCGCTGTCACTTCCTATAAATAATACAAAAGCTGCTTGCGTGTTGACATTCATATCAGAGAATGTGAACTGCACGCGATGCTAATCTTAGGTTTTTTTTTTTTTTTTTTCCCCCCCTTTTCATGTTTTCAATGCAGTCTGTTTTGGAAGGAATCGCAAATTTGCGAAAAATGCGTCCAAATATTCCGCAGCAAAGCAAAAAAAAAAACGAATTTCCTCCCATTTATTTTTTGAAATACTTTCTGGCCTGAGCGCCGTTTGTGCCATCGTCGTAAGGAAGCGCGTGCCCCGCTTCTCGAGTAACCCGCTTCCCTCTCGTTCGAGAGTTCTCACCCTCCTGCGAAGCTTTGACCTCAGGCTGGCCTCTGCGGTCGCTACGCGCCCCCGGTGCTAAGTCAGAATTGGAAAAGTGCTGTCGTCTGGCTACAGTGTCAGAACATCTGGCAGGTCGCTTCGCGGCCTGCGTTAGCGTCCGCGCATCTGGGGTACCCCCTGTTTCTCACCATTCCCGTTGTTCCGGAGCAGGTAAACAGGTAAAACTGAGGTCTCAGTCCCACAGTGTACCACAGTTTTCTGTTTTGCGTTCCTTCAACTTCCTTGGGAACCATACCGACATTTACAGTTGGGGGAGAAAAAAAAAACAAAATAGACAACATGGGTCATTTGCTGCTTTCCAAGTGTTTGCAACACATCTCCGTCCCAGTTGAACCACGGTCAGTAGCCATAACCTAGAGAAAAAATATGATAATAATAATGCAATAAACAAATGTTCAACTGTCAAGTTAACTGTGAAGATGTTTGAAATTCCCACGGAACTCGCGAGTACCACCAAAGGAGCTGTAGGCCTACCTCATTTAATAATGACGCAAGCAAAATTATTCTACAGGTAGGTTTTCGGCAACCGATCTTGCACACACTCGCGGTTAAAATCGGTTGGAAAAAAGTTTTCCAATTCTAGTTCCGAGGGGTTTCAAATTAAACGGTTTTAAGAAGCAGAAGTGGTTTTCAAAATGGGTTTTTCGCGCTAGCGTGTACGAAGCCAAATCATCTAATGTTATGGGTAAAACGGAGGTCACAGTCAGACCCACAGTGCACTGCAGTGTTGTGTTTTGTTGTTCTGGAAGCAGTGGGGCAGCTTCAGTAATACAGTGCAGTAATTGGGTCTCTAATGAACTAGAGAGTGGATGGTTGTAGTTACTGTAAAGTGAAGAGCTTTGCAGAAGCTTCTTAAATGAGAATTTTCCCCTTTTTTGTGTGAGTTTTGTCCTTGGATTGTAGTACATACGTATATTGTTCAAGCCAGATAGAACACAGAGAATACCTGTTCAGCTTACCGAAACTGCAGTCTCCCATAGTACATTTATTTTTCCTGAAAAAAAACATGCATTTCAGTCTGGGAAAATGACAGTAGGGGAAACAAAATAATGGATCACTGTCTGTCTTGTGTAAAATTTAACAAAATATTGCAACTGCCACTGTTAGATACATTGCTTAATGCATCTAAGGCCTGGGTTCTCAACAGGGGGTTCGTGGACTACTGGGGGGTCCTTGATGGTACCGTAGTGGGTCCTTGGCCAGACTTTACATGCAATTACTACACGTGGATTTGGAAAAATATGTCAAAATAAAAGATTTTTTGAAATATAACCCTTTTAAACTTATGATGGGGGGGGGGGGGGATGCTTGGGGTCCCCTGAATGGCTTTGAGTCTGGGTTGGGGGGTCCACGGAACAGAAAAAGTTGAAACCCCCTGATCTAGGACCACCACACAAACATGTTGTGAGATCCAACATTACACTTAGGCTCCCAGTTCCTGTCCTTATCTCTTTGATAGCGCAAAGGGTGGTAACGATGCTTTTCTTGCCGCAGAATTTGCTGGTACAATAATTGGTAATAACAATAATGGAGTAACTATCTATTTTTTTGGGTGCTTTTTTACGCATTTAGTTCTTACAGACGTATATGTGTACACATACCTTTTTGTTAAAAAGCTTTTTTGGCTTTTCGCTTGTCTGTAATGGCTCATCAGGGCAAGAGCCGTGTTTCCGCTGAGTGCTCCTGCCTTGATTACCCTCTCCCGTGCTGCAGTGCCCCTGCTGGCCTCCGGTGTTTAATTGCATTTGCAGCCATTAATTGGGCCAGCAGTCTACATCCTACACAAGGGGAATTTGATCTCTGATTGTTTATAATTATAAAATGTGTGGACTTATTATTTTATTGTTTTATTATTTAACTATTTGACTATTTAAAAATATTAATAACTATAACTTATTATTGTTATTATAGTTATAGTTATGTTGTAGTATTAGTAATAATTGTAATAGTAATAGTAGTCATAGTAGTATTGTTGGTGTTAATATCATGTTGTATTATTATCAGTGTTATCTCTGTTATTACATTAATATTAATAGTAGCAGCGGTAACAGCATTGCCTGTTATCGCTGTTATTACTCAGCGGTTATCATCAGTACAACAGTTATCATGATCATTGCCGTGAGCCATGCGCTCTCCGGGCTATATTCGCGGAGCGAATCGCCTCTCTTCACAGCTCGGCAGTACTTTTCCACGCGCTGCACTCCCCCCTTCCTGTCGTCCTTCTCCCGGCTGATCTACAGTGCGCTCGGAGCGTCTTGTTTATGCGGCGTGGGCGGCTGAGATCCCCTATTGTCGATTGAGCCTTTCCTCCGGGGCCCCGCTGTAGGAAATGAGACCATAAAGTAAAGCCGGGCCTCTCGCCGGATCGACTGGCTCCGCGCGAGGGCCCTCTGCTCAAACGGGGCTCGGTTCGCTCCGTTACCGGAAAGCTCCGTTACCGGTCACCTGTATTCCGTCGTCCCCGCGTTTCGTTTTCCCGTCCGAAGTCCGTGAGCTGGACGTCCCCGGCAGCGTAGTCCTCCGTATCTTGCCGACGGCAGACTGCGAGGTGTACTTCTCACAGACCGGGAGTGCTCCTCTTTTGAAACAATGTACTTTCAACTTTCAAATCTACTTCCTTTTTCTGAATAATTGACACTTTCTCTCCGGTTATATTAATAGAGGTGTAATAATTCATGCAAACGGGCCGTGAAGATGAGTCCCGGCGCATATCAGAAGTGGGCGTGGAGGAACACCGCTGCGTCACCTCACGGGTTACCCTCGGCGTATTTCGAGGCACCCGAAAAGGCGCTGCACCGTTTCGTATTCACTTTTGACGCATCTCCGGGGGGGTGTTTACAAAACGAAAATGCACGATGCTAGGTCATCGTCTGATCAGGATGATTTAATTGCGGTGCCGTGTCAAAAATTAACGCCTTTAAATTTCAATTAAGGCGGCGGTCGTGACGCGTCTCCTGCCTGTTCTCTTTGACGTGCCGGGAAGGTGGGCCGCCTCGCTGTGTTCCACTTAGGCTCAGCGTGCCGGCGCTGATGCCAGCTAGCCACCCTACGGTGAGCAGGCTCAACGGTGATTGTTTAAACCCCTCTCTAGCTTTCCCAGGCTTATCGGAGCATAAAAAGGCAATTTGACAGAACATTGGTCCGTGGCTGGCGAAAAAACCCTAAAGGGTGTGGATAAGCAGGCTTTAGGCACGGGGGGACAGGCCCGGGGTCTCGTTTCAGACGTCTGAGGCAGCGCTGCCCCTGCCTTTCAAAATAGCACCTTTCAGTTTGAGCTCACATGTGTGTGTGTTTGTCTGTGTGTTGTTGTGCGTTGTTAGTGTGTGCGTGCGCGCGTGTGTGTCTGTGTGTGTGCGTGCGTGTCTGTGTGCGTGTGAGTGTCTGCGTGTGTATGTGTGTGTGTCTGAGAATGTGTACATCTGACTGAGAGAATGGATGTGTGTGTGTGTGTGTGTTTATTTTTGAGTGTGTTTGTGTGTCTGCGTGTGCGTAAAGCGTGCGTAGATGAATGCGTGTGTTATCCACTGATAACCTGTGCTGAGGTCACAGGTGGATATTGCAGCACTTTGTTGGTTCTTGTTTTGTTTTAATCATTGAGCTTTGAGGCACTCTCTGAAATAATGCGTTTGTTGCTTTATGCCGCTTATTATTAAATTATTATTTATGGAGCCCATCTGTATCCTTTTGTATTATAATCACAGTTGGCTGAAGTCATAGATAAAAGGTAGCGAGATTTTCATATGCTGTTCAGGTAATTTGCATTCTGTTGTCCGTTTCACAGCCATGCAGAGAAAAGGACACAAAGAATAAAGTCATATTAAGGCTTCCGTGAATCCCTGTAATCACTATGAATGTGTTACAGTGCAATGCATATTTTAACTTATGAGAACATGTCTATGTTATAGCACTTACTGTCACTCCAGTATGTTTGATGTAATGCATATACTGTAGAGGCCTTCTGTAATGTTTGTTCATTTTTAACCACATTACTTCATGTCAGCACACAGTTGCAAATTACAATTTCATGCCAGCCTAGGGTGAGGGGAAGCCCTAGTCTCTTCTTTTTTCCATCTCTATTTAAATGGCTGGAAACCCAAGGGGAGGGGTTGGAAGGGTGTACGCCCATAGCCGTGCTCCAATCAGTTTGAGTAAACACACCTGTGCAGATTGGAACTCTTATTTCGAATGTGCACAGCTGTTTTCGAGAGGCTAATTGCAAGGACAAAGAAATGCTGCAGGGGACGCTGTTTCGGACCCGCTCTGTTTTTAAATAATTTTTACTGAGGCTAAAACGAAGCGTTAACGAAGCAAAACGACCCCGGCTAGCAAGAACGCCGCTCGCTGGAGAGCGTAGACTGAGCTGGCCCCACCTGTACAGCGGAGTGAGGCGGGCCGCTCGTACTTTTGTAAGCCCACGTCTACACTTGGGTTGGAGCCATTTATTTACTATCGTTTCCTCTTTGTTTTTTAACCGTGCACTCCAGGTGCTTACTTCACGTAACCCATCTAGTTCATAACACAAAGTACATTTAAACACCTTTTTCAGACGTCGAACCACCATGTTGTTCTGGCTGGCGTCGATTATAATGGCTGTTTCTGAGCCTGATTGCAGTGAAAATCCAGATTTTATCTTAGTTTCTGTGGTTTATCGTCATAGTCCGCTTGTTGGCTGTTTGGCTCGACTCCGAAGGTGGTATTTAAACCCTTGCCACTCAGTTGTCAGGGCCGTATCAACATTAGCTAATTTTCAGGATTTTCTTATCTGGCATACCTCACCTGGGAATAGAAACTACAACCTTCTGGTTATGAGTGCTCTTAACCCCGGGTACCAAATGTCTACAGTTGTTTTATCGACCAGTGGTCTGTGAGCAGAGGGGAAAAAAAATAAATAAATAAATAAATACTATATATATATACACACAGTGCGCTCTACTATTATTGGCACCCCTGGTGAAGATGAGTAAAAATTCACAGTTTGGTGAATTAGCTTAATCTCACACTGAAAAAATCCAACCTTTAATTGAAGTAAATTTATTATGAGAAAAAAAATCCCTCATCAAGAAATATTTATTTTTAACAAAACCACGTGTGCCACAATTATTGCCACCCCTGCGTTTATATATAGAATAAAGTAATCATTTTTAATATTCGGTCGCATGCCATGACTTCCTGCTGTCTGTGACCCAACAACATCAACTCTTACAAGCGGTACTATAACATCTCTGCATTTGAATGGATCTCTATGGGAATTGGGGAGTGGGACTAGATTTAGCTGTAAATTATGCTGGAACAGTATGGAATACATGGTTGCTAAAATGGCTGTAAGTCATCAAGGGTCTGATGTATCAAATGAGCCTCAAACCATCACTCTGCTGCCAGATATGCAGTAGATATGGATGGATCATTTTAAGGGTTGTTTCTCCTGACAAATTTTCCTATTGAAAAATAAGTCAGGAGAAGAAACCCTTCAAGTTATCCATCCATATCTACTGTATTTCAACCCACTGTATATACATTTAAATATAGCATATATCACCACTGCCCTGCTGAGGTGTCAGTGTGCAGGATATTGTATCATTGATCTCTTAAACCAGAGCCAAGCATCCCTTAAATGGCTGATTATTTGAAAAAGCAGACCTTCCACTTCAGTAAGTGAGATGTTTGAATGAAGGCTAAAGCCAAGTGTCTCTTCTATTAAGGGTGTTATTAGCCCAATGTACCTGCTCTATGGAAACACTTCAAAGGAGTCATCTCGTTTCAGAGGCAAAACTGTGCACAAGTCTTCACTCTCACAGCATGGCTCCCTCCTCATACTGTCTTTGAAGCTTTTTCTCCCAGCGTCGCCAGAGCTCAGAGACTAAAGTGTAATTAGGCGTCTGTAAGACACTTACAACACAGCGGACGGTGCCCAGCGTCTGGAGACCAGCTCCTCAACTGACTGTAATTTCACTGCTGAGAATAACAGCTTTGATAAGATTAATTTGCCAGGAATACGGCACGTCTTCGCTCGAGCCGCTCATTCTGCAGATTATATGAATTTCGATCTGGCGTCCCGCTCTCCCCCTTTCCATTTTTACTAGCGAAAGTTTCTGGTTTGTCACAAACATACGCACAACCTTTTGTCCAGTGTGTTGTGATCTGAATTAATGGCTCTCCATTAGCGGTTTGAGCTAGCAGGCGGCATTCGGCTGCTTTTTCCCCTCTCCCGAAATGTTGTTGTTCACATTTTTCCGCGTCAAAATGCGTCAAATCGCTGAAAAGCTACAGATGCCAGTCATTGTTACCGGCAGAATTTGGTGCCTTCAGGGAAATATTTCTTTTAGATTATATCCCCAGGCAACAGTGGCAGCAGAGCTGTGTTTCAGTAGGCGGGTGGCTTCATAATGCACATCTCCACAGCGCGTCTTCATACTGTGGCACCTGTAACAAAGCCGTCATAGCCCAACAGTCACCAAACCCGTTCATCAGACACCTACTTAATCTGCAATTACCATCCACATATCTCTTCATAATTGTACCAGGATTTTGCACCTTTGATAATAATTTTGCTGTAAAATGATTTTTTTTTTTAACATTGTGATATAACATCTCTCCATAGCTCACGCGCTGGTGATTAAGAACTGAGAATTCTCCCCCCCCCACATTTATATTGGCCATTGTGTAGCTGTATAAACAGATTTAATAGTTGTTTTATTGAACGGTCTTAATGATGTCCCGAAGGCATCAAAACGGTGGCAGATGGGGCTTGGGTCCGTGAGTGACAAACATGAAAATGGCAATTAAGGCACGCTACATTTGGTAAAAGAACCCGGCTCAGCCGCTGTTAGGTCACGGATGACCAACCGCGTCAATAACGAGGAAGCCTTTTTCCCCCTCCCACATGTAATGGCGTCGCTGTTTCCGTTTCTTTTCCGTTTAATTTCAGTCGGACGTCTTAATTTATCTCGACGTAGAATAGCGGGAAGAGCGTCGCACCGGCACGTAGTTGGAATTTGGACCCTGATTGGGGTCATCAAACGCTCTGCCCCTTGGCTTCTGATTGGCTGAGGCACTTGCCTTTGAGGAGTCCTTTACCTCCGATTGAGTCAGGTGCTCATCTTTAACCAATAGGTGGCTCGCTGGATGAGGTACTCCAGAACATCTTTTTAATACTATGTGCTGTATTCTTATGTTGCCGTAAATATACAACGTGCAGTTAAGTCATCAAATATTAGTGTCTGTAACATTCAAGTGATTTAAGCATTGCCAATATTGTTCATGTATTGCTCCTGCACACACGTAGCTTATCCAATTAAATACTCATGTACCGTATTAATCAAATGAGTATTAGGATTGTTTTATATTGGGTACCTTCAGGTATTGCACATTTTTAAAAACTAAAACATTAGAAAGGGGTGAAAAAGGATTAAAACACCTCGGTAAGCCAGACCTGTTTTGTCACGGCGATACTCAGGACACACTGCTGAGATGGGTTTGCTCTCTTCCAGGTCAGAGGTCACGCAATGTGCTGGCAATCAGAATTCAGGAAGCAGTGTCAGGGAAGCCTATGGCCTCTTGGGCGAAATGGCATTTCTTTGAAAGCCGCAGAGCAAGGCTGCAAATGAAATGTTCTCGGTGGAGCCGAGGTCTCCACGGAGACCGGCCTGTCACATGACCTACGGTCACTTGCTGCAGCGTCCCCTCTGTCCCGTGAGCCCAGCTGAACCTCTTCCTTCCCTAGCCAGCCCAATTAAAAACTGCAAAATACGATCTTCTTTGTTTGTCTCATTTGATGGCTCTGTAAGCAGACATCAATTGTAGTCTTGTGCGCTGTTAAGTAGGACAAATTATCTTGCCCGCAGAAAGACAGACTAATGTGCCATCCCTCTATTTAATCAGCCTTGCACCTCTGTAGTTATGCTTTTTTTTTTAGGTACTGGAAAGACGATCAAGTTTTGAAGATGATAGAAATTGTCTCACTCATATTAATTGGTTTTAAAATCACTGATCTAAATATTTCTTGAGGCTTTAGAATGAAATAAAGAATGAAATATGAATAAACAATGCCCTGAGAATGAAATAAAGGCAACAGTGAGAAACCCACACACTTATACGTATATAATTGTAATATTAAATCACCAATGTCAGTGTATAGCATTGGAAGCATAGTGCAAATACGGGTTTTGTTATTGTTAACTTTCCACCCAGGATATTCATTAGCCAATTAACTTTGATGCATTTTCTGATACCAAATCGTGCATTTTTCTCACTTTGTTCGAGCTATGATCTCATTTCTTTCATGACTGATATATTTCTTTGTAAAAAGATACCATGCATTACACTGAATAATTGCTGCAATCCTCTAGGTTTTTGAGAATCCTTCTTCCTTCAGAAGTTTTGAGACTTGATTTAAAGTCTTCATCCAAGCCATATCAAATTTTACTTCCAGCTCCAAACTGCTCCAAATTTTGGCAATGCAACTTACAGTACCTCTTAACACATTTAAAATTGAAATGGCCAATTAATTCCTGTTCAGTTTAGAGTTGAACCCGATCTGGAATTTTTCACTGTTTTTTGCAACCAATAGGATTTGTTTAATTTAATGCTTTGGTGGCTTTTGGTATTCTTTAAATTGTAGATTTTTTAACCTTTGCTTCATTGTTCAAATTGGCACAGACCAGTGTAACACTACAGACTTAAATATTCAGCTGTATTGCATTTTGCCTTTTAATAAGGGCCATTGCAATCCGCTAGGTTAAGTGGACTGTGCATTCCTGCTTCGGATGTTCACGCACGTAAAAACGTTTGCCTTACGTCATTTTCAAATGACATACTGTACAGTTGACTAGATTGTAATGAAATTTTGCCATTCGGAATTTCCGTCGTTTCTCACGTCCGTTTTGTTTGATTGCAAACGAACGGCTAACGTACCGCAGCAGGATACCGGCGCACCGCCAAGCCTCGACCGCGCAAACGCACGTGCGCGGAGCGGGGCGGGGCGGTCGTCTTTCGACGCCGTCTCACGCACGAGGCTCACCTCTCACGCCCTCTCATCCCTCCGCTCTCCATTGAACATTCTGAACGGGACCTGGGCGGTAATGTAATGAGAACGCTGAAGACCCTCCTTTGCAGAAGCTACTGACAGGCCGCAGAACAGAATCCGTCACTGTCAACAATTCCTTAATGTCTTCAAAGTGATGGACTCCCGTTCACCCTCCGGGTTTCTGAAAGGATGGCCTAGTCGCTGGCGTGGTTGCAATGTAATAAAAGCTTCACGTCAGCGTTCTCCTCTGACGGTCAAACTGGCACAGCATCCAAATGTGATTTCAGGCGCTTATCACTTTATATATATATCCATCGTGTTGTTTATGCGCCTGTACTTTCGGAGGTTTTCACCGAATTATAGTGTCTGGGTTGATTTCACGGTTTATTTCTAAATGGAAATGTAATGTTGAACAGGGGTCACAGATGTCATGGTTGGGTGACTGTAGTCCAAGCCAGCATGCTGAGATTGGAGAGGGTTCAGACATGTTCATCTGTTAAATTACATGCTGATAAGTCATGAAATACCACATTTTTCCCCCTCCATATTTATTAAACACAATATATGCGGTGCATAGGTGAAAATGCAGTGTACCTATTTGTCCTTGAAAAGGGAATATCTTTTCAAAATAACAAAGGGTGAAAATGCTTCAGTTTAAACTTTGTTGTTTTATCTTGAGATGTAATGTAATGCATTGTAAAATTGTAAGTCCTCTTTACGATAGCTGTTCGGACTGCGAGCAGGATCGGTTCCACCTTGGTCTGGGTTCCGCTTGATAAGTAATTCAATGCATGTCCTCAGAGACGCAGATGAAAGTAGGTTATCTGTTGCGTAATGCGATGTTCCGTGCGTTCTATCAAATTGTGGGGGGATATGGGGCTACGTAACCAAGTTTCACAAAGACATTCATCTTTATCGAATCAAGGGCGCATTTATCTCACAAACATACAGGGATGGAGCACCCAAGTATTCGTATTCTGTGGAGTGCCTGTCAACCAACTGTTCACACCTTTTCTCACCTATGTTACCCTTGTTATATTATTGGTAGTTGAGGATGATGCATTGCTTGGGCGTTGGTCTGGCTTTCTAAGCTGTTTTAACGATTATTTAAGGTCAGTCTGCCTGGCTTCGGGCACACAGAGCTGTTTTCCTCCCAGCCAGTATATGTGCATTCGTATTAACCTATTATTCCATGGCCCATAGTATCACTTTGCCTGGAAATGGTGTTCTACTAATACATTCTCCCAGGCAATTAAAGCAATATATAACACGCCTTATCTAGATATTCAACCCATTGTAATTTCTCTGACGTCTGCTTGTGGAGTCTGCTGGGTCCGTTTTATTTGTTTCGGCCCTTTAAAAACAGTGTCCATGGAAACCCGCCGCAGAAGAGCGCAGATATACGGCCGGAGGAAGCGGCCCCTTCAGGCCGACGCGGGTTTGTTGGCTCTCACTTAAGACTTTATTTAAAGATGGAGGAGGAAACGGGAGCGGGGGCGGTGAGCTTTCCGCGTCTCCGGAGAGGGACTTCGAGTTCTTCGCTCCGCGACTTTTGCCTCGGTTTGGTTCCCGAGGGAGATTAGCTCCCTTTTTTAAAATTTTTTTTTTTTTTTTTTTTTTGATAATGTCGAGATTCCCGGGCCCCCGACAGCACGGAGAACCCACTAGCGCGCAAATCTGACCTCGATTCAACCTTGAGATGGGCATGGGCCTTTGAAAGTAGCCGCGCGGACCAGCCCCCGTAATCAACATTCCTCCCGTCCGTATGCCTTTCATAAGGATTTGCCTTTATCTTCTTTCAGATAAGCTTTTTGGGGCTGGATGAAATGAAGTCGTGGTCGGCGCGCTGCATGAGCGTCGGGCGGAGAACCGGTCGCGGGAGTGTATCGCCAGCATTTAATTTACCCTAATGAATCATTCCCTCCATTGATGGGCTCGCTTGGCGAAACAACAATTACTTGTGTTTGGAATCTTAAGGATCGTTCGTTAATATGTTAAACGGGAGGGAAAAAAGAAACGGAGGTTTCACGCTAATGGGCTTGTAATGAGAAACCGAGCATATTTAACGGCGGGGGTGACCGATTTTACGCGACAGGTCAGGTGACCCCGAGTTACTGAGAGACTTCTCAGAAATCGTTAAAGCTTTGTGCCCGCGCGTCAGACGGGGCGCTCTGTTTTATTCTCCTCAAATCTTTGCATTTCCGCTGTATAAGAGCAGGAAACAGGTAAACGGGTTCACAGGTTCGAAGGCAAGTTGTGACAGTATGGTATTCTTTAGTAATGTGCTGAGCAAGAATATCTTAATAGTAAGTATTTATCTCTGTTTAAAGGTAAGGATCAATACAATTACAATACAGGCATTTAGCAGACGCTCTTATCCAGAGCGACTTACACAACTTCTTATTACATTTTTCCATTCATACAGCTGGATATATAGTGAAGCGAGTCAGGTTAAGTACCTTGCTCAAGGGTACAACGGCAGTGTCCTACCTGGGAATCGAACCTGCAACCTTTCGGTTACAAGTCCAGTTCCTTAACCATTATACTACTAAGGATAACCCTTCCTAACCCTTCCCTCGGTGGTTGTTGCTGCGCCATGTTCTCCAGCGTAGGCGCGGTACACCGTGGTTCGCTTGCAGTTATCAGTATCGAAATTGAGCCAAAATGGGGCTTCTTTTACCATTTCATGCAGTCATCCTCAGGCAATGTTTATATGCAGCGCCGCTCAGTAATTGGACTCGTTGTTCACAGTTGGGAAAAGAGCATTAAGCTGCAGTCATTTGCGCTCTGCTTTCTAATCAAGCTCGCCCTAATTGGTTTAAATTTTATTTCTGCTATGCCGCATGCTTGTGGTAATATCAAATTTTCTTTCGTCAAAATTTTATTTGGATTTTTAAACGTACAAGTCACGTCCGTTTGTTTCTAGCGCGATGTTCAGTAAACGATAGAACGGAGAGATGTGTTCATGACAGCCAGAGTGTTTTTCCTTCTCGGGAATTGACGTGCAGGAAAGCATTTTGAAGTTTTGCTTTCGTGGAAACCCCCAGGTTGCATGTAAAGTTGTGTTTTCTGTAGTCATGAAAGGTTTTCATGTTTTTCCTCACGTTTGTGGTTAACTGGATATTCCTCACCTACGTGTCGGATTATTTGAATTACTCATTTTCAGCTGGGAGAGAATGCTTGGTTCTAAATACCATTGTTGTCCATTGTCATTGAATTACCCTACAAAATAGCAAGGTTCATATATTTAGAATGGATATTTAAGAAAATATATGGTGCTCCAGCACGGTATCTTAAAAAATTGTTATGGCAGGTTATTTCTGGCACTTCCTTGAACAGTCTTTATTTCCCCCCTAAGTATCGACCCCAAAATAAATGCTTGCGCAACTTTTATGTGTTTCTCCAAGTCTGGAATCATAAAAAATAAATGACGGTACACTCTTTAAATATGTAGGTGTAACTTTTAAGAGCTGGCCTGGAGTCAGATTTGCAGGTCTTGCTACTGTGTGGATGATGGGTTTAAAATGCATATTTTCAAATAGATTTACACCGAATACCAAACAAAACTATATGTAAGACTATGAAAAAGATTTTTTAAAAGACCTTTAAAAACAATTTTATTCTCTTTCATGTTGTCATTCATTTTGTTTTATCCTTCCAGAGCTAAAAAGCTTGCCTGATTGCTAATATGCTGTTATATAATTTATCGCAAACTATAAACTAAACAAAAATAAACTATAACAGTCCTTGATACTCATTTTAGTCATGCTTGTGGGTATGTGAAAGCCATCCCATCGAGTACTGACCGTGTGTATGCGAGAGTAACCTCGTTTAGTCTCGTTTGTGCGTTTTTCAGAGCTCAGTCGTAGTTTTTAAAGCAAAAATACTTTCCTTCACAGTCAGGGATATATATATACAGCTGGTAGAGAAGCAAGATCCTCTATAAAACTGTAATGACTGGCACTCTGTACTTTATAGAGTGCTGAATTCTCTGTACCAGCATTCATAAACCAAAAGGTTCTATTGTAGTGGCTCCTTGGGTAAAAATAAGTGAAGGACAAGAATAAGATAAGAACTCTTTTGCTGAAGCAGGGAGGTAGGCTTGGCCCCCTGATGAGCAGTCACAAGATGGAACTGTCATTGTAAATGGAGTCGGCCATCTTGATTACGACCGAAACAGTGTCTTTGTTAAAGCGAAAATGATGCCTCACCTTCTGCTTCTCCTTCAGAGCACTCTTGAGCGATGGCTGTGTCCGATAGCGCACCAGGAACTGACTTTGAATGTCGCTCCGTCTTGTTAAAGTGTAAACCAGATGGGATTTTAATAGCTTGGCTGGCGACCAAGCATACGTTTCCTTTGTGAAGTGAAATCCCGAGCCGGGATCCCTCTGCTTCGCAAGAAAATGAGCGTTTGCTCCCGGAGACGTGGTGATTTGAATTCCAGAAGCGTGGGACTTCTGCCTGTGACATACCAAACACCTCAGCCCTCCCCATGCCCATTTGACTGGTGACTGCCGTGACTGGACAGCGCTAAACCCACAAAATGATTTCACCAGGACACCAGGTCTTCACCAAAATGGCTTTTCATTTTGCGTAACTTGCCTTCATAACGAGTATTGTCGTTCTAAAAGGCTGTGATACTTTTCAAACTAAACATGTATGAGCCATTATACAATTATAACATCTAAAATAGTTAATTATCATTGTGATGCTATTGAATGATTTGTAACAAGTTTAGTTGGTAATGCCATTTCCTCACCTGAATATTATGTCATTGGCCACAGATTGTGTGTGCGTGTGCTTGTGCGTGTGCGCGTGCGTGTGCGTGTGCGCGTGCGTGTGTGTGTGCGTGTGTGTGTGTGTGTGTGTGTGTGTGTGTGTGTGTATCTGTGTCAGTCACAGCATTGCGTTGCCCTGCTTTCGGAGTTCATTTGAAGTTATGGCATTTAGGTACAGTTGGTTCTTCCTTTGTTTTGTTTTTTTAAAATAAAAAAATCTCGTCTCATACACTGTCTCAAGGCCTCTTTGGTGTGCCGAGCAACAACATGCTTTGTCGCAATCTCTGAAAAATCACCACAAAGGAAATCCAGTATTTCTTTTGTATAACACAAACCTGAGGAGAAGCCGTGCGAAAGTGAGAGGCGACGGTATAACTTGCAGAAAAAAATAATAATGTGAACGAAGATAAAAATTTAATGGCCCATGTTCATGGGTTGATACGTATGCTGCTATGTTTGACCCACTTTTTGGGTGAATAAGGAGAGAGAACTATTCTATTTCAGCTTTTTGTAGATTCTTTCTCATGGTTTCTGTTCCCTGTCAGCTACCAAAGGCCACACATTTATTTATTAATCTTAAGCAGTAGTTGTGCATTTTAAAGCTTCACTGTTGGTGATATATGATATACAATAATGAGTAAATAGAATTAGCATTTTTTAGAAACATTTTTAGGAAATCACTTTTGTCTCAGTCAATTGCAGAAACAGCAGTCCTCGAAATTGTGTGCGGAACACAAAAGTTGATGAAGACTAAATGCTAAAACGAGCATTGTGCCGAACGCCGTACCTGTGGGGTAGCCCAGGGGAACAGGGAGATTGGAATTGAAGCGAACGTACAACTGCATTTTGGCTCGGCTTTGATATGTAGGTCATTCCTCATTACAGCTACAGGAGAGACTTTGTAAAAGAGGGAGGATATTCAATATGGAAACGACCGTGAAGGACGAATAGCTGAGTCACAGTTTCATTGTCGAAGAGCTACAATTAAAGCCTTCAGCTCTGCGGAGTGAGTCTTCTCTCAAGTGAACGTGCGCATTCGGAAAATCAGTGGTGTCTATTTATTCCCCTTACCGGTTTTGGCGCTAATGTTTAGCGCTGTTTTGTAAAAATTTGTATTGTTAAAAATTATAAATGTTTCTTTGCCTATTAGATTTACTCAGGACGACTGGTACCCCCCCCCCCCCCCCCCCACTTCATACTAGCACCCGGTCTCGACGTCTGTCTGTCCTGGCCCCACGGTGGTGGAATGAGCTCCCCGTGGAGGTCAGAACAACAGAAAGTCTGACCACCTTCAAGCGCAGATTGAAGACTCACCTCTTCAAGCTGCACCTCTCTCCACCCCTCCCTACCTCCTTGTGACCTCCCTTGATTAGTGTTTTATGAATCCTTGTTTAAGTGGTTCAAGCTGCTAGTTTAATACTTGTAAGGTTGCTTATTGGCTTACTGTTGTACACGCCAATCATCGATATTGTGTGGTTACCCCCCCCCCCCAAAAAAAAATAAAAATAAATAAATCATACTGGCTACGCCTGGTACTTGAAATCGTATTTACCTTTTAGGGTCGTTTTAACGCACTTGTTCCTAGTTTGAAAATGCACTAATGTACGTCGCTCTGGATAAGAGCGTCTGCCAAATGACTATAATGTATAATGTAATGTAAAAAAAAATCTGATTATTAGCTGCTGCGAAATGCGTGTGTAGACTGTAGGCCATCACATAGTTTGAATTAGCAATTTTCCTCATGCTGAGGCAAAGCCGCATTACAATTCCCTACATTATTCTTCTTTCAATACTACTTCAGATAATTGCTGTGGCATTTTTAAAAAAATATCTTTTCTGCGTGGTGAGTCTGTGAAGTGATGTGGGATATTGCGCCGTGCGTACGTACGCCTAAACAATGCATACTAAGGCTCTGTCTGTCTTACTGTTGCTTTCAAAAACTTCCCCCCGCGGTTCACTTTTAATCAGTTTCTGATTTGGCTTGATCCCATCTATCTCATAGAATTCTCTAGAAAGTGTCTCAATTTCATACAGTAGGACAAACCACAAAATGCTATTATCCAGGTGTGTGGGTGGTTTTCATCGCCTGAAAATAAAGAAAGAAAACCGATTGTGTTTGTGCCCTTCCCCCTCACTCTCCTGCCCCACTGTCATTCGTTAAACTACCGCGCGACAGGATAGTTCTACACAAATGATAACGCTGCCGATTTTACCTCAGCATATCAACATAGGAAGAAATATCTGCATTCTATGTAGTGATTATGACATTCATGACTGAATCATGTCTCTCGAGGGCACGCCGTTCATTCCGGCGGGATTTTTACGAACCTCGGTGATGATTTTGCGTTCCACAGAACCCACTTGTGAGAATCGCCGCATCAGCACTTGTGCACCGAGTAGTTGTGCGGAGTTCACCCGGTGTAGCTCTCTGTGGGAATTACGCACACAGCATTCTTCTCATGTTCTCAAGGGATCCCCCCCCCCCCCCCCGTTGAAACATTTGTGTCCTTTACGGTTTATCAAACTTAAGGACCATTTAATTTGAATGAACGCTCGTCCTATTTAGCGCTCGGTGGATTTTAATTTAACAGTTAGTAAATTTACTTACAACTTTTTTTTATTTTATTCTTCTGACCTTTTTGTATTTGTCGCGCATGTCAATGATATAGATTTCAAACTATTTTTTTAAAAATCAACACCTACCGTCAGAGTGAACCTAAGTAGCCTACTGATTTAAAGTGTTCATTAAACCTGATTATGCTTGATTGGTTTTTATTGGCTGCCGTCACTGGATTTACCTCCCCTCTACTGCTTGTATTATCTTGTTTATTCATCTTTGACAGATTACTTCTGAATCTTCCTGACTTAGAGTGAATAGGTCCAGCTTCCACTCTGTTTGGAGAGGGAGAAAAATTGAAAAAACATTTTTTATTCTTCTACGATCACTTTTTCCAATGGTCAGTTATAAACCTGCTTATCTCTATTCCTCGCTCTTCGACTGTAGGCCCACGCTATGCCACAAAACAGGTCTCATGCTTGGAGTAATTTCTCTAAAAAATATATATATATTTCTAGGGAGTGCGTGCTTACCGGGACCTTTCCTGAACCATTTTTTCAGTCTTAAAGGCGATATTTTTCCTTTGTTTTGTTTTCCGTGTAATTTTGTCCCTAGACTGTGAGGTGTTTTACCTCTATCGGTCATACTCCGCTGGCAGGGGTTCAAATTCAGCCCCCCTCACCTTGATTCCAGCGTTTTCCCCGCCATTAATTGTGCCAGTCTGACGTGCCTGAGCTGGCCGGCGTCTGCAGAAGTAAAGCCACGGTGCGCTCTGTATTAATGGTCACTACAGCAGTGCGCCCGCAGATTGATGTCCCCCTCCGCTTTAATTGACGAGGTGAAGCTGCTGGCTGTTCTGGTGCCGGTCCGGTCTGAGTCCCCGAAGGCTCCAGCTGGCACCGGCAGTGAAAAGCGGGTTAACAAGACCCCAGAGCCCCACCCACGCACCCTCAGTCCTCAGGCCCTGGCCGTGTTGATATTGCTAATACTCCTAACCATGCCAGCTGCTCCGCCAGGTACCCCGACCCCCCGGAAATTGAGTTAGCGGTTCTCGCGTGACGCCGTTGTTTCTCCCTCTCTCCTCTCCCGTGCAGGGCAGCTTCGTCGCCAGCATGACAGCCACCCTGAGACAGATGGAGGAGTACCACTACGCTCACTTGATCAACACCTTCGGGAAGATGAGATCGGACGTGGTGGTGAGTGGGCCCCCCCCCCGGCCCGGCGCGCTCCGTCACCGCCTGTCCCCCCCGGAGACGGGCTTAATGGAGTGAGCCCTGCTGACGGAAAGGGCCGCCATCTCTCTCCCATCAACTAGCTTCTTGTTCACTGTCAACAGCTTGGAAAAGATTTCTCCCCAACAGCCAGAATCACACAGGCAACATTAATACAGACGCAATACAACATGTGAGGCATATCCTGTCTTGCCGTTGATTTCACTGTAGCAAGTGTAATATGAGAAAGCCCGTCTTAACACCTTTGCGCAGAAGGTGGCGCCGGCGGAAGCTTTTTGCTCAACTCAGACATTCGTTGCTACTGCAGCCGAACTATGATTGGAAATCACAAACTCTGTGTTTTAAATTTATTGGTAGACGGTTCGTGACGATTTCTGCCGAATACGTAGTTTCTAAGTGCCACTATTTCCCTGTAGCAAGTCCATTTATCAAGCAAACCCCACCTAGTCTATACCTACATATACGTGACATAGTGGACAATAGCGTCTATGTTTGAGTTCATACATATATTTATTCATCATATAAAATTAGAATAACGTCATAGCAACGAGATAAATCCAACAATAGCCTGATCGTATGCCAGAAAAGCCGTGAAAAGCCCTGCTCACTCAAATGCAAAATAAACTGTGAAAGTACTATCTCATTCTACCATGTATTCTACTAGCAATATATGCTACTAAATATGAAATAAATATACAATCCTACCATTGGTTTTACACATCGAGATGTTCCTTTCAAAATTCAGTTGTCATTTATTGTCTGGTACAATCGGTTTGAGAAATATACAACACTTTATACCGCTATTACACTATCTGAAACGTCGCCGCGTAATAAGCCCCATGCCCTGTAAGACTGTCTCATGCATTACAGTTCACTCTGGTTTAATTGTCGGCTTTTTTATCCAATAGAGTACATTATAACCGTCGCAACGGTATATGCCAAGTCTTTTTGGGTGCTTTGAGCAATTTACTACAGCCCAGCGTAACGGCAGTTTTCGTTTTAGCTGTCTAGTATTACGCAAGCGCTATACAATACGCATTATCCAGGGAAATTCCCCTTTTGCGATATGTAAGTATTTTTGCGTCTAAAATACCGTTGGTCTCGCTGGCTACATACGTACGTTCGTGTTTCCACTCGAGCACTGTCTTTCCAAGTTTGATAGCCCTGTTGTTATTTTCGCATTTTGAGTGCATTTCACATACTGTAGTGCAATCGTTAGCTAAATGTATTTTTGAACTAGGCTACCGATGTTCATTGAAGATAGAATATTTGGCAGCATTTTACAGATGGTGGAAAACTATTTTATGTTCATGTTATCATACATAGTATAGGCTATGATGTATGCCTCTTATGGCATGACAAGTGCTCATTCCAATTTACTGTTGCGCTGATATGTGGTAGATTAAGGTAAAAATTTCCTTGGAGTTATTATGAATAGGAAAACTTAAAAGATTAAAAGAATACAGAAAAATGCAATCCCAGGACAAAAGTATACATACTGTAGAGTACAGGGACAAGTGATGTTTTATTGAGGTACAAGAGTGAATGATTAGGCAACATATTTAGGTGTATGTAACACTGTGATATCAATGTTTTTTTATCTTAAGCCACCAGAGGGAGCAAATGTGTATGCGTTATAATTTATAATATAATATAATATTTTATGACATGTTTTGCATAGGGGTTTTGGACCCATAGATATCTACCCACCTATACTGCTGAAAATATATAATTCTCACTTGGAAATTATGCACAAGTGAGTTTTATGAGCCCAAACTGTTGATTTGTAGTTAAATATTTCATTAATTTTTTTTATTTGCAGCAGTGCACAATTTAGCCATTTGGATAGATTTGGAGACACTAATGGACAAGAGGATACACGGCTATATTTTGCATCATAGACCTTTAGTAGTTCTGCATATCATCCTCAGATTTTGCAAAACTTGTGGACATGGAGTTTATGATCCAGGAAATGTATATATATTACCGATTTCACTTATGTAGCTCTCAGCAAAATTAAAAAAAACTATTTAAAAATTTTTTTCCCCTAAGTTTCTTTGCATTTGTGGCACTTTATTTTGACTTAAATTATGAAAATAAACAAATCTAAGTTTGTATTGTAAATGGTACACCTGTCTTCTTTCATTTAAGCCATTTACCAAGTTTATGTGATGCTCACACCTGGAGTTATAAAGCCTTAAACAGAGCACCCCTAAATAGGTGAAATGTGCCATCTGCGCCAAGGGGTTAAAGAAGAGGCGTCAAAACACAACTTTAATAAGACTGAATCGCTGACACTTAAGCGCCAAATGTAATTTCTGACAACGCCTTGCTAACGTATATATATGCTAACGCCTTGCTAACGTATTGGCTCGGGATATTTTTGAACATTTCTCCGCATTCCGTATTTCTCTCTCGGGGGTGGGGTTGCCGGGGCGGTGTTCACGGTCTCCATTAATTGGTGCGAAACATCTGCGGAGCCGTTTTCCCCGTTAACGCCAGCCTTTTGAAGTAGCGTTGCTTGCTCACGCAGGGTCTCGGAATAAAATCTACAGGAGAATTCCCCGAAGGCCAGTCCGCATCAAAGAATTAGCTAGAAACCCAAAGCAAGCGGGAAAGGGTGGGATAAATCTGATTGACGTTTTGGATTTGGGCTTTGAATCATCGTGGCCTCGGAACAAGATTATTCAAGCGCATTAAAAAGTCGCAGTGTATTGTATAATCGCGGGCTCATCTTTTATGCCGCTCCAAAAATACTCGCCGTTTGTTTGTTGAGGTTTATAGGAATAAACAGCGTTTTGTCCAATTTTAATGATCTGACCGTAGACACAAACACGGTGGAAATATGCAGTTTTCTCACCAATTAATTGCACCACACTTCAGTCGACCTAAATACAGTTAATTGCAATAATGACAACAACAAACAAACCTAATTACTATAATGTCCCTTTCTAAAAGCACAGATGTTTGCAAAACTATAGCCTATGCTCCCTGGTATACACTTGTTTATCCTGGCTTGCAACACATATTAATTAATGAATTAATACAAGTCGTATTTGGGGGGAAAAAAGATAGTAGATGAACTGTCCCTCATGCACAGTCCTCATTAATGGTACTGGGGAGTTGTTTTTAATGCTTCCAATCAAAGTTTGTTACCTATGGGTTGTTTGGAGCGTTTTCCTGATCGTTACCAGGCGCCGTATCTCTAGCAGTAATGGCAACAAATTAATTTAGCTTAATTGGAACATTTACGGCATTGCGTGGCATCTCCGCTGCTGTTTTTGCAGATGTTTAGCAGTTTCCAATGTGGATCAGATGTTGCAGGGTTGCTGACATTTATAACCACGTAACATAAAGTTATTACATTTAAGTACGGGACTGTGTAGCATCACAAAGCACAGGCCCAGTCTTCACGAAGGTTATTTTGATGCGGTTAATTACCTACTGTACCACAGACTGCTGGAACTAGCGATAGTAAGTCATGGCTAGCACCTATGAAATACAGTCTAAGTGAAAGATGAGAATTTGATGTGATGAGAAACTACAGTATACCAAATTATTATCGAGAAAACTAGTGTACAGTTGTTGGTAGCTTAACCAAAGGATAGTATTATCAGGTATTGTATAAACATAAAAATGGTTAAATGAGTTGGCCTACTGGCACTATTGGTATCTGAATGGTGAAACAAACAAAAATAAAAATATACGGTATTGTGCAGTATACCACGTGATTAAAACCCTGAACTAGCCAACAAGCCGTTTTTTGAGACCTCCACAGACGTGATACAAATAAATGAATCCTGGCCGATGTTTTATCCTCTGGTGTGGGAATGATGAAGTAATTCATTATCCCCCTGTACATATTAAACAGTTTGTCAAGTAAAGTGAGGTAATATCGTGTACTTTTTTGTCATATTTGACAGTACGGCAGGATTCGAATGCTCCGAGCACACATGTCAGTAATGTGTTTTGGGGGGGGAGAGGCTGGAGATGAGATTTGACAGTAGATTGATTTTTCGGCATGTTACAGGGGCGCTGGGTTTATTTCCGCAGCCTGGCAAGCAATCACTGTGATGAAGACAGGCCTCTTTTCTAAGATTTATCGCGACTCCGGCTTGCATGGGCCGTTGCATCATTTTTAAAACTGGCAGTGCTTCACAGCAGTTGGAGATTTCCCAAAGCGAGTCACGGCCTGGCACAGGGGTCTAGTGACTCCACACGCCTCTGGAACACATAGCCACATGTAAATATTACCACACATGTAAGTAGACTACATGCTTTCTCATAATATGTAGATTTGAGATGATTACATTATGCTGGTATGCCCGTGGTGTGATCGTGCAGATGCAGTTCATGTAAATCGTTACCAAATTTTGTTCTTGCCATTTTTCTGAGATAATAAATATGTTATGAATGCTTAACAAAAAAATTAAAAATACCATGGCCATATACCATGCCCATAACATCCATGCACCATTAGATGTAGTGTGACTTTAGACTTATGTCCTTGTCATCACAGAATGCTTTAGTGATTTCTCCTTTTTTATTTTGTTTATTGGGGCCTGAGTTTATTGGGGCCTTCATCGAGGCCTGAGATTAGACACAATTATAATTTAATGACATGATAGGTTATGATAGATAGGTGACATGATAGACTATTTGATGTTTAAGGAGGACACTTAGGGCCTGATTTACTAAGACCTTTAGCCTGCGCAAAACCTTTTAGCACACGCAAAACTAATAACACAACCAGTGATTGGTGCAAAGCAAATGCCATGGCCAATCATTGGTCTTAGTCAATCATGCCCGTAATGGGGAGAATTCCTTTTATGCATCTTAAAGAGCCTCATTTTATGCCCTGCCAGATTTATTAAAAAATGCTGCCTTATTGCTACCAGCCATGTTCTATGTCTTGCATCAAACGTTGCATGTAAAGATTGTTTCAACGAGGAGGAGAGGCGAATAAGAGGAGGTCACTCACAGGCCGTTAAACTGAAGGCGAGGGGGCAAGGCGTGCCTAACGGACCCCAGGGAGATTTAGAATTGCGATCCGGGGGGGCGCCCGAGTCGCTTGTAAATATCATTGTCTCCCGCGCCCTTCAAACGGAGGGACCCGTTCACACATTATTCACCTTAAACCTCAAAAACCAATCTCGAATCTATTTCCCCATCTGGGTCTGAATCCCTTCCACTTTATTATAGATTTGCTCTTATCTCATCCCGGGTCGAGAATAGAAGTCCTCATTTCAGGCCCCTTCTCTTTTTTTCCCCCCCGTTTCAGGACTTTCTGATGGAGACATTTATCATGTTCAAGGACCTCATTGGGAAGAACGTCTACCCCGCCGACTGGGTTATAATGAACATGATGCAGAATAGGTAAGTGCAGGCCGAGCCGCTCGCCGGTCTCGGGCGCCCGCGCCGACCGCGCCGCGCCGCTTTGATCTCCCCCAGCGGTTGTTGCTTAGGAACGGCAGTCGGAATTGCGCCGGGACGCCCTTTAATGTTTTCTTTCGACGCGTAAAAAATGGGGTGGGGGGGGGCTCGTTTCGCGAACGAGGCCCGACGACGAGGCCGGGCGCAACCGAGGACATGAATTATGAATGGCGCCACGTTTCCAACGCCGCTAATCTCCAAGGTTTGCGGCACTGCATCTTGTCACTTTGTTGTCCCTTTTGTTTTATTAATGCTGTCCCAGCCATCTTTCTCCCAAATCTGTGCCACAGGGTAGAAAATAAAAATTGATCGAATGAAAGCGGGTCTTTAAGGGCTGCTTATCAAACAAGTTGTAAGAAAATTTGCTTTGAACATCATGTAATATTTATATGTGAATAGTACTTAATAATCATGAGATGTTATCACGATTAATAATAATCAGATTCTTATTTGCACACGCTCAAATACATATTAGAAGATACGTAAACATCAATATGTACCTTCCTGCAATGACTGCGGTACAAATATTTCACCAGAGGCCGAATTCTTCCTTTTTTTTTTTCAACTCTATTAATATTCTGTTGTGCAAAGTTAAGGGTGATGAAGTATGACGGATTCCTTCTTATTTTATCAAAAAGCCGGTAGTGCCGACTTCAGATCTTGTTCAGTGTCTTCATTATAATGCAATTTCATATGTTTGGTTGGGGCAGTATTGTACAAAAAATGCTTTTGTGACCATTCTGTGTGACGACCAGTAGGAGAGAGCCACATCTAATGGAATGACTGCTTTACAGTTGCTGTCTTTATAAAGCAGCTGAATTCCCTGAACCCATCAGAAATACTTGATTCCACAAATTCTAAATAAGGAGACCACTGTTGCCGGCTCTGTATGACAGACTGTGGAATATGTCTCTTCTGGAACTCCATGAAACCATAGTAAAAACAGATGTATTACCATAGATATAGAACCATAGATATGACATATCATGTAATGTAATAGTAATTTGGAATTCTGAAATGGAACAATTTGGCAGCCATCTTACCTGGGTACAGCTATAATAGGAACCTATGACAAAGTGTCATGTACTTTCTAACCCACTGTGATGTCATAATCGGGTCTCAGAAGCCAGATAGCTGATGATTGGTTCATAGACATAAAACCATGGTTACTGGCCACCATCTTGCCTGGGTATGGTCTCAAAAATTGTGCCACTAACTATGACATATGTCACATCTATGGTTCTATATCTATGTGTATTACATGGAACCCATATTGTTTGTTCCAGTGATGAAATTAAACATTTTCATTGTGTTCATTTAAGTTCAGATTATTTTAAGTTTTACTGTGCTTGTAATTAAACCTGGTTTTTAATCATTTTAACTGCAGATCACCCCCATCCCATTTTAACGAAAGCCTTTTTTTTCCCCCCCGATTCATATCTCAACAGATGGCTATTAAATTTTTAGGGTTTCACATTTGATGTGAGAACTTTTTGTAAGATAACGTTGTGTTATGAAGGGTGTTGGAAATTCCCACAAGTAATAAATGTTTACATGGATTCGTTTTAAACATTTAACCCATACATAGTTCACTCAAATAGTATTACTATTATAAATTAAATTCCACATGGAACAGCGTTGATCTGATATGTGTACTATATGTTTGCCAACTAGACTAATCGCCATTTCTTATAAAACTGTTGCACAAAGCTAGTGCAGAACGGGCTAAAATACATATTTATAGTATACATTACCTCTTAGGATACTCGTAAAACGCTACTGTATCTTACTGAGAATCTTAACCAAAACATGTCAATAACTGAACTATGCAATCCTATGTAAGAAGAATTTTGTTTTGAATCAAATCAAATTGAAATCAAATCAAATGTATTTGCATAGAGCATTTTACATTTGTATTGTGCATTTGACACAATATGCTTTATATTAAATGCATGAAAAATATTTTTTTAAATTTTAAACGAACCCAAAATGTATTTATATTTATATTTTTTCAAACAAAATCTAAATGAAAACATGTAATAACATGCAGGAATACTCAGAGTACATTTGGCCAACTGGTGCGGTCATGGCTATCAGCTTCAGTTTTCAGATTTTATTTATGATAATAGGTTGACTGTGCAGATTTTATAAAACGGCCGACTGCGGTTTTAAAACGAAAATAAAAACATTGCATACATGTTTGGGTTCTCGGCATGCCCTCGTGTATCTATTAATTTAGAGTGAAGTATGATGCGAGAGGTTCCTGGAGTAAAGCTCTTTGGGATAAGGGTGTTTCTGTTTCATATTTCATCAATACTAGGATGGAAATGGCTTTGGTGCTTCTTTATATTTTCTGTGGCCTGTCATCAGCTGCGGTGATTGCTACAAGCGGAGTCACGGCCAAGCTTGATATTGGAATTTATACAGAGCCCCAATAGACATTTCAGCCACCTGTGTCAAAATGCAAAAGACAGAGTGAGTTTTGAGATGAAAGCCTTGTCTGCCCTGCAGGTGTAGAAATCACATCTGTTCCGCTGGAGACAGGCACTGTGTTAATGTATGGTAGGGATTGAAAACATTCAAGCACTAACGCCACGTCCCTGGAGCACAGAGAGGGTGTGTGTGTGGATGTGTGTGTGTGTGGGGGGGGTGTAGGTGTGTGTGTGTGTGTGTGGGTCTGTGTGTAAGGTTTGAGTAATGAACGCCTTATAGTAATTCCCGAAGGTTGCGCCTTGTACTTCAGTCTTAAGCATATCCATTTTGGGACATTGCTGACATTGCTGACATTGCTGGCGCGCCTCCGCATCCAGCTTTTATTTCCAACAGATGGCCAGTTGCGCTGAGATGCCAGCACTCCTACAACTGTTTATTGTTTGCTTTAACCCGGGTGTATCTTCAGTGTGAAATAAATCCTGGGGGGCCAGGGGCCTTCCGATTATCTGAGATCTCCATCCGAAGTTTGGCGGAGTTGAACTTAAAATACAATTTTAAACAATTGGCCAGGTATAAGTATGTAAACCTGGTGTATGTCTTCTGGTTGAATGGCCTATTTGACGTAAATGTGGTAGTACAGCAATGCTTTATTGTGCTGACATTGCCTAATTAGATTAGTTGCAGTATTTTACAAGCATTTACAAATGAACAAATTGACAAACACATGGAGAATTCCCTGTGTTTCGGAGCTATAGTGTGTGAAAGCTTTCAGTCATACACTTGACCACCTGACACATTGTGGTGATTAAACCAATGTTGCCTCCCAGTTCAGAGTGCTGACAATTTGGAGGTCGAAAGACCTCACGACTGGGAGGAGGGTAATGCCACCCAACACAAAACCAGAGTTGGGATCTTTTGTCTTTGGTTTCTTGAAGTCATCGTAACCCTGGTTAAGTATTGACTGTGCGCAGTGGTCCATGGCCTTTAAAGTAACTTCAGGCCCCACCCGCACCTTAGGTATGATACCGCATATATTTTGGATGTTGTCGATGCATCCGTGTGCACACATACGGACCAAGCCTCTATGCTGTCCAAATGCACGCGTGTTCAAGTGCAACAGGTAAACGGGTGTCAACTTGCTTATGAGCTGGGAGTTGAGTATCTGTATTTAAGCTGTTTGTTTGGCTTTTCTGAATGAAAACGAGGTCTGTCAAACTGTTGAAGTCGTCTATTTTTATTTTATTTTTTTCTAGAGAGGTGACTAATGTAGTTGTCAAAAATGACAAAGGAGTCAGATATTCCCATTAGCTGCTGTCTGAGAGGCTTTCCGTTTGCTGTGGACATTGCGTTCGTAAACAAGGTGACGCATCCTTTTTGGTTTTTTTTGTTCTGCCGTTTCCATCGTTATATTAATAAAAGGAGCGCGTTCGCCTCGGGACCAGTTGTCCCGCAGTGATGACACATTGTCTTTGATTAGGACCATCTGAGGTCTGCTTGTGGAATACGATTGGTCCGATTCAATAGCACCGTTTCTCCTGGGAGTTTTTAGGCTCAGTCCGCCATTAATCATGTAAAGGCGCGAATGCTTGTCATCACACATTTTAACAGCCTATAGATTTAGTATACATTATCACAGGTTGACTAGATTTATATTTGCATGTGTATTTGTCTGAAACGGTCGGTAGCAATTTTAAAAAGGGGGAAATAATGATCTGCTGCTTCCAGATGCGGGCTAAAGGGAGATACCCAGTGACTGGCTACTCAACATCAGTACTGTTCATCATACTCCATTGCCATCCTTGAAGGATGAATTTTTAAATATTGTAGTTAATGATGTTACTCATTTTCAAATTTGGTACCCTCTGTGAGATGGGACATACATACATACATATATACATGGACAGAATCAAGCCCAAAACATTCCATGAATTCAGAAAAGATAAAAAGTTTGAACGATGGAGAGAGATTGCTAAAGTTTATCCCGGAGTCGGTGAGAGTTGGGTGAGAGTAGAGGGGGAGTTGAATTGTACTCTCGGCCCGCTGAGAACAAAATCGCACACGCAGCATTATGAGTGTAGTAACGGCACGGCGGAGCCCCCCGTGACATTCACTTCCCCCATCCTGTTGCCAGAGTAGCGAGCGTGGGGGAAAAGCCGCGGAGCTTTTTATTTCCTTTTGTTTTCCTGAGAGCGTGCTGGCCGGGCCCTCCGCGCGAGAAAGAGATCTCGCCCCGAGGCTCCCTCTGTCACAGCTCGCTTGGCGGCCCCGCTAATGAGCCAGCCGGTCCCCTCCCTCCGCTCTGCATACCCGCTCGTAATGGCCGCGAGGACCGCCGCGGCGGCCCGTCCGTTAACGATAACGGACGGCCGCCTCTCTCTCCGGAAGAAGCGGGCCTCTAAAGATAAGGATTATGCCACGCAGCAGAAAAGCGATAGCCATCCCCCCTCCCTGGCACGCTGATTAGCACTGGATTGATTGCGGAGCGCCGCCGCAGTTCCTACCCACGATGCCCGGCGGTGCGGACCCACGCGGCACCGGGGCCGCCCCGGCGCGTTGGTTTACCGCCGCTCGGGTCTCCATTCCCTGCCCAGCCATGCAGATATAACTTGTTTACTGTGTTATTATATCCGCACTGACACAGCAGGACTTATTTGGAAGCGATACATTATGAGGATTGCTTTTTGCTTGAGGGACCAGTAGCTTCAGTCCCAAGGTTGTCTGTGACCTTAAATCACTGCTGCTTAAAGGCAGGTTCAGTTTCGTGCGTGGCATACGAGTTATCCGGCATGGCTTCGCGTAATACAAAGAGGTTTTGCTGTTCTCTTGGGGTAGACTCGCCATGAGAGCCATACGGTAAAACGGTAGCATGCTCTGTGTTTGGTCATCTGCGTGGTCACTCTACAAAATCGTTTAAAATATTTGCTTCAAATGTTTTCTAATTCAGTTAAGAGTATATGCAGTCGTATTGTCTGCTATTTGACATGCATTGTGAAGCACTCTGACTGGTTTAATGATAAAGACCCCAAGCCGTACTAAGAGATGCTCTATGGTGTGTGCGTGCGTCATGCTATGTGTAGTGCTTATACTATGTGTGCATGTCAGTGATGCTTATGTCTTAATAGTAAGATAGATGAGGCATAGTGAGGAAATCATGGAACAAACCCTGGAAGGCTCTGGAATATGTCCATGGCCTTTGGAGCCCGAGGAGCATGCGGTGATATCGAAATGCAGCGTGTGTGTGGTGCATCCCAGCACACCACTTCACTGACTCATTTTGGCCGGTAAATCATAATTATAATTGTTTTTGGTTCTCTCTGTAAAACGTCTTAATGTCTTCCTTTGTTCATAAATTACCTTTGAGCCCGGGTATAGTACATCATGCTGTTCCTCTTATTATTCTGACCATAATCCATTAGGCCACAGATGAGGACTTGCATGATAGTCTTGTATATCATTCTTTGATATAGTCTTGCATACCCCCCACCCCCCCCCCACCCCCTCCACAAGAGGTCCTTACATTTGTATGCCTGTTTCAAACATGAGGAAAATTGGTAATGTAGTCTTGGATATTATTAAGATTTATAAGACTTTTATTTATGTTAAAAGTGGTCAATGATTGACATTAACAAAATTAAATTTAGCCTTCAAAGATAATTACAATACATGCTCTGCATGAAATATGGGCAACATTTTTAGTTCAGCAGACTCTCCCATAGGCTACAGTGCACTGCTAGCACACATAAGTCATCATAGTAAATTACCAAAGTTAAAAAATGTCTATCATTGACCACTTTTTACATGAATAAAAGTCTTATAAATCTTAATAATATCCGAGACTACATTACCAATTTTCTTCATGTTTGAAACAGGCATACAAATGTAAGGACCTCTTGTGGTGGGGAAGGTCCTCATCTTTGTTTATTTATTTATTTATGTATTTATTTTTCTTCCATTTTTCCATTACAACTTCATGCTTTATTTTAACCTCTGGCCAGCCAATCTAAATGGACTTAAGCACAAAAAAGATCAAAATAGTTAAACTATAAAAATTACATTAAAGTATATTAAACTGTATGTTTTAAGATGTTTTAGCATAAACATAAATACAAAGATGTATGCAGTGTATCCATACCTTTAGGGAAATAAATCCTTGCTGCAAAAACTGAACTGATTTTAAAGCAAGCAAGTTGAAAATAACAAGTTGTTTTATTTATTTATTTATTTGTTTATTTGTTTTTTTTTAACAAAATATTATGCCAACATAAAATGCCCTAGTTAAAATTAAATCATCCACCTTGCAATAATGCACACAGCTGGCATATTTTGTCCTTTTAATACAGAATATGCTGAGGCAGTAAGGCATGGAGAGATCAAGGTTTTATCAGATGTATTGTGAATGTCACAGATTCTTAATGCATTGTTTGACACATTGCATAGCCAAATTAGCTATCTTTGGCAGTGCATTCTGCCATAGAAACTAGTCGCAGTAGCAGCAATTTGCTTGAGAAAGTCCTTGCAAGCATGCCATCTTCCTCCTGAAGAGTATTTCCAATGTCGCAGTTGTGAAATCATCCTTATGGATGTTTTGGGGGGAAAGAATCGGCAGTACTGTATGTTCTTTCTTAGATCTGTGCGATGAAAGCGATGAAGTTTTTAATGACGGCCTTAACTAAGGCTCGTGTGATAGTGACTACACTTGTGAAAGCACTCTGGTTTCCAGAGGTGTAAATTGTGTCGTGGAGTTCTCCTTGTGTATGGGTTATGGCTGCCCCTTCAAAATGGCATCGATTGTGTCATTTCATTCAGAAGAGGTGAAGAAATTACAGGGTGTTCGATGTTTTTCGTTTCTCTGAAGTTTTCATTTCGCTGTGGGTTCTTGCTATCGAACATGGAGCAGTGTTTTAATTTAAAAAGTTGTTTTTTCAAGTACAAGTAAAATTACACAATGTGTAGTTCAGATACAGAATACAGTGCCTGACATTGCGCTCAGTTGTCGAGCATTTGGGATTTCTGTTATTTACAATAATGCTGTAAACCAGTTGTTGCCTCTGACATTGCCTTGATTGGGACTTATATCTAGGAGTCGTCACACTGATGTTGAGCCCATAGATATAGAACCATAGATGTGACCTATGTCATGGTTAGTGGCACAATTTTTGAGACCATACCCAGGTAAGATGGTGGCCAGTAACTATGGTTTTTTATCTATGAGCCACTCATCAGCTATTTGGCATCTGAGACCCGTTTATGACATCACAGTGGGTTAGAAAGTACATGACATTTTGCCATAGGTTCCTATTGTAGCTGTACCCAGGTAAGATGGCTGCCAAATTGTTCCATTTCAGAATTCCAAATTACTATTACATTACATGATATGTCATATCTATGGTTCCATATCTATGATTGAGCCCATAAGCTGGTGTTCTGCTTTGCTCTGGAAGTTCCATCGGTTGTTTGGTTGTTCGGTCCAGTTGTTTGTTAACAACCACCTGCATCACCAATGAAATTCAAGTGAAAATTAGCCTCATCTTTTGAATCTCTCCTCACTCACTCACATGGCTATTACCACCAACCAGCACTTTTCAGTGTAGTAGACATTACCTACGGCATTGAATGCTTACTTTCATTTCACCGGTATCACTTTCGCCTAAAGGCATTGTCACCGGTGATGTATTTCCGTGCTCTCCTTGAGGGTTATCACCACCAGAGTTCAAAGTCTCAGGCTATCACCGTCGGTAACGTCCGAGCCGCGAGCTTAGCTTCATAAATAAGGGTGGAAGTGATTCGCTGAGAGAACACCTTTCGCTTATCAATGCCTGAATGAATTGTGACAGCGCTGCACGCTGTAATTAAGCACTCCGGTTGATAAAAAATAAAAAAAAAGAGTCCACACAGAACAGTTTAGCGCAGTGCATTGTGGGAGCGTGTTGGCAGGAAGCAGACGTGGTATTTATACGGGGAAGGCCGTGGCTAAATGGCGAAGGGACCGGGTGGGCGAGCAGTCTGGCAGGGAGAGAGAGGTCGGGAGGGCGATAATGGGCGGCTGAAGGAACCGCTCTTTAACTCCGTGACCCGGGATCAGCCTGGTCCGCTGTCTCGTTTCCGTGACAAACGCGGGACCCGTACCTGGAGGGTTACGGCGATAAAACCTACGGCCCCGCGGCGGAATGGGATAGAGACTAAGAAAAAAAAGTCGAGTGAATTTAAGAGGCCCACAGATGTTAATTCATACCATCCTGACACCTCTGTAACCTGTGACCGGAAGGCTACAGTTGTGTCTCCATCCCTCCTGATATCCCGAGTGATAAATCAATGAGCTATTTGTAACCTCCGTCTGTCTCACAAACAGAAATCATATTAGAGTCTGGTTCAGTCAGTGCGACCAGACGTCTGTATCCTCCGTTGAGGAAGTAATTATATGCCAATTTCATCAGAAAGGGACCATGTTATTAAGTGTGAGGAACAGAAGACTACTGAGAGCAAAACATGCACGCTGATAATAAAGGCTCTGCTTTGCCATCTGAAGGAAAATGACACGGGGGGAAAAAATATATAATTCATCATCAGACCGCAGTTTTTCTGTCGGCATTGATAGTCAGTGTACGACGCGTCTAATCGAAAGCTGCATTTAATGTAGACTCGACGCCAACTGGTACTTGTCATGCGCTCCCGAGCCTGCGAGGTATTCAGAAGCTTGACTGATGCCATTAAGGGGATGAAATCTTGGGAAACGGGATCTATCTCGCTCCATTTCTGAACTGGGAGTCTTCGACTCAAAGCTGGGAGCAAAAACGTTGTCAGATTTGAAGGTCCTTGGGACCTGACCCCGGATAGTCAATAGCAACAGAGATTAGCATTGGGAGCGCTATTGAATTTGATTCTTGTGCTGGGTTGCGTGCTGTATGTGTCCACGTGTATGCGACCGCGCGCGACCCTGCACACTGTGTGTGATAGAGAGCCTGCGTTTAAGACGACCTCACACATTACCGCGGGCACTAATTGTACGTCGCTCTGGATTAGAGCGTCAGCTAAACGCCTAAAATGTTAATTACCGCCTGCTACTTCTTCACCGGTACCAGCGTGCGCTGCGAGAACAGTAACCGATACGTATCAAAGCTTTACTTTTCGATTGGTAGGAGGCCAGATGCGCTTGCAGTCTGTTCGGCGTACGCTGTACGACCCGGTCTGCGAAATGAACAGGTGAACTGCACAGTGAATAGACGCGAGGGCTGGCTTCACACATTTCAGAGTGCGCACATTCGCATCTGAGCTTCCCCGTACTGACACGCCTTATCACATGATGGGTATATTAAAGGAAATATCATACAATAGTATATCATTTAATATACCATAGCTTAAAGAAGGGGGACCATTGAAATAAGAAGTTGTTACATAAAAAAATTTAAAAAAAACTTAAAAAAAACGTCTATTAGTCTAATTAAGAGCTTGCGTCCACTGTTGCAACAAGGTACTGTTTTTGGATACATCGCAGTACATCACTTCAACTGTAACTGCGGTTTCTGGGTTGCATGCAATCATCTTTGGAGATTCCGTTAAAATCAGTTGGGTTTTTTTTCATCCACTGTAACGAAAATGAATGAATGCAAAGTGCTCAGAGGTCATGCCATTTCAAATGCAATCAAATAAAAAAAAGTAATCAGCCGCTCACGCATGATCCTTATTTAAATTTCCATGCTTAATTGTGCAAGAACAGTCAGGGAGGGGTTCAGGATCGTTATCAAATTGAGGCGAGTCTCCCGACCTTCCGTGCGTTTGTAGCTCATACCGGCACGGGAGGGAATTGATTCGGGGGCTGGTGGGCCGCGCACTTGTGGTCCGCTGAGCACTCGAATTAAAATGTTCTCCAAGACCCACGCGTGTATAAATAAATATGCACATCTTAATATGTGCGTGGCAATCTTAACAATCAGCATATTTGTCTCTTCACGGCAGACCCATCCATCTCCATGAATTACAACTGTGAAGATTTTCATCGCAGGGTTCCCTGATTCTGCCACTGAATTATTTTGCATAATAATTTTTTTTTATCCTCGTCTCCGACTACGTTTAAGATGTGTTAATAACACCCTAATTATGTCGTGGAATTTATAAGGTGCTTTTTTCTTTTTTCTTTTTTGCACTTGGAGTTTCTTTAATTAGACTTATTCAAGTAGACTTCAATCAAGTGTGGCATATGCTGCCGTTACCGCTCTTAGCAAAGGGGCGACACGGCCCGGCCGCCCGCAGCTGCGTTGATTAAAGGGCCCTCTGCACCGGCCGGGTCTAGCCACGGCGGACGGGTGGCGTCCTCAGCCGCCGCCGCGCTGCTTGGCGCGTTTCGTTCTCTCTTCGCCACGGCACGGGGGGGGGGGGGGGGGGGCCTTAGATAAAAAATTTGGCGGCTCTCGGAAGCGGCCGCGCCGCCGGCTGCCCCTTATTACCCGGGAGAAAGTTGTCTTTGCGGTTAAAATCGCCGTAAGAAGCCGGAACACCCCCCCCCCCCCCCCCCGAGTCCGTCCAAAGTAATTTCAGGCCACGGAGGACCTGTCTCCCAGGATTTGGTTTTTATAATAGAGAATGTTCCAGTGTCTGACCCGAACCCCCCCCCCCCCCCAAAGCACACACACACATCTTTCCTTGTCTTTGGTCATTTCTAGCTCTGATCGCTTCAGCTGTGATCTTTTTCCTTGTCTTTCCCATCATCCTTTCTGCTGCCCGGCTTGTCTCTTTCTTCATTCACTCACCCCTCTGTTGATTCTCACCAGTATTGAAGTTTGGCACTCTTTCTATAGCCTTTATCTCTTTCTAGGCTGCTTGCTAGGCTTGTCACGGCGTTACTATTTTGACACTGGGGTTACGTCCCTCCAAAACACCGCTGACACCGGTATTACCAGTGTCAAGCTTCCCTTTAAACTGATTATTGGTCTTAACCTGTTTTCATTCATTTTCCTTGATTCACAAGTATGCCAACAATCTGTATAATCCATTGGCAGGCTAACAATCGGCTTCTTCACAGCATGTTCGGGAGATTAATGAATTAAATTTAGAAAAATCTGCTTTTAACACAACGTACACTTTATCTACCGTATTAACTTTCAGTACAACCTGCAATAAGGGTTGTCCAGCAAAACCTATGCTTCAACAATTTTTTAAATTACAAAATCTTCGCATTACCGATCTTTGCCATGAATATTCTCAGTGTGAGTGCGGAGAACGAAGAGTACATGTATCCACATGCGATGCAAATAATTACTCGAGAACTGGCTATATCTGATGGTATTGAGTATTTTGTGAATTAATCCTGTATTGTTAATCAAGGAAAATTATTTAAAATGGCAGGAGGTCGAAATAAGTTTATAAGTTTCCACCCCGTCAACTGACTGCCATACTTGGAGTGACATTTACCAATATAATGTGCCTATATTCATTTTATAGTGTCAAAATTTAAGCTTTGCACATGCACTTTAGATGTTTTTTGCTTTAATATTATCTTAGAATTGTAATTACAAAATACCGGTATTGACTGAGTGGAGATAACTGCACTGGTGTAGGCTCGTGCATCGTGTACAAGCCTCCTGCTGGCGGGAGAGATCCTGTTTATATACACCTTTCGTGTTTTATTTTTTTGGAATTCCCAATCATGTTCGTCATCTCATGTGATCATTGCGACCTCCTCTGTCAGTTTGGGAGAGCCCGGATAAGCACGTGCAGTTACCACTGTGGGCCACTAGCCTTGGTCCCGGCGGACTTCGGCTCGTGTAACATTTGCGGCAGACCACAAGGGCTTGATCGATTAGAGCGGTCCTTATCAGCATGGGGGAAAGGTCTGCCGCCCACTGCACCTCACGGTATACTGATGATTGCTGACACCGTATATTAAGTATCTGGTGGCAGTGGTCTATTTTTAAAAAATCGGTTCAATAATTTGCGAAATAACTTTTTTTTTTTTTTTTTTGCATTAACTTAGCAATTGTAATGAATTCTGCATTAGCAGCAAAATCTGGATCGGCGTAGGGCTTGAATTTTGCATTCGCCTGAGACTGTAGTCTAGAGACATGGATATCAATTTTTTACTCGAGCCTTTTTTCATGTGTGTTTTCGCAGTTGCACTCCTTCAGAAATTCCGCATTTTCCTTTAAGGAATAAACAAGCGGAGGGGAAAGCTTCACTCTCCCGCATGCGAAGCTGCCGTTGCTTCTCCTCGCTGTTTCACGCTGATTTCTGTGGCCCTGTGACGCAATCGGGGAGTCTCCATGATACCCGCTTGTTTGATGCTTGTACGGCTGAGTAGGAAAATATGTGAACGCCTGCTGGTTGGCGTACGTATACAAACTCGAAATCCACTGATGGCATTGTTTGCCACTTCCTGACTTGGTTAAACTGCTTTTTTAAGGCAGAAAATGGTCGAAAGAAGACTGTGTGGGAGCAGCAGCACTGGCTATCGAAGGCCTGAAATCTGCCCACTGAATTTGGAGTATTTTTCATGAAATTAATATCACAACAGACAAATTTATCAAATCTTTAGTTTCTTATTCGATTGACAAGTTCAGACAATATTAGACCATAAAAGACAAAAGTGAACCTTTTTTCAGTCAAATATCCTGGCCTGCAGTGTACGTATACAGAACTTGAATTTGGAAATGTTCCATGTGAAAAGCAAGAAAGAAAAAATAATGAGTGGAATATTTTTTTACAAATATCTGACCCAATAAAAAGAAGAACAGCTATTTGCATAAAGGAGGCCTGAAATGCAGGCTCCGGAGTAGCCAATGAAAGACCACGACACTTCTCACAAACAGGCTCTTCTGCTGGAGCTAGTAAATAAGCCGATCTCCTCAGTTTCACATTACTAAGAGAGAACTTCTCCCATCACCGCAGGAACATGAACGAAGAGGGAAGAAAGTTGATATTAAAAGATAATATTCGCTTAAATAATATGCATTAATATGGTGTATGTCGTCTGAAAAACATTTTGTACGTCGTCGCACAACATTTCTGAAAACAGAATGCGTGATTGGCTACTGTAAGATAGGTATTGACAAAGCACTGACACGCATAAACTGCCCCTATCGCCTATCCGTAACCCCACATCAAGTCCATCATTTGCTGTTTGATATATATATATGCAGTATTATAATGAACATTCATAGGGAATGAGAAAAGCCTTCCTTTCAAATTAGTCACGTTCCATCTGCTATAATGCAGTTAACTGTGGTCTCAGCTGCGGGTAGCTGCAGGAGACAGGTGTGGTGAAATTCAGCATTTATGGGGAATTTAAAGCCAAACACACACACACACGCACACACACAAAGGCCATTAAAACAAATTACATTTGCAGATTGCCATTTAAACATAGTTATTGCTCCACGGGGACACCCTGTGTCTGTAATTTAGATAAATGGTTATTCAGACAGCATAATGGAAGTATTTAATGGAAAAGAGATCACAATCCATAATCTGTAATGCTGTAGCAGCCCACCTAAAGACACCCCGCTTTGAGTTTCCACCCTTGTTGATTGCCTAGTCAAACAAAAAATGCTTCGGTTGTGCGCTTTCTACTGCATTCATCCTGTCTACGCCTGTTGGTCAGTGTGTTCTTGTGGCTTTGTGTGTCCCTAGTCCGTGTGTGAGTGTTTTTTGTTTATCTGTATATATATATATGTGCGTGCTAAGTTTTGAGTAATGGTCCCAAAGGTCGCGCTTTTGCGCTTCAATCTTAAACGCATACATTGCGGGACATTCCTGACATTGCTTGTGCGTGCGTGTGCGTATCACAGAGCTGGCGCCGCAGAGGTCACGTTACATAAGAGAGGAGGATGACTTCACAGTTTTTCCGCGAGGTACCTGCGCTCGCCGCGCTGTCGGTTCGGTAAATCACACCTTCCTCGTGCCTTCACGCGGCGTCCTTCGTTTCCCCTTGAACGCGTTCGGCGGTTGGTTCGACCGCGTCGAGCTCCCTGACGCCTTCCCCCTTTCCTCGGAGCATAAATTGTTGGGCTTTTGTGAACGCCGTCCCGAGTGTTCAGCGGGGATCGAGCCACACACTGACTAACAGCTGTCGAACCACTGTAAATCTTTCCTTTCCAAAAGACCGGTTTTAAAGGTCACTTTTGCCTTACTGCCAACCGATTGTGACACATTCATAGAAAACTAATTTGCGCTCGAGAGCTGAACACAGAAAAGTCTTGCCTGAATACTGTTATACTATTATCACTGCTCGCCTTTATAGTCACCACAGTGTTTCAGTTACAGCATACTTCCATTTAACAACTTAATCAAGTGGCGTTATATATAGACGTTTTAAAAACCTTTGTTTAAAAAAAAAAAAAATTCTTCATTCGCATTCCCACAGGTCTAGGTGGATCGAGCTAGCGTTCCTCGTCTCACTGTAAAATTTAAAGGGAAACGGTATAGCCTTGAATTACAAGCTCATTCCTAATTATGAGAACAATTACAGCTTTGTTGGGAATCTCTAGGATATATAGATGTGTAGTAAAGCTCCAGCCCACCTTTCTATGAGGCCAATTAGACTGCCAGTGGGGGGTTATTTTATTATTTTATTTTTTTCAAACCACTGAGATCTGTGGGTCACGGGGACTGCCTTGTGCTCGCATCAACCGACTGCCAATCAGCTAGGGGGGGACACAGGCTTGGCAATGACCATCCGGTTCAAATGGGGGAGGAGGTGTATGTGGGGTGTGTCCTCTTGAAAACACCACTCATCAGTGTTCCCAAATTTCCGTCGGCAAGAAGGCAGTTTTGTTTTATTCGTATTCACCTTATTCATTTTTCCAACGCAGACTCTGTGGCAAGTAAAAAAGGTTTCAAATGTGAATGTGTAAACTTAGCTGGTGTTTTTAGGCCAGTGTCATGCATTACTGTACAGTTATAGTGCAAACGTGACTAAACTGCGAAGGATTGTGGTTTACTATTGGGCTTTACTACTTGAGCTCAGAAACACAAATCCCGTACATGGTTGGCATAAATGACAAGAATTGTGGTCGCTACTTTAAGCGATTTGGACCGATTCGGCACGTTCTGCTTCGGGATTTCATCTGGGCGGCACCTTTCTGCAGGATTACTGTAAAACGGGGTGTTTAGAATGGCTTTATAAAGGTTTTCTAGTCCGACATGTTTTAATTACAGTGAAATTCTGAATTTAAAGGTCATCGTAGAAAACCCGCTGCGAGGAATCGACTCTCAAAAATGGCCCCTCTCCCGAATGTTATCTAATGTCAGATGAAGAGCCCAGGTGGCAGCCTGAGATTTGATTTCAGCTCCAGTCAGACCCCACTCAACAGCCTGGCAATCTCCTGCTTCACATCAGTCATGATGGGTGGAGTTAACAGTCCGTCTGTGTCAGTGGTGGTCAGTATGGCAAGAGTGCCATGTAAGTGCTGCGATAGCACCGGTCTTTAGCTCGATGGAATCGTATTGCCCTCCCGCCGAAGCTGTTCAAAAGAGTCTTATTTACCAAGTGCAACCGCTCGTCTTCAGGGGGAAAATGTCCTCCCTCTGTTTCACGCAGCATTCCTCTTTAACGATGCAATGACCAATGCTTCTCGTGGCCATTTTTCGCGCTGGCCCCCTTGCTTCAGGAATGGGGGACAAAATTGGGACAAAATGCCGCGATTCCTAAAATTATTTGTCGGGAAAGTGTGGCTTGTGTTTTACGTCTCTTAATTATCATACAGTACCAGGTCTCGTCTGAAAGGTCTTGCTGCATTTGGCCATCGTGGAAGAATCAACTTGCCAAAGAATAATCTTTTCAAAAGGTTTTGAATACTGTGGGTCTGATGTAATTTTGTTCAGAACATTGTCAGAGTTGTTACCACAATATTGATATATATACTGTATATATATTTTTTTCTTCAGTCAACGCAGAGCAGATTTTGTGTTTGTGAATATTTTTTTGTCTATGAGACTCTTCAGTGGTCAGAATTTGCTTTGCAATACGCTCTTGGCAGAAGTCCCACATCTAAAGCACGGGATGTTTTCCAGGGTCTATACGGACAAAGAAATGTGATTTAGTTTTGCTTTGATGTACCCTTTTTGATCCAAAAAAGTTTGCAGTTTGAGGAAGGTTTAATTGCCATGCAATGGTGTTGAATATAATGGAGATGAATATTACTTTTTTCATAGTCTCCATCCAGACTCGATAAATATGAGCTTGCTGCAAACCTGTGGCAACAATTCCAAAGCTTTGTGGCAAGCTCATATTTTCACATGCAAATTAGCTTTGTGGGAAGTTTTTTTCTTACAAACCTCTGGAAACATTTTGTGGGAAACAATTTAGTTTGTGGCAAATGCGCTACATATTAGCTGCAATTTTGCGGCAAACTATCCAGTTTTGTAAGGATACTGCATAAATATAAAGATGCAGTAACGTAGTTAGCATAGCTTACGTAGTGTGTCATCGCAAGAACTCGGGTCTGGTGTTGAGACTACTTGTTCTTTTGTCCCCAGCTACAATTTGTCTTTCTTCACATTATTTATCTTTACTCTTCTTCACAAAAATCAACAAGTGGATTGTAAAATCACAGATTGCAGGGTTACCTTCCTCTTATGAGCAAAGATCCTTTCCTCTTATGTGTGAGTACTGCAGTTCTGTGTGTGTGGAATCTTTTCACAGGTTCAATTTCATGGTCATTTTTTTTCTACAGTTACCCAATGAATCATCTGATGCACCGTCGCTTGACTGAACCAGTTGAATGTCTTGAAAGTTTTCAGGGTTTAAAACATACTGCAGCTCGGAAAGCTGGAGGACTGCGGCCCTCCTTGAGCAGGGTAGGGTACAGGAGATGAAGAGTACGCAGTCCTGACACGCTATGCGTACTGTGATTATTGTCAATACTGGATTAAGACGAGTGCGATTATGCCATGTACACATATATGCAAAATTGCGTCCCTAATACTCCCATTTACATGCAAATAATGGGTAATTGTCGTTTCGACAATTTAGCGAAACATGCTGCTTCAGGCATACTGGTGGACATTTTTCTAAACAAAAGACCCCGGTCCAACTAGCTGTAGCAGCCTTCATCTGTCACAGGATTATTCAGCCAAATACCAATCCTGCCTTCCTCGCCAATCCGTTCGCGGCTGTGCTTATCAAACTAGCAGCAAGGTCAGTAGTCAGCGGCGGCAGTCGTGCTCAGACATATGCCGCGCTAACACACACCAAGAAATCCGAGCGAGGCGTTTATATGTACCAGTTGCTCGGCAATAACCGGCAGTAAAAAAAAATCGGGCTTGTAAATCACACTCGCAGCGAGCGCATTTGCATACTATACTTTTTTTATTTTATTTATTCATCTTATCTTCCAGGAACATATTTTGGAAGGGGTTCATCAGAACTTGAGAAGAAGTGGAGCGGACAGCTGACAGATGGATGGCATAAACATAATCTAATTGAATAAATTGTACCTGTGAGGGAAGGTCAGAACCTTCCCTTATCTTCGAGCGCAGGCGAAGGCTGATCATGCTCGAATGCAAATGGATCGCAATCAGTATCCCGAGCGCTCCATGAACTCAATTAGAGACGGCGATGGTGGCGATAGCCAGCCGTCAGCACATTTGCATGCCGTCATCCTGGATCCTCCCAGGATAATAACGTGGTGGGTTGTACGTGTAATCCCCCGGTAAAGTTATGGAGGGGATTACACACACACACACACACACACACACACACACACACACACACACACACACACACACACACACACAAAAATGATATTCTGTCCTTTGGTAATATGTGCAAGCTTTTCCATCAATCTGCAGTAATGGACTGATTACGGTGACACTGACAATTTGATGGAATGTGTTTATCATAATGTCGCCATTTAGCATTGCATATGTTTCATCGACTTTAATTTATAGCATCCGCTCTCTCCCCGCATAGCTGAGCTTGTGCGGAGGTTTTTCCATCAGGAAATGTGCAGGAAAGGAGCAGTGCCATTTTCCTTCATTATTTATTCTTAACTTATTTATATAGTATTTCAGTGAAAAATATTTAGCTGAGGAGGTAGTATTATAGTAGATCAGAGACAGTCAACATATCCACAGATTCTAAGAGATTGATTGATCTGATACTCACGAGAGCTTTTTAAGCAGTTAAAAATTAGAATTGAAGAGTTTGTCATGTTTTTTTTATACATGAAAGCCGGAGTAGAGAATTTTGCAGTTTGTTCATCACAATCACGATTGGATTTTTGTAAAGACTTGCCAGGCAAGACTAACAGCAGTCCTGGGAGAATGCTTCGTCTGTGCAGGGACGAAAAGTAGATCCATCACAGAACTTCTACCGTGACACATTTGCAGAATGTGTAATTGTTGTTCAGGGTCATGTTGTGGTTAACATAACCGCCATTGGTAGTCATTGTTTTATCCCAAGAAGATTTAGAAACAAAAAAAAATGAACATACTTTGAAATCAGTTTAAGTTAATTGTCAGTAATTACAATAGCTGATCAAAACTGTAATAAAACCTTGTAGTACAGCGACCAAAGTGCTTTAATTTTGATTAAGCAGCAGTTTGTCAGTAATTCTCGTAGTCATCCATACTCTTCTTCTGTTTTTGGCTTGAGTCTCCCTTCATTGTAATTAAATCTCCTCACAAGTTGTTGTGTAATGCCTTACCCTTGGCATTTCTGTGTTTATTATAATGAAAATCCCATTATGCAAGATAAAAAACGTCATATACACATATATCGTGTATAGTGATAGTAAAAAATATGAAATTATTTTCCTAAAGAATATTGCCTATGGAATATTGCCTATGGATCAGCCGAGATAGAGAGGAAGGGCATGATTAAGACAGTCGGTCTTAGAGGGGCAATTTGGTGCCAGATAGTGAGAGGCTTGTGGGAATTTGGCCAGGGCACTTGGGGAACTCTTTCTCTTTGCACTAAGTGCCATTGCGTCTTTAATGGCCACGGTGAGTCACTTCAGTTTACTCAAAAAGATGGCATCTCCTACTGTGCAGTATCCCTGACATTGCACCGGGGCACTGGTTTACCAGCCTTGTCCAGAGGGTCGACCTCCCGCCCCATACTGTCCCGCCAACCCCACTTCCGCAGCAACCCCGCTTTTCCCAGGAGAACTCTTGTCACCAGCACTAACCAAGTTCAGCCCCTGCTTAACGTCACCCATCAGGCAGGAGAAAGCCACATTCTGTGCTATGGCTGCTGGCAGTTCATCGTTATGAAGTTACGCTGTCGAGCAATCTGTTGGTGTTAGCACAGCACAGCCGAGACTGCACGGTGGATCGCCCTCTTTAATCGAGGGGATGAGAGTTTGTCTGAGTTAATTCACAATATAGGGAAAGAATCCCTTAAGGCTGAGGCAGCTGAAGAGGTTTTGCCCTAATCACAAAAGGCTAGGCAGTATCCCTCCATGCCTTTAAATCCAGCGCTGTAAGCTTCGTCTTACAACCAAGCCTACTTAACTACAATCCCGCCGTATGTAAAAGTGGCAAATTAATTTATCATCCGCCTGACACTCTGCAGAAAGACTGAATCGCTGTAAGATGCACGGCAGGAAATTGGATTGAACGTAGCATTATGAAGTCAGGCTCCCCCAATTCCTCATCCCCTTCACGGCCCGCAGGCATTGTGTGTTTCGGTAGTTCCTCTGTGCTCCGTGCTTGCACACTCTACTCGGTGTCCACTGCTTTCAAGGCCTGTCTGGATGGCACGCAGATTTCCTCGGGAACTGGAAAGTGGAAGCTGGGAGGTACAGTGGAAATATAGGAGCCGTGGATATTTGCAGCCAGTTGGCAGTGCAGAATGCTAAGAAGCTGGATGTCGAAAATGTCAAACTTTTATCCCCCATTGTCTACGGCAATCTGTGAAAGAGAGCCTGCAACCAATAACCGCCAAGACAATAGCTGGAATGTTGGTTGATTTCCATAAAATTAATGAGTAATTCATCAGTGTGACGTCTTTAGTTCCCAGAGCTGTATAGTTATACCTTTAATATCTGGATCTGACAAAAGGGCACTTGCATGAATCTCAGTCAACACGGATATAGGACAGAACTGCTGTACCAGCTCTACAGTCTGTTTCATCAGTCAATCTGTTATTTCTCTCACAGCCACAAAAAAAAAGGATCTTGGCACGTTCTACAAGGTTAATTCCCCCATTTTCTCTTGGCTTGATTTTTTAAAGTCAATAGGATGAAACGTGTGCTCCATCTGACCGGACTATCAGTGTCTTTCTAACTGTGGGTGCTGGAGGCCTGACAGGGATAAGAAACCATTAACACTGCTTCACCGGAGCTTTTCATAGCGGGAGTGCGGCACGCTCTCCTCTCCTCAGGGCCGCGCCATAGATCCAGGAAGGCACATGGGGGCACGCCCTGCGTCTTCCCGCCATCCCAGACGTCGGTCGCGTTAGCAGATGATTGATTGCTTCCTGGAAACGTAGACATTTATGTCAAAGTGCAGGCCCTAAGCGGCAACAAGGAAGTATGTGTGTCCTGCAACACGAGAGCCCCAGATCATCTTCCATTGAATTTAAGATCCAATCACATTGCATTACAGCAGTGGTTCCCCAACCCTGTTCCTGGAGATCTACCGTCCTGTAGGTTTTCCCTCCAACCCTAGCAAAGCGCACCTCGTTCAACAGCTAGAGATGTCCTTGAGCTGCTAATTAGTAGAATGTGTACCAAATTAGGGCTGAAATGAAAACCTACAGGTGTATCTCCAGAAACGGGGTTGGGGGGGACGGTTGGGTTGCAGTGACTCACTGACACATCGATTCTAGAAATAGGGATGAGTAGATCAGATGGAGCAGGTAGGGCTTGTGCAGTGACTGGGCCTCACAGTTCAGAATCCAGTGCTAGTGTGCTAATTCTGTGCTAGCTGGAGCCTGTGGAGCAGAGGCTGCAGTTGGCTGCATCAGCTGCACAAAATGCACAGTCCTCCGGTGCAGTAACTGCAAAGAACAGTCGGCGCATTGTAGAGGAAAAGGAAGTGGTGGAAGAAGTAGCTGTGCATTTTTGAGGATGCTTATGCTAGTGCAGAGGATTTGGTGAGAAATTATTATGTGAATAACTAAAGCGTGTTAAAGCTGGCCTTCCCATAGTAAATAATTATTTTATTGCACTTCCCAGCAACTTCCCAGCTCACAAAAAAATATGAAAGTCGCCTTCAGAGTTGTAATTTAAAGTTACGAACATTGGAACATAAGCTGTGAATTACCCAGTTTTTACATTTTGCTTGAGCCTTCACAACAGTCCCGTTTCCTGAATAACAATGGTAACACAGGTTACCAGTGAGTTCATATTTTTACAGTTGCAGAAGGATATCTCAAGATAGAAGGGAATAGAAATTATAAGAATTCAGACTAGCCTGAGTGCCTTTTTTTATATCCTCTTCTATGAATTTAAATTCCTGAACATAGGTTCCTGTGCTTTCAGGTAGTTGGAGAGTGTTGCCATTTCTCCAGGGACTATTGGCTGCTGGACGGTCACACGTTTACCATTAGGTGTACATTTAGCCGCACATTCATTGAAATTGCCGTGCTCGCTGAAGCACAAAATCGAACTGGGTTTCGGCGGTGGGATTTGAAGGTGGAGCAAGGCTCGAGTGAGACTATGGGGCATGTTTATGGAATTTTAGAGGGCGATTGAGTAGGCTCTGGGACTCGGGGAGTTGAGAGAATAGCCACAGGAACTACTAATAGGCTGGAGGTATAAACAGTTGACTTGCTGGTCCCATGGCAACCAAGAAAAATACTGAATGTTCACCAGCAGTTTGAGTTTAAAACGCTGAAGAACCGCAGCGCTCCCCATACCATTGAACAATAGCAGCGTACCGCCACTTCGGCAATCAGGTGCGCCGCTAGTCACTACGCAGCTAACCATGGCGTTTAACTAAAGGATGTGTGTTTGATTCTGGGACTCTCATTTGATACATTTGGCATGTCCAACATTGATCTGCATTGCCAAGCTTTGAAATGTGGATGAAATCCTCAGTGCGCACTACCAAGACAGTGACAAGCAGCGCATTTCTCACTGACGAGAAGTATTCGGAAGAAATATTTTGAGGTAAGCTGGTGTCGCGCTCTCTGAGAGAGCACTTTTCTTGTTTGAGTTAATATTTTACCTAACCGATCAAGTAACCAATAAGCCCTGTAACCAGTTGACTTCATTTAACTTCTATTTTTTTCCCCGATTTTTCTCAGACCACCATCCAAGTCAACACTTCATAAAAACAAACACGTGGGATACAATGCAAGCAAATTACTATAAAATGCTGAAACCATGCCTTTGTCTTCTTTTCTTTATTTTAAGTTTGTGAAAGCCCTCGGGGGCTCACCGTAAAGGCGTCCGCCTGTAGGTGGCGTCCCTTTGGGCCCAATTAGAAATGCTGAGTCACCGGGACGTCTCCGCAGTTGCGGCCCTCAGTAACTCAGCAGCCTGCCCGGAGTGCGCTGGCTAGCCCCATTTGCAGTTAGCGTTAATCTGTGTCCTCGGCGCGGGAATTACCTGTCACGATTTCCCAGAGCAATCGCTGTCTGCTCACCTGCCATGTCAGATTAAATGTGCCTTATGTCTTAACATCTCCAAGCACAAAGCACATTCTTTTTTTATCCTGCAAATGTGAACAGTGGTAGCTCTCCAGAGAAGGTGAACGCTTTCATCTTTGTACTTCTCTGTATTAGATGCATCCGTGCAATTCTCTGTATTAGATATATCCGTGCACTACTCTGTATTCGATACATCCGTGCACTACTCTGTATTAGATACATCCGTGCACTACTCTATTAGATACATCCGTGCACTACTCTGTATTAGATACATCCGTGCACTACTATGTATTAGATACATCCGTGCACTACTCTGTATTAGATATATCCGTGCACTACTCTGTATTAGATACATCCGTGCACTACTCTGTATTAGATACATCCGTGCACTACTCTGTATTAGATACATCCGTGCACTACTCTGTATTAGATATATCCGTGCACTGCTCTGTATTAGATACATCCGTGCACTACTCTGTATTAGATATATCCGTGCACTACTCTGTATTAGATATATCCGTGCACTACTCTGTATTAGATACATCCGTGCACAACTCTGTATTAGATATATCCGTGCACTGCTCTGTATTAGATACATCCGTGCACTACTCTGTATTAGATATATCCGTGCACTGCTCTGTATTAGATACATCCGTGCACTACTCTGTATTAGATACATCCATGCACTACTCTGTATTAGATACATCCGTGCATTACTCTGTATTAGATATATCCGTGCACTACTCTGTATTAGATACATTTATGTACGTCTACCAACCTATTGCACATGAATAGCATATATCCTGAGCGCAAGATCATGTCAATAGTAAACAACAAAAACATTGCTGAAAGATTGCATTTGTCAGATATCTTAATTTGACTATTTTATTTTAATGCCCCAGTCTGTTTTTTTTTTTTGTTTCTTTTTTTAATATGTTCTTTTGTTGAAGTTTACAGTATTGCGGTCTTATATGCTATGAAGTTGAACATTTCAAGTGAATGAATCCTGGATTTCACCTGGAGTCCAGATTACAAATTGCTTCCACAGATAAGATATACTGCATATAGGCAGGCGTGCGGACCTTCTGTTATACAACCTAAAAAATTGATTCTGCTCAAAGCTCGTTTCTTCCAGCATCAACCGATAACGCAGAAGAACCGTAATGCATAGTAATAATACATCATTTTCAGATATAGCAGGAAGCTATACTGCACACCACTGAACCTCGTGCGGAAGGAAACTTCTGTCTTTCTCAACTTTTTCCGTCTATAACCTGAATGTGCTGCTTTTGGAGGATGTGCCACTTTCTCCAGCTTCTCTTCTGCTTTTGAGTACAATGTGCCAGCTCTTTTGTCTCTTGGGCCTGCAGCCATGTTTTTCCATAGAGAACAGCAGGTAACAATGGAGGGAGCTTCCCTGTATGAGTGAGTATTTTTGGGATGTGACCAATGACTTGGTCCTGTTGACTTCGCTCAGCAGAAGAGCGGAGCACTTTGATCGGCTCAAATTGTAGCCGATTGTGACACAATGACGGCTCCGCCCATTATAGGATTTGCGCGAGTGAACTCTTTTTGGATTCTGCCCCTTTCCCTAATCTGCAGATTGAAACACTGTAATGCACTGGGCCGCGTGTGAATATCACCTTCAAAAGTGGCCCGCAGTCCGAGACGACCGTTAATATTAAATATCGTCTCAATGAACCACGTGGGCGTGGGGGCATAAAAAAATGCGCAGTAATTCATTCGACAGTCCTGGTCATGTTTGGCTGCGATGCACTCTGCTTCATTACTCACTTAAGTGCCTAATGGATAGATCAGTAATTTACACGAAGCCTATCTCCGGCAAAAAGGTGAGATTGTTATTTTCCATGTTGGCTTCTCACAGCCATCGATCACCACTGCCCTACCCTCAGAAAATGTCTCTTCATTTTCTATTAGAGCATTGAATACAACTCCCGAATGGCATGCCAGTGTTTCCTTTATCTGAAGCAGGATTGCATGGCCAAGATAGTGACTCCTGGGTTTTCACATGCATTGTATGGGATGGACAACTGAAAATTCTCTCTGTGAAAGGGCTTTGTTGAACATACAGTTCCTGAGATTTTCATCTGCGACGACCGCTGCAGAGCCATAGTACATTTTCTGTGCTATCCCCTATTGCATTGTATGGGATGGACAACTGAAAATTCTCTCTGTGAAAGGGCTTTGTTGAACATACAGTTCCTGAGATTTTCATCTGCAACGACCACTGCAGAGCCATAGTACATTTTCTGTGCTATCCCTTATTGCATTGTATGGGATGGACAACTGACAATTCTCCCTGTGAAAGAGCTTTGTTGAACATACAGTTCCTGAGATTTCCATCTGCGACGACCACTGCAGAGCCATAGTACATTTCATATTGTATGGGATGGACAACTGAAAACTTTCCCTCTGAAAGGGCTTGGTTCAACATACAGTTCCTGAGATTTTCATCTGCGACGACCGCTGCAGAGCCATGATACACTTCCTGTGCTATTCCTGTGCATCTGATAATTTGAATAAAAGTGTTGTTCTAGGCAGGCTGAGGGGGAGCGTCTGAACTAAAATGAAAAGTCACACAAATAATTGAAAAGCCTGAGCTCGGAGTGTGTGCTTCGCAAACCCAGTGACAAATGGCCCCTACTCCAAGGTGAATTGCGGTTATTTACGAAAATTGAAATCATAAGCAAGGGTTTACATTTTTTCCATATCGCAGGGGAATATATAGCCGTGTAGCTGTTTCTTTTTCGCTTCATTATATTTTTATCTGGTCTGAGCATGATGCATTGTTCACTTTGTGCTTCCCTCCCTTCCTCTCTCTTTCTCTCTATCTCTGTCTCTCCCTCCCTCCCTCCTTTGAGTCTTAAGGCAGTTTAGAAGAATAATAGACCAACACCAAAGAACAGCCCCATTGAACTTGATAAAAGTATCAAAATATCGGTAGTTTCTGTTTAAATAGTCCTTTTGGCAGAAACCTCTCAATTTTTCTTGAAGGTTGGCACATATATTGCTGCTGGTGAGGTTACACAGGCTGTATAAAAGGACACACTTCAATACAGTTGCGTTGCATTGTTTAGATTAGTTTATTGAACAATTAAAAATGCATGAATCAAAGATACAAAGATGCATAAGAATTGTCAAAGATAAACATAATAGTCATAACAGAGCCGGCCCTAGGGTTTCGGTGGCCCTAAACAAGAATGCTGTCGTGTCCCCAAAGTTATCCACCATAAATCACACCCACTGCTTAAAGTTGAATTGTGTGGCCCCGAACAAGTGCATAGATTGTTTATGCCAGTGGCCGGCTCTGGTCATAGACTTATGTCCATTGTGGTCCTTGTTAAAAGTGCTAATGGCAAGATGGTTGCAGTCATCAGTGGTATGTTAGCTATTCACAATACAGTGTAGGCTACTTGAAATAACCATAACATTCAATCAAACTGCAACATTACACAATCATAATTCTTTGTTAGGTCATAATATTTACAATTAGCACAAAAATACGTTATTTGCAAAAATTTTCTTAATACAGTAGGCAATGTGTTACAGGGGAATGCTATCAATTAGCCAGGGCCTATCCTTTACCTTAAAACTGCCTTGATGTATGGTTTTAATATGCAGCGGTAACTTGTATGAAAGATAGCATTTACCCATTGTGCTCTTAAACCTGGCAAGACACAGGTTGGCAATGCTGGCTCTGTTACTGCGGCTTTGCGCCTCTCTCTTTGAATCCATGTAAACAATAACATAACATAAACGATAACCATAAAGAAATTACAGCGAGTACCTGGTTTGAAGTCCCCCCTGGTTTAGACGTCCGTCCTGGTTTAAGGGGTAATGTCCACTATGAAGCTGCCATGATGGTTTGAGCAGCACAGTCGACAGTTGACACAGATTGGACCTGGTGGTAAACTGAACTTCGCCTGCGGCAGATTGGGCGGGCCGGAGTACATGGTGAAATTACCCTTTTGCGTTTGATGTATGAAGATGTAAAGCCTAAGAACCTGCAGCAACCCCTGGAAGATTGGGCAGAAGGCAGGGGGTGGGGGGGGTTAGGGGTCTTATGGGGGAAGACTGACAGTTTGTGCAATCCGCTCTGATGCTGCAGAATGAGAGGTTAATAACCTAAGTGGTGTGAAGCTTTTAAAGCCATTATAACACCCGGGGCATTGCTAAAGCTTCGAGCTTCGCTCCCTTTTCGGGAAGCCGGGCGCTGGGGGGCTGTGTTCACCGGCCTATGTCAGGTCAAGCAGACTTCATCAGTTAGCTGGGGACTCGACTGAGACGTTAGCCGCAGAGGGCTCACCATATCTACCAACGGGCTACCAAACACTACTTGCCTCCGGATTTGATGCTCGTCTCGTTCCATCATGTATATATATATATATATGTATATACAGTACCAGTCAAAAGTTTGGACACACCTACTCATAGAAGGTTTTTTTTCCGTTATTTTTACTGTTTTCCACATTTTGGAATAGTAAAGACATCAAAACTATGAGATAACACAAATTTAATTATGCAAAAACCAAAAAAGGGTTAAACAAATTTAAAAAAAAGGTCTTATCTTATTTCCAGGTACTCTTAGAAGCGATACTATAACCTCTGCATTTGAATGGATCTCTATGGGAATTGGGGGGTGGGACTAGATTTAGCTTTAAATTACACTGGAACAGTGTGGAACACATGGTTGGCTAAATAGCTCTAAGTCATCAAGGGTCTGACGTATCAAACAAGCCTTAAACCGTCACTGCTGCCAGAAATACAGTAGATATGGATGGATAACTTGAAGGGTTTGTTCTCCTGACTTTTTTTCCATAGAGTTCAATAGGAAAATTTGTCAGGAGAAACAACCCTTCAAGTGATCCATCCATATCTACTGCATATCTGGCAGCAGAGTGATGGTTTAAGGCTTGTTTGATACCTCAAACCCTTGATGACTTAGAGCCATTTAGCCAACCATGTGTTCCACACTGTTCCAGTGTAATTTAAAGCTAAATCTAGTCCCACCCCCCAATTCCCATAGAGATCCATTCAAATGCAGAGGTTATAGTATCGCTTCTAAGAGTACCTGGAAATAAGATATCAGGAGTCTCTTGATATCCTTTTATACAGTCATGATGGCATCACCTTTTTACCTGTGGAATATCTGTTTACCACAGAAGTTGTTTGAGAGAATGGCAAGAATGTGCAAAGCCGTTATCAAGGCAAAGGGTGGCTACTTTGAAGAATCTAAAATATAAGACTTTTTTTATTTGTTTAGCCCTTTTTTGGTTTTTGCATAATTTAATTTGTGTTATCTCATAGTTTTGATGTCTTTACTATTCCAAAATGTGGAAAACAGTAAAAATAACGGGAACAAACCTTCTCTGAGTAGGTGTGTCCAAACTTTTGACTGGTACTGTATGTGTGTGATTATACTGAGCATTTAATTGTTATAGTTTTGCAATGAATAAAGTGTGTTTTCTAAACCTAAATGAAAAAAATCACAAAAATCAGGAATGAAAAGGGGAAAACTGGAATATTATTTCTCGCCCCAGGGAAGGCAATTAAAACGCTATTCAAAAACGGTGGCAAATGCAGGAAACATCAATACAGAAATAAAAAAGGCTTGAAATATTGATGTATGAAAACTCAAGTTACCACATATTGATATAGACACATTTAATAGCCTATATCCATCAATTCTGTACATGCACAACTGTTTAGCAGCTGAAAGGATTGCCGTCGGTGGGATAGTTTTTCATTTTCTTTGAGCATGTGTGTAATGTTTAAATGCTGTAGGTCCAAAATGGTCCCAAGTTCTCCTCTTCTACCCATACGAGCTCCTCTTCTACCCATACGAGCTCCTCTTCTACCCATACGAGCTCCTCTTCCACCCATACGAGCTCCTCTTCCACCCATACGTGCTCCTCTTCTACCCATACGTGCTCCTCTTCCACCCATACGTGCTCCTCTTCCACCCATACAAGCTCCTCTTCCACCCATACAAGCTCCTCTTCCACCCATACGTGCTCCTCTTCTACCCATACGAGCTCCTCTTCCACCCATACGAGCTCCTCTTCCACCCATACGAGCTCCTCTTCCACCCATACGAGCTCCTCTTCTACCCATACGTGCTCCTCTTCTACCCATACGTGCTCCTCTTCCACCCATACGTGCTCCTCTTCTACCCATACGAGCTCCTCTTCCACCCATACGTGCTCCTCTTCCACCCATACGAGCTCCTCTTCTACCCATACGTGCTCCTCTTCTACCCATACGTGCTCCTCTTCTACCCATACGTGCTCCTCTTCTACCCATACGTGCTCCTCTTCCACCCATACGTGCTCCTCTTCTACCCATACGAGCTACTCTTCCACCCATACGAGCTGCTCTTCCACCCATACCAGCTCCTCTTCCACCCATACGTGCTCCTCTTCTACCCATACGAGCTCCTCTTCCACCCATACGTGCTCCTCTTCTACCCATACGTGCTCCTCTTCTACCCATACGTGCTCCTCTTCTACCCATACGTGCTCCTCTTCCACCCATACGTGCTCCTCTTCCACCCATACGTGCTCCTCTTCCACCCATACGTGCTCCTCTTCCACCCATACGTGCTCCTCTTCTATCCATACAAGCTCCTCTTCTACCCATACGAGCTCCTCTTCCACCCATACGTGCTCCTCTTCCACCCATACGAGCTCCTCTTCTACCCATACGAGCTCCTCTTCCACCCATACAAGCTCCTCTTCCACCCATACGAGCTCCTCTTTCACCCATACGAGCTCCTCTTCTACCCATACGAGCTCCTCTTCTACCCATACGTGCTCCTCTTCCACCCATACGTGCTCCTCTTCTACCCATACGAGCTCCTCTTCCACCCATACGAGCTCCTCTTCCATCCATACGTGCTCCTCTTCCACCCATACGTGCTCCTCTTCCACCCATACGTGCTCCTCTTCTACCCATACGTGCTCCTCTTCTACCCATACGAGCTCCTCTTCTACCCATACAAGCTCCTCTTCCACCCATACGAGCTCCTCTTCCACCCATACGAGCTCCTCTTCCACCCATACGAGCTCCTCTTCCACCCATACGAGCTCCTCTTCGACCCATACGAGCTACTCTTCTACCATATGTGCTCCTCTTCTACCCATACGAGCTCCTCTTCTACCCATACGAGCTCCTCTTCCACCCATACGAGCTCCTCTTCCACCCATACGAGCTCCTCTTCCACCCATACGAGCTCCTCTTCTACCCATACGAGCTCCTCTTCTACCCATACGAGCTCCTCTTCTACCCATATGTGCTCCTCTTCTACCCATACGTGCTCCTCTTCCTCAGCTCTTATACCACGGGGTCCCCAAACTCAGAAGAAACCCCACTTGTGTAATATTTGCGTATATGCCTTACATAATTCATCTCTGCAGCTTTCCTGCTGTGTCTGTGTGTTTGATCCTCAGATATGATAGTTCTGCCAAGGTAGTATTGACAGTGCCAGATGTAATATGGACCGTAGGCAAGATTTTGAGCCTGGATTGGCTGAACAGCCAGCTCCCATGATTAAAAACTGTTTCTTCAAAAATAGATATTCTATGTTTTTTCTGCGTTGTTATCGAGCTGCTAGTTGTGCGGTGAAGAATCTTAAACCTAAACAAGCACATCCTACCGCGACTAGCTAATTAGGGCAACGATACTGTAATAAATACCAATCTTGATTCATTGTCTAGCTTTATGTAAGCAATGATTACTTCAGCAGTTACAAGATGAGGTATTTTCTCCATAGAATCAATAATGCATGATAATATATCACGAGTCATATTGCTTTGCTTATGTGTTGCTTCTAAGTTACACTGTAATCTTTTTTTTTTTTTTTTCTTTTTTTAAAACTGCTTTCACAGATTTCCCCTGTCAGCTAAAAAAGAAAAAGTTATTAAAATATGTACCTTGTGAGAAATTGTTAGCATGAGAACTGATGCCCCAATGGCACCTATGGAAAAAAAGTACTTTGAATTGTCGCCAGCTCTTTTTAAGCCATGACCATTTCCCACTGAGACTGCTTAAGAAACACAGAGGCGGCGGGCATTAAAATTTCAAACATCATCACAGAAGGCCTGCTAGAGAACACAAGGTTTGAGATTTAGAATGCAAAGTAGAGCTGTGCGAAGGGGCACATGTAATTGAGTGATTTTTGTTCTTTTTTTCCCGGTTGTAGCTCTTTAGCTCAGTAGTAAACAGTGTGATTCTGCTGAGGTAAGAGTGTGGAATCTCAGGCGCCCTTGTGCGCCCAGCTCTGCGTGAGAGACAGTTGGGCGGGGGGCGGGGGGCGGGGGACAAGGTGTCCAACTTTTTTAACGACACACTTCACCACAGGAATTATGTTATAATGCGCATGGACACACACGTACAGCCACACACCGCACGGGGGACGGGTGGAAATTAAATAAAGTGTTTATCAGATGCACTCGTGCACACTGTGACTTCCAAAAAAAAATTCTGAACCCCGCCGCATTTATAGGGAGGGTTTTTTTCTTTCTCCAGTGAAATATTTGCCTTTCAGCAGAAAACAAACCGACGGCATAACTCTCGCATGAATGTTTTTGCTTACCCGCGTACTTGTGATTTATTTGCTGGTTTTAATGTTTTAATGTTTGGCTTACATCCCATGCCGGGGGTTCTCTTTTTGAAGCACAGCTTAATTGCATCGGGCCACTCTTCATGGGGCTGCTATCTGCGTTGGGGTGGCTCCTCTCCTCTCTTACCCCCCCCCCCCCCCCCCCCCCCCCCACCCCCCATCCTCCATACTCGCTCTCGAGCAGCCGCCTGTTCCTGTTCGACACTGTCATATCTGATCAAAGTCGGCCATCTCCCAGCGCGCCCACATTAGCATCCTCAGCCGAAATATACTGCGGACGAAATAAATAAATAAATCTGTTGAAACACTCTGATGTGCGAAAATTGCTTTGAATTTCATGGATCAGCACACCGGTCAGAATCATATGATTGAACAAACAAAAAAAAAAGTCCTCCCTGGGAGAAAATAAATAAATGCCTATGTTAATAGATAGAGAACCGCAAATACACGACAGATAAAAGCTAGCCCGGAACCTGCTTATTTTTCTCATTTAAAAAGGGGGGATGTCACAATAACATCTTTTCATTGTGAAAAGATGTTAATTCTTTTTTTACAATTAATCATGCTCCTGATTTTATTATTCTTTCTTAATTTATCTCGTTCTGTCTTTCCATGTGAGACCGATGTTTAAAACGGTGAATACGTTTTCTTTACCAAATGGCCGTCTTCAAGGGCCGTTTCTTTAGCTTCATTGATTGGACAACACAAGCCAGAGGTATTCCTAGGGGGACCTGCTTATTGGAGAGAAATTATCACCGGAGAAGGAGGGGGTAAAAGTTGCGGGGCGTGACCTCTGAAATTACTTTGCATCTCATTTGCTTCTGGTTTAGACTGATTACCTAACGGCGGATAAAGCCGCGCGCTCCCTCAGTGCACCGGCAGCTGCTCCTCTCCAGCCCTTTCCGGCCGAGAGGTCACAAGCCACACCACTAGATGCTAATTGATTCTAATTCATGGACCTGATTAGCATCGTCGTTAATGCTATTCGGGTGACCTCCACCCGCGAATGGGGTGTTGAGAAACCCCGTGCGGTGTGGTGGCGGCCTGCAGCCGTTGGGGTGGCTGGCTTAGGTTGGCTGACGATGACGGCACTGTAGGGCAAGGCAGGGTCTGCTCTAGAGCCAGCGAAGTCAGTTAGGCTGCCTGGCAAAAGATGATCAAAGCCGACCGCTGACGCATGAAGAAATGGCACACACATGCACTCGCACGTACACACACACACACACACACACACACACACACACACACACACACACACACACACACACACACCACACACCACACACACACACACACACACACACACACACACACACACACACACACACACACACACAAAACCAAGGACTTCCAAAGCTCAGCAGACGAGAAGACCACCCGCTCCATTGACTCATACTGATATCTCTGCCCCTTACGTGGTTTGGTTTTTGTGGCCTAGCTTTAATGAGCTCATCAATCGCTGTTCTTGATTAAATGATGCGTAAAGGGTGAAAGCTTTTCGTGTCGATATTTTAAAATAAATGATTCACATAATGTGAACATAAAATAAAGTTCATGAACAGTAAGAAAGAGTAACACACTTTACGCATATGTGTTTATGTTGGACCGCGGTTGTATGAGTGGTGGGGGCGATATGGCGATTTGTATACTGTCGCCAGTAGGCTACGGCCATGATACGCCTTTTCATGCAAATTGTGGAGATCGTCCTCCACGTTTGATGCGTTCGAGAAACGTCAAATGTTTCTGAAAAGCTACTGATCATCGCTGGCCAGCTAACGTGCTTACCAGTGTTGCTTGCTTTGAGGGGCATTCTATAGTACTCGCTTCCTGTTTTTTGCTTGTTTTGGTTATTTTATAGTTCAGAATGTATAGCTGACTGTGTGTACTACTCATGTTTATTACTAGGGATAGCTCCTACGCTGTGAGAAAGTTGTGCTTTGTCGGATTTGCTTTGTAGTCGCGTCAATGACCTTCAATATGCACTTATTGTACGTCGCTTTGGATAAAAGCATCTGCCAAATGATTGTAATGTAATGTAAAGCCTGAATTAGCTGTTTTGACATTTCAACCAATGGGGAGGTAGAACTGCAGTGGAACTGCATAGTATTTCCTCCATTACTTTTTCTCAGTTGCCTGTGGTTGCTTGCAACTAATCATCTTGCGCTATTGGCTTGTGACGATTGGATTATTGTCTTGATATATAGTGTGTGAAATCCATGCTTAGCCCATCAATAAGTAATGCGATTCCACTGCTATGAATGAATAAACGTAATCAATATTAGCGTGTATATACCTTCTTCTTTGAAATCACTTGCCAAACTAATATTAGTTATTCAAGCTAAATAAACTGAAAAAAGGATGTTAAGTTCATGAGTTCTAAAAGAAAATAAGGCAAAGCATTTGTTCATTAAACCGTTTATTAACCATATTAACACAAAGTATTGTGATATGTACTGTCTAGCAACAAAACATCTGGGCAGGAGAATGGCCCACTCCAGGCAATAACTCTCCCCGCTGAATTCTAGTGCGTACAATAATTAATTTAGCATTGTTACTTTAATCTCAGCTAACTTAGGTAACCCCTGGAAATGTGTTGCGTTCTCTTGGCGAGTCGCGCGGCGCAGTCCGTAAAGCGGCCGACTCGATCCGAATGCGAGTCCCCCGCTCGGGCGGTGGTTCGATCCTCACCGTGGCGCTTTCTCAGCTGCGGTCCCTTCCCCTCCGTTACTCTCTCCGCTTTCTACCCGTCAGAATAAACCAAAAAAAATATTATATATATGAAAGATCGGTGGACTGTCCCCCTCTCTTTTTTTTTTTAACCATGCTGTTTCCTCTCTTACTGTTCATAAACGTGTACACACAGTCTCCGTGTGTTATTCTCCCTTATTACTGTTATGAAATTTACTCTCACACTGTCATTTTCTCTCTAAAAGACTTGGAATTGGACCCTCCATTTGTGAACAGGTAATATGGCCCTGTCTAGTCAACCTGTTTTTTTTTTTAACCTGTGTTTTTATTTTTTTTGAAGATAGAGCTGTGGTGATAGCCATCTGGGAAGCTTATATTTACTTGATGGAAGGTGGACTGTAAAATGGATACCTGTTGAGGTCTTCGATGTTAACTGGCAATAAGCAAGTGGAGTGTTTCCCGTCGTCCGTTCCTTTGGCTTCAATGAGATATGGCATGTTTTTCCACACGTCTCTTGCTAAGAAAGGATTGCCCGCCCTTATTGGTTCTTTGGTTTAATCACATTTTCTGTAACGGCCATCAATCTCTCAGTACACTAGATGCGTTTCCAGTTCCCACCATCATAACACTACAGTGTGCCATTGGCCCTCCCTGGACCCGGTTTCTGTGCCTTGCAATAGCTGCTTTATTTTATTTCGCTCATAAGGCTTGTGCGTGCATGGAACTGACTCCCAGGGATGTCGTTGACCGTCGCGGTTTTCTGTTCTTCCCATTTGATTTGGGCCAAATGAAAGGCGAAGCGTGCATAGTAACATTTTTACAATCTACACCGGTTTCTCTCCTGTCAGCAGTGAAACGGCTACAATTGTTTTCATTTATTTAACGAAAGTCGAGGGAGAAGTTGAGAGCGTAGCGGTTGTGCGCATTAATTGCCTATTCCCTGTGAGGATGGACATTTTTTTTCTAAAGTCCAGCAAACTCAAAATTTAAATGGGCAACACCGATGTTATTTAAAAGACCGGTCTGCATCTCTTTGTATGTTTTTTAAGAGACGCTTAACTCTGCATGATACACTTTTTTGATGCTCTTTTTTGCCAAATAAATGCGTGTGGGTATTTGTGAGAGTGTGCGCTCTTACTTACCCATAAGTTGGAGTATGTCTGTGAAGTAAAGTTAGTCTGCTTGAATGTAAAGTCAAGTCGTGTGTAACACAAATTAAGGAAAGTGCTCGGTGGCTGTCACTTTAGGAATGCTAAAGATTGTGTATTCAAGAACTAATATTTCAGACTCAAAAAAATGGTAATGTTATGACCATTGTTTGCTAATTTTAGATCAATGTGTTAATTATACCTCTGCAACCCAATGTAGCATTGGGCGTACAGCTCAAACAAGTGGTGAACATTGATGACATTATGCTAAATTAGTTTTTTTTACTAAGGGTTAAGTACATTGCTGCATTGCCCCCAAATTTAGAATTGTTCCACGCAGCGCAAGTAAACAGTAACTTATGTCGCAGCGCTCAGTTTGAAAACATTTTAAGAGCTTTTTTAAAAACATTAACCTTGCACAACAAGGTTGTTGATGATGCACAGATTAAAGCCGGAGCGCTAACGTGACTCTTAATGAAATGATTCTGAGTGAAAGGGAGCGCTGCAGAATCCGTATGGATTAGGGACGGCTGTGCGTAACGGAGCTTTCAGCCGACAGTCTCCACTAACGGGGCCTTTCCAACGGTAACTACTGGCCTTCCACCCCTCTTTAAAACCGGCAACAGAGAGAAAAGAGAGCTGAAATTGCATCAATATCAGTAGTAGGATGAATAATTAGTGGCTGAATCAGGTACTTGAATACAAGGAATGAATGCCTTAATACTTGGCAGTGTGGTCAGCCTAGCTCTTCCATACAATCAACTCTTCCATACAGTCAAGCATTCACATAAGCAAAGCAAGGCTAAGTAAGGATCAAAATGGGACCGGCTTCGTACCACTGTATGCAATTAAAGTGAGTTTATCGATTATGCAGTTAGAGAGAAGTTGGCTTTACATTGGCCCAGAGCCTCTAGAACCCGGAGTTTACCCAACGCAGAAATTATACGCTGTCGTTATGTTGTGAACTACAGCCCCGACCCCCATGAGCAAGTAGTTTTTCACTGGAAGGGAGGCGTTCAGTAACAGCACGGTTTTTTTCCTGATACTTGTTTACACCTTGTTACTGTGTGCATTGAAGTGAATCATCAAGTTATTCCCATATGCAGCTACAGGGAAGTTGTCTTTACATTGGCCTAGTGCTTCCACTAACAGGAGTTTATACCAGTCTGGAAATAATATACGCGTTGTCACCTTGGTCTGGCGCACGGCGTTGGCCACGCACGATTGAGCAGCGTTTCGTTGGGAGGTAGGAGCGAGGGAGCGGCGTTCGGTAGCCCGCCTGAAGCCGCCCCATCCGCCGTCGCCCGCGCTCCCGGTTTCAGCGAGCCCGCCCGCCCGTCCCGCCAAAGCCCCGTCTGCTTTCCGAATGCAAGAGCGGCGATTAAGTTTATCATCTGTGTCTTATTTCACATCCCCGTGTAGGTGAACGCTTTATTGCGAGCCTCGCGTTACAATAAGCGGCAGGGTCAATGGCGAAGAGGTATTACACATTGTTTCAAGGTTAATAATCTGTGTTTATCGCTTGCCGTTTCCAAATGAGTTTTAAGTGCTCCACTGCACCAGTGACGTTTCCCTCGCCGTGAAAAGAATGAGTTATAGCGACGTTGTTGCTGTGCAAACATCAGTTATATGTATACTGCACGGACCGGTAAACAATTTGAATTGAACAAATCGCTCCATTTCTGGGTTTGTTGCATTGCTATGGCTATTCTGAACTATGTAATGAAGCAGATATGGAAAGGGCACTGCGGCGCTGCGGCACTTGTACTTATTTGCATCTGAAATTTCTCTCTAAATCCATGGCAACACTCTGGCTTCGCGAGGTCGTTGATTAACACCGCTAATTAAAGTTGATTTTTAACAGGACTGAACGGTGATACGAACCGTCAATGCGTACGCTGGCTTAACTTTTTTTTTTTTTTTTTTTTTGCAACTAAAGATCAGAGGAATTTGGGAAATAATAGACGCACAGTGTCTCGCTAAATATTTCAATCAATGAAAAAAAGACGGATTGCGCATTGTTGAATGAAGGAATTGCCCTGTGGTCATTTGCTGAGAGTCATTACTGGTTATCTGATGGGTGGGAATTTAGCCTCTAATGTAGAACCCTCTTGTCTTTCAGAGTCTTTTTGAGAGCGATCAATCAGTACGCTGCCGTGCTGAACAAGAAGTTCCTCGATCAAGCCAACTTTGAACTTCAGGTAACATTGGGCCTGGGGGGGTCATGGAGGTGCTCAGACGTGAACATGAATATTGTCAATACCGTAGTTTACATCAGCGCCTGAAAACAGGAAATGGTTTGATAATTGGGCTGTGTGTGTGTGAGAGAGAGAGACTGCATGTGATTGAGTGGGGAGGACGGGGGGGCATTTGTGAAATCGCACAGTTAGCAATTTAGAGTTTTATAGTTGGTGAATACACAACATAATTCAATGAAATGACAATGCCACAGGAGTCATAATGCATCTCCATACACCTATGGCTGAGGCTGTAAATCCAGGAACGCCTCACACACATGCTGAATTTCTCTTGAATTAGGGTCTCTCTCTCTCTCTCTCCCTCTCCCTCTCCCTCACCTGCATTCTTTACATGCAATAATGTTAGTAGTAATAGCGGTAGTAACATATTGCATTCATTTAAAGTATTTCAGTCTCGACCCTCATCAGAATAGCCTTAGCTCAGCCACCACCAATGTGCTGCACCCACCCACCTTGGTGGTGCACGGCAGCCATTTTACACCAGAAAGCTCAGATCACCCGAGGAGCCGTAGCACATGGCCGTACATTATAATTAGTGCCTGCAGATCGACGGCTTCCTCACGCCTGGCCCGACTGACTCTCTTCCCTCTCCCCTATTTGCATTCACAGCTGTGGAACAACTACTTCCACCTAGCAGTGGCCTTCCTCACGCAGGAATCTCTCCAGCTGGAGAACTTCTCCAGCGATAAACGTGCCAAGATCTTCCACAAGTGAGTTGTTTCCACCTCGGGCGAGCGCGAAAGCGCACCTCGGCCGCGGCTGTACACGGAATCGCTCTCAATAATTCATGGCTCCTGGGACCCTAGGATTCCCCACCAGAGGCGGTGCTGGATTCTGCAGTTGCAACACCATGGCTTCCGATTCACACCCCACTTTGAGCTCCCCTCAGTCACAGACCGCTTGCTGATTTTTTTAAATATATATACTGTATACTTTATTTTTGCAGTAATGACCAGGAGAATTTAAGACCCTTTGCATTCACTTTTCTTGCATATGTAATCTTCATTAGGCCACAAGATTTCCTTTTTTATGTAGTATGTAATTTCAAATCGCAATAGCTGGAGGTCTGACACATCTGGTTGGCTAAACTTTAAAAAAAAAAAAAATTTTAAGCTTTTTTTGTGATACAGATATTTAACTTCTCCGCTGGTTTAAGTGTCTCCAGTATATACAGCTTGTGTGTGGGCGGAGTTTTGCTGAAAATGATCTGTGCAAGATACACAGATTCGAAAACACAGTTTCCACTTAATAATGGAAAGTTTTCACATAATAATTTTTCTCCCTCAAAAGATGGTTCATGTCTAGCGCCACCAATTATTTCAATTTCATTATGTCTGTCGAGGTTTGTTAACCCCTCCAGATTTGCGTTGACCGCGTTCATCTAACAATGTGTCCGGCAGTGAATGCGTTCTTGTGTTTAAGGGAGAGGAGTCGTGTCCGGCAAAGAAGGGAAAGGTTATACAGACCAAGATTAGATGTTTTAAGATTAAGTGACAGTGTCTGGATCGTTTTCCCGTTGACAGAGAGACAATTTTGTACTTGTGTCAGCCCCATAACGATTTGCCTTACATAGATTGTGCACAGAGGTATAGGTTGTTTTACTTGTCCGATGCAATGAAGTTAAAGGCACTATCACTGACACGTTGAAAACGCGTATCCGTACAAACCTTTTTTTTTAAAGAAAACTGGCAACCCTGGGGGGCAGCTACAAGAAACAGGTCATTATAATATCATGCCCCCTACCACCCTTTGAGATAAACACTCGTGGAGCATTAGTTAGAATACGACGTAGATCACCCTGTGTAAAAGCTGCCCAGGAGAGGCACTTAAGCGCATGAGTTAAATTGGCCATCTCTGAATCCGGCCCCAAATCCTGCAAATGACCAATACCAAATCCTCCTGTAGTATGCAGCATAATAACGTTGTTGCTTTCCAGATTTCAAATAAAAAACGGTTTAAAATTTAAACTAATAAAATAAAATAATGAATATATTATTTTTATTTATTTTTTGTTATTTGTGTACAATGTAACTGTTAAAAAAAGATTATTTTACTTTCACGGGGTCTTTTAAAGTGGGTAAGAAATTCAAAGGATTGTATGCAGCCGGGTGTGTTCCCTGTTTCCCTGTCTCCACAGTCATAGTGTCACCTTTGCTGCTCTGTTGAAAAGGTCCTCCAGCCTCAGACTGTATCAGGGCTGTCTCATTACAAGGTGCATTTTAAACGATTGATTTGCTTCATGGAAACTCTGGCAGCTCGGGGCAACTGGTTTCATGCTATTTATGCGGTGTGGGGGTTTGTACCAATGTGCAGCAACCATTTCCTCAGTGAAATCCGACCCCACGACCGTCAGGTTCAGAGTCGAGAGCCTCCACCTCTGTGCCACATGTCTTCAGGCACTTTTGTGGAATGTGTGAAAAATAGGTATTCACCATGGAAACACCAGGACGTTCAGGAACTGGCTTGTCCAAGAACGTGCTGTTAGAGGAAGTACTTAACTCATTCAGTGCCGCGGGCGACTTTAGTCCACGAAAACTAAAGTCCACGGTGACTAAAGTCGACCACAGCCATTTTTACTCTGCTACACGGTAAATAACTGGATTTGAGTCAGGAAAAATTAAACAATGACCAATTTACAATTCCGTTCTTTCACTGTCTTTTACCCAGATTTGCTCTATTTTATTTAATTATTTATTTATTTTAAAACATGGTTCTAAGAAACCTCATGTCTAACCATCTAAACCAACATCTGGGTGTGGTAATAACGTGTCCCCGCCAATTTGTACCAACACGGTTCTGCGCCAGTGACCAAGAATATAAAGAAATTGAACACAATCAAGTAGGCAACATAACAAACTAGGCAACTGCTATACTACTGTCTCAGTAACGGGAGAAAATTCCTCCCCTAGCTTTCAGTCGTTCCATGATCGTCTGGTAAACGTTTGAGTCACGAACAGTAGCCTACCATCAATGAGTTTTATAATATTTCTTTCCCGACTTATATTTAATAATTCTCTGATGTTAATAATTCTCTGATTCTCTTATGTCTAGTTATTTACCATATCTCCTCCAGTGACCATTGTTTTGTTCGTTCCGTTTTTAATTAGTCCATCACACCACAGATTTTAGCCTACATTATTTTTGCCTCAGGATAACTGTTTCTGTTCAAAACGATACAATGTTACTCGCGTGGACAGCTCATCTATAGAAATGACCGATTATGTCTATTGTTAATTTTTACATATCTATAGTTATGCAAGAGCTGACTTTTCACTATTATTACACATCACCAATGTAAGAGTCATGTTAACCAAACTAAGAAGCACTGACAAAAATGTTTTTTTAATATTTACATCAATATTGTTTGATGTTGTTCTAATAGTGAACTGAACCCGCAGGTGTGCTATTTAGTGCAATCTATCCTCATTAACAAAAAATTCTGTTGAATTGGTAAAAAATGTGTTTTAGAAGTTTGTACATTGAAAAATTTTTAATGTTGGCAGCCATATTGGCTTGGCACTGCTGAGGCTTAGTGTTCCAGAATATTCTGGCATTGAATGAGTTAAACGCTTGCTTATAGGGATCCCGGTAGGTGACACAGACACAGCATTTTTAGATCAAAACATTGTTTAGGCAGAGTTATTTTTTTGCTTCATTTTGAAGTTATGATGCACGTTTTTGAGTCTTCCTATCACTTAAAAAAAAAAAATAGGCCTTCTGGCAAATTTGCGTCAAACCTTTGGCACTGTTGTCGCAGGTTTGCGGCAAGCTCATATTTTCACATGCAATTTAGCCTCGTGGGAACTGCCATTCACTTCTGGCAAAGTTTTTAGTTCACCACTACTGGCAAACTCTGACAAACCTCTGGCAACATTTTGTGGTAAACAATTTAGTTTGTGGCAAATGCGCTACATATTAGCTGCAAGTTTGCAGCAAACTATCCCGTTTTGTAAGGGCTGTTATGTAAGTAAAACCTGTTTAACAAAGTTGTCTCATTTAGTTAGGTTGTCTCTTTCTTTTTACTTGTCTTTGATCAAGATAACAGCAATTTCACCTACAAAGTACAAAAGGCATTACCAAAATTACAGACACAACCATAACAGCCATCATCGACATAATTGTAATCAAGGTAATCAGGTTTTTGAAACGAGAGTATAAAATGAAGGGTGTAAGCTGAGTAGAGCGGAATCCATGCGCCTCCCTGAACCGCCAGCTCCCAGTGTGTAAGTAAAGACCGTCTGAAAAAGCTCACAGCCGTAGCTGGCATTAACACAGCCAAACGGGCTTCCCTGCCAGATGCAAGTGCAATCCTGTTTCATGCCACCTCTTTATTGCCATGTTCCTGCTGGGCTCTAGGAAGAGCGCACAACAACGCCCCTGCGAGTTTGCGTTTCGCTAAGCCCCTCTCCGTACCCCAGCTGCTCCGGCCCATAGCCGCCTTTTCGTTGCCGTGACACCCCAGAGCGGCTCGGTTTCCTGCCTAGAAGGGATTCCGTTCTTTATCGGGGCAAAAGGGGGGGGGGGGGGGGGGGCGCGCTCTCCTTGCTCTACGTTTGAAGTCGACAGCGAAATCCAACCTGTCATTAAAGGAGAAGGGCTTTCCGTGGGAGGCGTTCAAAGAGGAAGGGATCAGCGCTAACCCTCTCGATTCGGGCCCATCTCTCGCCGCAGGCGCCAATTACACTCTGCCGCATGGCGTGCCCCGCCGAGGACGTGGAAGCCCGGGACGCAGTCTCTCAGGGGACCTACGGCCCGCGCGTCCGCGCGTCCAGCAGAATACGGCTTCTCTGCTCACGTCAGAGCCCATATTTTACAACCATCCTTCTTTTTGAAGGATGGTCATAAAATGATGATGTTTGTCATCATTTTCATTTCACAATTTATTTTGGGCTGATTCCACACATGATTTTTTATATTAATATACACTTGGGCCAATTGAAATATTTGATTTCAGAGGATCGCTTGGTGTAGAATGCCTAGCAACAGCCAAAGCATGGGGCTCTAGCTTCTGTGGCAGTATGTGCACTTTTCCCCCCTGTATTTAACATACTGCGGGAATTGCGTATTCCTCGTACCAGCATGTCTTTAGGGCTCCCCAGTGGCTCTGTCATTAAAGGTGTTCTTCACAAAGTCAAGCACTATAGGCACAGTCTGTGCCAGAAGCCGAAATTGGCCCAGAGTCCACAGTGATAGAGGGCAGGTGGCCTCATTCCACCAGAGGAAAAGGCGGAGTTCCTCAGGTTGCCGCTGTTTAACCCAAGGTTACCCCTCTCAGCAACGCGCCAGAAATGCACGGGTTACCAATTGTCACAAAGCAACTGGTGTAGTACAGCTGAGACAGCCATCAACCAGTGGAGAAACAATTAGAACTCTTATGCTTCGAGGACCTTTCTTTCCCGCTCGATTTAGCTTGGCTCTTAGCGTCGTGCCTCCGAGTGCTACTGACACTGTCAAACAAAACGAAAAACCACAAAATCCACAGTTAATGGCCAGTCTGCCAAGACTGATGACCAAAGCCGACCGTCTGAGTGCAGTTTGTAAACAGTGAGTTAGGATGACAGAAGGCTCATTATGTTCCACTTTCAGCTCGCAGACATCTGAGCACATTACCCGAGAGAGCTAATGAATTCTAATCCACTTTCTATTAAGCCGTGTTGAAGATTGTGTTCGGTTTTTGAGTCTCCGGTGAGTACACGCGTAGCTCCAGATGGGCGCTGTGTCAACTCCAGCGGGCCCCCCGGTGTTTCTTTATGGGAGACCTGATGGTTCGCCGCAAGCACATAGGAATAGATGATGACAAGAGCAGGTCGCTGACGCTGAGTCCATCTAAGCTCAGCATTTACCTACAGACTAGAGCACTGGTCTCCAATGCTGTTCCTGGACATCTACTGTCCTGTTGGTTTTCACTCCAACCCTAACAAAGCACATCTCATTCAACAGCTAGAGATCTCGTTGACCTGCTAATTAGTAGAATCAGGTGTGCCAAATTAGGGTTGAACTGAAAACCTACATGACGGTAGATCACCCAGGAACAGGGTCGGGGACCACTAGACTAGAGAGTCCAACACTGCATCAAGCCTGGACATGAATATCCCAAGGGTCTCTGCTACATGTCCTGGCAAGCCGATTGCTGGACTGGCCTTTCTCCCCGTTCTGTCCTTTCCAGGGTACTTGCCGGTCAAACCTCCTTTCCAGATGACTTGCTTTTGGCTCACAGTGCTGCGCTGTGCCTCCAGAAGAGTTTTTCACTGCCTTTGCCGTAGACCTTGTTCGACTCCTGCTCAAAGGCACCTTAATCCAGTAGCCCACTCCTGCCCTGATCTGATCCACTCAGAGTGACGAGCCCTGTCCGTCACTTTTCCCAGAGTCTGACAGGTGTGGCCAGGTCCTGACAGCTGACTGAGGCTGCACTTAATTGGCCTCTCTTTTTGGCATGGTAGCGCTATGGCGACCAATTACGCCTGAGTCACATTACGCCTGAGTTTGTTTTGTTCATTATTTTTTGTATGCAGACATGCAAGAATATAGGTAATTATAATATTTAAAAAGCATTCGACGATAGGTGCTGGAGTTCTGATATTTCAGAAGCACCGTGCTTTTTGTTGTGTGTAGTCCAGGATGCCCTGTCTTTGTTGATACAGTGTTCATATTGATTTGTTTTTCTGAAGGTTATTCCTCTGGTAACATTTAAGCTTTCAATAATCCAATGCATTTTGACACCATGCGATAGAATATTATCTCTGAGCGACGTCTTTCCGTTAACCTTTTTGTACGCACCGTCCATAACACTAGCAATACCACTTACGTCACATCCAAGAAGTGGAGGCACATACGTTCAGTTCTGCTGACTGGAATAAGCCTGACTCAGTAACCATTGAAGCAGCCAGTAGAGAGACCGCTTTGCCTTCTTTCTTAATAGTTTCTAATGTCCCGTCCTTGCCGTCATTAATTACAGCTCCTCGGCAAAGCAGTCGATAGGGTATAAGAATTCTGCTGGGTACCTCAGGTTCTCCGAAATGTCAGGCTGCGACTGAGGCTGTGAATTTATATTAATGAGGGGGTCGTATAAAGCACAGTGTCAGGAGATGTTTCCCCTTCTTTCCCCTGCAATGCTGGGAGTAACAGCAATTCTCAGTGGCGCCATCTGTAGGCGGCGGGATTCGGTCACCTGCCCCCCCAGGCATTTCATTGGATGATTAAATAAGATTATTAAATACCATGAATACCATCAGTAATAGATATAGCCCTTCTGGCCCACCCCTGGTATAAGGTCTCTTCTCACTGCTTAATGGAGATTATTTTATGAACTAGACTTATGGAGCATGTAACCATAGGTGTAAAATCCAGGGGTCAGAAAGTAAAAGTCCTGCCATGTGTTTCTTCCACCCATCAACTCTGATTTCACCAATTAGTTCTACCTCCTGTCTGAAGAAATGTGCTAATTAGCAAATCCAGGTGATTGGAATCAAATACTGGGGAGGACTTTTGCTTTCTGAGCTCTGATTTTATACCTCTACATGCAACTGAACTGTTGAAGTCTTCTCTTCCGAGTGATCTCCCCACTCCCTCTGTTTGTTTTACAAAATCCATATTATTCTGTATTCCACACACTGACCATGGTTTTTTGATTTTGTGCATACTGATGAAATAGCGTTAGCCCTGTGTGTTTTTAGCCAGTTTTCTCTCTATTTATTCCCTTGTACTTTTGTCTGCGTTTAAGGTACCAGGATATGAGGCGGCAGATTGGGTTTGAAATTCGAGACATGTGGTACAATTTAGGTAAGTCACGTCTTGGTCCAGTGCCCGATTTGCATTTACAATATTAGAGAATGTCATATTTATATTAAGTAAACTGCGCTTACTTAATGTAATATGTAACATAATGTATTCATATTTGCCCAATACTGCCTAGCATGCCTTCTCATTTTCTGAAATGTATTATAAAACCCTCGACGAAAAATAACATTTCACAAGTAATGTCCTCACTTTGTTACCTGGGGTCACCCACAATTATATCTGTGCGGAAATTACAGTACATAACATACAAAAATAGAGGTGACGCTAGACAATGAATTGAAGTGAAGGAATAATGAAGTCATGGCGTGGTGTTGAAAGGCAAAAAAAAAAGAGATGAGAGGTGGTAAAAGGAATTCCTTTTTTTAGTTCCTGCATCAGCAAAGTGCATTTTTAGTCACCTCCTGACTGTACGCGATCAAACTAATGCAGTCTCTCCTAATTAGAGCTCTCGGTTTGGATTGATTAATTTGCTGTGATTTTCCGTCTTGCAGCCTCCATTTGCACCTGAGGCGACAATCAGAAAATCAGGCACCTAATAAACTCCAAGGGGAATGGAGACAAATTGGGAAACGAGCTCAAAGAGCAAAAATCCACACTCATGTTCTCGGGGCTTTTCTTAAACAAAAGGCTTTTGTATCGAGAGCCTCTTAATTAATGGTTGGGTTTGGAACCGGGGCCAGACGTTGGCCCTGGTGTGAATTTAGTACCAGGGAGAAGTGGCGGGGGAGGGGCCTGCCCCTTTCAGGAACACCATATAAGGATGAGTGAAGTGAAGGAGTGGCAATCCTGGCTTTGATTGACAGCTGGTCCTTGAATCGCGGTGAAGGGAGCGGGATAGTCTGCCCCTGCCGAAGCCCCACCCCCACCCAACTCCAGAAGTTTCCCTTCAGTTCTCAGTTAAAACTTTGCGCAGCTGTGTGTTCTAGCGGCGGAGCGCTAATTCAAACTGATGAGACGGAGCTCGCAGTGTGTCGCTCCGTGCAGCTGGAACAACAGTGTCTTTGGCATATGCTTACTGATGGCTCGCCCTCACACCTGCTAAGGCTTCACTCAGAGCCAGCTGGAGCCTCGCTAACGCTGCAATTTTCTCACTTTCCCCTGTTGTTCTGGATTGGTACAGTGAGTCCAATAAATCTCCTGTGGGTGACATCAGCACTAGGGATGGATGCCGCGGCTTTAAGCCTCTTGCGGTGTAAGATCGTCGATGCTACAGTCGTCCTAAGCCTCTTGTGTGTCGGTAATTTTTATGAATTCCCAGTGGATTTATGGACTGTGGGTAAGAACTTTGTTATGGTTGCCAACAGTGGTTCAAAGTCACTTGTGGATACGATATATCAGTGAATATAGCGGTTCTCAGTCTCTCGTTGGTCCCGGCCTGTGGGTGCAGTCAGTCTCATTGAGAAGCTGTAAAATGGTGCTACGTTTGATCAGCGAAGCCATCTGATTAAATGAAGGCAGTTGGAGGGAGGTGACTCTCTGGTCCTGGGAAATGAGTCTGGATGTGAGCACTAAGGATGGTGCTGAAGATGTGAGTTATGCGCTACCGAATGCTTCCCCTTCACTTTCCAAGGCAAAAAAATCAAGTACCTATCCTTGGTTATATATTAATGCTTCTGTTGAAATGGAGCTTGAAATTACTTCATAGTACATATTTAATATTAAAACAATGATTTCCAGATAGTACACAGAAATGATCAGCTGAACAGCCTTTGTGAGGCAGACTGATAAAATCTTCAGCGCTAACGTTCGGTCTTGGGTTTTTTTTTTTTTCAAAGAACAGCCTAGAATGCAGATGAATGCGATGTGGGAGGCTTATCCTCTAGAATACGGGGTCCTCAATCTTATCCATTAAGGGCCAGTGTGGATGAAGGCTTTTGTTCCAACCAACCAGTAACACACCTGATAATAGTTCACCTAATCATGGTTCTTAGCAAAGACTCCACTGGGTTGATTAGTAGAACCAGGTGTGTAGCTGCTTGGTTGGAATAAAAGACTGCACCCAAATTGGCCCTTTCTGGAAAAGATTGAAGACCTCCTGCTCTAGAATAGCTCTGTCTATGGCCATTTTCCAGGATGTGCTCATTTTCAGTGTTCCAACGGAGAAGTCAGAAACCATCATATTGGCCAATTCCCGTAAATAGTGCACTATAAAGCGTATAGGGAGCCATTCCGAGCGCAGTTTAGGATAATGGACGGGGTGGGGGGCTCAGGTGGTCCTTGTCTTGTAGCTCCACCCATCATTACTCTCTGGTTGGACTGCTCTACCACCTCCAAAATGCAAAACGTCTCACCCAAAAATTACTTATGAATTTAACCAGTAACTCTCAGGACATTGTGAGTGTTCACTTTTGTCTTACCCCAGAGGATTTAAACAAGGCATACGTATACCTCCTAGTGTTGAGGGGTACATTACATCATGGAATATAATCACAATGGATCATAAACGTAAGGCTTACGTAGAAATTAAAAGTGTACTTGAGTTATAGCCATTACAGTTCCAGGTAATGGGTACAGTTTTGGATGTGGTTTAGAACCTTGTCTCTGACAAGAAAGGCGTTTGAATCTTATATGGAGGCTAGGCTTTTTCCTGAAGGCCAGGCGTTTCCCTCGAGCAGCTGGTTGACAGATTTCCTTCTATTGACAGGTCCTCACAAGAACAAGTTCATCCCTGAGATGGTGGGTCCAATCCTGGAGATGACGCTGGTGCCGGAGATCGAGCTGCGGAAAGCCACCATCCCCATCTTCTTCGACATGATGCAGTGCGAGTTCCACTTCACCCGGAGCTTCCAGAGGGTCCGTGTCCACCCGCCATCGCCCTCTTATTCCCGGGAGCGTTCAGTCGCGCGCCCCGATGCGGCCCGGCGCAGTGCGGCGTAGTGCGGCGCAGTGCATCACGCGGCGGTTTCTTTCAGAGCGCTTCCTTTCAGTGGCCCCGGCGGCAGAGCATTAGACAAACAAGGCGGTTTATATTCAGGCCATGTTTAATTTAATGTGTTCTCAACACAGTGCGCTGAGAACCCGTAAATATTAGAGCCGGTGAGAATGTATGGTCCGTTCCTCTACTCGGGATCTGAGCTGGAGCCGCGGTCTCTGATGGACCGCGCGGGGAGGAAGCCTGAACGCACACTTTATGGAAATTGCGTTACTAATATGCATAAAATTCAGTTCTGTGGATACAAATGCGATTGCGGTTTTATGCCGCCTGCGCGGGATTGGCGTCGTGCGCGCGACGCCGCCCGAGCGGAATCGCGCTCCCGTTTACTCGGCGAGCCCGGGGCCTCTTGAACCCGCGCCACCGAAATGGACAATGTGGCGCTTTTAAAACGGCGGCAAGCCCGACCGCGTTCTGTTTGTGTAATCTCCCTAATCGCGCCTCGCAGGCCGCCTACGCGCACGACGCCTTCCGATTGGTCCCAGCTGCTCGGTCATTAAAAGTCATCCCGTACTTATGAATATCTGTTGAGGGATTTGCTATTGGTAGAGGACGCATTAATCTCAGGCTGTTCTCGTTGCGGCGGGGCGCTCCGTGCCAGCGACGTAGTTGTTTAAACTTGGTTGCCTGGCTCTGTGGCTCAGGACCAAAATCTGTTCGGTTCTCTTTATTGCCAATATCACACTGTTTTAGAGAGAGAGAGAGAGACAGAGAGACAGAGACAGACAAACAAAGATACAGAGAGAAACCTTTGTAATACAAAATATGCAATGCGTGTTTGTACTATGTATGTATGTATGTATGCATGTATGTATGTCACATGCAGTTTCTTTGTCAATGGAGTAAATTGTGATCCGTTTAATTTGGTTCCAACCTCCTTTATAGGCGAGGTGTATCATTTTTACTGGCCTCTGCAGAGTCTACCCCAGTACAGCGGCATCCATTTCGGCAAAGGGCTCGCCGCTGCAATCTAACACAATGCCCATGCAGGCATTGCAAACTGGGTAGATTCAGCTCCATAAAACTCTCTTTACGCAGCACCAACATATAGGTACAGTCGGTATTAGCTCTGCGAATCACTGTCCCAGACCACGAGAGAAGTTTACAGCCCCACCGCCACCGCGAAAGAAATCCGTTCACCCGTCCCCTCTCGAGAGCGGAATTAGCGAACGACGACGGAGAGAGGCAGTCGCGCGGCCTGACGAAAACGTGGCGATTAACCGAGGCGCCTCAGCGCCCTCTCCCGAACTCCAATCCAGGATGGCGGAGGGTGGGGGTGTTGTGTGTGTGTGTGTGTGTGTGGGGGGGGGGGGGGGGGCACTAGTGAAATGAAAAAATTAGCCAAGTATTCACCCCTGTGCCGTCTAATTGCAGTTTGAGAACGAGATCATCACCAAGCTGGATCACGAGGTGGAAGGAGGTCGAGGGGACGAACAGTACAAGGTCCTCTTTCAGAAGATGTGAGTGCTTCTTAATGGGCCCCGGTCAAGTAACATAATCACGCAATTACAACACAATGCATTAAAGCACCCGTGTCCGACGTTAACATTGGGCCTTACGAGAACGCTACCGTTTCTCTCAAAGTGTGTGCAGTCGTCGGTCTTTCTGCTTGGCTGAGTGTGAGAAATCCTTTATTCCCGGTGTTTTCGGTGTCGTTGACGTGAGGGTAAGTTAGGAGTGGTTAGCGGACTGAAACAAAGCCTACTAACACGCAGGTGCAAAGGTCGCAAGCTCAAATGTCTGGTGAGGCATGGCCGTTTTCACCCTTCAGCGAGTCACATAAATCAAGGGTTGTATGTAAGGAGGACGGATCCATTTCTGGATTTCCTGCTGACCTTAATTATTCAGTTTGCACAATCTTTAATTTGATCTGACATTTTTAGTAAAGTCGTGGGCTACAGATGCAGACTACATGTGCATGGGTGGTAATAATGTTTCACTGCAGTTCAATAATGGAGTGGACCTTCCAGGACCAGGGTTGTTAGCTCTATGGTTAGCTCTATGAATGGACAGATGACATGTAAAATGTTGAAAGGAGCGGAGCAGTGTACAGTGTATTAACTGTGTGGTACGTTAACTGTGCAGGCACCATTACTGTGGGGGCTGCGTTATGTGTCTTTGCGTGCACTGCTACCCCTCCTCCATTAACAGGGGCCAGATATTTTCTTTGTACTGTAAATTTGTAAGAATTTCAGTCAGAAGCTGCCTGGGCACAAAATGGCTTCCCATCCGCTCTCCCAGGTGAAGCGTGCCCCATGCTAGGATAAAGGACGGGACATACACTGACAGAGACAGTTGCATAACAGAGCTTTAACAGGACATTGCTTGACTTATAGCAGGTGCATGGCATGAGCGTTTGCAATGTAAGAGGAGGAGGCAGTGGTTACAGATGTAGATTATGTTTGCTATTATAGTTTCAATTCAGTATTTAGATTCCAAGTTATAGAATTATGAATGCTGTTTTTGCCCTATGTATGTAGTCAGTTGTAATACCACTGTCATATGGTGATGTTTCCAGTTTTGTAGTATACATTTATTGACTACTGTGATTCGGGTGAACATCAGTTTGTTTTGTGAACTGTGCATGCTACGTTAATGTGTCCCTAAGGCGTTAACTGCATGCATACTGCATTAACTGTGTGCATGCTGCATTAACTGTGTGCATGATGCGTTAACTGTGTGCATGCTACATTAACTGTGTGCATGCTGCATTAACTGTGTGCATGCTGCATTAACTGTGTGCATGATGCAGTAACTGTGTACATGCTGCATTAACTGTGTGCATGCTACATTAACTGTGTGCATGCTGCAGTAACTGTGTGCATGATGCAGTAACTGTGTGCATGCTGCGTTAACTGTGCATGCTGCTTTAACTGTGCATGCTGCAGTAACTGCATGCTATGTTAACTGTGTGCATGCTGCATTAACCGAGTGCATGCTGCATTAACCGCGTGCTTGCTGCATTAACCACGTGCATGCTGCATTAACCGTGTGCATGCTGCATTAACTGTGTGCTTGCTACATTAACCGTGTGCATGCTGCATTAACTGTGTGCTTGCTGCATTAACTGTGTGCATGCTACGTCAAATGTGTGCATGAGGAGTTGACTGCATCCATGCTGCATTAACTATGTGCATGCTACATTAACTGTGGTCGTGCTGCATTAACCGTGTTTATGCCTTGCCCTAGCCTGCTAGAGCACTGCAGGAAACACAAGTACCTGGCCAAGAGCGGGGAGAACTTTGTCACCCTGGTGGTGAGGCTGCTGGAGAGACTGTTGGACTACAGGACGATCATGCACGACGAGAACAAGGAGAACCGCATGAGCTGCACTGTCAACGTACTGGTGAGACACCACCACAACCTCTTAACACTTTGATCAGACATTTTACACTTTCCTCGCACTTTAACACACACTGATATATCTCCTACACTTCAACACACACTGCTATGTCTTCCTCAAACTTCACCACACACTGCCACACCTACCTCACACAACCATATATTTTCCACATTTTTCACACATTTCTCTTAAGTCTCTTATTACTTCTTGATCAGCTGATTAATTTACTGAAGTAATTTTGTGGCATTCAGAGTAGCACAGGCATAGCAGAACATGCAGGCACATGCAGTCATTAGCACGATGGTTATTTCCAAGTAAAATTCCTGCACAAGCGATTTCAGTCCTCAGTGACAAATTAACTGAACCAGGCTTTCGTTATATTCCCAGGAAAATTAATCTGCAGTCTGGTGTCAGTCTAAAACAGTGGTCCCCAAACCTGTTCCGGGAGATCTACCGTCCTGTATGCTTTCACTCCAACCCTAACAAAGCACACCTCATTCAACAGCTAGAGATCTCGTTGAGCTGCTAATTAGTCGAATCAGGTGTGCCAAATTATGGTTGGAGTGAAAACCCTACAGGACAGTAGATCTCCAGGAACAGGGTTGGGGACCACTGGTCAAAAAGGAAATCACAACTGTTATAATGAATTCAGCATCAGAAAAAAAACAACAACGTGTGTATTGTGCACAGATAAGAAATACATAAGATGGTACATTACTAATATTTTTCCTCAGTTTCCCAGAACGCATAACACTTGAATTTTCACTAAAATAAAACGCCCTCCCTCTGACCAATTTATGAAGAGGATGCTTAGGATTTTCCAAGCACTGCAGAAAAACACTGGGTTTTTTTTTCGTCCCTGTTTCTAAAGTAGTGACACATTCTTGCAAAGCCTATATTGGATTTGACTCAAATTTGCATATTCTAAATAATAAGAATAAGAAGAATGAGTTGTACCTGACTCATAATTTGATCTCTCGAAAGTAATTCTGCGTCAAATCCGAGAGTGTAATATGGGCTGACAACAGCAATGACACATATGAATGAATATGAGCACTTTGAATATGTATCAGAACCGAACGCGTTTGGCTCGCCCTTGATCAGAGGCTCCCCTGTAGAAGAGAGCGCGCCGTTCCACGGAGCAGCCTCAAAGAAAAGTGCGGGAAATGCCTCATAAATTGCAATCACTCAAAAGGTCGCCTCCGAAAACCGAACGGGAAGCGGCAATTTATGCAGGCGGCCGGGAGACGTCGGCGCTCCTTAGAATTCACGAGCTTGCGTGGAAAACGTGTCGGTGTTTTAAAAAGCCGACATCTACAATCCTGATATTCGGCCTATATCCGCCTGAAATCTTCTGTGCGGGGTAAGCCAATTATCGCCTAGCGACCGCGGTGTTTGGCCTGCTGATCTACGCGTGGACTAGAGACATTTCTGTCCTTCCTTTCTGTATTCTTCAGAACATGCTGGACTTTGGTATTGTGGGACCTGGATTTGTCGATCCGGTTGAGGTTTGCGAGCTCTGATTTTCAGAGGTGGAAATCCCGGGGACATAAAGTAAAAGTCCTGCCATGTGTTTGTTCCACCCGGCTGATTTCACCAATTAGTTCTACCTCCTCGCTGAAGAATTATGTCAGTTAGCAAATCCAGGTTGATTGGAGCAAAATACTGGGGAGATCTTTTACTTTATGTCCCCTGGATTTCCGCCTCTGCTGATTTTACGTGGGGTGGGGGTAGGCGGGGGGCAGGGGGGGGGCGGGGCAGGGGAAGGCGGGGGAGCACGCTGCCATTGAATTCTTGAGCAGTGCACTTAACCTGAATTGCTTCAGTTGGAATTCAACTCTACTGATGGGTAATACATGGAGATGTAAGCTATGTAAATCACCTGGAATAATGGCGACTGCTTAACAAATAAATAATGATATGCAATTCTATAATGTATACTCGGTCACAATTGGGACAGGGACTGCTAAGTGCTCTGTATTTCCACCCAGTCAATGCCAAGGAGAGTTTTTTTGTTTCACGATCGTCCCCTTTGCACTTTCTAAATCTGCATGTTAAAATTGGCGAGCCCAGATTCTTTCTGAATGGAGTACTTTTTCGTTCCTGAGTTTCCACAAACTGTCAGCCCCTGTCATCCTGATGAACATAAGTGAATGTGTGTCTGTCTGTCACGACATCACTTTTGACTTTGTAAATGTAGACGGTATTGTCGAACTAAGAACCAGATAATTCTGTGCCGAATGGATCACGCCTTTGTGTGCTGTGCGTAATTGCGGGAGCCCGCAGTAAGTGCACCTTAATTCTGTGTCATATTTCACACTCAAGGCAGTATCCGAGTCTATTAGCATTAGCCTTGTATTCTCGTACTGTTCCAGTGGGGTCACTCCGGGCCCCGTCTCATTAGACATTGAGAATTCCATTTCGGAGAACTCCGTGTTCCTTACAGTGTTTCCTTTATCCTAGAACTTCTACAAGGAGATTGAAAGGGAAGAGATGTACATCAGGTAAGTAACCTCGCACAATGGAGGCCTCTCGTCGCATTTTTTTTTCTCCCCACATTCGGGGACGGTGCGAAAAAGTGATTGAGGGAACCCGCGTTTGTTCCTGGGAAGCTCTTATTCCAAGGCGGGGCAATGTCAGGGCAACCTTGGGCAAAATGGGATAACTAAATTGCCTAAAATGACCAGCTTTATAAAGCTAGATAATCTTTAAATTACAGGCCATCTTTCTGGTTAAGAAATAGAGAGATAGTGGGATGGGACGGTAGATTGGTGTTTTTTTCCCCCATTAATTTATTTCTCTGTGTTTTCTCGGCATGAAAATAATCGAATAATCAAATGAAAGCCGGGTTCATCAGTATACGAGATACGGCGCCGTATTAATGTGGAGGCTTTTATATGCATGCGTAATTGGTTACTTTCTCAAAACAATTCTCTGCTGCTTCTCACTGACCTGATGGGTGGGGGGGTGCGGAGCGGAGGGCGGGGGGGGTGGGGGGGTGGGGGGGGTTGGAGAAAATGCTTGTGCTTTTGAAATTGAAATTAGCCGTCATCAGCGATAAGTCACTCTGCCCATATTATGTAACGGTTTTATTCTGGAGAATTTGACTTGGCCTAAATTAAATATTCAGGAGATTGAAATGCCCTTTAGATTCCGTATTCCCCTCCTCTCCTCCTCCTCCTCCTCCTCCTCCTCCCGGTTGTCATAATGGCTTCATTTTGTGAACAGAAGGCATCTGCACACGCCCGCTTTGGTATCCCGAAGGCGGAGTCATGACTAAAAGGAAAACGTTATTAATCGCGGAGGGGGGTATGGAAATGTCAGCGAGCGAGGCTGTAATTGTTTGCTTTTGGGATTCTTTCCCCTTGTGCGTTCCTCACCTTTTTGGTTTTTTTGTTCTCTCCTTCTCTGGCATTTACCTAATGGCCATTTTCTTTATTTCTTCACCTCCAGGTACCTGTACAAGCTGTGCGACCTGCACAAGGAGTGCGACAACTACACAGAGGCTGCTTACACCCTGCTCCTCCACGCCAAGCTTCTCAAGGTAGCGACCTGCGCGCCGGCACAGGAAGTGACGTCAGAACGAGTGTGGATTGTGGAATGCCTTGCTACCTTCTGGGTTCACGAGCCTCGTTTGTGTTGCGCATCTCGATTTGTCCATGCGGGTGTCTTTTTTAAAGCAGAATATCATTTCATATGTGCATATGAGTATGTGCTTACGTTCCTCTTTCATTATGGATCCACAGGAACGCACACCCTACACACAGTTCAATCTTAAATGCTCTTCTCGGATTCAGATTTCAGACTTGCTCTATTCAGGATTCAGAATGTAGTGTTTGCAGTGCACGTGCAGAGAGCACAATATAATGAATGAGTATCTTGGGAACCGGTACAGAGTTGGTGGATACAAACGCATGCAGAAAATTATGGACTGAAATGAACTTGGTAAATGAACTAATTCTTACACAAGATCCACCGGTATCTAGAAATATGTACCTTTAGCTCCTGTACCTTGGCTTCCAGGTAAAAAAAATAAAATAAACTGAGGTGCAAAAATGGTGTGCTTTCAAAGTAAATCAGTAAAAAAAAAAAAAATGTATGAGCCCACAGTACCTTCCAAGATCAGTGGTACATCGGTGCAACTGAATTGCAAGTGTAAGCGGGCCGCTACTACCACTGTACCCAGATCAATTTAATTAATGGGTTGAGCTTCCATTTTTTTCACCTTTTACTGCCCACAGAATGCAAAAGATGCTGTAATCCCACCCCCCTTAAAAGGGCTGAAACGGGGGGGCCGCAGCTTCACAGGTACCTTTCCCAAGAGCCTTTTCTCTCCCGCGTGGCTCTCTTCTACCGAGACCCGGCCGGTCTCCGTCTTACTGGCAGGTCTGCATTAACCAGAGGAGGAATAACAGCTCCCGCGCCGCGCCCCGTTCTCCAGATGAGATATCGCTTATGGTGATTTGCTGCGTTCAATTTGTCGCACGTATTCCATGTTACACAGTTAAGATTATCTGCGGTTTTAATTTCCCAGGATGACTGATTGGGTTGAGGATAAATTTACAGGCTGAACAGTTACTGAACAGAACATTTGTGTTTTTCCTTTTTCCGCTTTAATATTCGCTGCCATAAATATTAAATAACATCAATGAATAAATAAAATGGACGATAAATAAATACAAAGGATGTTAAATATGTCGTCTTGTTTAAGGTTTAAGGTGCAGAATCATAGCCTACTTATCGTTCTGTTTGCCTGCTGCATTAAAAAAGAAGAAAAGATTATAAGGATGTCCACAGAACGTAGGGGCGTGGGTGGGGGGGTGTGTGCGTGCGTGCGCTTGTGTGTGCGTGCGAGAGAATAGGACGTGAAGCATGCCCCCACATGTTCAGAGATCATACCGAGCCAAGCTTTTCCCTGGGCTCTGCTGGCTCCAGCTGCTGTTGATTCGGCTGTCCACCAGGGAGCCGGTTCTCGTTCCCTGGTCATAGCTGACTTAGATCATCATTAAAATCGTTTCAGTCTGATCAACCCGCTTACCACTCTGCTGATATACAGCCGTAGCTTGTGACTCGCTAGCATTTTATCGTATAATCAAACGATAACGAAGTAACAGGCGGAATGAAAATATGTATTTTTAGCCGGTATCAATTCGCCCTGCCCTCCTGCTTGATCACTTATTTCTAGCATTATCTCAGTTACGAGCACTTGACAGTGAGCGAGCCGGATATTTTTATGCTTCAATGCGGAAGCATTAAGCGGTCATATAGGCTGCTTATCTACCGATCTGATAATCTATTACTGACAGAGCGGCCCCTCGGGGGACTGAAAAGGCCACGTACCCAAAAGGCATCTGGCAAGGCTCGAGTAGGTAGATTATGACCCTGTCGAAATAACAGCGGACAAGCACCTTTTACATCCGCGTTAAAGGGGATTTGGAAATGCAGCGTCTTGAGTTTTACTCCGAGTATATTGGCCCACTTCTTATGTTTTTCAGGGAATTGTACAGCTTCACCGCTTGAGTCTTTGTTCCAGTCCCCACGGGCTTGTGAAACTGTGACGGTATTAATTTTTCCACACAGAACCGAATGCTGAAAGGGAGCCATTTATTTAAAATTCCGCCGGTCTCCAAGCAGCTGAGGAATTCCTCACTGAACACTTGACTCCTCGAGTGAAAATGAACAGAGCCCATTATACTGTAAAAATTCGATTGGTTTAAATGTAGGCCACAGGGTGAAAACCTTTTCCCGTGCAGAAAAAAAAAAAACGTCTGTCAGAGTTGTTGGAAAGCGAAACATTCTTTTTTTTTTGTATTTGTGCACTCGAAATCACTGCTCGTCTGTGCTGTGACCGATGTTTGTACAGTTTAGGCCTATACACGGAGACAATACCCCCCTCCCTCAATCTTCCTTGTTTTAGATTTATCTGAAATTAACTTTATCAAGGATAAACTCGCTCCTTCATGAATGCTCAAAATTTCTGTCTCTCAGTAGCGAGGCCAACGCTTAATTTACTCAACTGCGTCCATCGATGCGGCGTTTCAGAGCAGCGCGTGTTTATTGATGACAGCTGTCGACCGAGAGTTTTGCGTCAATCCAATCCCCTCCGCTCTTCTGAGTGCTGGTGAAGCTCGAATGTGATAAGTGCCGTGGATTTATGTAAAGCCACTCAACTCCTCGCAAGTCAGCGGAGTTTACGCCACGGTTCGCTTTGTCCTGGTACAGCACACTCCCTGCGCACACGCGTGTTTCATACAAGCCTCCTCGCTTCACCCCGAGACAATTCCTGGGAGAACTTTACAGCGTCTACAGATCAAAATGGCAGGGAATGTCACTTACCCTTCTCAGGGCAGTGGATCTATTCAGTATTCAGTGAAAGCGCCCGTCCTATTCTCATCTCAGTCCGGCTCAGGGCCGTTTTAGACTTCTGCGGAGTACACTTAAAAACGGGTCTGGCGTAGGTGTTGTGCGGCGTGTGCAAAGGTTGCGGACCGCGTCTGCGTAGATGTAGCAGTACGTCCCCAAAAATCTAAGAGCGCATAGTCGGCGACCTGCGCCCGCCGACGCCGCGCGGGTGACGATCGGTTGACCGGTGACGCGAGGTGGGATTTCCGCCGAAGGTCACTCCGATGGTTCGCTTCCTCTGCCCATTTGCGAGTGCAGCACACGGCGCAAATCGCGCAAACCACACAGACTGCGCAGAAGTATTAAACGGCCTTCATTTTTTCCTCAGCGCGCTCATTATTCTGTACGGGGACCATTAGCAAAGGACGACAGTGTTTGGTCAGCAGAAAGAAAAGCCTTTTAATCTTCCTCTCAGTTGTTTACAGAATCAAGCCGATTTGGTAATGCATGTTATAGTGCCGAGGCCTAAATCAATATATCTGATGTGTTCCTGCGGTAGCCAAGTGACCCCCCCCCCCACCCCCTTCTGTATAACTGTACTTTCTTTGAGCAGCTGCTTGTTAATTGCTTTTGGAGCCCTTTCCCTGCACCATAGTTCCCTCAGTGTAAGCGATTCACTGAAGCCACATCAAACCGCGTACGTTCACATATGTGCCGGGCGTGCGTTTCTGTGTCGTTGCACCTGTTCATACTTGTGTTTGTATGTGCGTTTGGCGGCCATGCACGTGTGATGTCGTGTGCCTGCCCGCTGCATGCGCGGGCAGCGTACACAGGTGCGTGTCCATTCCCGTGCCGATTAATAACAAAAAACTGTGATTTAATTGAGAAGTTTGACTTGGTTTAAAGCCGCAAAGGACAGGAAATTCAAATGAGCCCCCACCAACCTCAGCTCTCTACACTATCAGGGATTTCCAGTACTACGTTTTTTTATATCTGACTGCTATACAGTTCTGTAACTATGTTGGTCTACTGTATTTCAAACAACATGTACTCATCACTGGGCAGATTGGTTCAAACCTTCCCTCAAAGAGCCTAATGTGATGGAACAGTATCTTGTTTTGTGATGTTGTAGTTATCATGTATTACTGTATTAGTGTTTTAGCCATAGTTTACTGTGTGTACGACACTCACAGTCATGTCTGTGGATAGCTGCTACGTGGTGAATGAAATGCCCTTTATCTGACCTGCTTGTAGTTGCTTCAATGACCTTCGGTATGCACTTATTGTATGTCGCTTTGGATAGAAGGCGTTCTGCAGAATAAATCTAATGTAATGTAACAGGCTTGCGCTTGCGGGCAGGCGCAGCGCTCCGCTGTGGTGACGTGCGATTGGTTGTGTCCTCCTCCAGTGGTCCGAGGAGGCCTGCGCAGCCCACCTGACCCAGCGAGAAGGCTACCAGGCTGCTACGCAAGGACAACTGAAGGATCAGCTCTACCAAGAAATCATCAATTACTTTGACAAGGGCAAGGTAAGGGAGCCGCAGGCCATTAAAAACCGTAAATATTTCAGATGGAACGGACCGGAATGTCCCGGGGCTCTCCGCGGTACCTTCCAAGATCAGCGGTAAATCGGCGAAAGCGAATTGTAAGTGTACTTGGGACGGTACTACCACTGAACTCAGATCAGTTTAATTTCTGGGCGGGTGGTGAGCAGGAACACCTCCCCGAGTTTCCGCTTTCTCACCTACTGGCCAGAGAATGCAAAAGATGCTCTAATCCCATCCCCCCCGGCAGAAAGAGCCTTTTCTCTACCGCGTGAGACCCGGGCCGGTCTCCGTTTTACCAGCACGCCCGCGTTAACCAGGGGAGAGTAATGGCTCCCGCGCCGCGCCTCATTCTCCGGACGAGAGCTCGTCGTCGGGAGCGGGAACGCGCGGGCGTTCGGAAACGCATCTCAATCTGCGCCGGAAATCCTCACCCCAGCAGGGGATCCGCGGCCCCCCCCCACGGGGAGCGGGAAAGAGCGGGAAAGGAGGTGTCGCGGGACACTTTTAGCTGCAGATGATCCGTGATCAATTGCAGGCCGACCCCCCCCCCCCCCAAACTGCCAGAGGGGACAGGATAGAGCCAGGCCCATAGGAGACCGTTGGAAAGCTCTGCGTTTTTCTTGGCTTGGTTTCAAACCAAGAAAATACACTGCCGACGCGCTCCGCTCATCTATTCTGAATAGACACTTCAGTATGTAAGCATGAATGATCGCATATATAATGTCGTTTTTTCTGGATCAAGTGATCATCAATGGGGAGCGTATTTCTGCTGAGCGTGTTTTCTGAAGTAACGGAGCCCTGCTCGTCTTTTCTCCTCGCCTGAATCCGCACGTATATTTTCGGAAGAGGCTTTCACGGAAACCGCGCAGCTCTCCCATTTCGTATTCCGACATACTTCTTGAAAGCCCCGTAGTCTCAAAATATCCAAGTTGCACATTTTTTGCAGTCTTGTTGCTTAGCAATTAAGAATGGCTGGAATTTCCCGGCATATAATGTGCACGGATACAAATTCATGTGGCATTTTTTTTTCTGCTGTGTTATGGTGCCATTGTAACAGTAACAGGGATGATTTGTACCACATACTGTTCACCTTTTCTGCCAATAATAATGACTTGGGTTTTGATGGAGCAGATGTTATGCACGGCTAAAATATGGTAGCCGTGCTTCACTGCCATTAGTATACTGTTCATTTTACACGGTAACATCTGAAATGTCTACAAAAAAAGTAAATATTGCCTCGAGCAAAACACATTTAAATTTTTTTTCCCCAGATCATTTTCTTCAGTTTTTTTTTTCTTTCTAGGGAACCGACACAAACCCTTGATTTCCCTTCATTTCCTTTTATTTATAATTTTTTTTGTTTGCGTGAAAGCTAGTCTTTTATTGTAAATGTGCTCGAGCAGACTGCTTTTTGGCAGTCAGTCATTGTGAATGGAGTTAATCACCACTTAGGCACCAAAATGGCAATATCATTAAAGCCACGAAAGGATGTTCTTCTGAGTGATAATGTTTGCTGTCTGACTAACATCTCTCTTTTTTTTGTGCGCATTATCTAGATGTGGGAAGAGGCCATTATATTGGGGAAAGAACTCGCAGAGCAGTACGAGAACGAAATGTTTGACTTTGAGCAGCTAAGCGCCTCATTAGTAAGTACTCTTTGCTCTTACAGTCTTTTGTACACAGTACTGTAAAAAAAAAAATTATAAAAAAAGTGTAATTAAAAGTTTGCCTAGAAATATGCTTTAAAATTAAGCAAAACCTGAGAAGTACATTAGGCCTTATTGCGTGTTCTCATCTGGAGAGCTCCATTTTGAGATGCATCCGCTCAGCTAGCTATGCGCAATGATTTTACAGTGGTGTTAATGGTCAGAAAATGGGTCCCCAACCTGGGATCCACTGGTGTGCACTGGAAGCTTTGAGGCGGATCCCCGGATGAAGCATGAAAACAGTAGCCTGGAATATAATACAATTTCCATTGACATTCACCTCAGGCGAAATAACGCCGCATTTGTCGCGTGCACTTGCAGTGTGCACGCCTTCTATTTTGTCACGTGTAAAAAATATAGATTTTCAACAAAAAAAATTCTGAACATACTGTATATCATTATGCTCAGAAGGTTTTGGAACCACAGCGGTAACGCGCGGTCGGTGTGTGACCCTTTTCCCCCCGCAGCGCAAGCAGGCCCAGTTCTATGAGAACATCGTGAAGGTGATCAGGCCGAAGTCGGGACTACTTTGCCGTGGGGTACTACGGGCTGGGCTTCCCCTCCTTCCTCCGGGTAGGGAAAATATCACTCCCCATTTCACCCCCCCCGCACAGGCAGCCAGCGCCTTCATTATTCACAGTCCGTTTTGTGTGCGCACGCGCGTGCATGCGTACGCGTGTGTCTGCGTACGTGTGTGTGTGCTTGTGTGTGAAATTTTACTTTGAAATGCGTACCTTGCGGCAGTTCCTTGGTAAAGTTGTAGGAAGCATCGGTTTTAAAATGCTGCTCTCTCTCTCTCTTTGTCTCCGTAAGCCCCTTTCATATAAAAGGAGCATAAACACACAGATGATTTTCTGCTTCCAAAAGGTTGGCTTTGCCTCTCCGGTCACCTTTTGTAACAGAGATTAATGCCGTGTGAATGGCGAATGTGGTGGGCATTAGCGACCATTCACACTGCAGTAAGTGCACATCATGCACGATATTGTTAATGAAAACATTTCTTTCTTTTTTTAGTGTGTTCAAAGCATCTCTTTCAGCTCTGTAATTTTAAAAATGATCTAATGTAACCTTTTCTGATTGGATCCCCCCTGAGTCAGCTTTTAGACTTTTTTGGTTCTTTCTCCCTCTCTCTCTATCCCCTCACACCCTCCCTCTCTCCTACCCCCGCTTTCTCTCTCTCTCTCTCACGCTCTGTCTCTCTCTCTCTCTCTCTCTCCCCTCCCTCCCTCTTCTCTCTCTCACCCTCCCTCTCTCTCTCTCTCTCTCTCTCTTCACCCTCCCTCTCTCCTACCTGCTTTCTCTCACTCTATCTCCCTTCCTCTCTCTCTCTCTCACCCTCCCTCTCTTTCTCACCCTGCCTCCCTCCCTCCCTCTCTCTCACCCTGCCATCCTCCCTCCCTCCCTCTCTCTCACCCTCCCCTCTCTCTCTCACCCTCCCTCCCTCCCTCTCTCTCACCCTCCCACCCTCCCCCCCCTCTCTCTCCCTCCCTCTCTCTCTCTCACCCTCCCTCTCTTTCTCACCCTGCCACCCTCCCCTCCCTCTCTCTCACCCTCCCCTCTCTCTCACCCTCCCCTCCCTCTCACCCTCCCTCCCTCTCTCTCTCTCACCCCTCCCTCCCTCTCTCTCTCTCTCACCCTCCCTCCCTCTCTTTCTCACCCTCCCTCCCTCGCTCTCTCTCTCACCCTCCCTCCCTCTCTCCCACCCTCTCTGTCTCTCTCACCCTCCCTATCTCTCCCTTTCTCTTCCTCCTCCCCTCCCTCCCTCTCTCTCTCTCTCTCTCTCTCTCACCCTCCCTCTCTCCTACCTGCTTTCTCTCACTCTCTCTCCCTTCCTCTCTCTCTCTCTCACCCTCCCTCTCTTTCTCACCCTGCCTCCCTCCCTCCCTCTCTCTCACCCTGCCACCCTCCCTCCCTCCCTCTCTCTCACCCTCCCCTCTCTCTCACCCTCCCTCCCTCCCTCTCTCTCACCCTCCCACCCTCCCCCCTCTCTCTCTCACCCTCCCTCTCTTTCTCACCCTGCCACCCTCCCTCCCTCTCTCTCACCCTCCCCTCTCTCTCACCCTCCCTCTCTCTCTCTCACCCTCCCTCCCTCTCTCTCTCTCACCCTCCCTCCCTCTCTCTCTCTCTCACCCTCCCTCCCTCTCTTTCTCACCCTCCCTCCCCTCGCTCTCTCTCTCACCCTCCCTCCCTCTCTCCCACCCTCTCTGTCTCTCTCACCCTCCCTATCTCTCCCTTTCTCTTCCTCCTCCCCTCCCTCCCTCTCTCTCTCTCTCTCTCACCCTCCCCCTCCCTCTCTCTCTCTCTCACAGGGTAATGAGTGATTTTGTGTATGAGAGTTATGTTGAATTATGTAAAAGTGTGCTGTGAGTAAACCTTCCTCCCATTGACATTGCAGTAAATTTTCTGAGGCCTGTCACGCATTGGCACTTACACCAATTCACACGTCCTCCAATGACGCATTGTTTTGATGGCACAGGAGACGTGTTGACGCTCTCACACTGTGCCGATGCCAGCGTTTGGCTGAATCCCTGCGCGGGCATGGAACGACTCCAATCCAGGCTGTGGGTGTCACTGCCGCCTAATATTTCCGCGTGATATATTGAGTAGGTTGCTTCTATCAATTCGCCATTAAAACGTGCAAAATGACTGCGCGGTGTCAGTTCCATTCATGGATTGCCTTGGCTCAGTGAGAACGATGAGACACATTGTGCATATCAACAATGAATGTTAGTTATTCAAAGAAGCTATTGATTCGCTCTGTCAAACCATTGCCTTACCCGCAGGCAACAGCTTTTTTAATTACATTCTCTTCTTAAACTAAGTTTTTGCAGTTTTAGTTAATGTTTGGTGCTTTGAAACAGGCAGGCTTTTTTTTTCGTTATGCCTTCCATCTGATGGGGGAGGGTCCTGTGTATTGTCTTTTTTTTTTAAATTTGCGATCATCGTAGGCGCATCTCAAACCGTTTGCCTTAAAAACACCATGGGTACTGTCGATATGTGATTTAAAGGACTCAAATTCTCTGTTTAAAAAAAAAAAACCCTACCCTTTTACCAATGGCGGTACCATTTATCAGAGAGATCTCCTTTCCCCCAGCATGCATTGCGATGTGTCCCATGCAGTGTTGCCATCAGGGTTGGTCAGTGGAACGGTGCGGAAATGGAAAGGCCGAACCCCCCGGGGTTTTGCCGAGCGCAGCGTCCTCAGTCCGCTCTTCGGAGGCAGGGGTGATAATTGACGGAGGCTTATCTTTTCTGCCCCCCCCCCCCCCCCCCCCCCCCCCCACCCCCCCCACCCCCTCGGCGCCTGACACCACACCGCGCTGCTTCATACCTTTTTAGGAGGGGCGACAAATGACTTTCCGCGGTGGTACCGCTGTGAACAATCCGCTGATTGTTAGAGCCGAGGTGACCGTGTGATAACAGACTTAACCTGTGAAGCGAGAGGGATTCTTCCCAGCTCCGACACTCACTCTGCTCAAAGAATAGAGCCGACGGACTTTGTGCAGGACTTTTATTTATTTATTTTTCAGAGGCTATCGAGTCAAGGGTGCATTTTAATGTTGTTCCATTTTGAGGTTGGAAGTAAAACCAAAGAATGAAGTAGATGCCACAAGTGCGCAGCCATGAGGTCACCATGGTTGTGATCTCCCCTGGCAGGTTACCCGTTGTGCTCGTAAATCCCACTTTTATTGCAAAGGCATCAGTTGATTTATCATTGAGTTTTTTTTTGAGTGTTCAGGGGTCATGTTTTCAGACCTGCCTCTGTAATGCCGACGCACGGAGAAAGAGAAAACACGGCTTATGTGGTGTTATGCCGTATGGAAAAAGGATCTACTTGTTGTCATTAGACGCTTTCAATTTTTAAATCTGTAATTACCTTGTGTACAGTGTTGAATTGCATTTTTAATATATTACTACTAATTGTGTTTTTAGAGCTTCTTTGTTCCACAAGGAAAAAGTTAATCATGCAAACAAATCTTTAACAGTGTTTTCGAGGAACTATTTTTCTCCCCGGTATTGATTTATGTGGAAGTGCTTAATTCAGCTGCTTGTGATGTATTGGCTTCATCAGATGGCACTCAAGCATAAACGAGCATAGAACATGCTTTTAACGGACTCTGGGCTTAAAAAAAACGGCGCCAGTCGCCCGTCCTCTTAGATCCTGGCATCTGATGTTGCGAAATCTTTTCTGCCATTCGGCGTAAATGTCTCGCTTCGAGACATTAGAGCTCCTACACTAGGGAGGAAAGTTAAGTTTGAGTGTTTGGGGATGGCGTACATTTCCACTTAAAGTCTGAATTGCAGGGGCGATTTAAAGTCAGTAAAACAGACAAATAAGTGCAATTTAAAATTGTGGTAAAAGATATAACTAAATATTTTATGTCTTTCCAAAGTTGGTTAAAGCCTGTTGGACTGCTTTCATTGTTCATTGCTTTTTTTGTTGCTGGATTTTAGTTGATGTGATAGATTTTTTTGATGTACTGCCTAGTTTTGAGGGACTATTATCCTCGTCTGTCTTATCACTTATCACTATGAAGCTAGCTACTTCGCGTGTCGAGAGCGCATTTTATCTCGACAAAGCTTCCGCTGACGTTTAGTTAGAATTTTTTTATGGTATTAACACCAACGCCTCCATTTGACCCTCCCTCAGTGCGCCGCCATGGTTTTCCATTTCAAACTGAACCAGTCACCAGCCGAGGTCAGATCCAGCCACGAAATCAGAAAGCGTTTTGACACAGAGGTTATGCCTTTCAAGTGAATCTTCTCCGCAGCTTCAGTTTGGCGCAGCGCTTAGCGAGCTAGGCTATCGTGAAGGTTGTGAGGATTGAATACTCACTGTGGTACCGCTGTTGTGCCCTTGGGGTCAGTAATCTCATTCGCTATAGTAATATCTGGCTGTGGAAGTGGGTACAGGTACGAAAAAGTGTAGCTACATCAGTCACCTCGGTTAAGGGTATCCTCGAAGCAAACGCATAACTGTGAAGGATAGACGCCGTTTCTGCAGTCGAGTTGCGCTAGCTCTCGGATCGATAATTTGGCCGTGCCGCTGGAGTCTTGGGCGTTTCAGTTGGTCTCCCATGTACGTGTCCTTCAAATCCGACCCCTCTGCTTGCGGTAATGAGATGAGTGCGAAGATCGGGAGGACCTTGATGGAAATTAATGTGTTGTCTGACCGAAGCCCGCGTGCCCCTCGGGTGTAGAACGGCGGCGTAGGAACGGGAGCCCTCGCGCCTCACGAGGTTTGTGAGAGGGGCTGCACCTGCGCGTGTTCGCCGACACCTGCAGCGTGGTCCCGTGCGAGTGACGCGGCCTGATTGTAACGCAGCCGAGCGCGTGTGAGGAATGTGCGGAGGCCGACTCGGTCAACGAGCACCTGCTTCAGCGCTTCGTTAACGGGCGGTCGAAGGAAGCTGCGGAAAATAGCTTCGCTGTATTTATGAACCTGGCTCTGTGAAGGACCCCCCAAGGTCAGCCGGCTGCTTTGACACAAGACGTGCGCCGTTAGAGACCCTTTCTGCTGCCCCCCATCCCCCCCCCCCCCCCAAACGCGACAGGTTCGGATCGTCCTACAAACGCTCGAATGGTTGCTGGCACGGAAATCGATTCCCGAATATCGAAAAAGCAGAGAACGGCTCCGGGTATATTTCAGCACGACGGCGCATTCGATTAATTGTGGGATTAAAAGTCCCGCACAGGGACTTTGTGTGTGATATGAAGGAAAGGACATAATGGCTCGTCGATGTTTAGACAAGGGATGCCATCGCAAGTTCTCTTGTTTGTCTCTTGTTTTGTTCTTCTTCCATTTGCTGAATTCGCTGTGCATAACAGCAATGTTTAAACATTGCCCAGGCTGGAATTTTTAACTCTCCCAGTTTAACTGCAGACAGTTTTTTGGTTCTTTGTATTCCTCTGACATCGCGAGTAGGTGTTCTTGGTGTTTGTCTGTGAGCAATGGTCGCTTTCTCTGCGCGTTGAGCGAATCCCCTTTCCTGCAGTGGCTCTGATACCTCTGCTGAAACTTCTGTTAGAAGCTCTCCGGAAGTTTCCTCGGTAAAGTACCTCATGTAATATGTATTGTGCTCTGTTCTAGCATGTCGAAATGTGGGCCTGTCATGTGCTTTCATCCTCATATTTTGCTTTTTGACATTTTAAGTTGACTAAGTTTACTGACGGGGGAAATAAAGTTTCCTTTTATGTCGTACTTGTCCAGGTGCAGAATATTCCCCAATACTGTGCTGCAAGTGTTATTTTTGTTCTTTTTGGCAGTTATATACAAATTACTCGTGCCACGTTGAAGCACTTACGATGCCCTGATAAGTAGTGGCTTAATCATGCGACAGCAGACGCCTCTAGCTCAAACAATGGTAAGCAAAGAGCGGTGGTCGTATTGCGGCGGTAATTTCTATCGACCTGGATGTATGTGGTTTGAATTTTTGCCAGCCCGTCGTGTCAGTGGCATCATTTGAACGCTGCGTTCGAAACGGTTTCGTAATGGCAGGCCTTGTGCACGTCCAGCTCGGCCAGCAGCAAGAAGCCATTCGGAGGGCAGTCTGTCGGCCATTTCCTCTGTAGGTCTGTGATGACCTCAGCTGTCTGGCTCATATGGAGAGGAGCCAAGAGGGTTCTGTCGTATTAATTCAGGGCCTGCAAAAATGCAGATTATGGTAATGCACTACAAACACCCCAGCTGGTCCGTTCTGGGAAACCAGAACATTTTAATTTAATGTTTAATTTTAAAGAAAAATGCCTGGAGGTGTACAATAAAATATAAATGAGAGCCTCTTCCTTAAAGATTAAATATTTAATTGGAATTAGTGAGGTGTGGTAGCATTAATTTGTGATATGGCTTGGTACAGTAAGGTTGACATGGTTTGTTGGTATTCATATGCATCTTAGTATTTTTGAGTATTGTATCATTGGCAATATTTTATAATATGATATACATACTACTTCTAATAACTTGATATAGTAATGCATCCTATAGATCCTAAAATCCTCAGTAGCCCATTCTAGCGGGTATTGCAATACTGGTACCACTAGTGGTATCATGGTAGTTATACAAGTGCAGTTCGATGAGGGCAGATATTATTTTCTTTTAGTTATGTTTTATTTATTATTTTTTATAAGTTTGGTAAATAATACCAAAAAAAAGCCCTGTGATTGTAGGGTAGGTTACAGTATAGTAGACGGTGATGAGCTCAATTCTACCTTTTATTTCTGAGCCAGAACTGAAAAGGTGAGGGGAAGTTCAGGGCACAACATGGCAGCTAGGGAGCTGGACACTCTGTTTAATAGTTTCCCATCACTGTCAGCTAAGATGTTTTAAGATTCTAAAAGCATGCGTGACCCCAACGATGAGCTTTAAACAAGAAAGAACAAAGGACAGTGGACTTCCTCTACTGTAATGACAGGCTGCGTTAAATGAGTTGAAAGCTTCCCCCTCAATTTCCCCCGGCGACTTGTACGTTTCTTGGCCCGCTAATGACTGGCAAAGCCTTGTGAGTCATCGTTGGCCAAACAGGGCGATTAAACCTGAGGTAATTGCGGTTAGTAAGTGCTGTTGGATGGTATGAGAGATGACACGGGTCAGACGTGAGGCTTCCTGATGCCAGCTCCCCGCTCGGCGCTCCTTCTTACCGCCGGGGGGAAGCGGAAGGCTGGCGCCGCGTCGGAGGGGGTCGGAGGGGGTCGGGCAGGGGTTTGGCTCGGCGCCGCGGTGCTGCACCCACGCTTTTCCGCGACGGCGCTGACGGTCGGTTTATTAAACGTGCCGTTTGCCAGAGACCATGTTGAGTAAAACTTCAACCCTGACCCCACCCCCATCTCTCCTTTGCTTTCAGAACAAGATGTTCATCTACAGAGGGAAGGAGTATGAACGCAGGGAAGACTTTGAAGCCAGGCTGCTGACCCAGTTCCCCAACGCGGAGAAAATGAAAACCACCACCCCGCCCAGCGAAGACATAAAGAACTCCACCGGACAGTGTATCCTTGGCAACCTCGTGCTCGCAAGATATTTCCAGTTCGATTTCTTCCAAATTTATTTTCATTTTTGTCATTTGCAGCTTTTTTTTTTTTTACATTTTGGATAATTCTCATTTTGAATGTCTTGTTATGCTTCACGAAGATGCTGTGCATGAGTTATTTTGACATTTTCCTTAATAATCTTTTTCAAAAGATATGCAGTGTTTTACAGTGAAGCCAATCCTGGAGCTTCCGCCAAAGTTTCAGAACAAGCCGGTATCGGAGCAAATCGTGAGGTAGGGAAACTGTATTTTAGGATAACAAATGCTCCTCGTTTGCATCCGTTACTGTATCTCTCCACAGATTGCAGCGGCGCTGGTACTGCTACTAGTGGTACAGGCATTCTCGCAGTGTGCTAAGTGTGTGCAGTGTACATACGCACGTGCGAGTGTGCGAGGGTGCATCCGTCCACTGGCCTGGTGATCTTGTGCTCCGCCCAGTAGCCTAAAAAGCCCTCCCCTGGGGCTGAAATGGTTCTTCAACCTATCGACCGCACTCTGCCATCCACGCTTCCATCACATTGCCACCATCACATTGCCACCATCATCATTTTAGATGAAAACATTATTATAATTTTTTATTTGTTTCAGATTTTTCCAATTTCCTCCCAATTTGGTATGCAATTGCACCCCTATGTAATTCAATTCCTCATAGCAACCGCTTGGTAGTAGGAAGGAGGGCGTTGCGTCTTCTTCAGGGCGCAACTCTTCCCAGCTCCTGACCGTGATTCCAGCTCGCCCGAGGGCGCGTGTATGCGATGATTATCCCCTGCCGAGTACCCGCCCCCCACCCTGGGAGCCGCCGCCAATTGCCACTCCCGCAAGGCACCGGTCAAACTCGGATCTGGCAGGACCAGGTTTCCAACCCCTGATCGTCGGTGTGCAACTGCTCCTCCGACTCAAAGTCGGGGCTTTTACCGCTACTCCACCCCGGCGGCTAGATGAAGACATTTTAACACTTTTACTTTCCCGTCCATGCTTCAGGGCAATGTGCTTAGTCTGTGGGGGCCAAAAACCTTGTAAAGTACCTTGTAAGTGCAGTACAGCAGGACTAAAGGCAGGAAAATTGGAGTTGTCATCTGAAAGCATTAAAATTTAAAATTGCCCCCGCAGTCAAAAATAGCATTCTCCATGTTAGCTAATTAGGTAGCCGATGAAAAGATAAATGCAGTAATGTGTTCCTTATCTTCTTTTCTGCTCGTTTTAAGTGTGGAGAAACAAAGCTGAAACGTTAGCCAGTCAACTACCACCTTTAACTTGAGTTAGAGCTCGCAGATATCAATGAGCAAATTAGGTTAGCCACCAAGCAACTCGCTTGAGCTGCTTCATTCGTCTTATCTGGCTTGTGGCTCGGCTCGGGCGCAAACAGGGTTTTTTTCCCCCCCGCGGCGCGCTACTTCGCCGTGAAGCATTTGGGAGATGACGGCGGCAGGAAGGTTCCTCCGCTCAATTCTGAAAACGTTGTCAGGCTAGTCAGACGTGCTTCCATTAACTTTACTGCAGTCTTCCGCCCGGAACCCACTAGACGCACAAGCTCAAGCGCACGCACACGCCCACTGCTGCGCTTCACTTCCGCTCCCATGTTAACGAATTGCCGCGGTTCTCATCAGCCACGCACGCACGGCTGGCGGGCGGACGGCTCGCGGACGTGGAGCTGATTTTTCCGCTCTGGGTGGAATTTTCTGCTCATCCGCATGCGCAATCTTATAGAAATACATTGTATATGCTCAATATCTGCATCATATCACTACGTATTAATGTTTTTCAACCTACTAATAGTTTTACTATTGTTTTTAATTTTAATACATATTATATTTTAATATAGGCCCTAATGAAAAAGTAGCCTATAGCTAATGTAATTATGTCATTATAACGAAATCAGTTGAGTGATTACCTTATCTCGCAATATTAATATAGTACTTTTTTTTCTTTGTTTCAGTACGAGTTGTAAACTGAGGAAGGCAATTATGGTTTACCTCTTGCTCCGAATGTTCTAAACATTTGATTATAGCAGAATTAGCAGCTATTTTGATTCTGTAGTACCTTAAATCGATACAATGATATCAGTATAATAAAAACAAAAGTAAGCATAGTCTTAATTCATTGAACAAATATATATAAATTTGTATACTACAATAAAGAAAAAGCATTATAAAAACAGGACTGGTTATATGCAAAATGTATGACTTGATTTAACTTCATTCATCCCACAATGGTGATTGTCTCTGTTCCCTTTTTCATTAGGTCCTATATTAAACTATAATATGTATTAAAATAATTAATAACAATAGCAAAACTATTAGTAGGTTGAAAACATTAATATGTAGTGATATGATGCAGATATTGAGCATATACAATGTATTTCTATAAGATTGCGCATGCGGATGACCAGAAAATTCCACCCAGAGCGGAAAAATCAGCTCCACGTCCACCCGCCAGCCGTGCGTGCGTGGCCGGTGAGAACCGCGGCAATTCGTTAACATGGGAGCGGAAGTGAAGCGCAGCAGTGCGCGTGTGCGTTCGTTTGCACTCCGCCTCCGCCCGAATGCGGTCAGTTTGTGCCGTAACATCTGCAATGGGAGGTCAATTTATGAGAACTGCCCATTAGCTGCCCATTAGTGCTTATAGGATTATATTAATGAGGAGCGAGCACTTCCCACCGAAACCAGCTTTTTCCCCCCCAGACGGGCCCGATGCCACGTCAGTCCTCAGAGCTACTTCTGTGCCTGCAGTTTTCACTGAAGCAATTAAATGTATGGATTATATTTCCAGTGTTCATATCCTAGTGCTCCAAAATCTCGTAATGTCTTCAAAATGTCTTTAAGATATGTGGGATGCAAGATTTCTTACAGTATAATTATGATTTAATGACTGATATTTAGACTGAAATTATCCCATCACATTAGGGACCAGTATGCATCTTAATACTGGCAAGAGTCATTTGCAGATTGTAAGCCCTTGTTTCTCCCTCTATAACTCAGCTGGAGCCTCTAGTGGTAAAACATTGTTACTGCACTGCTCTAATACAGACAAGACAGGCATCTCACGCTCGAGTGTAATACCCTTATGTGAATAGTGGGCCACAGTGGGGGCAGGGGTATTGGTTGCAATCAAATGGGCAAAACCATCGCCACCATAACCATACCATTTAGTGTGTGCACATTTGGGGAAAGAAATATCGGGCAAAAAAAAAGAAAAAACAGTTATTTCGCAAGGCATTTGCCGGTGACATCCATCTGGGATGTTGTCGAGGACGGGGCCAAAATGTCAGGAGAATCGCTTGTGAAAACAGAGATGGGGTTCTATTGTGTGTGGGTAAACTGATGATTATGTAAATGTTGACAGAGTACACAGCCGATGACCTTACTTTGTTTTGGCGGTTGATGTCTTTAGCCTCGGGAGTCGCAGCCCCTTGCAGCTGAAACATTATTGCATGCTTGGCAAAGAGAAGTGATGGAGAGCAAACAGACACTTTGTGTGTGCCCAGAATAATAGGCACGATACACCAGCAAGAACCAGGCACGCAGCACTCACCGAGTTCACTCTAAGTCAACTGTGGAAATCAAGCCACAATGACACAGATACTATCTTATACAATTTGGCGTATAAAAGAAGCGCGTTTGCTTTTCGATGTTTATTTCCGCAGATTCTATTCCTTTTAGAAAGCTTTTGTCCGTGTGATTGTTCATTTTGTACTTTATGAATCATATTCCTGCTGAAATGTATCTGCGGCGATCGCGCCCGCTTTGTCACAGGACTGCAGTTCATCACGCGGTTTTCCCCAGTCGGCGATGCTCTTGTTGTTTGTGTGTTAGTTTGTTTAAATGTGTAATTCTGTTAATAGCCCGGATTAACAAAGCCTGTGCGGGCGGATAGAAAGGCAGTCTGGCTGAATTGTTTACTCCTTGCATAAGATCGGCGGTGCGTGGCGATGAGGTTAAAACTCTCGTCCCCGTTGTCTAAATACGACTTCTGCCAGCCTCTCCTTGCTTCGCCCTCACTGTTAACCCGACGGCTAATCAGCCGTAAATAACCGGTCGTAGCAGCCTTGCTTTGAAAGCCAGTTTATTAATCAGCTTGTTTGATCAAAGGCTCAGATGGGCTGATCCAACTATCGCCCCGGAGGAGGGTATGGGAATATCATTAAAGAGCGGAAAATTCCAGGATGCAGTTGGCGGTTTACGGGGGGCGGGGGAGTGGGGGGGGGGGGGGGGGGGGGATAAGAATTTGCTCAAAGCCAGGCCTGGGATAGAGAGCCAGAGAGATTAGCTTTTCCTTGGTCCAGATATGTCCTCATGCAGACATTTTAAGCGCTGGAAGGCTCGTCACTCCGTTTCCGTGCCAGCCACATCAACAAGGCCGATCTCTGTTCATCAACAGGACATATGAACGCAATTGCCAAATTTGAATAAACTTCCCACGCTGTGCGAATTGGCCGCGCTTTTAAAAAAAAAAAAATATAAAAAACACTAGCCGTGCCGCACTTGATCTATTATAGACATGATCCAATATTTATGGAGCCTGACTTGAAAGCTTCACGAACCATGTGGTGTTTTCGTAAATGGCTTTTTTTTTTTGCATTAGCAGTCCCTTTTCAGTGCATATTGGCCGTGCCCGCCCGCGCTCTCTCCCAGGCTGTACCGTCTGATCAGAAAAGAGGACGCTAGCTTTATGGAACACCGGTAGGAGTATCATTTTCTGAGTGCGAAAAGTCTATTAACCTCAAGTTGTGGGTTCACGCTTGGCAGTAATATGCTGTCTGCCACACACGCTACAGCTCTCACACCGTCCTATCGGGAGAAATTCACCGCATGCCATAAGCATGAAATTAATTCGTTTCCGATGTCTAATTTGTCGCAGATATTTTTTTCCCCTTCTTTCCACGCCCGCCGGTCGCTCTACATTTTAATTCCTCTCGTTTATTTCTTCTATTTTTTTTAACACGGTACAGTTTGAAAGACAATGACGAATGATCGTACAGGGCCCTTGATGTTAGTCCCACTTGTGAAAGAGAAGGCAATGTGCAGGTCCTCTAAGATGCCTGCTGATCTTCTGTTTGCTTTGAGAAGGCAAATTAAGTTGTGCAATCATGCCGAAAAATGCATGCCTGCTGAATGCTTTTCATGTTCCAGTAGTATTTCATTCATTTGTAACCCCCCCCCCCCCTCCATGTCTGTATTTTTTCAAGCTTTTACACGATAAATGAAGTCCACAAATTCCAGTATTCCAGACCAGTCAGGAAGGGAGAGAAGGACCCGGACAATGAATTTTCGGTAATTATGATTATAATTTACTTCTCCTGGAATGTGGGTTGGAATGATTTGGTCTATGCACGTGTGTGGGCGCACATGTTTGTTCATGCGTACATGTAGGCGACGTGCAGTTGCGATTGTGTGAATGTTAGCGTTAGCGTGTTAGTGCGTCTGCGCAAGGGAGCTGTTCTCTGCAACTTGCCAGCCAGTCACAGGCTCTGGAGTAGCTCCGCCCACCACGCTTTTTCACCTGACTGATCTTTCTTGACCTGACTGATGCCTGCACGGGGAACAATAACACTCATTTTACACTTCCACGGAGGAAATGAACGTGGCTCTCATGAGAACCATAACCCGCTTCGACCCGTGATGCAGTTTTCAGTTCACTCACCAGAACTCACACCAGCAGCTCAAATGCGCTCTGGGGTTACATTGACGTTAGCCGTTGTATCTACCTGTGTGAAATACAGAACTGACTGCGTATGTAATTTACAGGGGAGAGCATTTGTCCGGTTTGATTTGATTCTTTTTTTCTGATTTAAAAAAATAAAATAATAATAACAATGATAATTTTCTTTAATTAGCACGTTCCTTTCAGTTCATCTGGGCAATATTTGTCTTGATTGCATTTGAGGTTTGGCGCATCTTTAATCTTTTTTTTAGCATGCCTTAATCAGATGAAATTGGCACCTTATCCCCCAAGGTTAAATAATGAGAGTTGTCACTGCGTGATTACATAGAAATCGTTTCCGCGTGATTACACAGAAATCATTTCCAAATGATTTTTTTTAAAGCACCCTGGGGGTAAAAATATTTATTTTTCTTTTTTCTTTCTGAGAGTCATTATTTCAAATTCTTGGTGTCTTCACACTATTACTGGAAAGTCCCTCTCATTTGCACTGTCTGTGAACATGCTTTAATGAGCCGTCAGCTGCAGCTGCGCAATTCTTTAACAACAGGAGAGCTCCTCACCCAAAATTAATACAAAGAATTTTGTTCCCTCTTCAAACCCCCACCAGCCCCTAGCTTATAAGTGCTTTTATTCAAACAGCCATCAGAAGCCCTCATTTGAATTTATTGAATAAACAAGAAGCGATTTTTCTCGACAGTCTTGCCGGGGAGCCAAAGGGAGAACAAACGGCTCGCCCACGCGGCCGATCGGAACCGGCTTCCCGCCACCTGGCGCTCTCCGTCTTCGGGCGAAAAAGCCGTCTCATTCATCTGGCTCTTTTCCCCACCTTGCAGAACATGTGGATCGAGAGGACCACTTACGTGACCGCCTACAAGCTGCCGGGGATACTACGGTGGTTCGAAGTCAAATCCTTCTCGACGGTAAGCAATCGAATCGCCGTCCGCTAACATCGGCGGAGGGTTGGGATCGATATGATTTGTCCGCGTAACTATTGCGGACAAATCAGCTGCGAAACAAATACATTCGCCTGGAACAAATAGCTGTGGTTGGCTATGGCTGGCGCGCCGGCTTCTCTGAGTAAACGCACTGAGCAGGCCGCGCGGAGTTCTCCTAATAACCCACGCGTCTGGTCAGCCGAAGCCCCTGCGCGCTCGGCCGAATCCCCGTCCAATGATTATCTTCTCAGAAACCAGCGCTGACACAAATGCAGCCGTTCAGGGGATAATATGTGGAGAATAATTGTGTACAGTACATTCTCTTTTTTTTTTCTGGATATTACCAGTAGACACTGGGTAAATCACAATTGAGTTATGAAAATCAAATATATTCCAATATATTATCAATATGTGGACCTATGTAGAAAATATAATGATAAATATTTTTCACAGAAGTGTAATGTGTTGCTCTATCTTAAGGTGGCGATAATTAGTACATATATTTGTCATTATATGATGAAGTGTTGTGATATATAGATAATAAGTATATTTTACAATACATTCCAGTTCTATAAGGGGTAGTATGGACTGTTCTATGTAGTGTTCCAACAGCTATTGAAATGTCTTCACCCCCAAGTACCCCATGTTGTCTAATGTGTATTCAGCACGCAGTCAACGTATAGGGCGTTAAAAGGGCATCTGGAGGGCAGCAAAACAATTGAAGCGGTTGTCCTTGGTGCAGCGACACGTCTAATTCAGAATTTCATCTCGGACGTTTCCCGCGCGGCCAGGAGTCCCACAAGACGGCACTGTAAAAATGAGCGGACGTAGCGTTTCCCAGAGAAGAAGCGTTTTTTTCCTAGCAGAATATTCCCCACCACGTCACGCGTTAGCAATTCGCGGCCTCCACGCGTCAGCTGCGGAACAAATACATTCGCCTGGCACAAATAGCTGTGCGTCTCCGCAGGTTGAATTCAGAGCGAATCGAAGCGACGGCTGGCCACACACGCGCGTGCTGACCTGCACTCTCCATAAACAAAGCCGGATGTCACAGCAGTGGGGACCGGCTTACGTTCGTCATTTCTAACAAATTCAGGAAAGCAAAAGGCAGGAGATAAAAGGATGTTCAAAACGACAAAACCTGGAGCTGGATATGTTCTGTTCGAGAGATGTTCTGGCCATCTTTTTTTTATTGCTTTTGATGCAGAAATGTGCTAAGGTAATAAAACCGGCCTGGCGCATGGGGGTTGACCCCAAAAACATCTCTAACCGACGCCGGTTATGGAGGTTATCCTTTCCCTTCTCATCTCATAATGGCAGCCTGTGCAGACTAAAGTTTCCGCCGACCATTTAACCTCCGTTTCCCTGCGGCCGTTTACCCCGCGCCAATTTCCCTTTCGTCTGCACGCACTGCATTTTAAACGCTTCTTTGGCCAGAGATGCATAAATATAGCAAAATGTGCTAAGTATGTATTCCTGGGGAATGGCGGGAGCCTTTCACATGCCTTTCCAGCAGTTATGACTAATTCATAAAACGGGAGGTGTTCTCATGAGCGTTTCGGGGCTAGCCTAGCTTCGCACTTGATGACGCACGGTAGCTCCGGCCGCCCACGCTCGTATCAGACTCACGCGGCGCATCGAAGAACTAAACGAGAGATAACCGCTCCCCCGCCGTCCATTCACGGCGTCGATGCTGTTTGTAGCGCGCGTGAGGGCCAAGCTGCGTACGAGACGGGCGACGGGTCTTTCGGGAGTCGCGGGATATTCGTAAAGGCGCATCCGCAGTCTGTATCGCGGGACTGCCGGTTCGTGGGAGGAACGGGCCGCCGCGGGCCGGAGGCTGCGCTCTGACGCGGATTCCGCGCGGGAGTCTGACGCGGCGTCCCTGAGACGATGCTAACGCGGGCCGCTGTGCTCAGCTGTGAAACGCTGTGTGCTGCCGGGCCTCTGTACCATGACTGCGGGTCACGACTGAATGTTCTGTATCATGGGTTCTGTGTTCAGGGCTTTTAAAATTCAGGGGTGCGTAGTCGTAAGACTCTGTAGCACTGGCACTGCCCTCTTCCTCTCTGTTTCTCTCTTACTCTCTCCCCCTCTCTCTATCCTCCCCCCTCTTTCCACTCACTCTCTTCCCCCCCCTCTCTCTCCCCTTCTCTCCCCCCCCCCCCTCTCTCTCTGACTCAGCAGCTGCTGTCAGAGGATATAGAATAAGGTAGCATGAGGCGTGTAGTCCCACAGTGACACAGATAAGACCTCGTCAGCACGGCCCTTTTCCGGGAGCTCCAGAGGGAAGCATGTACCTTCTCTGAGTGGCACGCCGCCCTCCCTCTCTCCGCTTCCCCTCCGGAGGAGAGCCAAGTGGTTTGGCGAGCGCCGCGTTCGCTGACAGAAGCGGGAGATTTGCGATGGGGAACTCGGGGCGGGATGAGACGTACTGCGGAAAGCGGGAGCCGAGGGAACACGAAACGCCGCGAGTTTCAGCCCCGTGGCGGATTCGCCGTTTTAATCAGCGCGCTGCAGCACACCTCATCCCACTCAATGCTCCATTAATCTATTGAATAAAAGAGAGAAAAAATACAAGGTGGTACTTAATGTAATTAAGCTCCCTAAGTATTTCGCAATCAATTATTCTTTGTTTGTGGCTTTGATTCGCCTTTCATGTCAATAGCATGGAGTTTCACTCTTGAAAGGCCCCATACAGTGTCCACCAGAATTATTGGCAACCCTGGAAAATATGAGCTTTTCTTGAGTCTTTGTTGTTCATCAGCATGACCTTACACTCAAAATATGAGAACAATATAATATTTAATTTAGGTGTAATTATTCAAAGAAAAGAAATTCTTCATTAAAAAAAAGACATTTTAAATGGTTACACACAAAACCTAATTGAAGGATATTCCCATACATGTTTTACTTTTTTTATGCTTACCTAATCTTTTGGAACTATTATGTGGTCATTCTCAACTTCCTGTTTCACTGGGGTATAAATATGAAGTGAAACACAGGCCAAAACCCCTTTGACATTCATCAACATGGAGAAGATCAGAGAACACAGAAATGAAATGAGACAAATGGTTGTTGACAAAGGTAAGCGCCTGGCGTTTGCTTAAAGCTGGAGTATGTAACTTTTATTTTGAAAAATGTCGGGAACGGTCATGCTTAGTTGGTAGCAATCATAGAAAGAACTGTTCTGAGAGAAATCCAGCACCAAAGATTATGTTTATACCCTCAAATTCTGCATTCTAAAACCAGCAATTCGCTCCAAATTTTATTTTCAAAACAAGTTTTCAAAACAGTGGCTTAACCATGATCACATCGTGGACATTTCACTGCGACCCGTTACACCGGCGGTATTTCACGGAAAGAAAAATAAAAGCGAATTGGATAAAGCTCGCTGGAAAACTGGAGTTAACATAAAAACTGGAGTTAACATAGGTGCTAATTTCGGAAGGTGGTGTGATTTTCGGGAACAAATTGGTTAGACAGACTGGACAGGTAGGTCAAAAGTTTCAAGATGAATGGACTTTCTGCTTGCCAGACAACTGTAATGACCTATAATGAATAGTAGCTAGGTTGGTAATTGGTATTATTGATAACGTGACTTTATTCGGCGGCTAGTTCTTGGAAGAAGGGCATGCTTGCTCACGTTATATGTCGTATAGATCGCGTTAGCTCGAACTGGCTACGCGGCTATAAATTACCAAAGCATAGCTACCAGCTGTAGCCAGATAATGCCTGGTTCAGACTAACGCTACACAAACTCAGTGTTTTGCAAATATTTATGAAAATATTTTGTTGTTTTACCTGGAATTTTAGATGACATTTTTACTGTAATGTTAGCAATACCAAACTGTAATCCTGCAACTGTATCTAGCAGACTTTCACGTTCACAACGAGGTCTGTGGGGTGGGGGTGTGTCTCTTTCTCTGTGGGCAGGGAGTTCTATGGTCAGACGATACAAAAATTGAGCTTTTTGGCAATAAATACCGAAGGTGGGTTTGGCGTACTAAGAGACATAGTTATGCAGAAAAGAGCCTAATCCCCACTGGGAAGTATGGTGGTGGATCTGTGATGTTGTGGGGCTGTTTGTCCTCCGACCTTGGCCCTGGGAACCTTGTTAAGATACATGGCATCATGGACTTTTTCATATACCAATGAGCTTCTAGACCAAAGTCTGGCTGCCTCTGATTTTGGTCTAAAAAAAATGGGTTGTGGTTGGATCTTCCAGCAGGATCCAAACCGTACCTCAAAATCGACACAAAAATAGTTCACTGACCACAGATTCAAGGTTTTGCAGTGGCCATGCCAGTCTCCCGACCTGAACCCCATTGAAAACCTGTGGGGTTTGCTGAAGAGGAGAGCCCACAAGCAAAGACCAATGATTCTGCAGAATCTGTAGAGATTCTGTATGGAGGAATGGTTTCAAATCCCTTGCTGTGTGTTCTCCAACCTCATTATCATGGCCAAGACAACTCGGTGCTGTTATCTTGGCAAAAGGAGGGTGCTCAAAGTACTAAATACAGGGATGCCAATAATTGTGAAACACATCTCCTTCCAAATGAAAGTATTTTTCATTAAAGATTAGTTTTTCCTCTGATCGATGGTATCACAATTAATCTATATAATTTTCAAATTATAAGCAAGGAAGATTTGATAAACAATAAACTGAATTTTAATCGTGCTCTTTTTGCTCATATTAATTGTGGTTGCCAATAATTCTGGTGGGCACTGTATGTCTCCAGAGCACACCACCTCCACAGCTTCTCGCTGCAGTTTATCAGCAAGTTCTCTCTATTTTGAGAGAGATCTCTCTACCCTTTGTGCTTGTACATAAAGTGCAATGTCTGGCGTAGGCTGCCCGTGTCTTGAAGGCACCAAGGGTTAAAGGATTATTAGACGGTTGTGTTTAGTGGGTAATACTCATCTCTAATCATTGGAGCAAGGGTGGCACGAAGCTCCACATACTGGTTCAGGCCCTCCCACTAACCCAGCGATCAATATTATCGCTCTGTACGGTACACAGGGCTGTCGACCCTACTCACTTTTACTGTGTTCACCATTGCTTTGAAGTAAAACTGGTCACGACTCGATTGATTAGCTTTTGTAGCTTTTTTGAAGTAGCCTTTGAACTATGCAGTACTGTGGGGTTTCAGATGTGTTCATCTTTACCTCTATAAAATGTTGGACCAAAATAAGGCATTGAAAGGTAAACACAACATACTTATTTCTTTTTATAATAATAATAAAAACACAAAACTTTATTTATATAGCACTTTTTAAAACACAGTTACACGGTGCTTCACAAAAAGTTTAAAACTGATAGTTAAAACACACAATGGTTAAAAACAGACAATAGAAAAAATAGTAAAATCTGATGTGAGATGAATAAAGGTATTAAGTAAAAAAAATGTAACTTAAAGTTACAATACAGCAAAAAAAAGTATACAAAAATAAAAATAAAAATAGAGAAAGTAATGTTTAAATAAAAGCTAGCCTATTAAAATGAGTTTTTAAAAGCGATTTAAAAGAAGACAGAGATTTGGCTAGGCTGATCTCCTCGGGCCAGAGGTCGTTCCACAGTCTTGGTGCTCTGATGGAAAAGGCTTGATCCCTCGTCGTTTTCGGTGTAGACTGGTACAGCCAGAAGGCCCTTGCCTGCGGTTCTTCAGCTGCGCTTAGGCTCATAGTGGATTAAAAGTTCAGAAATATAGGTGGGTACAAGGTTTAAGATCCTCGGGCACCTTAAAGGCAATAGATACATTTTTTTAAATCAATCCTAAATTTTGCATGCAGCCAATGGGGTGATGCTAAAATGGGTGTAATATATGATCTGTCTTTCTGGTCCATGTCAAGAGTCTGGCTGCAGCATTTTGAACTTAACTGTAATCTGTAAATATATTTTTGGCTTAGACAAGTGTGAGAGGAGAATTGAAATAGTCAAGACGTGATGGAATAAAGGCATGGATTACAATTTCCAGAAGATAAACCGCTTTAATTTTTGAAAATCTCCTGAGATGGAGGAAACGTGAATGCACTAATGATTTGACATGTTTGTTTAGATTACAGTCAAAGTTGACTCCAAGATTTCTGCAGCTAGATTAGTGGAGAGAGGGCCAATGTGATTTTGAATAACCGCAAGAGGTGGGGGGGACTGATAAGAATGACTTTGCATTTATCTGTGCTTAACTGTAGGAAATTTGAAGACATCCAATTCTGAATATCCAGAATACAGTTTTGAAGAATTGATAGTCAGTCTGTATCACCAGGGCTAACAGACAGATACAGATGGGTATTATCAGCATGACATTTTTAGTGCTAGGGCACTCACAAATACCGCTTTTATTTTATTTAGTTACTAATGCTGTTCAGAAATCAATCAAATGCCTTTAAATTTCATTATGCAACGATAATGATCGATTGTTTACCTCCCCGTCAACATATATTAACTGTATATGTGAACAGCTGTGAAAACCCTGACCTCCCCAAGTAAACCATTGATCATTACATTAGCTGTGCTGCTACCATTCACGGCTGAACAATCAGTTTGTACCTTCTGAACCCTGGGAGTTTTTTGAGCGGCTGCTCGCATGCAGACGGTGTGTTTTTTTTTTCTCCTTATCGAGATCCATTAAAGAGACTCCCTAATGACCGCGCATCATCGTTACTGAGGTAATATGGATGCGTTACCGTTTACTTATGCGGTGCACCTTTTCACATATTTACTCATGTATTAACAAAAGACTCGACAACAAAAAAAAACCCTCCCTGCTCCGTCGCGTACGCCTCTAGATCCTCTCTGGGTCACTCGCGAAACGCTGCCGGGTTCGCCGTTCTTTACGAAACTGACGCACTGACTGCTCAATTGTGATAGCAGCAAATACTTGAATCTGCTGGGTGGCTCAGACGGTTAAGGCTCTGTTCAAGGGGGGTGTCTAATCCACGCCGGCGACAGTGGCGATCGCTGCCGGCAGCCCCGCAGGGAGACACGCAGTTAGTTTTAGCATCGCCTGGGGAGGGAGGGATTCCTGTCTTGAGTATTTCAGATCACAGATGGACTGAAGTTGGTGGTGGGTCTACAGCGAAGGCTTACCTTTGTAAAAGAAAAATGGAGCATTTCTTGGGTGGGATTAGGAATGCCACCACATGTGCTCTGTGGGACCTTGGTTGCTTTTATTTTATTTTTTCAGATTTATTTGCTTTTTATTTGGTTACAATAGACTTTCATTTTTCACGTGTTATTCATTTGTTTATTTATACTTTGTCATATACTGTATAGTGAGTAAGCTGAGGTTAAATGTCGTGCATAAGGGTACCTGTTGCTTTCTTGTTGCAAACCAATTTCTGTAAGCTTTATGCCATGTGTTCATCCAGCAGTGAGCTGAACTGGAAATAGAAGTTTCTGGAGTTTCTTTGTCACTCCATCAGCCTTTCTTCCACTGTGCCCACAGGAGGAGATCAGCCCTCTCGAGAACGCCATGGAGACCATGCACCTGACCAATGAGAAGATTAACAACATGGTTCAGCGACACCTGAATGACACCAACCTTCACATCAACCCCCTCTCCATGCTGTTGAATGGCATTGTGGATCCAGCTGTCATGGGTGGCTTCACCAACTATGAGAAGGTACTGGACCTGCAATTTGCTGCGCATATAGTTTACTTATATTTCATTTCTTTCACTTTCTTTGGGTGGGGGGAGAGTGGCTTTTATAATGCAAATTTTTGCTGTAAGTCATCAGGGGTCTAGCCAACCTTTAACCAACCATGGGTTCCATACTATTCCCATGTAATTTACAGATTAATCTAGTCCCACCCCCCAATTCCCATAGAGATCCATTCAAATACTGATAGGTTAGAGTATCGCTTGTAAGAGTAGCTGAAAATAAGATATCAAGAGTCTTTTGATATCCTTTTATACCTAGTCATGATAGCATCGCCTGTTTACCTGTGAAATGTTCCAAACATGTCTTTTTTTTTGCCCCTGTCCAAACCTTTTTGGAACGTTTTACAGGCATCAAATTTGAAATTAGTGTATATTTACAAAAATCACTAAAGTTGATAACGTAAAACATTAAATATCTTTTATTTGTACTGTTTTAAATGAAATATATGTAAAAGAGAATTTACAAATCACTGCTTTCTGCTTTGATGTGCATTTTACATACTGTCCCAACTTTTTTGGAATTGGGGTTTGTACATAGGAACTCAGAAATGTAGTGCTTTCCTGTTGATTTTATATTTATATTTAGCGTATATTGTCATGTTCTTGTTCTCTTCACTATGTCCAATCTCCTAAAATCATTACTCTGTATTTATGCAGACACAACCTCACCTCTGTTCAGCACAGATGCACAGATTCTTTGGATTTATTTCATTGTTAGATACTGTAACAAAGCTTCGCTGAAGCATTCATTCAGAACAGATATACACAAAGAAGAGATGACTTGCATTAATTGTCCCTGCAAGACCTTATTTTCTTGCAAAGATGGGTTATGTTTCTTTATTCATAAAGCTTTGTGTTTTCCAAACATGCATAAATTTGGAAATGGCATCATGTAATTATAATAAGTGTTGGTGCACCGTAGATTCTGGGTGCTGTATACACGCGCACACACACACACACACACACACACACACACACACACACACACAACCAATATAAAACATTTTTAAAAAAGACTATTGGTTGTGCGCCTGCAGTGCTTTCGTTGTAAAATCATGTGTGATTTGTTCTTTGGATTTAATGGAAGCACTCCCACTTGCTGGTGCGACAAGGACTGCTGCTCACGCGGCTCACACCGGCAGAATACCCTTCCGACCCGAGGATTCGTTGACGCCCGTTGTCACGCCGGTGAAATTTGCTCGGATAAGCCCTCCGACAGTCGGAGATGGCTTCTGAGCGATGGCTTCCTCCCCAGGAGCGTAATCTCAGGGCCGTGAAGTTGATTAATCTCGCCGGGAACGCGGAATCCCGGCGCGTCTTATTTCCTAATAATCGCTCTCACGCCGGCCGCGTTACGCAGGTGTGAAATATAACACGCCTTCGGATGTTTCATTTTTTAATAAATCAGGCACGGTCGCCCACATGTGCTTGACTCCAATCAGTTGAGCATTTTCCCCCCCCTTATTAAAGGTAACCTATATATATTTTCTCATTTCACGTTCACCTCCAGAGCTAGCCTATAGCGACCTACCGGGGGGGGGAAAAGCTCTTCAATCTAACGTATCGTATTTAACACGAGGAAAATTCATAACCACCTGTAATAAATCACCTCTGAACAGACGCCTCTATATCGGCTGAAAATGTTGTTTTTTCACGCACGGCGCAGAAGAGAGGCGAAGACTATTTCCCTTAGGGTCAGTCTCTAATTTTAAGAGGTGTTAATAAGTAAATAAACACGCTCATGTTAAACGCGTCGCCCCTGTTGTTTCTCTTCGCTAGGCCTTCTTTACTGAGAAGTACTCGCACGAGCATCCTGAGGACCTGGACAAAATTGAGAAGCTGAAGGACCTGATCGCCTGGCAGGTAAGGCCCCAACAAAGACCGCCTGCCCCCCGGTTCTCCATCGCCGCCCGCGAGACGTTCTCAGGCCCCTTCTCCCTCCGCTCCTATCGGCGGGTCTGTTTCCAGAGGAGCGCCCGCGACTGGCGCCGCTAACCGGTCCGCGGAGATCCAGCCGCCGCTTCACCGCTTCGTATTTCGTGTTTACTCTCCTCACTCCCCTCTCCGGATGACCGTAAGCATCTCTTTCAAATGGCCTGTGCAGCCAAGGCAACGATGTGAGCACGTGCTAACGTGCTAACAGGCTGGTCTGTTGCTGTGGGCTAAACGCTGCTTTCCTCACAAGTGAGCATTCCTGTGTTAATGCCATAACCGTTCTGTTTATTATTATTATTATTATTATTATGATTATTGTGGTATAGATTCAAACCTGCAGTTTAGTGTCCCTGCCTTCCCATACCATTCTCTAAAACTGCCTCTCCCACCCACCTATGCCTCTAGCACATATGCATATAGCAGTAATCTATAGACAGGTGGTGAGACAAAGGAGCACATGCTCACAAACACATCATGCACAGGGTTGTTCACCAGATGTGAGAATATTGCTTGTGTGCAAAGCAGCACGCTGCATAACCACTCGACAAGCAACTTATCGGGATTTGGGTAGCTTGATGTATTTTTGCATTATATCAAACTGTAATGTGCTCAGGAGAAGTTGTGTCTTCTGAATGCGCATATGGTTAAAGGCAAATGTACATTCAGTGTACAGTAAACATGGTACTCAATGCCCAGGGACATTTAATCTGTTCAAATGAAGCCAGGTTCTGACCCTGTAATATCCACCCCCACTGAGAGACAACTCTTTACAGTGCTGACTTGGTTGTTCAAAGGATGAGGGTTTGTTGTACAACTATATTGTGACTCGATTGACCCAGTGTTATGGCGTAAATTGATATTGAGCAGTGCTGCTCTTCTCGATCCATAAAAGGAGGCCATATCTGCGCCGTTTTCTGTCATATTTGTCAGGAGAGACATTCCTTCATTGACCTTGTGATCACCTGTGGTTCTCTTTGCCTGACAGGAACTAAAGGAATATGTTAATAAATGCATAGACAGTAGAGATGGTGGTTTCTGAACCACACTCTTATTAGCTCATGTGAAGGACATTAGTATTATTCAGTATCTCTGAATCAGAATGTAATTAATTAGCTCGCTATGGAAACCTTACAGCTTATGAAAGCTTACAGCATACTTCATTCTTATCTTCTCTCTAGTATGTGTGTGTGTGTGTGTGTGTGTGTGTGTGTGTGTGTGTGTGTGTGTGCGTGCGTGCGTGGGTGCATATGTGCATGGGTGTGTATCTGTGTTTCAGTCTCGGTGTCTGTCAATGTCTTTTCAAATGCCAACATAGTGCAGGAACACTGTAAAGAGAGGCTCAACAGAAACTATATTCGTTTTACCATTTCCCTCAAATGCTAGCACAGGAGTGTAATGAAAGGCATTTGTGCTGAAGCAGGCATATCGATCTTGGCCTTCAGGCTTCATAAAGTGTCCCTGGTGATGGGAGAAGAGTGTCACCGAAAGGCGCAGTCACAGGTTCAAGAGTCAGTGTTATGCACCATTCAGGAACTGCAGGTGGCACACTCCTAAAGACATGTCATATGGCACACTCCTAAAGACATGTCATATGGCACACTCCTAAAGACATGTCATATGGCACACTCCTAAAGACATGTCATATGGCACACTCCTAAAGACATGTCATATGACACACTCCTAAAGACATGTCATATGGCACACTCCTAAAGACATGTCATATGACACACTCCTAAAGACATGTCATATGGCACACTCCTAAAGACATGTCATATGACACACTCCTAAAGACATGTCATATGGCACACTCCTAAAGACATGTCATATGGCACACTCCTAAAGACATGTCATATGGCACACTCCTAAAGACATGTCATATGGCACACTCCTAAAGACATGTCATATGGCACACTCCTAAAGACATGTCATATGGCACACTCCTAAAGACATATCATATGGCACACTCCAAAAGACATGTCATATGGCACACTCCTAAAGACATGTCATATGGCACACTCCTAAAGACATGTCATATGGCACACTCCTAAAGACATGTCATATGGCACACTCCTAAAGACATGTCATATGGCACACTCCTAAAGACATATCATATGGCACACTCCAAAAGACATGTCATATGGCACACTCCTAAAGACATGTCATATGGCACACTCCTAAAGACATGTCATATGGCACACTCCTAAAGACATGTCATATGGCACACTCCTAAAGACATGTCATATGGCACACTCCAAAAGACATGTCATATGACACACTCCTAAAGACATGTCATATGGCACACTCCTAAAGACATGTCATATGGCACACTCCTAAAGACATGTCATATGGCACACTCCTAAAGACATGTCATATGGCACACTCCTAAAGACATGTCATATGGCACACTCCTAAAGACATGTCATATGGCACACTCCTAAAGACATATCATATGGCACACTCCTTAAGACATGTCATATGGCACACTCCTAAAGACATGTCATATGGCACACTCCTAAAGACATGTCATATGGCACACTCCTAAAGACATATCATATGGCACACTCCTAAAGACATATCATATGGCACACTCCTTAAGACATGTCATATGGCACACTCCTAAAAACATGTCATATGGCACACTCCTAAAGACATATCATATGGCACACTCCTAAAAACATGTCATATGGCACACTCCTAAAGACATATCATATGGCACACTCCTAAAGACATATCATATGACACACTCCTAAAGACATGTCATATGGCACACTCCTAAAGACATGTCATATGGCACACTCCTAAAGACATGTCATATGGCACACTCCTAAAGACATATCATATGGCACACTCCTAAAGACATATCATATGGCACACTCCTAAAGACATATCATATGGCACACTCCTTAAGACATGTCATATGGCACACTCCTAAAGACATATCATATGGCACACTCCTTAAGACATGTCATATGGCACACTCCTAAATACATGTCATATGGCACACTCCTTAAGACTCTCCTTAGAACCATAATTACTCCGTCCCCAGGAATTTAGGGATGCTTCATGGAGATGAATCAGCCTTGTTCAAGCATGCCAGGATGCGTCTCACATTATCCAATAAGCATGCATTGTGGGTAAGCCCTTTATGCCCTATCACAGGGAGTTTACAGTGTACTCTGATTTGCATGGTTTGTGAGCTGTACAGGACGGCTGAATGTGTTCACACTGAAATGTAAATTTCTGCTTAGGCAAGAAAATTCCCCGCTGCAGCCAAGAAAATAAGGCAAGGCCAGTGGCTTTTTTTAAACTTGGCTTTGGCAGCAGTGAAATTGAATCCAGTTATCCTACGGCCTTGTTAGATTGAAAATCTGTTTTAGATGCATGTATTCAAAGCATTGGATGAGCCGCTTTATTGGCTCGGCTGTGTAGATCATCACTGAGTTTTTATTGCCAAGAATCCTTCAAACTTCCCTCTTCTCCAATGCTAAATATAGATCTCTGAGGACCACTTCATCCACTCCTAACATGAAAGACAGTGTCAAATGATTCACAGAAAAGGAATGTCATACCCGCAGAATTCTGCATTTTGCATTTTTCTACGAAGACACGGCCATTATGTCATATAGTATACAAGTCATATCTGTGTTCATAAATTTTTTTCATGGGCAAAAGTTAGTCAATGTTGAATTCCAAATTCCTTATTATATTTATTTTAATAATAATTATGTAGGGAAGTCGATTCATAAAAAAGGCACATTTTCATTCTGTTTCATGGTGGTCTAAATATTGTGTATGTTTCTGCATTTAATGTATTTTATTGAATGGCTTTTCCAAGCGGCTTTTACTTCAGGAAATAAAAACACACTTTGCATACATTTCAGTTCATCCTATAAAGAGCTTATTCATATGTAATTCGGTAACTAATTTATCCATTAAAACAGTAGGTCTTTGAGTACAATACTATGCTCTTATTAATGTTAAATAATTTGGTTATTATCAATGATGATAAATTCACGGTAAGACGGTTAAAGGTTGATATTAGTAGTTGTATGCAGGCCTGGAAAATAAGCCTGAGGCGAGCAGTTTTCGGGTGAGTCAAATTTCAGGACCACTAGTCCGTTAGGCGAGTGAAACATCTCGACCTGCGATTTAAGGGAGTCTATTGTTCGATTACACTAGTTGAATGACAGCTGCCTAGTCCAATCTCTAGCCACGAAACACGTTTCCAAGGCAATCCTGTCGGTGTAGCCCTCAAGATGTTAACGTCACACATCTTGCGTTTTAGCGAAAACGACAATCCGTCCGTGAAAATGGATCGGTTTTAGGCCTGTGGAAAATGTTTGCCATTGGTTTATGATTAGATTTTCTGGAAAAAAAAGTCATTTTGTGTTTGTTTATGTATGTTCTTGATGATCTCATTCTAAGTGGTTATATATCGTCAATTAGAATATATCTATAGTAGTTCTATTATTGTGTCATTGATTAAACTACTGCTACTCATAGACTAACAACATGAATACTGTGAATGTTAAGGAAACTGAACAAATGAATAGAGTTACAAACGGGGCTAGTAGCAGTTCAGCTGGGCTAGTGGAAAAAATCTGGCTAGTGCCAAAAATCCTTAAGATCCACCCCTGGTTGTATGACATTATCAATGTTAAAGATCCACCCCTGGTTGTATGACACTATCAATGTTAAAGAATGTTCATTATAAGTGCATTCTCCATTTGTATAAAGGCTTAAGATACTATCAGGCGATCTGGATTCTGTGGCAGACTCGTATTGTGTATAAAAAGGTTTATTTCATTGTATTCATACTAGACAGTTGTGCAGATTTGATGTCACATAACAGTGGCAGGTGGGATGCAGGTTTTGGAGACTTTGGGGGAACCGGGAGAAATACGACTGGCTTACTTTGCGTTCCCTTTAGTATCAAGAGCATTTCTCATTATGCCAACCCCCCCCCCCCCCCCCTACTGGCTGTTTGGTTTATCTATGCAAGATTCCCTATACCCAGACGTGCTGTGTGGCAGCTTGTCACTCCCAGCATAAAATTGTGTTATTTTGGTTTTCTGACACCCTTAAAGAGGCGCAGCGTCTTGAAAGCAAGTCAGTAGGTTTACATTTTTTTTATTTTTATAATTACACAAGCCCCCCCCCCCCTGCTGTTTCTGGAAAATAATCACTGATCGGTAGACGTTTAACAAGTCAGTGTTATTTTAATATGACACAATGAAACGGTGAAGTTCCCTCTTTGCAGCTGCGCCATTTTACTTTGCGTGCTTCTCTTTGTGCCTCTCAGAACTGTTAAAACCCCTTTCTAGTCAGATAATTTTGGCCTTTATACGTGCCTTTATTCACACAACCACGCAGCCCAGCCCTCACAATGGAACCTTTGCGTTTGACGGTTTTGCGGGAGCTCTCGAGCCTAGCCGCTCATTTGGAACGCCGCCGGGCGCCGGCGGGAGGTGTGGTTTTCAAGAGAGCTTCGCCGGCGTTGGAACGACGACTCCCGGATCTCGCTTTCGAGCGCGCGTCACCGGGATAGACCGCCGTCCTTTACGGAAAAGCGAGGCCGTCAGTCATCGACACCCCCTGCTTTCACCTTCGTCGCTTCAGTCAGGCGGCGCGTTGCACCGTTTGTATTTACGATCGTCCATTGTCAACCGGCACTGAATAGCAGCTTTTGAAGGACCTGCACCCCTTAAAGCTGTCGAGCAAATGTGAAAGTATAAAGTGTGACGGTGTTGATATTAAGGCTACCATTCTCCTCTGGTGGCACCTTCGTTATTCTCTTTTTCCCTTGACAAACATAGGTACTTGTTTTGATGTGTTTCCCCCCCCCCCCCCCCTTCTTTCTGGGAAGTATTTTATGATTTTGAGAGAAGCACAAAAGCATGCTGTCAAGACCACTTCTGCAAATAGAAAGGAAGCGCATGCCCTGCTCTTCTCCAACATCGGTGCACAAATAAACACAGAGAAAGACGGGGAATATAAGAGGGGTGAACTGAGGCAATGCCTCACAGCCTGCTGGAAAAAAAGAGCGAAAGCTTCATCTCACGCCTCGACCGTTGCTTGTCATTTATCGGTGGGGAGACCAGGCCCAGCTGAACGGCCCACAGCAGATATGAAGCAAAGGTAGAACTCGTGTAACGTAAGCTGTTTATAAAATCTGAAAACCCTCCTGGCGGTTAATGTCGAAGTTGCTTTGGAATTAGCTGGGAATGGAGATGGAAGGCGCCCACCTCCACTCGGCTGTGATATGTTTTCGGTGAGAAACCCCCGCGCCCCATGCGGTGACCAACGTAAACGGCGCCGACGTTCATTTCTCCCGCATCGTCCGAGTTCTCCCGCTTATGTATTTTACTCAACTTTCTAAAAAAATAATAAGTAAAAAAACACCACTCCAGCATGCCACTGTGTCCAATCCGAGTGCGTGTCAAATAGGGATTGGCCGCGCTCGTGGCTTTGACAGGTGCTAAGTGACACCTTCGCGCCTCCCTTTGTCCCGATTTGCAATTATGCGAATGGGAGACGGATATTTGTGCCGCGGCGAGATGAGGATGATTAAAGTTTCCTCCCGGCTTGCCTGTCACGGGAACGTGTCGGAGTAAAAGCGAAGGAAATGAATATGCACACTGTGTACAAAAAAAAAAAGCGGAAAAGTGGAAAGCGTCGCTGTTGAGTGTGGAAGAAGGACGCAGAAATGAGAACAGCTACGCCAGAATTCTCCTTACCGTTCCCTCCCTCTCTCATCCACCCTCCCTCCGCTTTGTTCTGTTTTTCTATCGTTCCTTTCTTTTTTTTCGCTCTCCCTCTTCTGTCTCTCGTACTTACCTCTTTATCTTCCCCCTCTCAGCCTGTTCTCCTTCTATTTAGTTGCTTCTGATACCCCCCTTTTAAAACAAAGTCAGTGGAAGGAATGCTTCTCATAGCCGGTTCCTTCTAATGATCACTCTTGATGAAGCTCAGCTTCACTCCTCTGCCTGTTGGGTAGGGTCGTGCGGTTGCTTTCAAATAACAGTTTATTTATATATTTACATTTTTTTTAATGACCTTAATCCCACAACGTTGCCTTAATACCAGGCACCTCAAGGCCATCTGTCTGCACAGGCATTCTCTCCTCCCCAGGCTTAGAGTACATTCCCCTATGCAAATAGCAATCACCGTGACCACGCCTACCTTCATTTGGTGTCTACCAGAGAGACGCTATTTAAGCTAAAGCTTCCTCTAAACTGAGGTGTTCAGTGCAGGACCCAGGACCTAATGCAGGTAGACACAGGTCAGGGTACGGGGGTGTGTGACTCGTTCAACCCCACTGTCCCAAGCACCTTATTAATAAATGTGACTTTAATGGGGCTCACACACCAGCGCTGTGGTCCGGCTGACGTAGAACGCCGGTGTCAAACTAAAGAATCTAAAGAATCCAAACACCTTGTTCTCAGGGCCTTAACAGCCGATTGAAAGGTAGCCACAAAAAAACCCGCAGACACCGCAGCCCCCTGGGAATTTTGTTTGACACCCCTGACATGGAAGATCGTTTGAAGTTTTGATCAAAAGTACACGAGTCAGGTTTTTGTGTCCAACCACAGCCAAAGCCTGGTTTATTTAATCATGGAATTGGCATTCTGAATGCACATTCTAACCAGTAATCTTATTGTAGTAACAAGCTTACTCCAGCCATGCATTTGTTTTCTTTGCAGGGCTTTACACAGAAAAACTAAAAGATTTTTTTTGCTTGCGTCCAAACCCACACTGCATTTGTACTAAGCCTATTGCAGCAGAATTAATGGGTTTCCTGTGGGTGCTTATTAAAACATTGTTTGCCGGCCGATGTTTTAGTAATACATCTCCAACACTCTGATGCCCTTATAAAGCTTGTTTCCCGGGAAACAGGAGACACTGCCTCAATGTTTCATACCCACAGTCTACGGGTAATATGCATTTCCAAATGAAGAACGGTCTGGTCTATTACAGGGAAAAGTGGTCTTTTCTGTTATGATTTATAATTAAAATAAACCACATCAGCACCGCATTTAGAGCCATAGTGTCAGTAATAGAGCAAATTACATAAGCTATTGATGCTCTTGTAATCAGCCACATTCTGGTTTGTATACGAAAACCCACATCTTTTCTTGGTAAGATACTATCTTGCATAGCTGCAAATGGTGACGTTAGACCATGATTGTTCTTCTGTTTTGACTAAAATGGCAGTGCGTGTTACGCGACTCCATGAATTAACCATTTGGGTGTGTAATCGATTCACTTAATCTTTTATTGAAGGGAGAGTTTTACACACATTTCAAGAGGTCATGTCCTTACTGAGTCTAAAACTTTTTATGAGCAAGACGTTGGACTTAAATGTCTTCCCTGACATTCACAGGCTCTGCTAAGTACTCGCCTCACGTTCAAAATGCGTCCATTGAAGATGGTGTAAAGTAACAGGCCTTGTCCTGTGTACTTTAGCTGGACGTGTGGGTGTGTTGGCCGCCCATATCTTTTGTCTGAGCCGTTTCGGTTCTATTGCGACAAAAGAAAATATTCGGCAAAGCTATGACTATAACATTGTTCCAGAAAGGAAGTCCAAAGAAAGAAAGAAAGCATATCTAACGGGGGTCAGGGGAGCCATGGTGCAATCTGATGAGGTCAGTCGGAAGATGGGCAGGGTTTCTGCTGTCCTGATATTTTCATTCCAGCGCAATTACAGTTCTTTAAGTCTGCCAGGCTGGAGTGTGCTATGCATAAGAAGTAGTTGAGCCGCGGTTAGTGTGTTAGGTATTATTGGGAAAATAAGGACAGTGAGCAGGAGAGTGACTACTCTTTGTACCTTCAGACTGTTAATAATTCCCATTTCCTGAGGGAACTGGGGAACATTTGCTTTCCAGATCCAACCTATATTGAAGTTGTGAGAATGCCCCGATGTGTATGTTACAACTGTGACAATCATAGTTTTTACATGATGACAAGCATTTTACAAGTAATATGAATATCACAATTGACAGCATACTCCTTTGATTTGCATGTCATTTGTGCTGTTCTTTGTGATTACTGTGTTCAAGCAAAGCAGGAGATCTGTTGCTATGGATAACAGGTAACAAGCTCAGTCACGACGAGAATCCACCGGGTAGCATTTCTGCACTGGATTTTATTGATCTTTTTTTTTTTCCCCCGAGTTCTGACTTAACAACTGCCCTGTGGGAATTAATAACTGTGATCAGTTTATCTCATCACTTATTCAAACAAGGCAAATCCAACAGTAGTCCTCTGTCTTTGAACCGAGCCTCATATTTTTTCTATCAAAGTGTTTCACAAAACTATTTGACTTATTGCATTGGTTGTTTTTTCAGTTTGTCAGGTAATATTTTTGCGACAGTGTAGAACATGTTTAAAAACCCATAGCGCCACCTTCTTGTTATTTAGCAGAATGACGCTTTGGCGCCAAACCTAATTCACTGTGACTGAGCGACTGTATGTGATAGAAATTGCAGTCATTTTTTTTTTTTTCTTACAACAGTGTGCATATCCTTATTGCTCAAAATAACCCTGCATATCAGTAAAACAAATAGACAGGACAAACAAAACAGACAGATGCCTGAAGGGGCGGTTATCCACATGGGCCACAGGTAAGCTAGCCTTGATGCAGTCTGTTGATTCACCAGTGTAAAGAACACTCGCACAGGGAGCCACCACATTTCTGGGGTAGCGCCGATCAAAACTTCGCCGTGTTGTGCGCGATTGACGTAAGAAGACACGGGGCAGCAGCCTGCCTCGCGCGAGTCTGAAGGACGGACATATCGGACAGTCGGCTTTTGAACGAGCCATCGGAACAGCTGTTAATCGCGCTCAATCGGCCCGTCTGCGCCGAGCAAGTGTAATTCCCGCTCAGCTTGATATTGTTCCGGAATCCTCTACCCAGTATCTGAACAAGTTCCTCTCCTAATGAGGAAAGGGTCCTTCTGTAATGATGGTGATTCTTCAAAATGCACAGCTGTCATGTCTGGAGTGGTTTAATTAAACCCGCACATAAAAACATATTGAGGCGATTGCACAAGAAGTCGCACGAAAGCCGGCGCATGCGATGCGCTTCCGGCCCGCCAAAACAGACATGACCGTCGAGTTTTTAGCACCTTGAAGCCCCCGGTCACGTACCTCCGTTTTCTTTCTGCCGAAGGCCCCATTGACAATCCCTAATTGCATCCGCGATTTATTCTGTCGCCTTGCATGTAAACAGTTTATAATTAGAGATCAACTCTTGTTATTTTTTCTCTCTTGTCAGAAAATTAAGGCAATTTCACGCATGGATATTTCAAGAGCACCCCGGGCTGTTCTCCTAAGAGTGATAAGTAATTTAAGTGACAATTATCATTTAACATGTCTATAGAATTGGGCCTTTAAACGAATTCCAGATTCTCCTGGAGTCAATAACTGGAAAATGAACCTCAGGGAAAATGGCTGATTTGATGTACAGTTTCAGGGAAAGTGGCTGGTTTGATGTACAGTTTCAGGTAAAGTGGCTGGTTTGATGTACAGTTTCAGGGAAAATGGCTGATTTGATGTACAGTTTCAGGGAAAATGGCTGGTTTGATGTACAGTTTCAGGGAAAATGGCTGGTTTGATGTACAGTTTCAGGTAAAGTGGCTGGTTTGATGTACAGTTTCAGGGAAAATGGCTGATTTGATGTACAGTTTCAGGGAAAATGGCTGGTTTGATGTACAGTTTCAGGTAAAGTGGCTGGTTTGATGTACAGTTTCAGGTAAAGTGGCTGGTTTGATGTACAGTTTCAGGTAAAGTGGCTGGTTTGATGTACAGTTTCAGGTAAAGTGGCTGGTTTGATGTACAGTTTCAGGGAACGTGGCTGGTTTGATGTACAGCTTCAGGTAAAGTAGCTGGTTTGATGTACAGTTTCAGGTAAAGTGGCTGGTTTGATGTACAGTTTCAGGGAAAGTGGCTGGTTTGATGTACAGTTTCAGGGAAAATGGCTGATTTGATGTACAGTTTCAGGGAAAATGGCTGGTTTGATGTACAGTTTCAGGTAAAGTGGCTGGTTTGATGTACAGTTTCAGGTAAAGTGGCTGGTTTGATGTACAGTTTCAGGTAAAGTGGCTGGTTTGATGTACAGTTTCAGGTAAAGTGGCTGGTTTGATGTACAGTTTCAGGGAACGTGGCTGGTTTGATGTACAGCTTCAGGTAAAGTAGCTGGTTTGATGTACAGTTTCAGGTAAAGTGGCTGGTTTGATGTACAGTTTCAGGGAAAGTGGCTGGTTTGATGTACAGTTTCAGGTAAAGTGGCTGGTTTGATGTACAGTTTCAGGGAAAATGGCTGATTTGATGTACAGTTTCAGGGAAAATGGCTGGTTTGATGTACAGTTTCAGGTAAAGTGGCTGGTTTGATGTACAGTTTCAGGTAAAGTGGCTGGTTTGATGTACAGTTTCAGGTAAAGTGGCTGGTTTGATGTACAGTTTCAGGTAAAGTGGCTGGTTTGATGTACAGTTTCAGGGAACGTGGCTGGTTTGATGTACAGCTTCAGGTAAAGTAGCTGGTTTGATGTACAGTTTCAGGTAAAGTGGCTGGTTTGATGTACAGTTTCAGGGAACGTGGCTGGTTTGATGTACAGTTTCAGGGAAAATGGCTGGTTTGATGTACAGTTTCAGGTAAAGTGGCTGGTTTGATGTACAGTTTCAGGTAAAGTGGCTGGTTTGATGTACAGTTTCAGGGAACGTGGCTGATTTGATGTACAGTTTCAGGGAACGTGGCTGGTTTGATGTACAGTTTCAGGGAAAGTGGCTGGTTTGATGTACAGTTTCAGGGAAAGTGGCTGGTTTGATGTACAGTTTCAGGGAAAGTGGCTGGTTTGATGTACAGTTTCAGGGAAAGTGGCTGGTTTGATGTACAGTTTCAGGGAAAGTGGCTGGTTTGATGTACAGTTTCAGGGAAAGTGGCTGGTTTGATGTACAGTTTCAGGGAAAGTGGCTGGTTTGATGTACAGTTTCAGGGAAAGTGGCTGGTTTGATGTACAGTTTCAGGGAAAGTGGCTGGTTTGATGTACAGTTTCAGGGAAAGTGGCTGGTTTGATGTACAGTTTCAGGGAAAGTGGCTGATTTTATGTACAGTTTCAGGTAAAGTAGCTGGTTTGATGTACAGTTTCAGGGAAAGTGGCTGATTTTATGTACAGTTTCAGGGAAAGTGGCTGGTTTGATGTACAGTTTCAGGGAAAATGGCTGGTTTGATGTACAGTTTCAGTGAAAGTGGCTGATTTTATGTACAGTATCAGGCAAGCACCAAGTGGCCTTCATTTAAAAATACTTACCACGTACAATCACTTTTCCTGGCTCTTATTTCCATATAGGGACACCCAAGGATTGGGTGAATTTGCGTTCCTATCCTCAGTATATCCAAGTCCCACGACACATCTTGAGCCGTGACTTATCCGACACATCTGAGCAATGACGATATTATGGTATTTTGCGTAATCAAATGATTGCTCTGGGATCGTTTTTGTGGCTGATGCGGTTTTCTCTTTGAATCAGGCCGTAATGATCGCCTCCTCTTGCGAGCCAACTCTGCCGTTGCTTTATATAAGAGCTGGTTTTTGTTTTTAAGGGTTCGGAGTCCCACTGCACTATCGCCCTGTGTCAGCATTCAACCCAGATGTCTAATCTCATCCCCCGTACATTCGCTTCAAGGCAGCTTAAAGTTTGGGTTCAGGAGCCGGTCCCTCCCCATCGACTGTGTTACCTAAACTCGGCCGCTGCAGCGAGCCGTGCTAGCGGGGCGCGGTTGCCGCAGAGCCGCTCTCTTAATTGCCAGCTTTCCCCCGTTTTAAGCGGCCTCTCCCCAGCTGTCCGTTTCACGCCTTGGCGTACAGGCGATTGGCGCGCTCCGTAACTAGCCTCTTGTGCCAGCGCTGTTAACCACTCCCATCTCTCACCGTCAGATCGTCCTGCCGCTCACGGCTTCCCTGTCCTCCGGTTCACAGAGAGCCCTCAGAAGTGAAGACCTGCGCCTGGAGGTTTTCTTAATCCTAGGCGTATGTGCTTAGAGAGTATACAGCGTTTACAACAGTATACAACATTTTTTGAAAAAACTGCATCAGTGTGTGTTTACAGGAATGTGTTGTGAAGCAAACTTGAATACAAAATCTTGGTTGACGGTTCCCATGTTGCCCCGTGAAAATTTATGACATTGTCAGATATTCTTCTTGGAGAATTCTGAACAATTTATCACACAATTTCTGAGCCCCCATTCTGCTATCGTCTGTGCTGGAGAAAAAACAAAAAACATGCAATTTAATGAGAGGCTTTCGCCCCGAGAGAAATCAATGGCTGCTCTAAAACAGGACACTTGTCAGGAATTGCCTGGAATTTAAACCACAACAATGGAAGGCCTCTAGTTGTGAGTGGGCGGGAGGTCAAAGGTCAAACTCACCAATCTGTTCTCAATAGCGTACTCCAGGGATTCTTGGCAGATTACGGACAATGGGCTGGACCACATCTCTGACCCATTGTGCAAATGCCCTTGGTGAATTATTTTGCCATTGCAGGCGAGGTAGAAGATGACCTCTATGTAACCCTGGTCTTCTATGCGTGTGCTGATAAATTTAAAATGCAACTGTCGCTGACTCATGTTATGCTAATTCCTTAAAGTGCTTTTATCTACATTTTGCATAAATGTTCACTGTCAAGGACTTAATCCATTTACCCATTTTTTTACATACAGTATCAGGACTGCAATCTTGCCGTTTTGGTTTTTAAGGCTATCGGCTTAATTATGAATGCAAATATTATGTGCACAACCCATCATTTCAGGAAATGCCTTTGTTTTCTTTTTTAAAATAAGCTCAGTAAATGTTTGTCGGACGTTCCCAGAGGATATGCCCAATCCTGCGGCTCCATTCACAGTAACCGCGAACGCGGTTTACGTTCGGCAGTTCTGACGTCCTCTCTGCACCGTTGTGTCGCGCTCAGATCCCGTACCTGGCGGAGGGCGTGCGCATCCATGGCGACAAGGTGACTGAGGCGCTGAGGCCCTTCCACGAGAGGCTGGAGGCCTGCTTCAAGCAGCTGCGGGAGAAGGTGGAGAAGCAGTACGGAGCGAAGACGCTGGTAAGATCTAACGTCACAGACCCGGGGGGTGGGGGGGGGGGGGGGGGGGCAATAGCATGTTCAAAAACCCATTACCAGTTAAGCTTCAATGGACAGTTAGATCTGCAGCTTCCTTGTGGACAAACTGCTACAATTAACTTTCTTTTCTCCTTTTGTGGGTGGTGCTACTGTATCATGTCAATCATTCTATCATGACGCATACTGTAGGGATAAGCAAAGAGCTCCTTATTTATTTGGGTCCTGAAGCGACTGTCGTGTAATGGCTCCGCCCATTTCAGTGTCCGTGAACGCGTGAAGCCTCAGGCTCTCGCCTCTGCGCTTTTCGTTGTGTGTCTGCTTTTGCATGCACGGCCAGGCTTTTAGCGTCTGATGCGCGCCGGCCTTTCAGACACTGGACGGACCATCTCGGTTACCGTTTCAATTAGCAAATGATTAGCGGCGCAGCACTTGATACGAGTTCTACCTCAAGTAATGGCTTTAATTAATGACGAGAGGAGCTAATAAAGATGCAGCAGACAGGAGCCGGTTTGGTGGTTTAGAGCTTACAGTATGAAAGGTCTAGGGATTTACCCGCACACTCCTTCTTAATTTACTGTCGAACTACCTCGTGCGTTTTAACCTGGCGGTGTAATATTCCTGGCTGTATTGTGTGTTATTCTCAGCAATTCGAACTTGCCCAGTTTGCAGAATCCCAAACCATCACTATTGGATATTAGACAGGGTCTAGCTTCTTGTGCAGAGAGATGGATTTCTTGGAAAGAACAGAACGGGATTGCTTCCAGGATACCGGAGAGGCTCTCGGCACTTTACAAGTTCAATAACGATTGGAAACACGAATTGATAATATCGATATTCCTGATTCTTTCAACAAAATAAATTATTAAACATCATCGATTCACAGAAAAAAACGCTTGGAGATGCAGGGCAGGTTGATTTTCTGTCGTATATTTTACCATTAGAATGGTATATTATTAACATTCGAGCATCTCTTGACTATTATTTCATTAAAAAAGAAACTTCACAATTTTGCTGCACAATTCTTTAATGCAATATATTTTTTTTTTTGGCTGTTCAGCCCTTTGGTTTATTTCCTTTTGTGTTTTTTAAATTATTATTATTTCCTACTCAAGCGCCATTGATTTTCTTTTGTTTATTGGTTTATTTTTTCTGCTTAGCTCAGCCAGTGTACGTGATAGAAGAGACTGCGTTGAGGAAGGCTCTTTTAGCCGGGGCTGGAAAGCGCCATCTCCTTTGGGCTCCCATGCCCTTTCCCGTTATCCTTGCCTGAGGTGAAGGCTCTTTAATTGCCACAGAGCAAAGATTTTGACCTTTTCCAAACCGACGTGGAGCATACTTGGTGTTGGAAAGCGACAGAGACATTTCTTCGAAACATTGAATGCTCATTTTCCACATGCTGACATGCAGTAAGTTTTGTGTTGTCAGCCACAGCCCGTGAGCAAACAATCAATCCTCCTTCTGCTTCCTATAAATATATATATATATATATATATATATAGAAGCATTGAATGTGTGTATTTTCCACATCGGTAGGAAAAGGTCCAAAATCATTAAGCAGCCAATTTCCGTCCGCCTTCCCTCTCCTTCAGTGTCACTCCCGTAGTTCACAGCGGCGTGTCCCTTCACTGTTTAAGACTCTCCGGTTGAGTTAGAGGGCGGGAAACCCGTAGAACAGCCGTCCGGTAAGTGCCGGCACGGGACGGGGACCCGGGGCAGAGGGTATTGATTACCCAGCGAGGGGAATTTACATGAGCTAAATCGAGGCGGGCCGCCTACCGTCGCTCTCCGGCGACTACATTCTGCCGTTTAATCGCAAGGGCAGCCGAACGAGACCCCGCCGTGTGACTTGCCCCCCCCCCCCCCCCCCCCGCCCCACTGCGGGGGAGCGGAGTATAACCTGCCTTTTGGACCTGCAGGACAACTTGGGACCTGTCCTGCACGTGCCAAAAACGTCTTCTGCTTGCTCTGTGGCAGTGCGTTCTTAGTACTGCAGGCTCGTTACAGGAAAGATGAGTAGCGTCAGCCTTTAGAATGTCATTATATGCATCATATTGTCGCCCTAATGTGAGCTAATCTGTTTTACAGGGATTGTTTAAATATGGAGACAATATTTTCCAGCACATTTAATTTTTGTAGTGTGTAAATTCCAGGTTAATGTAATGCAAATGCCAAACTTAGTTTGTTTGCAAGATGGCTTAATCGGTGTAAGTAATGGTGTTTATTTTTGTTGCAGTACTAATCAAGACCAGCCTACTTCAGCGAGATGTGCAGTAGTGTGCAGCCAGAAATAGTGTTCTGGACTGGAGTTGTTGATGCAACCTCCGGACAATAGGTGGCGGTGTTTAATGAACACTTTGTGTGTGCGTGTGTGTGTATGTGTGTGTCAACAGCCAGGGGCTGACGAGAGGCGGGGTACACGTCCTCGCTCCATGGTGCGCTCCTTCACCATGCCCTCCTCCCAGAGACCCCCTCTCAGTGGCCTCCGTCACCTCCATCTCCTCCGACAACTCGCCCTCCAGGCCGGGCTCCGATGGGTATGTGCCCGCGGCACGGCTGCACCAGCCCTCACCCTCTTTGGTGGAGGACTACACTTCACCAGCAGGCTAGCCACTGCCCAATTCAATAAACCTCATCAAGGGCCCTTATTTTGTTAGAAGGACTACACTTCACCAGCAGGCTAGCCACTGTCTAATTCAATAACCCTCATCAAGGGCCCTTATTTTGTTGGAGGGACTACACTTCACCAGCAGGCTAGCCACTGCCCAATTCAATAAACCTCATGAAGGGCCCTTATTTTGTTAGAAGGACTACACTTCACCAGCAGGCTAGCCACTGCCCAATTCAATAAACCTCATGAAGGGCCCTTATTTTGTTAGAAGGACTACACTTCACCAGCAGGCTAGCCACTGCCCAATTCAATAAACCCTCATGAAGGGCCCTTATTTTGTTGGAGGGACTACACTTCACCAGCAGGCTAGCCACTGCCCAATTCAATAAACCTCATGAAGGGCCCTTATTTTGTTAGAAGGACTACACTTCACCAGCAGGCTAGCCACTGCCCCAATTCAATAAACCTCATGAAGGGCCCTTATTTTGTTGGAGGGACTACACTTCACCAGCATGCTAGCCACTGCCCAATTCAATAAACCTCATGAAGGGCCCTTATTTTGTTGGAGGGACTACACTTCACCAGCATGCTAGCCACTGCCCAATTCAATAAACCTCATGAAGGGCCCTTATTTTGTTGGAGGGACTACACTTCACCAGCAGGCTAGCCACTGCCCAATTCAATAAACCTCATGAAGGGCCCCTTATTTTGTTAGAAGGACTACACTTCACCAGCAGGCTAGCCACTGCCCAATTCAATAAACCTCATGAAGGGCCCTTATTTTGTTGGAGGGACTACACTTCACCAGCATGCTAGCCACTGCCCAATTCAATAAACCTCATGAAGGGCCCTTATTTTGTTGGAGGGACTACACTTCACCAGCAGGCTAGCCACTGCCCAATTCAATAAACCTCATGAAGGGCCCTTATTTTGTTAGAAGGACTACACTTCACCAGCAGGCTAGCCACTGCCCAATTCAATAAACCTCATGAAGGGCCCTTATTTTGTTGGAGGGACTACACTTCACCAGCATGCTAGCCACTGCCCAATTCAATAAACCTCATGAAGGGCCCTTATTTTTGTTGGAGGGGACTACACTTCACCAGCATGCTAGCCACTGCCCAATTCAATAAACCTCATGAAGGGCCCTTATTTTGTTGGAGGGACTACACTTCACCAGCAGGCTAGCCACTGCCCAATTCAATAAACCTCATGAAGGGCCCTTATTATTGTTAGAAGGACTACACTTCACCAGCAGGCTAGCCACTGCCCAATTCAATAAACCTCATGAAGGGCCCTTATTTTGTTGGAGGGACTACACTTCACCAGCATGCTAGCCACTGCCCAATTCAATAAACCTCATGAAGGGGCCCTTATTTTGTTGGAGGGACTACACTTCACCAGCAGGCTAGCCACTGCCCAATTCAATAAACCTCATGAAGGGGCCCTTATTTTGTTAGAAGGACTACACTTCACCAGCAGGCTAGCCACTGCCCAATTCAATAAACCTCATGAAGGGCCCTTATTTTGTTGGAGGGACTACACTTCACCAGCATGCTAGCCACTGCCCCAATTCAATAAACCTCATGAAGGGCCCTTATTTTGTTGGAGGGACTACACTTCACCAGCAGGCTAGCCACTGCCCAATTCAATAAACCTCATGAAGGGCCCCTTATTTTGTTAGAAGGACTACACTTCACCAGCAGGCTAGCCACTGCCCAATTCAATAAACCTCATGAAGGGCCCTTATTTTGTTGGAGGGACTACACTTCACCAGCATGCTAGCCACTGCCCAATTCAATAAACCCTCATGAAGGGCCCTTATTTTGTTGGAGGGACTACACTTCACCAGCAGGCTAGCCACTGCCCAATTCAATAAACCTCATGAAGGGCCTTATTTTGTTGGAGGGACTGCACTTCACCAGCAGGTTAGCCACTGCCTAATTCAATAAACCTCATGAAGGGCCCTTATTTTGTTGGAGGGGACTACACTTCACCAGCAGGCTAGCCACTGCCCAATTCAATAAACCTCATGAAGGGCCCTTATTTTGTTGGAGGGACTACACTTCACCAGCAGGCTAGCCACTGCCTAATTCAATAAACCCTCATCAAAGGCCCACAGATACAAATGCATGACTCATTCCAGCACCAGTAACACAGATCTGCCTGAGCTACTGCCATGTCTCATAAAGCAAAGTTTCACCTCGGCCCGTTCAATGAATAATTTTCAGTGCTTTGCCCATAACGGTTATCAATTATATGGCTGATTATAGCTTGAAACTCGTTTTAAGTTTTAAGTTGAAGGAATCAGTCAAAAAGCATTTGGTAAAAGAAAACCAAGAGAATGTTTTTAGGATGAACCCCCATTAAAAGTGAAATAATGTCTAAAAACCCCCTTTAAGGCTTTAAGACTTTTGAGCAAGTGTTCAGACGACCCCTCCCACTAAGCTCAGTTCCAGGTTTCAGTGAGAATTGCCCATGCTGGGCAATTACAAACTGCTTGCACAGGGGACGCTTACTTGCACTGCAATATCACTGGGTAAATTCCCAATATATCTCAAGAAATATCTTCAAATCCTACTTAAAAAAAAGCTAACGATACTTGTAATTTTACACCATATGTTGTTGGTGAAAGGTGCATTTTCACGTGCACATGTTTTCTCCGAACATTGTCAGTCAATGACAGCGGAGACTATTCAACATCTCACCATGATCAAGTTTAATCATGGGTTTGGTACATTGAAATTTCATTTGTGTACATGGCATTCGACCCGTATTCGATTTATAATTTGAAATTAGGCAAACTATTTAATTATTATCCATGCTATTTAATCATTTTACCAAAAACTAACCTCCCCCCGTACAATATTTCAAAATACTGCCGCAAGCCCGCAGTCGGACCTAAGCAGTGCTTTGACAAAAGGACTATCGACCTCTTGTAGACTGAACTCAAACAGAGACAAACTTGTGGCCCCGCTCACAGCCGATAAATCATATCCTTGGATCATTCCCAGTTGTGACCGGGAGTCGAAAAACGGCGAGACGATATGGGCTTCGTACCACCAGGAGTACGGTGGGCTAAAGTGCGCCAGGTTTCCTAGGTTAGAACACGCACAATCGACATACGTTTAGTTATAGGTGCTGGCGCGAGCGTTTTTTATTAGCCGCAGCGTGCGGACGGTAGGTTTCCTCACGCCAAATAAGCTCCTCCGCGCAGTGCGCCAGACACGTTACCGCCGGCTCGCAAGGCGAGTCCATCGCTGGAGCGCGCGTTCCACGGCTGCAGTGCCCGCCACACAGGCGGAGACGCAATTAGGGACTAGAAACCGCGGGGTGAAAGAGAGGGCCACACTCCGTGCCTTTTATGCGCCGGTCAATTGAGACGAAACCCGACCTTTCAGCTGTGGCGGCGCTAATGCGCTTTAATAGAGCTCCGCATAAAAACAGGGAGCTTTAGATCACCTGTTTGCTCTGCTTTTCATTAAAAAAAAAAATGGAATGGATAGAGTCGCTTTTAAAGCCCGAGTATGGATGCTATTAAAACACGTCGAGAAGAGTGCCTTTTAAGACCCGTCGTTGTCTGAATTCATAAAAGCGGCGTATAAAAAAGCCTGTGAAATTTAACGGCAGAAACCTGTTTATAAGCACTAAAGTAATTTCTCTTGATTTAATGGTAGCCAGCCTCACCATCTGTTTTCAGCAGTTTTAAAAAAAAAATTTTTTTTTTTAGTCTGACATGGTTTATGACTACTTTGCATATAAATACCAACAGATTGCGACCTTTTTTCAATTTTTTGGAAAATGTATTTTGGAATGTACATTGCGTTTCGATAAAGTCGCGTTTAAATCCTTTTCTCTTTGTCTCTCCTCCAAGCTTCGCGCTCGAGCCGCTCCTGCCAAAGAAACTGCACTGCAAGTCTCAGGACAAGCTGGACCGCGAGGAGCCGGAGAGAGAGAAGAAAGAGAAGAAGAAGGAAAAGAGGAACAGCAAGCACCAAGAGATCTTCGACAAGGAGCTGAAGGCCGCCGAGATCCCCATGCAGCCCGCCGAGGCTGTGATCCTGTCCGAGACGGTGAGGGGGCAGCAGCCACGCCCATCTTTTTGTTCCTCCTTCAATGAAGTTACTGAAGTGCCATTTTAACTAAGATTCCTGTAGAATTTCTATGATGGAACGTTGTTTCTCTTCATTCCACCATTTTTGCTCGCTTTACAAAAATATCTGCATTGAAGGAGAGGGGGGGGCGACACTCTTTTAAGGCAAAAAAAGTAGAAGATTCATTTATGCAAACATAACGCTTCGGTCGAGGAGACCTTCAGATTATCTGAAGACGGTATCCTTGGCCGAAACGTTATGTTTGTATAGATAAATGTGCTACTTGGTACTTTTTTTTGCCTTAAAAGAGTGTCGCGCCTCCTCTCCTTCAATGCAAGACTTTATGATTTCAGGTTGCACCTCTTTAAGTTGTTCGAGCTCAGCTTTCCCCTCTCTTACAAAATATCTGGCATGATACTCTGCAACCTTGCTTACTATATAGTAGCTCTGATAAGACTCTACCGTCTAAGTTGCTTTACAGTATGCACTATGCAAGATTAATAAGAGTCGACAACCCTGGTAATTATACAGTACGACAGATATGAAGCTCCACAATCTTACCTACTTTGCAGTATGTATTGCTAATAAGAGAATACACCGTCCTGGTTACTATGCTATGCCTCTGTTAAGAATCTCCGCCATCTTGGATCCTCCCCTTTGGTCCATGTTCTGTCTCCCCAGGCAGGGATTTATTTTTAATATCAGCAGCACTGTGTCCAAAGCTTCCCCCACAGGGATGCAAACTATTTGTAAGGAAATTAAGATAAAGATCAGACTGTGGACCCCACGCCTCCAGTGAGATATCAGGCTCCCCACTCCTCGTTTCAGCCCCTCCCTGGGGCAATGAGTCTGGTCCCTCGAGCAGATCACGCGCGGGGCGCATCACAGAGAAACTTTGAGAAGCTCGGAAGAGAAAGCAGTGCGCGTCGCGCAGGCTTTTGTTACACTCGTAGGCGAACTAGTTTATTGGATTGAAAGTGTAGTCTCACTTCGACTTTCGAGAAGTAAGGAGGAAAAAAAAGAAAGAAAAAGAAGCTTGCAGCACGACATAAGGCCTTCCAGCTTCTTCGTGGCATTTTGTTTGCTGTTCTCAAGATACCCATTCCACACCCCCGTGTAACGAAGTGCTGTTTGTTCTTTTGAACATGCAACAGTAAAACTAACACAGGCACCGAGCTACAGGATCTCCCGCCTTTGCTTCTTAAAATAGTTTTTTGGGAGTAGATGGGTATCCGGCGTTCTGTTTGCTCATATTAATGCAGCACGATTTTGCGCAACGATTTTTTTTTTAGGCCTGCATATAATCAGCCGTCGCCTCCCCTAGGACTCCGCGTGACAGTCAGCTCTCCTCACCGCCACCAGCGACATCCTCACCGCTAAATCACTTCCAGGAATATCTCCGTCGCCGGACTCAAAAAAATAAAAAAACATTTTTTAAAAGCGAGGAGGAAGTTCAATTTAATTGAGTGTGTGTGCTCCCCCTTATCCGAGGTCTGTCAGAATAATTTCAGTTAGCACTGGAAGGAAGGCTAACCCTGAAAAACGCCGCTAGATAAAGCTGTGCACATGCCCCTCCCCTTAAGTCTATGCAAAAGCTACGAGACGTACTAAAATAGAACATCGAGCTTTTGCCGCGCGCCTCTCGCCCTACCCTGAACCGCTATGAACAATTTCCTTGATCTGTCATTCCTCTTAATGCAACGCGCTGTAGAAATGCTACTTCAAAAAAGCCATACAACAAAGGACAGGTGTTGTCACATTCTAAACGGTTTCCTTCTGCCAGTTCTGCATGTGAACCCTTCAGTGGGAAAAAAAATTTGTTTTTTTAATACATTCTTATGAAAATAGTTCATTGGGAAACTTTAAATCCAGCAACTAAAATATTCAAATGAATATAGATACCTAAACGCATACAGTATGCAGGTGGAACCATGTGCTGTCGGTAGTATCTTTGTTATAGAACTTCCATTCATTTTATTCAATTATTATTCTTTTTTTTATTATTATAGATGTGCGTCTGCACTGCTGTGAGATGTCGTATGCCTGTTCTGGTTCATTATCGTCTTTTTAAATCTTGTTGCAAATCTGTCACATTTATAAACATATATACGTCATTTAAAGAATATGCATGCATGGATTTGAAGGACAGCTGATAAAAATGCGGATGTGTGTATGCAGGGACATATTCTACAGGTAGATTTACACCTACAGTGTATTTTACTGGAATAAGATGTAATAGATAGTGTAATATATTGCACCGTTAGCTCATCCCGAGGTCTCAAATTTACATCTACATTACGGCCGTTTAGCAGGTACTCTATCAGAGAGAACCAACCTTTTAGAATTTGTACACACAGTGGGTTGAAAAAGTATTCAGCCCCCTTAGACTTTTTCATATTGTGTGTGAACATTTGATACCAAAAATTATTTAAAACTTTTTAAAGCTTTTTTTTGGTATTCAACACAAACAACTCTACAATGTCAGTGTGAAAAGTTTAATTTATAATTTGTTCTAAATTATTTCCAAATGTAAAACAGAAACCAATCAATTCCTTAAGTATCCAGCCCCCTTGCTTTATTGTGCTTTATCAGCCTTACAGGCAAAACTTTGTTCAAAATTGCACATATTGCCCCAGATGTCATGTTTAGATTCAAGGACTTTGAACGATATTTTCTTTTCAAATGTGTGTTAATACGGTCTTTCTTGGTAACATGCATTTTAATGGCTCTTAATGGGATTTTAGGAAGTACCATCAACCTTAAATCACAGTACTCAAACGTAGCATATGTGATATTGTTCACTTATGGATGGAATTTCAGACCAGCCCATTGGGGGTTCAAAGAAAATATAAATCATCTCCTACCCATCACTATATGTGAAAATGTAGAAGGTGCAAGTTCAGTAACTTTCTCCCCATCAGATTTCTCCCTTGACTTCCATAGTGAAACCAGACAGATTTTACTTTTCACATTGACATTGTAGATGTGTTTGTGTTGAATAACAGCAAAAAAAGCCTGATGAAATCATTTCTTACTAAATGTTCATAAACAACAAAGTAGGAAAAACTCTTAAGGGGGCTGAATACTTTCTCAACCCATTGTCTATACTGGATATTCACTGAACCGACTGAATGGCAAGGTCCTACGTGGGAATTGAACTTACAACCTTGTGGGAGTTGCAAGCCAAGTTCCTTACCCATTATATTAAACCACCACCTAATGCTAGATTTGTTGTCTGGCATTAAAAAAGAAGGTCAAAGCAAAGGAACGGCGAGTGAAGGTTTAGCAGATAGAGTGGCTGTGAATGCTGTTGGGAGTGAGGGGTTGGGAAGAGTAGGGAGACGGCCACAGCCTGTAGTCTTTTACTGACTTTATTCAGATTGAGTCTTAAACATTCTTCTCTTGTGATCTTCAGATCAGCCCCCTCAGGCCCCAGAGACCAAAGAGTCAGGTGATGAACCTGCTGACAGGAGACCGCCGGCTCTCCGTATCCCCGGGGCCCGTCACGTCCTCTCCAGCACCCCCTCCCATCACCCCCCCGGGCCAAGCTGTCCTTCAGCCTGCACACGGGCTCCAGTGAGTGCTTTCCTTCGGCCGCGCGCGCACGCACACACACACGCACACACCCACACAAAAACATGCGCACACACACACTCAAACAGACACACACACACACACAAAATGCACGCACACACACACACACACACACACAAAATGCGCACACACACGGAAACACACACACACACACACACACAAAAAACATGCGCACACATACTCAAACAGACACACGCACAAACACACACATGCACACACGCGCACACACACACAAAATGCGCACACGCACACAAACACACGCAAACACACACCCATACACACACGCACACAAATACACATGCACGCACACAAACACACACGCATTCACACGCTTGCACACACAAACGCGCACACGCACGCGCACACACACACATACACATGCACGCACACACCCATACACACACTATGGTTCTGACCCTCTCTCCTGTTCACCTTGTCTCTTTTCCATCCCTTCCTGCCTTTATCTTTTCTCTCACACTGATTCAGTTCAGCTGTCCGGCCTGGTCTGTAGCGTGGACACGGGAACCAAGCGGAGGAACGCTACGACCAGCTCTCACGCGCGTCGCAATCCCCCTCTTACGGCAGCGTTCTCACTTCCTCTCTTCCTTTCCCCACTCACACGACTCCCTTCCCTCTCCTCGCTGGTTTTATCTCCACCATTTTACTTTCAGGCTCCCTCATGTGCACGTTACACAGAGTTTCATCATCGGCTTCGTCTGGAGTTTCCAAAGCAGTTCAACTCCAAACCGAAACCGAGCAGGCAGTTAGAACGCTGAAAGTGATCATAAACAATCGCGGAATCTCAGGACAAGGGATGCTTTATTTATGTGCGTTTGCATGTTGTTCTGCTGTCAGTTTATTTGTGTGCGGGACGCTGTCTTTGTGAGCCGGGGAAACTGTTCTAAAGAGCGCCCTCTGTTGGTTACAGGTCTGGAGCTGAACGGCATGGGCTGCCAAGAGAAAGGGGAAACCCCGCCCCCTCTCCCCATTAAAGGAAGCATGGCCGATTACGGGAACTTGGTAGATAATCAAGACCTGATGACTCCAACTACACCTCCCCCGCCCCCTCCACATCAAAGGGTACGTGATTTAATTAGGTGCAGAGGAGCTTCCTAACGGCTCTCCGCTCGGCTAACGGAACGGCAGCCGAGAAACGAGGCGCGCGCCGCCGTTCGACACGCCGCTTCGACTTCCGCGAAAGACCGCGGACCGAGAGAGGCCGAGCAGAGCTCCCAAACCGGCGCCCGTCGGGCCCGGGGGCCCCACGCGAAACGGACCGGCGCGGCACCATTTACAAGAGTTGAACCGGGCAGAGGGAGGTGATTAATGGGGTGATTACATGGCCCCTCACATACATCAGGGCTATCCCCGGCGTTAATCAGCATGTTCAGATGAGCCTCCGAAAGAAGACGAGCCAATTCTTTCTCTCTCTCTCTCTCTCTCTCTCTCTCTCTCTCCGTTAACCAAGCTTATTTATTCCCTGCCACCGGTTTACTGGCAGGTAGTAAAATGGAACCCAAGCAGATAATTGTCAGGCTGGCGACAGTGATGTAGTGGGCAACACCCCCCTGCCTCCCACAACCAGGCTCTCCCGAGCTCCGCGGCGCGCTGACGCTGACCGATCGTTAAACACGGCCGATCCCGATTTTTGGGCTCCTCCCGACCGCCGGCTTTTCCATTCATCTCAGCATGCCATGAGTTAAGGGTGCACGAGGGTGCGCGTGTAAGCGAGCGTCCGAGTCCATTGGTCGGTCACCCTGCAGCCATGCCTGTCTGCCGCTGCAGACCCACAATGCACCTCAGGGTAAATACCACAGCCTTTTGAACATAAAGGATACTTTGAAAACCCGAGCTTGTCCCCGGTCACTGAATCTTAGTTAATCCCGTCCTTTTCTTACCGCAGAAGAACTGCAGGATATTTCTGGTATTTGAGTTTGTACAAAGCGTTTTGGTACGTGTTTTACATTTGTCGGTGTTTGTTTTTCAGCACCTGCCACCCCCCGTTGCCCAGCAAGACTCCGCCCCCGCCCCCTCCGAAGACAACAAGGAAGCAGACATCCATCGATTCAGGAATCGTACAATGAACAAAGACAAGAGCACAAAGCGCATAAACCCCCCCCCCCCCCCCGCACCACCACCACTCACCCAAAAGTCAGAGCTGTGATATTTTATTTCTGCAATTCTCACTTCCACCCCCCCTTTAAAGCTTGACAAGATGAATACCTCATTCAGGCCTACTCAAATTCTTCTCCTCTTTTTTTAAAAATTATTTCGGTGCGATGATGCTGCCAGCCGAAGGGAATCTCTCCTCTAGCACAGAATATTAATCAGGTCTCCAACTGCCGAGTCTTCCCCGTACGGCTCCACACCTACAGTGCAGAGACAGCGTAGGAGATACCTGACTGTTTTTATACACTGACCAAGAAACTAATGAACAGTCCAGACCAGGAGTTGATTGCTTTTGACTGAATCATAATTGACTGCTCAATATCAGCTCATGCCCCCCCCCCAATGCCCAGTATGTACAGTGGTTTGTATATATGATTTTATGACTTTTTCTGAACAGTAAATTTTATGATGCGTTTTTTTTTTTTTTTTTTTTTTTTTGTATTAACACAGCATTAGATTAACTGGCAAACATATTCCAAAAAGGGCTTCTAGTGTTGTAAATGACAGGGATTGTAAAGAACTGGTATACAAGTGCCTTTACCATGGATCTTATTTAATTAATGGGGTTTTGGAGTGCATACAACTAACTCCATTCGTATTATGACTGTTCATATTAGGACTTGTAATAGATTGCTGTAACCATGGACTTCAATAATATTGACCATTCCAAATTCACTACTGACTTCTGAATAAACTCTTAAATTGTATGTATTTTTAAAAATGATTGTGTGCTTTTTTCAGTCTGTAGATTGTAAGTCTAAATCTAATAAAAGCAAGTGACACAGTCTGAAATGGCAAGATTATTCACTTCTCAGAAATGTAACATTTTCAATCTATCTGACTTTATTAGATAAAAATTCAAAGAATTACTAATTACAAACGGTGTATGTTCTAGTTAAGTATACCAGAAACACCTTGGTTCATGTTGAGCCGTCCCTTTAGAATTTAGCACAAAATTGAAAATGAACATAAATGTCAATATGGCTCTCACAGACAAGTTGTTTGGAACTGTGCATTAATTTATCTCTCTCTCTGTCTCTTTACCTCTCCCTCATCCCTGCCTCCCTCCGTCTCCCTCTTCTCTCTCTCCCTCCCTCCCCCTCTTCGTCTCTTCATCTCCCCTCCTTCTCTCTCCCTCTCCCCCTCCTTCTCTTTAACTCCCTCCCTTCTGCCCTCTGCCCCTCCTCTCTCTCTCTCTCTCTCTCTCTCTCTCTCTCTCTCTCTCTCTCTCTCTCTCTCTCTCTCTCTCTCTCTCCCTCCCTCCCTCCCTCCCTCCCTCTCTCTCCCCCTCCACTTCGCCCTTGCCCTGCCTTGCCCTGCCCTGCCCCCTGTGATGAGGATCATAGGCTCTAAAATTATGGAAAGTAGGGAAAGTCGTGAGTCAATAGATTAAATTCCAAGTGTGAAAAATTGCCTGTAATAACCTTTTCAGAATGCTTTACAACAGTTTCCTAATAATATATGATACCAAGGACAGCTAATCAGGGAGACTACCCACGTTGAAGTCCTTCTGGGTTCGGCTTGGCTTTTAAGGTTATTATTTAAATGGCTGAGAATTTCAGAAGTTACCCTGCAGAACCCTCAGTGGCAGTAGCACCAGTGGCGGAACATCGTGACGCCGGGCCCTGGTGCAGAACGCACGAACGGGCCCCACCCACTCCAACCTACTATGCACACAGCATAACAGCGCACACATAGCCAGCGGTAATGTTACCTCATTAGCAAAAGTTCAGCCCCACTGACAGCGATCACAGCACACAACGGTAACGAAGAAATCATGGCGTTTTGTTACTTTGATAAATAAGCATCAAAACACCTAGTGTAAATTATTAGAAAAATTGTCCAATAAAATCAGCACAGCGACATATTAATATAGACAAAACATTGGCACGGCAGCCGACCAGTTCCTAAATATATCAAGGCTACTCACCACTATTTAAAAGACACTCGACGAGCCTTGCGCTCCGCGAAGTCATCGACAATACGCCCTATGTCCAACTTCTTGGCTCGATCATTTTCGATTGACAACGTGGCCAATCCACTCAGTCTCTCCTGTCCCATTGTGCTCCTCAAATAGTTTTTAATTAATTTCAGTTTGGAGAAGGAGCGCTCGGCAGTCGCAACGGTGACCGGAAGAGTCAGAAATAATAGAAAGGCCGTGCAAACCTCACTGAATGTAGAGGCCACTGCTGGGTGGTCTACAATGAGCATTTTAGCCAGATCTGCGACGGACGCATGTTTCGGTATCTGATCTCTCATTAATGCGAGTGTATAACTAGCTAATAATGTTTATTTACAGGCCAATTGAAAAAAGACATTGAAAATGATCAAACCACTTGTAGATTTCTGGCAAGCATAGAGCGTATAATCGACACAGTTCAGTGCTAGTTGCTAGTAGCTAGTGAGACGTACAGTCAAGCAACGGACGGATTATACTGGGAGGAATTGTAGGCTACGCTCACAGCTACGCGACACCGTAACCTTACCCGACATTCATTTGGATGCTACGATTCACTCATAAATCTGCATGCTATAACTGTTTGCGTACTAAATAACTGCAGGTAACACAAAATATCTTATTTATATGTTCATTTAACTATTTTATTTTAGTCATAATTATCTAATTTACTACCAATCCTGACCGTATTTTCTCTGTGAAATATGTGGTATATAAACAGTTGAGCGCTACTATTTCCTTCAGTACAATTGTTCCTAGACATCGATGTATTGATATTAACTTTGTCAATCGCGCTCTCGTTAAACGTTGCACTCTGCGCTGGGCCCCGTGCTCTAGATCACTGGGCCCCGCGACAGCCGCACACCCAGCACCCCCTGATGCTCCGCCCATGAGTAGCACAATACAATATCGAGGGTATCGAGTGTCCAAGGTACTGTATTTTGATAGGCTGCCGCGGAGAATCGTTGGCGACACCTCGACCGCTAGCTAATACCGTCAGGACTCCCGAGCCACTGCATGGTGTTCACATTAGTATTGCGGTAGCTGCTGTCCCCTCGCGCTGACAACCTCTTCCTTGAAGTTCATTAAGCTCTTTGGTGTTCCGAGTTGTATCGCGGCATGTCAAGCCCAACCACGCAAGCAAGCAAGTAGCCCGCCGGGCCGCAGTACTTCAGGATGTGAATGGGGAGGGGAAAAAGCCATTTCTGTGGAGGTCGAAGAAAGGAAGTAAAGAATCACTTAATTCCTTCCACAATATGTGTAACTTCACACAGGGAGCATCAATAAAATAAACTAACACAAGTGTGTCAGCGTTTACGCGGAGCCAAAGGCGAGCTTTTCTATTAGCTTTGGTCCGCTCTTTCACCAGGAGCATCCAGAGACAAATAAGGGCCTGTCAGGGAGCATGCTTGTTGTCCTTGGGCCCTTGCGCATTACACCAGGAATAAATTGTCATGTGACCATGTTTACTGAGCAAACCGTAGGCCGCGGCGTCGAGCACAACGGGAGCAGGCGCCGCTGAACAGATGACAGCTCACGGATAGCACAAACGCTGTGGAATTTCTGAAACGTTTCAGCGGACAGCAGTCAGTATAGGCGTCCAAATCTTATGGCAACAGCCAGCGGTTGTAACTGCATGTAAATAAATACTATTAATGGTAGTCTAACTAAGCCATTCTAAATGGAAATGCACCCTCTTTGCAAGGGAGTAGCGTTCCTGAAGAAAATATTATGTTTCCATATACACATGTAGATTCACACGAGCAGAAGTGAGCCCTGCGATCTCAGTACGATGCCTGGACTAACGACGGGAAATTGAAAAGGGACGTGGAGATCCCAATTTAAATTTCTGCTTGGAAATGAGACTTTTCTCATGAGCAGTGTGATTAATTGGATTTTTTTAAGGCGAATGTTGCATGAAAGTTTTCAGACATTACTCTCAACCAATTACCAAAACCTGTCAGCCTGTCTCGCAAACGTGAAAATCAGCCTGGCAGCTGAATTTTGGTTTTGACTGCTTATTGCTTTAGTGCTTTACTCTCTGCACTTTAGCAGGTTACAGGCCAATGCAACTTTTTCAGCCAAGCTAAATTGTCACTGATTGTATGCCGACTTGTGGTACCGTAAAAGCCAAGGTGCGATTGCTTTAGAGATTTAAAGCAAGTTGAGTTCCTCCACTCTCCCGTGTTAAGCCACATCATGCGTTGAAGATCCTGACACATATACACTCATATGTCCGTTTTAATTCAGCATACTCACGACTATCAACAACATGGGAATCGAACACTTCAAGAGTAGGCCTATAGCCTAGATACCTCTTTTTGAGAATGGCTCGGGTGACCATCGCACTTATCCAGTTTGTACATGACCAAGACATCTTTATCGCCTGTGTTTTCTCTCACACTCAAATCGCCTTTTCCACTTTAATCTTGTTTGCATTTAATCGCTTTCACTTGTTTGCTTCAAGGCAACAATCCGGGCTATATAACAGAGTAGCTTTGTTGTCATTGGAGTTTTTATAGGTAATTGGATATTTGCCTAACTTGGTGTAGCTACTTGCTGGCTAGGTCAGAAGTATGAACATTGATATTTGTGTGCTGTGGTGAAATGTGCTTTGTGCAAATAATTTGTGGCCTATCTGACAGAAACCACTTCAAAGTAGAAAGAGGTTTTTGCCCCCATAAGCAAGTTCGTAAATCAGAGCAGTGATGAAGTGAGATGGAAAAACAATATCAAACCAGGCACTAGCCATGCACTACAGGAAGAGTACGACAGAGACTATGTCCTCTTAATGCATTGCTGTGATATGACAAAGACAAATCTGTTCTGAAGTGTTTTTATGTACTAAACAAAACGTTTATTTTCAAGACTGAAACAAGCCACTCTTTCACCTCTCTATGAATGCGTTTTGAAGCATTATCTGTTCAAACTGTCGTTAATTTGCAAAAAGATTTTTTTTCATGACCGACTCATTTTCATGGAATTCAGTTATATTGCATTGAGTTATATGCCCAGATAACTTCAGGTAGGAATTAACCTTCTGCAATACTTACATATAATTATAAGCTTAGTTAAAGATTGTAATGCTTGCATCGTGTGATATAGTGTATTCCGAGGAGACAGGAGAAACCTCTGTTTCGCAAATAATTAAAAGGTGTCATTCAATTTAAGGCTGCTGCATTGTAGATAATAATGTGGTAATATTATTATCAATTATGGGCGTGGGTTTGATTTCTACTTTTGGGTAGAGAATGCTGGACCACCTAGTCTCACACAGTCAAATGCCAAGTCTCACAAGCATGCTAGCTAGTCTAGCAATTAATTCATATGACAATATTGGGCATGGCATGTCTCCCTGTCTCCCCCCAAAAAACCTATGTGCATGCTATCAATCAGCAGAATAGCATATATGACTTATAACTTGTCATTATGTCCAAGAGAAAAATGTCATGGATAAGATTATTGGGATATACAGTACTATCTTTACAATACGAAAGTAATTGAGTCATTGAAACCAGTGCACTACTACTTATTATTAACTAGCAACATCTTCAGCAGGATTGTCAGTTTCACCATTAAGAGCAATATGAGCATTCCTATCAGGTCCTGGTGTGACTCTGACAACCGGCGATGTGCAAAATATGACACAGCACTCTGCCTGCCTGTGCAACAGCCAGGGATTATGGTTGCAGGTATTAATTGGCCGTTGGGGGAAGTTTATAATTGCTCATTTTTCTGCCATTAGTATGTCTCCATTTGCACACACTGCAGTCTCCTGGGCCCCCTATTCTTCCTCGCTATTAATGAGGTCCGGCGATTCCGCGACGGGGGCCTCCGCGAACATGCGGCGGAACTCGAGAGCAGAAGAATTAGCTTAGACACTGCACCTGAGCCCCCCTTCTCCACACGCCTCGCTCCCCCGTTGCGCTCCGGCGTGATGGCCGTGGACACACCGCTGTGCGCGAGCCCTGGGCCTGCTGATATATCTTTACGGGCAGGCGAGGATGAGAGACGTTCTTTTGTTTGTTTCAACGGAATTGTAATGCCCGCGCGGAACGGATTTAAATGCAAAGTTTGTTTTCCCGCAGTGCTGATCTCGCGGAGCTAGAAATCGGGCATTGAGAGAAAGTGGCTCTTTAGCTGCGTTGTCGCGTGGCAGAGGCTGGCGCACCCCGGATTTTTACTCAGGAAAGACTCTTAGTCGCCGGCTTTGTCATAATCATTGACTCGATTAAATTGATGAAGATTCCCCCTTGAGCTCTGAGAGTGCTTTTGGTTTAAATGCAGCCGGAAAACCTGCTTTGTTGCAGTCCTCAAACACCTGAACTGATTAGCCCTGGTCGCCTTGCCGCAGTATCTCAAGTTAAAGTAGCCCAGATATCCACAATAACAATCCTGCCTGTGCTAATAACGCAACCGCGATGCTAAATTTCAGTTACTGTTTTGACTTTATTTAGACCGTAACATTGGCATTTGGCAGTATCAGTAAATCTTTGTCTAGTGCCTTGGCCATGTATTTTACAGTACAGAGGATCAATAATGATGATGAGGGTGAGATGAGAATCTTGCTGTCAGTTTTCAGAAGAGGATTTGTCACACCGCTGGATACTTTGTACCGTACATTTACACATGCACATTCATTTGTACAGCTCCAGATTAGCCTATCATAAAAACATTTTTTTTTTAAACCATGAAGGAAGTTTAGGTGTTAAGCTAAAGCCTTTTGGGCTAAATTGGATTTTGCTCTGTTCATGAATCATGCCCTTTAGGTTTTTCTGAAGAAAATGGGACTGGTTGGGAAAAGAAAGTGTGTCCCAGCACAGTATGTTCCTGTGAAGAGCACAGCCTACCACTGAATATATTAGGCGGTGATATACTGAGTTTCAAAAGCCTTTTTTACATGAATAATACCATACTTTTATAGCACAACTTCACCTAGAAAACTCCAGGGACTTTAATGGAATCTCTCCATATCTGATCATAACAGTGCTCTTTATTCCATTTGACCTTTTTGCGGCCCGTGTTAGAGAAGAAGTCTGAAGTTAAGAGGAATTGCCATGAATGAGGGTGGTGTAGTGTTTGATGAAACTGAAATCGAATCGCAGTGACTTCTGTAGTGCGCTGCATGTAAATGAACACATGCCATTTATCATGTATATTTGATTGAGATTACATTGAAGTTTACACAGAGATTACACAGGTGCGTGCGTGCGTGTGTCCGTCTGTCCTTTTCCACTGGCCTGATGAGCTTGTGCTCTGGCCAGTAATGTAAAAAGCCATCCCCTGTGGCTGAAATGGTTCTTCGACCTATCGACCGCGCTCTGCCATTCAAGCTTCCATCACATTGCCACCATCATCATTTTGGATTAAAACGTTTACAAGGCTTTTTCCCGTCCAGCCATGATTCCGGATGATGTGCTTAGCCTGTGGGAGCCAAAAAGTATTGTCTAATGACTGAACGAACAGACAGCAGGTGTCAAATTTAAACATAAGGGAAATGGGGACGCCATTTGTAAATCCTTTATAAACTCATTTCGGTCTTCCTTCCTCGTTGGACTCCCTGCCTCCATCGTCAGCCCTCTGCAGCGCGTCCAGAATGCTTCTGCTTGCCTGATGTACACGGTGTCTGCGCTCAGCCATTTCAGTCCCCTGCTCAGCTCTCTCCACTGTTTACTAATATCGGCTTGCATCCGATTCAAAAACTCGGTGCTATCCTATAGGGCAGCTAAAGGGGAAATAAATTTGTTGTCTTCAAAAAATTATCAGACCAAACAAACCAGCTGTATCTGCAGTGTCCCCCCCCCCCCCCCATGCCTCCTTCTACTGGTCAAGTCTCTTGTCTCCAGCAGAAACCTTACCTATCTTCCAACACAGACTGAAAATCCATGTCTTCAGGCTGCGCCATGGGTAATGTTATAGGTTAATTTGGGTGGGTGCGGCAAAAGTAACTTCTCTTTCAGTTGATATTATGGTGCAGTTTTGATATAGAACAATTAGAGGGGCAGGAAGGTTGATGTTAAGAATGGTAGGGTAAGAGGAGAATCAAACAAAAGACTTCATTTAAGGCTCCGTTTTGTGACGTGTTTACCTTTCAGAAAAAAAATCTATTTGATTTAGTCTGACCTCCTGTACTGTGCTTCTATCCAATGTATGTTTAAATAATGATTAGATTGTGCTGTGGCAATCCCTCATGTGATAAATCAACTTCCTGCCTGACAGCTTCCCTGCAGATGTATATATGAGGCCTGGGTGATGCTAGCTGTTCTTAGTATCACACAGCCCAGGTGACTTCCAGCACGCACAACACGGACACATAGGCCAAAACTGGCCATGGTAGTAATAAGCCTTTGTACCCCCATCCTAGTATACGGTAAAAATACCGTAGTGGTTTTTAAAGATAACACGCTATCAAAATAAATGAATCCTGGTTGCAGTATATCCCATTTCACTTGACGTCATTCCATTTCAATAAAGGTTCTTAAGGTGTGCTTGGCTTAGCTTTATTTTCTCTGTGAAAACCAGGCAAAAATACATTTTCATAGTTTGCCGATGATGCGGTTATAGACACAGCCATCTCTGTGCTTGTGGCTTGGTCCTCTCTTGTGTCTGCACAGGTGGGGGGGGGGGGTGGCAGGCACCAGAGATTTTCAGCCTCATGAAAAGATCTCACATTAGGCCCCGCCACCCCCCCTTGGAATACGGGGCTTCTGTGCCCAAAATCCCAGGGTCAGCTGGTCCCTGAAAACACTATGAAGTTCATCCCCTCTTGAGAAAAAGGATGATTATAAGACGTTAAAGGAAAGAACTAGCACAGGCCCCATCCCACATTACAATATGTAGAACAACAAAAATGGCCTCTATTTCGTCCGTTTTCCCTAACACTTTGTCAACAGTCATTATCTTTTATATAAATTTAAAAAAAGATAGTTATAGATTTTGATAACCTGCATTCTGGGGTCCAGTGAAATCGGCCACTTCAGAAAGACATATGAAAGACAATTTAGAAAACGATCTTCATCTTCCCACCACTGCAATTAATTACGGGAGCCGGGTGTGCAGTCGGCGCAAGCCACAAGTGGTGAGTGGCGGTAGCAGGGCCCGCTGTGTAAACGCGGAGATGGGTAACGGTGCCCCGGGGAGCGCACCGTGACTGTGATGTTTGATGGGCAATTACAAACGGTGAGGGAGGGCAACGGCAGCCACAAAATGGACCCTGCTATTTATCTTGATTATTTTCAAATTTCACATGAGTGTATCAATCTTTGTGCAGGTGAAGCTGACAGGGGTGAAGAACTGCTTTCAAACTATAAACAACTCTAGGGAAATCTGAAGTGACAAGAACGACGATGATGATGATGGTGATGATGATGGTGGTTGTGGTGGTGATGAACAAGAAGTGACAAAATAATAATAATGGTCAGTACATTGTAAGTTACTAAATACCAAAAGGCTGTCTGTATAACTAAAAGTTAGTTAGATTTATGTTATATTTTTGTAGTTTTGCATTGTCAGAAATAATTATGTTCAGGACTCAGGTTTCCTCATTTCTCTCACAACAGACATCTCAGACATCTCTGCTTCTCAGAGCACAAATTGTGTAGTTTAAAATTTTTTTTAGAAGATTAAATGTCATTTCTAGTGTTTATTAGATTTTAGTTTCTTGTGCTGCGCTAGGCTAGAGACTAGCACACAAGAAACAACTAAAAATAGAGCGTGAGGTGTCACAGATGGCTGGATTAAACAAACAGTGTTTAAATGCCAGATCATTCTGGAAGACTTCAAGCAGGCTTCCGTTACCATGGCCTACCCACATGTCGCTCCTTGGCAGTTGACGTAAAATGTATCCGTATCCCCTTATGTTCTGTACGTTTGTCTGTGTGACACCTGAAATATATACAACGGCAAGGCTACAGCCTCTGACTTTTGTGAACAATTTGAAAACAAATTGAATTATAGGAAGTCTGATGAGTGAAATCACCACTTCACAATTTCACACACATTTTCACAAGAAGGAGGGTTCAAACCACACGTAGCCTGCTCCATTGACATACCAAAGTTTCTTGAATTGTGGGGCTTCGCCCGGCCGTTTAACACCCGAGAGCTTAAGGTCCCATGCATACGGCAGATAGAATGTCTAGAAAAAATAAGAACTGATGAGAATGAAGTCTTGCTTCAAAAAGCAATGTCTTTTCAGAAGGAGAGAAAATTGAATTGAACTGCTAAATCATGCTTGGTATCTGGGATACGTAATAGCTGAGTGAGGGTTTTGAAGGTCAAAGCTGTCCACTGTAGACAAATAGAAGTGACTGTTGGCATTTATCAGGTTAACCACAAGTACAGAATCAGGTGCACGGCTGGATCAATATTTTAACAGTTGCATTAATGCAAAACGCATCCAGTTCAGTGCATGTCGATTGTCCAAATGAATCTATAGAAAAGAGATATGGATCCATCAACACAAGCCAATAGAGCAAAGGGTATCGCAATTACGATTTACGACTCAAATGAGCAGATTCTCCAAAGTACATTTCATATTTTAACGAAAGCTACCTCTGTGCAAACACAGATTTAACATTTTTCACATAAATGTCAGCACGAGCAGGTGCTGCGTTTATTTTTCTTCTGCTTTTTTATTTATTTTTTATTTTATTTTTTAAATAAGTGTCTGCATTCAGTTAGAGTGCCAATGCTGGCTTTGAAATGAAGCTAGCTCTCTGACAGCATTGCACTTAAAAAATGTTTCACCCCGTAAGCGTATTCGATAAATCCTGCCGTACACAAATTGCACTTCACAACGCGCTAGGCTATTTATCTTTCAATCAGCGTTGGAGTTGGCCATAGTGTCTACACATCAAAACGTGTAAGCAAACAGCTCTGGCACTTTTTATTTTTCAAGTCATGTCCTCGCGCCACAAGCCTATTTGTTCTCCGGGACCTCGGCTCTCTCAAGGTCAGCGGTTCCTCCCAGCGGAGTGCAGCATTAACAATCTAATGGGAACAGGGGCCCGCCATCTAATGAAGGATTCTGATTAAGTGCTTCAGCGAACCTGATCAGTGGATCGAGTTGCGCCACTTCTGCTTTCAGGGATGTCCAGGAGTAAAGCTACGGGATTTCACGGATGATCGGACGGCGTCTGCGGGCTGAATTTCGCAGTAGGCGGGGAGGGTGGCAATTCCAGATTGGAGAGACGCACTGAGACTGCTTTTCCCTTTTTATTTCTTTTGGCTGAACGTGTCTATCCTCGCCCTATTCCCTGCCACTTACTCACCCTTGAAAAAAAGAAAATATTTCCCCCCAAAAAAAGCACAGTATATAACGGCATAGCAGAGAAACTTCTAGAACACGGGTATTCAAATCTGGCCCTCAAATCCAAATCCGGCCCTGGTCTTCTTTTCTCCCATGTGACTAGCTAAACAATTACTGCTCGACTTTACACCTGACTTCCAGGTAAAGGGAGGGTGGAAAACCAGCAGTTTCCACGAGGACCGTGATTTGAATAACAGGGTTCTAGACTAGAGTATCACAGTGTGCAGAAGTGTAAAATCCAGGGGTTAGAAAGTCCTGCCATGTATTTCATCCACCCATGAACTCAGCCAGCTGATTTCACTAATTAGTTCTACCCATAGACTGTATAAAAATATGGACAAAGCCACTGTGACGTCACCCATTGCCTTTCCACGGCCTCGTAAAAACTGAATTGAAGCTCGGATGTCTTTTTCGCCACCCGTTTGTACAAACTGCACCTGCTCCGTGGAGCCGAAAAGGACTCAACCTGTCCCTCTGATTGGTCCTGAACAAATGTTAATACCCTGTCCAAACGACACAATGTTTTCAAAAATCAGCACATGCAGAGGCATTAGATGAAGGAAAGGCACCTATTGCAATTAAATGTTTTTGTGGGAAAAATGTATTGACTACATTGCTGCCATTGATTTACTTGGTGAAAGACCTATACTGGAGCCAATCGCAGTGGCGCTAGTGAGCAACGGCACAATTGCTGCTCCCAGCCCAACCAGGAAGTGAGCTTCAAAACAAAAGCCCAGTCTTGGCCCCTTGGTTCTACCTCCTGGCTGAATAGTCACATAAAGAATAATTAGCAAATCCAGGTGACTGGAACAAAATACTGGGGAGGACTTTTACTTTCTGAACCTGGATTTTACACTTCTGTTCCTGTGGTTAATTATGCATCATCTTAGAATTGAGGCCATCACTTGGAGAGCAAGTTGTCTGATTTTGTCAGGTCTTAAACTGAGGTTTAACAGGCTGAGCCCGGTAGCCTATTCCATGCCTGGTATTCTCCAACCCTTCATAAAACTTAGTTAACACTGAGGCTAATGTCTTAGAGTGTATACAATTCCTTTTTTAACATTTCAGTGTTGTCAGCTAAACTTTCAAACATGTTTTGGAAGCTTTTTTTAATGGAACTGTATTGTTGACCATAACCTGGCTTTGATTGTTCTTACTAGAGCAGCTAGTGTAACCTTGGACCACGGAGATCACAGACACTCCATCATTTTCTTATCAAGAGCTGCTGTCAGAACTGCTGTTAAATAATGCCCTTGGAAACAGTGCCGTGAAGGACACTATATATTTCCCCTTTCTCAGGTGTTACCTGAGGTGTGTGTTCCTGTGCTGTGATGGAGTATAAGAAGTTATTTAAAACGCAGTCTTATATTGGACTCCATACAGTATCACTGGTTCACAAGAGTTGGCATACACCAATGAAGAAGGCAACTAAAGAGCCCATTGCCATTGTTACATTACAGCACATGTTGTACCTTTGGGGACTAACGGGTACACTTATTTTCATCAGAAACTCTAAATGAAGGTCCTGCTGGAGGATTTTAATCTTGAATATCTCTTTAAACCAAACACAGAATAGGATACTGTGTGACATCATGACATAAAAACTACTGGCATCTGCTCCTGTTTACATAAAAGGGCACAATAAAGAGATTACATAATGCTTTGCAAATATGTGAATATACAGTGTATGCATTTTGCAAAACATTATAACATTTAATGTATCCGAATGCAGTGAGTCATCTGACATCTGAATAGCTTTTTGATATTTCTTTCAGACCATCATTCCCTTTGAAAAAGCTGAGAAATAGCTCTCAGAGGAAACCATAATAAATCAATCCAGAAGGACATCATCATCTGATTTACTAAGACTTTAAGCATGTGCAAAACCTTTTAGCACAAGCAAAACAAATAACATGACCGGTGACCGGTGATGGTAGTTGTTTTGCACCAATCATTGGATATGTTATTAGTTTTGTGTGTGCTAAAAGGTTTTGTGCACGCTAAAGGTCTTACTAAATCAGATCCATATAGCTCTTCACAAAGGTAATGCTTGGTAAATCCAACCAAACAAATTTGCAGTTTCATTTTTAAAGAGCAACCTTTCATACCCTTGAAGTGGGATGTGTATGGACACAATCATACTGCCAGCTTCAATCATGCAATCTCCAATTTTCTGCCTTTTTACGTGGTTTCTATCCATGCCTGAATAAAATAACATTACAGCGACCTAGTTTAGCCAAGGTCATAGCAACCACAGGTATTTCCCTGGCAATTAGCCAGCAAAGAATTGGGTTGCTAGGATACGCTCACAGCTTCTAATAGCTCTAGGAGAGGAGGCGAGGAACAGATACTGTACTGCAGATCTAAACAGTCTGACTGAGGCAGTCCACCTATGAGAGTGTACATTTCCCTGGGTGTTTTCCAACGGCATGAATGGTCTGCATTGTAATTGACAGTATGCTAATGGAATATGTGTAACTGTCAACATAAATATGAATATTGCTCTTGGAATACAGTATAAGTGTCACACAGCAGAAGACATATCAAATAACTGAGAAAAACAAAAGGGAAGCCTGTCTATTTGAACTAAGTGCTTGTATATTGCTATTTGGTAGACTCCATAATAAAAAATATTTTTTGACTTTTTAAAATGCACCATGGAGTCATCTGTAAATCAAATGTCAAATAGTATTATTGACACAGCATGCTCATGCATATACATCATCTTATTCCAATGCATTGTCCTTCACTGACATGTGTTTTCCTAGAAAATGTAAAAAAAAAAAACTTTAAGAGAGCTGGCAGCAAGCATAATATGGGACAAAACAAATTAATTAATAAATGCCCCCCCCAACACTGTTAATTATACTAAGTATAATTTACAATGTTAAATAAACTTAATAATGTATATACATAAGAATTTGACATAAAATTATGATGAACACATTCCCAAGTCCATGATAGCTGGAAGCCACTGTTATTGTACAATTTTGTTTTCTTCACATAACTCTTCACATCAAATTTCCAATGAAACTTTGTCGGCTTATGCACACTATGTAATTACACATAAAATTGTTTTTGGGGGAGTGGACAACCCTTAACCAAGACTAATATAAACAGTAAACCATTATTTTCTGGGCTTTCCTAAATGCAATCTGCCCAGAGAAAATGGGACAGGATATTTACTACAATGCAGGTTTAGAATCTCTAATAAGTTCCCTGTTATTGTGAAGGAATGGTTGCTCAGGCATTTAGTCTGATGGCTGTTGGTTTAGCCTTTGTTTTGGCTCCATGTATTGCAAACGTGTCTGAACACTGCTCAAGCTTGCCTCCCTCCGTGGTCAAATAACACAGGCACTTGAAATGCCATCTGTAAATTGAGCTGGGACTTTCCACACTGGGCATCTGCTGTGTGCGGGCTTTCACCTTCCTGCAAATTTCTTAATTAATCAGGATAAAGGAAAACATGCATGTTAATGGCTTCATCATTTTGCTTTTTAATTGCGTCTCATTACGATTCGCATTGTCTTCATGTTCCTCAGGAGGTTGTAAATTTCAGTAGGCCTAATTCATTCAACATTTAGGATTCAGGCGCGATTACCTTAGTCAATCAATCTAGCAACCTCTTTCCAAAGGAGATGCATCAAATTAGTTTCCTGCGAACTGATCCAATTGATTAGCAAATCTTTGAATAAACATGCTGTTCTAAACCATAAACATGGGTTAGAGGGCAGTAGGCTATTTGTAAATGACTCATTCATTCTAGCAGGTCATTGCACCTGCAACGTTTATTTATTATATTTTATGCCTGCAACGAACATAAGCACAAACTGTAGATCATATAGCCTACACGGTGCTCTATTTAAAGCACTGTCAACACAACAGCAAGAGCAAAATGATGAGGCATCATGCTTATCGACTTAGCCTGAGGTTGAGAGAAGGCGAATACTTACAGCACACTTGTCCAGACAACCCTGTCACTGACAATTATTTGGAGCATTTGTTAGAAGAGATAAAGAGACTTGTCTGGCCTACTGCAGAATGGGCTGTGTGCCCCAACAGGTGCCCGTGATCTTTCACTCTTCAGGAAAGTGCACCTTTCGGGTAAATTCGCTCTCACTCCTGTTCATTGGGAGCGTATCTATGTTCCCACGGTCCTATGTTCCCCAGTTCAATATTCTGTTAACACACATTAACCATCCTATTGTGTTCGGGTCAAATTTGACCCGTTTCAAGTTAAAATATTTCATAAATATTATCCAGTTTATAACCTTAACCCTAACCCACAATAGCCCATGTCATATTAAGCAAATACAGAGCTGGGGAACATCTCTTTCAGGTTCCCATTATGTGCTATATAGAGCTGGGGAACATAGGACCCTTTGTCATGTTCCCATTATGTACCATATAAATCTGGGGAACATAGACCCTGGGAACATAAGAATGTTCATTCACTTGGATGATTAGTCCAACGTCCGTTTATTAGCTTGTTCCTAAAATCGGGTAAATTTTATTAAACGCGCATTTTACCTGTACAAACTTCCGTTTGGTCTTTTGGGGGGGCTGTGTGTGTTACCATAAGGTTTGTTTGGTAGCATATGGGGCGTCATAGATTTTAACTTTGCAGCCAGACTAGGCTATAGCAGTTTGACTTGGAATTTTGAAATCCGCTTTATATCAACACTTAGCCTGCAGGATAGGCTCGGCTGTGTCAATCTCGGCAGTGCTTAGTGCTCGTTTCCCACTTAGCTACCAGAACCAAAGACAACGACGACAACGCAGCTCACTGTGTTAAGTTACCTAGAAGTGAGTCGTGCATTTGTATGTACCATTGCACATCGAAACGCTTCCTTCATTGGTTTTTAGCCAATGTTGGTAACTTTTATGAAAATTCATAGGCTAATGCCGACCTATTTAATGCAATGCCGTGTTAATTCCGTTCGATCAACCCTGTTACCAAATATTTTCATTGGAATAGTTTTTTTCAAATAGCCTAACATTTCTAGGCTAACCTTATTTTTCATTAAACGCTATTAAACTCTCAACTTTAGCCTGATAGCCTAAGCCTACTAACGTTACTAAGCTAATGGCGATGTGTTTGGAACCGAAACTTGATGACAATTTGCATGTCCATTAACGGACTTGAAACAAAGAAATCGCTTCAATGGAATCCGGGGAACCCAGCATGCACATAATAGCTGGCTTTAGCAGAGATTGTATAGTAGCCCTACTCTATGGGCTTTGGCTATAGACTAGTAGCTAATCAAGCGCCGAATAGGCTAAGGCTTTCGGGTAGTCCTCTATGGCCGATAAGCATCGCCGCAACCCAGCACCGGAGAAACTGTCCTATGGCTAGATATTCCCACTAGAACCCTTCAATTTAGCATACAGGTTGAATGTGTGACCTGTAATTGTGATTTACAATGGTCTGTGTCAAATGTTTGCCAATCATTTTATAACGCCGATTAATAGCCTAATGTTATATTTCTCACTTCGGCCCACGCTCTAAACTGATCCTCGCGAAGTGATTCATAATTCCAGACAGTCAAATAGCTATGATCAAATGTTGAGCTGTTCGGTGGCGCCATTTTAATTGGCTGTGTTTAACATGATTGGAATTTGGTTATAGCCTAGATGACAAATATTGTGTTCGAAAGCCAGTAATAATTGCTGTTCTAGGCTACTCATATTGCAAATTAAGATATGTTGATTTACATTGGCATACCTGTGAAATTTCAAGTAGGCCCCAAGGCCAGTTACTGCAGTGTAATTTTCAAGTTAACCTACCACTGCAGTCTCTTCATGACAATCTCAAACAGAAAGGCCTTCACAAAACAAATAAGCAGAAACAAGTGCAGAGATTATAGGTTTCTGAAAATGTAATACAACTCCTACCTCTAGTGGTGAAACATTGTTATCAGACAGACATACAGACATTCTGATCCAAATGTAATGGGGGGTGCTAAGTGGGCACTGGATTCGCTGGATTCCGAAATAGACCTAAGACAACGGGGTAAATATAACGTCATGCTCAGATCGAACAATGGGTGCAGTTCCTTCCAAATTAGTTTGTTATTTCTATTTCGTATTGAACTTCCTGTCATGGGTTACTTTTATTGTATGATCATCTTCCCAGCTACAATAGCATATAGTGTATTCTGTACTTTTTTACAAGTTGGCATCTAATTGTAGCTAATGTTTTTGGCTGCTTCTTTAGCTCCCATGATGTTATCGCAGGTGTCTGCTTGGTCTCTGCCAAATGCAGCACCCTGGGGGTGAGGGCAATGTACAAGCCAGGAGATTTGTGAGGTTTTGTAAATAGAAAAAAAAGGGACACAGGTGCCCTCCCACCTGGCTCTGTGACAGTGACGGACATCTGTGATGATCCTCCACAGGTCCCCTAGGGAGATCCCGATGCTGATTAAGTGAAACGAGAGGCAACCGGACAAGGAGACTTGAAGGGCGTCTTTGGGGTGCCGTTCCGCACGTCGGAGAGCGTTTGCGGCGGCGGGAGCCAAACCTCAAAAGGCCAGGCGACGGGGACGTGGGTAGGTGAATGTTTCACAAATTGCTATGAATCTTTAGTGCTACTGGCTATGGTCATCGTGTCCTATGATGTACGGAATTTTTCCAGCGCAGCACCTGGGATATGTAGTACAGCAAGGAAAGGGGGCGTGGCCTTTTACTGAAGGAAATGTCCACTATTGGCCACTGAGCCGCAGTAAATATTCCAGTCCTAGTTAAGGTAGCCCTCTTATGTCCGCTCTCTGCTCACACACACACACACACACACACACACACACACACACACACACACACACACACACACACACACACACACACACACACACACACACACACACACACAGTCACACACAAGCACACACGTACACCAGGGGAAGGGCTGAATAATGTAGGATGCCAGCGCTAATGACACCAGTGCATTCGTAAAGGATTACCTCCCATTTGGCCGCATGAGCGCATCAGTCACGGTCCCAATCGGTTCCATGGAAAACCATCAGGGGGTGTCAAGGGTCCGGCTCAGCCGAGTGTGCTTCTCATCGCTAAAGTGTATCGCCCTTCCTCTTTACACCTTGGGGCCATGCTTTATTTGGTTGCAAATAACAAATACCTGTTCATTGCGATTCATGTAACGACCGCAGTGCTGACCGGGTCCCACAGACATTCACGGGTAAATGGAACCACAATTTCCTAGAATGGCTTTCTAGGCCGTGGCGAGGTTTCACTGGGTGGCTACTTGCTGATAAGATGTTGAAATGCAATGCATTGCGGTTTGAGCGTATGGAAGCAGGGCCATTGATTTCCCAGCGTCCCTTCAAATTACTCCTTGCTGAGCACATTTTTTTTAATTCAAAAGTAAGGCACAGTTTTATATTCAGTTGACATTTCCATTTTAACTTTAACAACACACAGCATGAACACCGTGAACAATAGTAGAGAAAGAAATATAATTAGGGGTCTTCAAATTCACATTCACAAATGAAGGGCAGAAGTTTTCTAGCTTTTTTTCTGCTCATAATCTTGAGAAAATCAAAATGATTTAAAAATATTATTTTTGAAAAACAAAAATGAGAGGCCGTGTCTTCACACACCTTGCTCTCTGAGTGAAAAAATTAAAATATTAAGAGCGCGTTGATTACAAATTCCACAATCTGTTTTCATACCAAACACAATGTTTCCTGTGCACATGTTATGAAATGAACAATCCCACTGTGTTGTACCTGTTAACTACATTACATAACATTGCATTTATTTGGCAGACGCTTTTATCCAAAGCGACGTATGATAAGTGCATATTGAAGGTCATTGACGTGACTACAAAGCAGATCCGACAAAGCACAGCTTTCTCACAGCGTAGGAGCTATCCCTAGTAATGAACATAGAACACGGTCAGCTATACATTCTTAGCTATAAAATAAAAACCTTTAGAAATTGAAATAGTGTTTTAGTTAGTGTTCAATATTACTATCTAAAAATGTCACACTGATAAAAACATTGATATAAATGCTAACTAAAACACCGTATAAAAGACACATTTGAAGGCACAGTGTTTTAACGCTGCTGTAAACGTTTTGAATGCTAATGGCATCTCTGTGCCTGTGAGTGTGGTACGTTTCAAATGGAGTGGTCTGGAGAAGTGGGCGATCATTGGGTTTGATTGCTCCCGAGCTGCTGCAGCAGCCTACTGCTCTGCAGCACTACTGGAGGGCTCAGCTCTGTCAGTCTCTTTCATAAGAATCATGCGTCTGAGCTCAGCTGTCTTGTGAGCATGACGTCGACCTGCGCTCGCGGCAGACCTGCTGTTCACTCTGTCCTTCATCATTCGACTTTGTTTCCCCTTTGTGCATTAAGCTCTGGCTGCATTCGACTTGGTTCCATTACTGCCAAATCTATTTCCACCTGTCTAGTGATTCCACGCGCTAAGCTTTAGCGCGGTACCGGCGTTTACAAGAGGTTAATCTTGAAGGCCGAGAGGTTTAGGAAGACAAACCTCGGCTTGCATCGTCGTATTAATTAATATTCGGCGAATATTTTGAAGACCAGGATGAAATATTTCAAAAAGGTGAGCGCATTTAACATACAACAGTGTGTGATATCGAGTTCTGTATACAACACTGAAATCTGCCGGTTGCAAACGTGCAACAAATCTACGTACAAGCGGCATAGCCTACTGGTTATGTTGTAACCTAGACAATACTCGCATAAATATCTGCATGTTTTCAGACAGAGCTGTCTCAGACGTAGAAGGCCTGCAGTCTTTTGCTTGCTTCCACTGCAGTCAACCACTTAACCACCTGATTCAATCAGCCAATAGCCCTGATTAAACCAATTTAGCATCCTTCCTGTGTTCTGAGGGGCCTAGCACTTTAAAGACAGCTGGAATAACCCTCTGAACCAGAGCGCCCTCGCTTTAAGGGTGATCGTCACTCAGCTGGCCTCTTCTCTCCGGAAAGGCTGATATCCCACGGATATATTTGTTCACAGCCAGTAACGTCCTATTAATCTGACTTTAAAAAAGTTAGGGGTGCATCTAGAACAGGGGTGGGCAGCTCCAGTCCTGGAGGGTCGGTGTGTATGCAGGTTTTTGCTGCCACCAATTACCCTGACTCAATCAGCTAATTCGTCATATAACACCAACACAGATTCGCTTGTAGATTGCACAATAAAGTGCTGCAATGCAGGCACAGGAACATTTATTGGCTTCGGTTCATATCACAGAATGTAGATAAAATGTCATATCATGTAAATTACTGGGCTAATTAAGTAATTAAGAGCATAAGGTGTATCATCCAGAAATCGATTTGGCCCGTCCATGATGTAGAAAGCAGTAACTACAGAGATAAGTAAGTCCTTGCACACCTTTAACTGGAAACGGCAACCTTCTGAATACTTTGAAATGTAAATATCGCTGTGCGTGCGTGCGTGCGTGTGTGAGCACGCGACAGCATGTGACAAGCGGCCGTAACTGCAATGCACCAAGTCATTACTTCACAGAATTTAAATGTTTAATACGTAAAACAAATTGATAGATTTACCTGAATTGAATGCATGCACATATCTATGTGCCGAGCGAGGAACTGGAACACTGCTGCCCTCTTTTGGTGAACAACAGTCATGCAGCGTCTTCCTCTGGTCCACCCTGCTTTCCATTTGTAGATAACCAAATTCAGACTTAAGAATCAGAAATCGCTTTTGTACTTTTTTCAAATGGCAATGTTTTTTTTCCTCCCCGATGGGCTATGATTTATCTTTAGGTATGAAAATATGAGCACTGGATCTGCCAGGGGACAAGCTTATTTAGCAGATAAAGCTTTTACTTAAACCCTCTCTTACAATCTGGCTCGAGAACTCCAGAGGCCCAGGGGATATCTAATTTTGGAGGGAATACACGGATCCCGGCCCCTCAAAACCCAGCCCAAATCCAAACCAAGGAATACAATATCAACGTGGTTCTGCTCAGCCTGAAGATTGTAAAAACTGCCGACTGAAAACGGCTCAAAAGCCGAGAATATTATCGGCTCAATATCGTTAGTTGCACCTCAGCAACTAGTGTAACTGAACAATTTCATTTTGAATGGCTTCATTTTACCTTCTGCTATAGAACAGTCTTTTTTACCCAGGCTCCTCACTGTGTGTGTGTGTGTGTGTGTGTGTGTGTGTGTGGAATGCGTGTATGTGAGAGAGAGAGAGAATTAATCTCTTACGGTCTCTCTCCTGTGTACCTGTTCAATGACGGTGCTCCAACTGCATTTATTCAGAACCATTTTAGCTGTGATGTGATGGAGGAGTGAACCTGCATCAAGGAAACAAGAATTAAACGGCTATAAATGGCATGAAAAATTATGCTATTCAGTCCGCCTTTCTCATTTGGAACACTTGGTTGTTTGGGGCTCGGACTATTGCCCTCCTACAAGATGGTCTGACACGTTTGACTGTAATTGGTCAACAGGGGTAGCTGTACTGTACAGGAGTTTGGTTACTTGCAAGAAGCAATCTTTTACTCTATATGCCTTTCTAAATGCGTGCAAGTGCTTGACCGTATACTTGGCCGTGCACAATTGCTGTAGATAATGGAAGTATAACAAAAGCTGGAGTCACTTGCAAGCAGTTCCAACCAATCAATTTATAGAGGTAATTACCGGGCCCCTATAAGATCAAAATATATTGTGGTTGTTCAGATGATGCATTTAGTTTTGGCGTAGCATCTTGGGAGTGCCAAAGCCTGCAATATTGGTCAGCCTCGTAGCCCCACACACACACACGCACACACACACACACAATGTGTACACACCCACACAAGCACACATTTTAATCCCTGAACCATGACGCTCTGGCGTTTCACATTAAGGTGTGGATTTGCTTTTTTCCCCTGAATTTCCATAAGACTAGATAAGCATAATGGAACGATAACTTGTGAAGCAAAATAATTCTTCAGCAATTGACATTGTGCCAGACACTGCACAAAATAGTAAATACATAGTCAGCGGGAAGCAAGTATATATATTAAAGTCATAATAGCTATAGTTTATGAGTCGGGTGAAAAAAACCCAGGAGCCCCAGATTAGCGCTATCAAGAAACTATTACTGTGTGTGACTAAATGCAAGGTAAGGTCCCTTGTCGGTTGTTGTTTCAGCTGTCCCCACCAGGGGCCCATGGCGTTGGATATGAAACGTACAGATTGAAAGCGTTTACTCAACAGAGGGCTGCGTTCCGTGCAAATGGCCGGCTTGACACCGATAATATTGTGGTCTTAAATAATTAATGGCATTGGCTGAAGTAAGAGAAGGGGATAAATTATTAAGCCGGAAAAAGGAGCAGTGCCCTGACTCCCTGAGTTTCATTACAGCACCACAGAATTACCGTGGAGGATTCAGAACTCCACATAAATCAGCGAGCATTGTGGGCCTAGCTGACGTCACGGACGAGAACCGATTCTCACGTGCACAGGGGCCGGCGCAGGTGCTGTGCAATTCAAATTCAAGTATCGTGCCGCTTTTGAAAAGCTAACGGAAGGGTTTTAACGTGCATGCCTATGACCGAAGTGTATCCAATACTGTGTGTGAAAACCGTAAGCTGCCCTGCGCGATTAAACATGTGACGTCAGAGCTGTCTTTGCACGTGTTGACAGATGGCCAGGGAGTTCAATGCATTACGCAGAAAGACAGCAAAGGAAAGGTCAGTTTTGACAAACCTTTCTACCTTTGCAGTCTATGTCATCAGCTGTGCGAGTTTAATGAAATACGGAAATGTGAGAGACTTCTTGTGGGATTATTTTTTTCCTCACTCCAACAGGCCCCAGCTCTGCCTTTTAATCTTTAAAAACAACTTTTTACTCAGGAGGCACATTTACTCTTTAAAAGGTCAAATTTCACCGCACACCATGGCCGTGAGTCCGTGTCCGAATATGATCCCTGTTTCCTGCCCCCTGTCCCCTGTCTACTATGTGCCCCGTCCCCTCACTTTGAAAGCAGTGTGTGAAAGAAAGAACTCCCGCAAAACTATATTATACTCCCTTTCCATACTAGTGAGGAAGTAGTTCGTAATATTTTTTAGTTTTATTGAGAATATCAATCAGTTTATTACATATGGCAATGATCACAAAGTGTAGATTATGAATGGAGATAGAATTAACAAAAATAAAATGAGAGTAGTTTGTAATATGTCCCGCTCTTGTACTACAAGTTGTAGATTTTACTACCGGTTTACTTCCCGAAATTGTCGGATGAGGGCACAGTTCTGTGGATGAGTGTGCTCCTGAATCCCCTCAACAAAAACCCGGAATAAGGCTTTCATCCTGGGATTTTAAGTGGCCCCATTTGTGAAAACCCACTCAAAAGCTTTTTGCCGAAGTTGACTCTAATATGCGCCCTCAAAGGGGTGAAAGGATCGTATTCAGTCGCGGCCCAGGTCTTGTTCTGAGGAAGGGAGGAAAGGAGGGAGGAAGGGAGGGAGGGAGAGAAAAAAAAGCACACATGGCAATGCTTTCTGTGAAGGACCTTCCACAAGAGCTACATACAGTGCATCCGGAAAGTATTCACAGCGCTTCACTTTTTCCACATTTTGTTCTGTTACAGCCTTATTCCAAAATTGATTAAATTAATTTTTTCCCTCAAAATTCTACACACAACACCCCATAATGACAATGTGAAAAAAGTTTTTTTGAGATTTTTGCAAATTTATTAAAAATAAAAAATTAAAATTTCTCATTTACATAAGTATTCATACCCTTTGCCTTAATGTATTTTTAAAGTATCATATTTCATATTTGGTCACATATCCTTTACATGCTGTTACTTCCTGAAGTCTGTGACCATCAACATCAAAAAACTGTCGATATCTTATTTTCAGGTACTGTTACAAGCGATACTATAACCTCTCTGCATTTGAATGGATCTCTATGGAAATTGGGGGGTGAGACTAGATTCAGCTGTAAATTACACTGGTACAGTATGGAACACATGGCTGGCTAAATGGCTAAATGGCTGTAAGTTATCAAGGGTCTGAGCCCCAAACCATCACTCTGTTGCCAGATATGGAGTAGATGTGGATGGATCACTTTAAGGGTTGTTTCTCCTGACTTTTTTCCCCATAGAGTTCTATATGTGAATACTTTCCGGATGCACTGTAACTCCTTCATAACCACCATGTTACACTGTCAGGTTTGCTCTGCATGCATATTGTGTTAAAACTAGTTAAAACTGCCGTGCTGTTTCATTAATATTCAATGTGTAATTAAATCTTCTGTTCTACAAATATGAAAAATGGCTCAGGGATGGCTGTGCCTGCCACCATCAACATCGTAAATCACATTATCAAAACATTTAGATTTTGGTCTTTAACATTTTTTTCCACTTATGATATGAACGATGGCCAAAGACATTCCATGACAGTCTGCATCAGTTGGCCTAATGTTTTAGGCTTTATGTAGTGCTAAGTGCAGTGCTTATTGTGCCTTTATATACTGTAGTCTTTATATCTGGCTTTTCATAGATTGTTACTCAAAAAGCAACCGACCAAGCTGAAGAGTATTACAAACATTTCATTTTCCATTTGACTCTGAAGACGTCGTTGACGTCGAAACGTCAGTCGTATTAAAATAAAACATTTTTTGCTCTGAGCTCTGTGTGCTCCAGTCCTCCTTATCTCGGGTTAGTCCTAGCGAAGTAGTCCGGGTTTGGTATTCTTTCTCTTCTGAGTATTACAAACACTTTTAAGGCTACAGTGACTAAATTGACCAGTGAACGAGTCGCTCTATAGATCTGTCAGCACTTATCTTAGTAACCGAGGGTAGTCTTTTATAATAAATGTATAGTAGGAGTGTTATTATACTAGCACATCTAGCTTGGAGTGAATAAAATATGAAAGTATAGAATGTATGCAGCCGCATGCATGCACGCATGCACATGCATTCACAAACAAATCAACTAATTTGTAATCATGTCAGTATATCCTACTCCAGTCATGACTGGTTTAAATTCCATATTTCAGTAGGCAGGCTAAAAGCTTTGGAAACACATAGTATATATCAGGACATGAATAATTCATGCTGGGCCATAATGTCATGGGTTTGCTAGGGTCGTCATTTGTATAGACTTTTAAAAACATTTCTGAACTTGCATACTTTACTAAGCTGAATAAAAAGTTAAATATTAATGTGCTCAATACAGTTTTGCCATAATGTGATTATGCTTTGCGCTCTCATTTTCCTCCTCCACACTCAAGACATTCAGTTCTTTTGGAAATGCTGACACAATATATAAAAAAACTAAAAACTAAAACTACTGCAGAACCACTGTCCTTTCGATATATTTTGTCTATACTGTCATTCTGTTTGGCTGCATTGAACTATACATTTTCTCTCTCTCTTTCTCACGCACGCCTACCTGAAGGTCACAACAACCATTTCTAGTCTGATTTATTTGTGTTTCCACTGAGAGTTGTTTTTTTTATCAATTGTTTTGAATGCTTGGTTTGAAAGAGAAGATATGAGAAGTTACCTTGAGCGGACATGTTGTGTTCTCATCTGTACAAATGGCCTCTGATAACAACCACCAGCAAACAAAATCAATTGGTCAAACAAAATGTACTTGTACATTTTTGTTTTTGCAATTAAATTGTCACCAAGTGAAAAATATAGTGTTTTGTCCCCTTTTTATTAAGGCACCACAAAACAATTTAAGGGGATTTAATTTATTACTAACTGAAAGAAAGAGTGCAGGGCTTAAAAGTATGCCCCAGGAAACACTGCAACTGCGTCATGGAGGTGGGCTTGAGCCAGTTCAAGACTGCACAGACCTTCCGGGGGTCCTCTGCAGACGTCCACTGGACACAATTAATAATAATAATAATAATGCATGGCATTTATATAGCGCCTTTCTAGATACTCAAAGCGCTTTACAATGATGAGGGGGAAACTCGCCTCTACCACCACCAATTAATCCCAGGAAGGAGACCTTGGAGATGTGAAGCTCACACTTCTCCAGGTTTTCTCCAGGTTCTGGAGAAGATAAGTGTCATCCAAGTAGATGGAGACAAAACGGTTTAGCATCTCCCGTAGCGCCTCATTGATGAAGGCTTGGGAAAAAAACAGCGGGAGAGTTAGTAAGCCCAAACGGCATAACCAGGTACTCATGGTGTCCTGCAGGGGTGTTGAAGGCAGTGTTTCATTCGTCCCCCTCCCTGATGCGCACAAGGTGGTAGGCATTATGCAGGTCCTGTTTGGTGAAGATAGCCCCCTGCAGAGACTCGAAGGCAGAGGCCATCAGAAGCGAGGGATAATAATTCTTGATAATGATTTTGTCAAAGTGCCAATAGTCTATGAAAGGACCCAAGGCGCCATATTTCTTACCCACAAAGAAAAAGCCTGCCCCGGCAGGAGAGGTAAGTGGTCGAATGTGCCCGGCAGCGAGGACATCCGTAATGTACTCCTCCATGGCGGCAGTCTCAGGGGCAGACAGGGAGAAGAGTCTTCCCCAAGGTGGAGTGCATCAGAAGCTCAGTGGTGCAGCCATAGGACTGATGAGAAGGTAACTCACGGACGAGCTTCTTACTGAAGACCAGGCGGAGGTCCCAGTGTTCAGGAGGCACACTGGCTAGAGAGAAGACACCGTGGGTGAGAAGTTAAGGGAGTTGAGAGGTATTAAGAGGAAGCTCTGGAGAATCCACAAGATGGTCTCTGAGTGTGAATCACAGACCCTCAGCTGGAAGATTGTCTTTATTGGTTTTAAATTTTCAGTTTCTAATAAAAACATTTGCATTTTCATATATTTCAGTTTATCATACATCATTTCACATTTATTTAAAACATATTTTATCGGGGAAGACCCGTGGAGGATGTAAAACACCAGAGCTCCAGCATCAGTGGAGGATCGTTAACACTGTGAAGCAGGTCCTGTGGGAGGCGAGGAACATCAAGGTCTATCAAAAAACAACTGTAGACCTGGTCACTCTCAGGAAGAGGGCGCAAAACCTCCTCCAAGACGGCGCTATGGTTGATTTCGCGAAGGACAAGCGTCTGGCGAGAGAGAAATGGGGGGTGGGTCATTGGAAAGAACTGATCATTTAGTCCACCCCCCTCCATCCCAAGGAAGAGAGAGAACTCTAAAGCTTGAACATTTGCCCACCCAACAACCCGGGAGCGCATGTTTTTTTTTTTCCTTCATTTTTTTGTAAATTTTCTTTGTATGTGATGTAATTTACTGTCGTGTCTTGAATGTTACATGTTAATTTTAAAGATTAAAAGGGATGGGAAACCCCCCACGATAAAATATGTTTTAAAAAAAAAGAAAGTGAAATGGAATGAAGTGTTGATGATTGCAACAAAACAAAGTGATTTTATTGGAAAATTAAAATTAAAACCAATAAAGACAATTTTACTCAGCTGGAAGGGAGAGGTAAGCTTCTTAACTTTCTCCCGATGCTAGGGGTCTACCATCGAGGGTGGTGACACACTTAAGTGGGCCGAGCCAACCAAAATATACACACATGTTGGGTTGGCAAATGTAGCGGGACTCGTGGAGCTTGGGATGCCTTGGATAAAACCGACCAGCTTTTGGGTCTGATGGTGGAATGCAGAAGTTTCCCTTTCTCATGCCCTGGCTCACGGAGATGACTATCAATATGAACGGTGAGGTCAATGAGCAGAACCAGATTGGTGGACAGGTCTCTGGATGCTAGCTTATTCTTTAGTGCCTCTGATAGGCCTTGGTGGAAGATTGAAAAAGCGCTTCCTTGTTCCAACTGCTCTCAGCAGCGAGTGTGCGGAATTCCAACGAATAATTCGCCACACAGCGCACGGCCCTGCCGAGTCTCTTTGCCACCTCACGTCCGCTTCCTGGATGGGTAAAAACTCTGCTGAATTCTTGAGCAAGTAACTGGAATGTGGGAACAAGCAGGAGACTGACTCTCCCACACTGCTGTAGCCCAGGCGACATCCTTGCCAGAGAGTAGGGAAATTATGATGGCAACTTTGGGTCCGTTGGGAGAGCGGAAGGTTGTAGTTTGAAGGCTAGGGAGCACTGCGTCAGGAAACCTTAGCGAACATGACGCTAAAACCAAGCAAAGACCGGGGAGAACAAGGAACTTAATAGATGAGGAGGCAGCTGCAAACAATGACCAATAAAACTCAGGTGAGATGGATCAAATGAAAATGAGACACTAGGAATGGCGGCCTCTGGTGGTGAGGAACCGGAACTGTGACATGAGTAGTAAGGGCAGGAGCTTGTGCTGCTACTGCTGTCTGTGTGTGTGTGTGTTTGTGTGTGTTTGTGTGTGTTTGTGCGCGTGTGTGCACGTGCATGCTTGCCGGGTGACATCATGTAAGACTAGATTATTCAGGAAGCTAAACGGCAACATTTGCTTCCTTTTCCGTTTTCCCTTCTATGTTCTATACAACTATTGTATATTGTATCCTTCAAATAAATACGGGTGATTTCATCAAAGTATGCAGATTTGTCATGGATCCGTAGGGTTAACACTGGAAATGACATTTCAGGCAGCCAATGCAAAACAAGGGCAGATGTAAAATACAGCTGGATGCAAACAAAGAGCGATGATACGACGAAACCAATGGCCTCAAGAGGTTATTTAATCACAATAGTGCAAACTACATTTCAACGGTAATGATTTGTAAACAAAGGCTTTACGTGCTGTGATAGAGTGCTATTATTGGAGGTTTGCTGGAGAGGACAAGGAAACTCACAAAATAATCTGCTCAATTGAACCTGCTTCAAATAAAGAAATACTTACTTGAGGACTGTATTAAGAAGACCTATTTGAAATGTTCAAAGTTCCATTTAGCTCACATTTTAGCTGAAGTGAGACAGATTAGGTTCCTACAGAGTCACTCTCCCATGCGGGGCTGGGTTTCTTAATGGGGAGGAGGTTCATGCGAGGTATTGGGCACGGTTAGAGCTGTACTTCTGCGGGGTGGGGGGGGGGGCTGTGTGTGGCTGTGAAGAGCACACAGCAATCTTGTTACAGTCAGAGCCACTGCATCTTCTATTGCATACACATGTTCACATAATTGCAGTCCATTATGTGAACACAGACGTCTGTCGTTTTTGATGGACAGTTTCCAACCCCTCCCACCACAGACCCCATGCAAGTTCATTCATTTTTCCACTGATGGTCTTTCACCGCTCTGACCTGGATGAACTCTAGCCCCCCCCCCCCCCCCCCCCCCCGGCGCAGCTCATAGCACCACTGACTGATTTAATACATGACTCAAACAGCAGGAAATGCTGTTCATTTGTAAAAGTGTCGACTTGCTTCTTATTACGGATTAAGTAAGCTCTTTTGTGTCTGTATCCTTTTAGGGTAGGCTTTAGAGGAATATGCAACTGACACTCATGGGATGGAATAAAGGAAGAGTGAAGTTTCCGTAATATATTGTTAGTTTACACTAACATGAATCGAATCTAACACTAACATGAATCGAATCTTACACCAACATGAATCTAATCTAACACTAACATTAATGGAATCTAACACTAACACTAACCGAATCAAGACTTTGTGTTGCGCATCAAAACACCATGATTGGTTCAAATGAGTAAGTCATTGACGGCACATAATAGCTCTGCCTTTTTGGTGTTCATAAAGCCTCATTCTACTACTGGAAAACCCCTGAAGCTCTAGTGTCCTGACTGATATGAGAGACATTTCATTTGTTTGGAATGTCATTTTGTAATTCTTAAGTCTCCTTACAATACGGACACAACAATGTCCTGTCGGAAGTGAAATCTTGTAAGTGAATGAATCCAGTAGTCGTTCAACAGAATCCACCTAGTTTTAGTTGCATTTAGGGGAAATGCATCATTTGACTGAAATGTGAAGTTAAGACAATTCATAAATCAATAATCAGTAAACATGGTGTAAATTAATTCCCATACTTTTGGATCTCAGTATAAACATACTTTCTTTTAAGAACTTGTTTTTCAGCCACATATTTTTCAAATCATGCCATAGGATATTAATTGCATAATTGTTCCTATGGAATATCTGCTTGTTGTTACCGGTTACCAGTGAAGTGTTTTTGTCTCTCTGCTCAACAACTTGACACCTTTAATTTTCTGAGTCTACAATTCCCCTTGAATCGTTTGTATTGTGTACTTCAGCAGTCTTTCGTAATTAGCTTTTCTGTGTCAAGCAGTTGGTCGGTTTTGTCCATTTAGGGGGGAAAAAAATCCTTTTTCTCTTCTGCGAGCTCTGCTGACTGTTGGCAGTTGGGCAGACTGTGGCCTCAACAACGCCTTAAAGCCACCCAATTACACCAAGGTCATGGAGAGCAGGAATGTCTGACTGATTAATCCACTGGGAACATGTTTGGGGTGTCACCCGGATTGCTGCCTGATTTGCCCATTGCAGGCGACCGCGGTGACGCGTGAGCTTGCTCTACCGTGAACACGGCACACGGGCAGGGACCATAGGGTTTTCAGGTGCCATGTCAGTCCCAGAAGTACTGTGGCCCTCACTTACGTCTCATCTACACGGAACCGACATGGAGCACTTAATCTTTCACGTGCCAGCCCTCTGGCTGAATGGTTGTTAGTTTGCTTCACTGCCAGAGGACTTCAAAATATGTAATTGATAGCAGTGTGTTACCTTTCTACTCATCACAAGACATTACATAAACAGAATGATGACATTATGAATAAACCGGGTATGGGTTATATAATCAAAAATGAGAGAATTAGGTGATCTTTGGAGGCCACTTTGATTCCCTATAACTCACGGATTGTTCAGACTCAGTATGCTTATCATCAAAAATATATTTTTTTGCCTTTGTTACATTAAAGACTAGTTGTGTTCCTGATTATTTCTCAGATAATTTACCACTTGCTGTTTACTTCATTGCAAAATATATTGTCCTTTACACATTTTAAGGATTATAACGTGTGTGCTATGTCCCTACAAAATGGCTGACCCACTTTGGAACATTGCTAAACTACCTGAAAAACATAGCAACTAAACATTCCATTTACATAAAAATAGCCCAAGTAAGCAAACAACAAACTTTCCACTTCAAACTCTCCCGTGAATTTGTATCATTGGCCTTAGTTGTGTGACCAGCTCTCTCTCGGGCACACTTTGCAGCTTTCATATGAACTGTACAATTTAACTATCATTATGGTACCATATTTGGCATACATTTCACGGCAAAGGCTAATAAGGTCGATACCAACCAGCCCCATTTGAGGTGAGATTACTTAGGTTCAGCAATTTGAGTAATGTTCTCAGTCAACGTATGAAATAATTACTTATGGTATGACTTGTATAAGATGGACAACTAGTTCATACTTCAACATAACTATAGCAATAAAATACGCTATGTGTATAATAGGCTACATAATCATTATGCCTTTAAATATTAATTGAATGCACATTACAGTATATGAGCAAAATATATTTTCAGAGTGAGAAGAACTGTAAGCAAGATCTGATGATTGATTGAATGTGATGATATTGAGACAGACAAAAAGTTTGCAGTCAACAGTATATGCCTTAATATTCATTCTTTTGAATTCTGGTTCAGAAACAGAGAATACAGTCAAAATCCACAAATTGGTAGCTGCGGTATACTGAACTTTTCATCAAGCGAAATGATATCCCTGGACAATTTTTTTTTTGTATTTGATCATTTCTCAATGTTTTATATTTTAATAATGTGTTATTATTCTTTATTACGGTGCACTGTCAATGCGACAGCATTAATGATGCAATTGATCAAATTTACCAAGTGTGGAAAATTGATATACAGTCAAGCCGGAAAGTCTGCACACCCCTTTCACCTTCTCCACATTTTATTACGTTACAGACTTATACTACAATAGATTGAGTTCATTTTTTGCCTCAAACATCTACACACACTAGCCAATAATGACGAAGTGAAAACAGGTTTTTCAGAAAATATGCAATTTTATTTTACTGACAAAAATAGGTTATTTAGGGGTTACATATCTGTACACACCCTTAGCCTAATACTTGGTTGCTGCACCTTTGGCAGCGATTACAGCTTCAAGGCGTCTTGGGAAAGAAGCTACGAGCTTGGCACACTTGTTTCTGGACATTTTTGCCCATTCCTCTTGGCATATCCTTGCAAGCTCCATCAGGTTGGATGGGGAGCATCGGTACACAGCCATTTTCAAGCTCTTTCCACAGATGTTCAATTGGATTCAGGTCTGGGCTCTGGCTGGGCCACTCAAGGACATGCACAGACTTTCTCCGAAGCCACTCCTTTATTCTCTTGGCTGTGTGCTTTGGGTCGTTGTCATGTTGGAAGGTAAACCTTCGCCCCAGTCTGAGGTCCAGAGCGCTCTGGAGCAGGTTTTCTTCAAGGATCTCGGTGTACTTAGCTGCAATCATCTTTCCCTCTATCAGGACTAGTTGCCCCGTTCCCGCTGCTGAAAAACATCCCCACATCATGATGCTGCCACCGCCATGCTTCACTGTAGGGATGGTATTAGCCAGGTGATGAGCGGTGCCTGGTTTCCTCCAGACGTGACGCTTGGTATTCAGGCCAAAAAGTTCAATTTTGGTTTCATCAGACCAGAGAATCTTGATTCTCATGGTTTGAGAGTCCTCTAGGTGCCTTTTGGCAAACTCCAAGCGGGCCGTGATGTGCCTTTTACTAAGGAGGGGCTTCCGTCTGGCCACTCTACCATAAAGGCCTGATTGGTGGAGTGCTGCCTGGATGGTTGATCTTCTGAAAGGTTCTCCCATCTCCACAAGGATACGCTGGAGCTCTGTCAGAGTGACCCTCGGGTTCCTGCTCACCTCCCTGGCCAAGGCCCGTCTTCCCCGATTGCTCAGTTTGGCCGGGCGGCCAGGTCTAGGAAGATTCTTGGTGGTTCCAAACTTCTTCCATTTACGAATGATGGTGGCCACTGTGCTCTTTGGGACCTGTAAAGCTGCAGAGATTTTTGCGTACCCTTCTCCAGATCTATGCCTTGACACAATCCTGTTTCTGAGGTCTGCAGATAATTCCTTTGACCCCATGGCTTGGAGTTTGCTCTGACATGCACTGTCAACTGTGGGACCTTATATAGGCAGGTGTTGACAATCCCCAATCATGTCCAATCAATTGAATTTATCACAGGTGGACTCCAATTAAGTTGTAGAAACATCTCAAGCAGTATCAGTGGAAACAAAATGCACCTCAGCTCACTTTTGGGTGTCATATCAAAGGGTGTGCACACTTGTGTACACATGATATTTTACATTTTGATTTTTAATAAATTAGTACAAATGTCTAAAAACCTGTTTTCACTTTGTCATTATGGGCTATTTTGTGTAGACTTTTGAGACAAAAAAATGAACTCAATCTATTGTAGAATATGTCTATAACGTAATAAAACGTGGAGAATGTGAAAGGGGTGTGCAGACTTTTCGGCTTGACTGTATATATATATATATATATATATATATATATATATATATATATATATATATTTAACGTGATATATCACTACACCACCAGAGGTCACTGTGTGTTAAATGTCGTGTCCAAATCTGGAATTATTTTTTTCCTTTCCCCAACGCGAATCGTCCGAACATAGGCTTTGAATGAATATCCTTAAAAATGTAAATGGGCGAACGTCGCGATTACACCGCAGATCATTAACATCATCGGCAAAAACAAAGTCAGATTCCACTTTTTCTGGCCGTCACTCATGACTGCTTTTACAATAAGCAAGTTGTGGGTGATTTAAGCCAATCAGTGTAGAACGTTCGCCTGAAAATGACAGACTCACATGTTTGTCAGTTAAACCCTAAATGTGAACTAATTGACAATGTTGATGTTATTTTTACACCACTTTATGAATGTTGTTTTCATGCCTCTTCTGAGGGACACGATAAGAGTATCAATTTCAATTCATTGATCAAGAACTACAATACGCCTATTAAAAGAAATACTGTGCGTCATAGTGTTGATTATAAGAACTGGTGTTTTAAATAGCGACTTAACCTCAGTGACTAGACCTATTTTAGTAAATGTTCATATCCAAAATGACATGGAATCAGGCATCCGCATGGTGGCAGTAGCTTATATGAGAAGCCCTACACTACAGTGCGTAAGCACGATGTCAAGTTTGCTTTTTATTTGATCGTTTTTCATATGAAGTTAAAGTTGACATATACAGTCAAATCCAAACGCTTTTATTTAGAACTGGAAGCTAAAAATAAACAATTAGGTGACAGTGTTTGTTTATTCAAGTGTTTGTTTTTTGTTGATGTAAACTGCGTTTGTAAGCACTCAATATACATTCTACAGTCGGCTTATTTTTGTGGTAGGCCTATACAGATAAGGTAAAACCGCAATAAACGAATCTACTCCTCAAAAGGAAAATTGTCCGCTGAAAACTTATCTGGTATAATGAAATTGTTTTAATAAAACATTATGAGATTTATCTTTACGTTTCACGTTTCCTTTGTGCCTAGCTTCTGATCAAGAAATACTTATCTACATGAGCAAATGCCCTACATGAAAACTTTAACGGTTATACTTTGTAGGCTACGCTTTGTGAACTTGAACATATTTTTGTAGCGAGCAGAGCCGGTTGACAGGTGGCCTTGAATATAAATTTACCACTTGGCCTAAAAATGTTAAAAATGCGTCAAAGGTGTATTACAAAGTCGGCTACCATTGCGTTTCCAGTGAATGTCAGTAGCTCTCAAAGCTTTTTTCCCCATTGATATAAAATGTAGGCCTATATCGTAGCCACTTTACAACGTATGCCTCCATCGTGATATTTTTTCATATAAGAGTACAAATCATGCAATGTCCATCATAAAAATTAACAGTAGGCTACAACTTCATGATTTTCTGTTTTCTCATGATTTATCTTTTCTTTAGGTTACCAATCAGTTGACCTTATTTATCTGCAGTAAACCAATGAATAGGACTATAGCCCTATATTTGAATGATGGCTGTTAGACTCGTAATGGAAAGCAAATGCAAACATTATAAAGTTTAGCATTTCGATCAGCTCTCTATTTATTTTGTTCACGTCGCTTATTAGATGTATATAGTCAGTAGATTTGTTCAAGAAAATCTCAGATTTTATGTATAGTAGCCTACCCACAGATTGTTTTGGTTTGTTTTCACCCGTTTTGGAGCAGCTCGCAACGTGGTGAATTGTGTGGAAACGTAGCCTACAGTCCTCGTTCCATATCCATTAAATGAAGGCCAAGATATTGATCTAGGCTACATATTTTTCAAACTGAATTTGAAATTGTCCGTGAACATTTTTAAGTAGCCTCGCAGTAGTTACTGAACATATACATAGTGATATTGACTTATACGCATATCGTTAATGTGCAGTGTTAATATTCAGTAAAAGTCTGCTAACTACAGAATGTTGAACAGAGTCTTCATTTCTCACGTCAATATCGCACTAGCAACCGAAACTTATGGGCTGAGAAACTATAAGTAAATATCTGCCGAAAAATCATGAGTTAAACGTGTTCAGTAAACACCAAGAGCAAGCCTGATCGAGGTTGTGTAGGTCTACAATCAAATAAGCAGGTCTATCTTTATGCCACAAAGATGGAAAAATTTCGATGTCCACATTATTCTTGGGTTTATCTTTAAGCAGCAAATGATGAGGTGTTGCGCATGCTTGACACAAAATTATTCGAAATCGAATTAATGCTATGCAGTAATTAAGTTACAAATGCTATGATAGTAGTTATAATAATATTTGTTCAACAACACCAACAACAAATGAATAAATAAATGAACGAAGTTCACAAACTTTAAAAAACGTGGATAGTCCAACTCCACCTACTCAGGGCCTCTGTTAAAGGAATACGGGTGGAGCATGACAGTGGAAAGGGGTGTTACCCAACAGCCCATTCAATACCTGTTTTTTGCCTTGAAGCTCATTGTCAACGCATAGAGCCATTAGCTACTTAAATACTGCTCTCCAACGCGACAGTGTTCAGTCTTCAGGGAAACACTGAGACGGAAACAACCCCAGCCACTGGAACCTCACCCGCCTGATGTTGATAGAAGCTGCGCCCTACGTATTCGCCACTGATTAGAGCGGATTATGAACGCTTTTGGACAGCAGCCACCCAACCCTCAGTCTAGTCCTATTCAGCACCACAGTGCACAGGAGCTTCTGGACATGGCCGTTTACTGTGATAACTTCAGCATGTACCAGCAGAACCTTCATCACCATCATTCGCAAAGGCCTACGGCGCACCCTCCCACCTACGGACTTGGAGAGTACACAACGCCAACAACCAACCCATACCTATGGCTAAACAGCCCGGGTATCAACTCGTCTCCGTATCTTTCTGGAACGAATGGGGCTTCGTATATACCATCGGGATATGGAGCAAATCAAAGGCAATTTCTGCCACCACCAACTGGCTTTGGAGGCGCGGACCTTGGCTGGCTCTCTCTGTCCAGTCAGCAAGAACTTTTTAAGATGGTTAGACCTCCGTACTCATATTCGGCCCTTATAGCAATGGCGATCCAAAATGCGCAAGATAAAAAATTGACTCTGAGTCAAATCTATCAGTATGTGGCTGAAAACTTTCCCTTCTACAAAAAGAGCAAAGCTGGGTGGCAGAACTCAATTCGTCACAACCTGTCTTTGAACGATTGTTTCAAGAAAGTTGCACGAGATGAAGACGATCCAGGTGAGTTACCTGAATAAAACCAGTAATTGACTGAAAGTATATCTGAAGTTTAGGCTATATGATAGGCTATGCTGGATATTAGTTTTTGAAAAAGGTTAAAAACTAAAGTAAAAAACATATCAGTGCTTATATGCGTCTATATTGTATCTTAGTACAGTTAAAATGGCTTGTTGTAAATTATCATTATCCTGTGTCATGCTCTGAAGAATTAATAGGACTACTGGCGCTCCATTTTAAATTGTTTTATTTTAAATGAAAGTTTCCAGTGTTTAAGTGTTTTGTTTTACTGTTACAGGTAAAGGAAACTACTGGACTCTGGACCCAAACTGTGAAAAGATGTTCGACAATGGAAACTTCAGACGAAAGAGGAAAAGGAGAGCGGATGCTAACGTCGGAAGCTCCAATGTTGTGCCGGTGAAATCTGAAGAGGACAGCACCGTACTGAAGCTCTCAGAAACCACCAGCGTTCTCAGCACACCGCCGCAGAGTTTGCAGAATTCTCCTGGCTCCAGCGAGTCCAAGTCTTCTCCATCACCTTCCATCGACCACAGTCCTTGTTTCAACAACTTCGTCTCCAACATGAACTCAATGCTAACAGGAAACAACAACACCATCGGCAGCAGGCAGTACGGTTCGGGACTTTTGGAGGATTTGACCCAGAACAGAGAGAACTTGCCTGGACTTGGCTCATATTCGCCAACGCAAGGCACCCTGTTGAACTCTGACGTTAGTCATCCCACTCCCCGACAGAGCTACTACCCCGCAAATCAACACAATGGTCACTTGGGTAGTCCTCTTACGAATCATTTCAGTGTTAACAGTTTGATATATAGTCGTGAAGGAACAGAGGTTTAGATGCTAGTGTGACCCATATGATAACAATAACCACAACAATTAAAATCTAACTTCACAGTGTATAGTGCTAGAATATGCTACTTATTGAGTTCTGTAAGTGCCGAGTAATATAATGAGATCACTGTGTATGAATCAGTTTTGTTATAAACGTTTCCCCTGTCTACCATTCCAAGAGCTGAACTGGTTGAAACGTAAACGAATGGGTTTTTATTTAGATGTGGACCAGTCCACAAATTAATTTAGGCCTATACACAGATATGTCTCCACAACATTTGTAACTTAAACACACATAGCACTGTTGTTATTTAACACTATGTGTTTAATGAAAACATTTAGGTCTATTTATCAATGTAGCTATGAATTACATCACCTTTTATTTGATGAGACTTGTCAAAAATGACGTGGTGGGCAGATAGAGCATGAGTCAATACCTATACCAGCAGTTCATATTTATGCAAAGACGTTACTTTGTGATAAAGTGCCTTGATTTGTAGAGGGCTGTGTAAATGTGCATTTATGATTTTATTTAAATCCACCGAACTTAAATATGCTTTAATAAATGCATTCATATATTTTGAAATCAAATGATTGCTGTTCTTGTCTGTTTTTTTATTATTCCTTCTTACTATAGGAAAACATGGCATGATGCAGACAGCTAGGACAAGAGTGGTGTGAGATGGGAAAAGTAGTTGAAATCGTAAAATCAACAATAAAACAGTTTACGCGTAATCTTAACACCATATAATTATTAGGCTATACCTATATCACAGCCATTACAAACTACGATGTGTCACCCAGTAGCTATAGTTTTCTCAGTACAAAAGAAAGTCGACTGGTTTTCTCATTCTGAGTAGGAATTGTAATTTAAAGGCATGGGCAGAAATTGTCCATTACTGTAGCAACATTGGACAATAAGCACCGACATGATTTGCATAACTGAAAACAATTTTCCATAACACGCACTGTGACATGATGCTGACAGTACAGTGTTTTCCACTGTGCAAATTATTATTATTAATTTGGCCATATAATTTTCCTTGAGTCGTTTTAGTGCAATAAACAATCCCCGAGGGATACTCGTTAAATTCTATTCTATTCTTTTTGGTGGAATGAAAGTTCAACTAATTAAAAAGAGTCTAATGCCTCCTTATCTACGTTGGAGTATCTTTCATTTTTGCAAACAAATGATAATCCATTTCAAGAGTATGGGACTGACAATTCTTATAATTTATAGTTTAATCGGGCGTTTGAATTAATCCGCATCCCTGCTGTGCACCCCTTTAATTGAACTTTTCAAACAATCAGGCAGAGATATTTAATTCAGTCTATACGGATTACGTAAACACGTTTGTCATTACCTATCCATGTTTGCCATTGTTCTCCATGCTACTACACAGTAAAGTGTCCATGCAGTATTAATTCAGCTACAGAGTAGCCTACATATGAGTCAGACTGAGTAGCCTTGCTGATTTGACACAGGATATTTTACTTAAACGTAGGCTACTTGTTCAAATATGAAATCTAGAGTCTTTCAGTAAATACAACGGCAGCTGTAATGATTTGGTCACATTTTCTTGTTTCATTACAACACTGATACAATTTTGTTAACTCAAATCTCTCTTCTCAACTGCACGAAAACACTAGGTGAGACCGACAAATTTTCCGCTTGTCACTTTGAATAAACCCGATTTCAACAAGTCATCACAGCTTTATTTCCACAAAGTTCAAGAGTTCACCTCTTAGTCTGGACCGCTTTATTTATACTCTGCTTATTTTACGGTATATGAAAATTCAAACGGTTCAAATTATCTGAACTCTTTTTGAATATTGCGCAGCTGTGTTCAGTTGTTCCCAGGAGTTTCAAAAATCTCAAAGCATTTTGAAGTTGCTTTTTTCCCCAACATAGTGTGAGAATGCTTGGTAATTCGATTTCATTTTACCTATTAACTGTGAAACGCTTTAGAAACATTGCAAGCATCCACTGAGCTATTCATTAGAGTGGAAAATACCATGTAACATGCTTTTGTTGTGAACTTGTGGTTTCCCCATCGTCGGGGGACAATACAAGTGAAATGTTGTTCACGCTATAAAAAAAATAATAATCAGAAAAAGAACTGTCCCATGGAAATGTGCGAGCGATACAGGAGGCTGCTTATATTTGTAAACAATATGCTGGACGCATGAAATCAAAACAAGTAAATAAAGAGAGACACCTCGTAATTGGTTTATAATTGAATGCACTCTAGCGGCTTTTTGTCTTGAGCAAAGCAAAAATGAAAAGACTTTCGTGCCCGTGGATGCGACACAATGGGTGCTGGCAGCACGAGAAGGACCCCTCCTGCGCTCGAATGAAAACACCGTGACCTAGGATCTGGGAACAAATTATATCACTCAGGCCACATTTTCTTCTTGTTATCTATGAAGCAGAGCCCGTAACCCAACAAAGAGAGATTTTTTTTTGTTGAAACAGAAGCACGTTCCCACAAGGACAAGTCTTCAATTGAGGTCACAAAAAACATGCGTTTAATTTAAATAAGAGCAACTTCAGGGAGTAGATCGTGTGTTTGTCCAAAACAAAAAGTTATTTCAATACCAGAACGAGCCAACGCCTTAGAGGGGCGTACCGTGCAGTGCTTTGTCCATTTTGATTCTGTGAACTTGCAAAGGGCCTTCTTTTATGTCTAATTGGGTGTAATTGAGTATTCGCATTGTTGCGTTTTTAATGGAAGATCATTGGGCGGAAAACGCCCGATCAGACTTCAGACACGCCTGCCCACTCGTATGTAGTGAATGGTTTGTGCATTTAGCTGTACGACATGAATATTCAGACCATACAGAGAAGTCACACATAGTGGCATCTGCCCAGACATGCCTGTCTCTTTAGTGCCAATCTGGTGCACAGATAAATTCACTTACACTGCTTCAAGAATGGAAAAAAATAACCCCAGTGGAAGCTCTCAGTCTTGAATCTGCTCTAAACTCTAAAGCAGTAACAAGTCATTAAAGGTTGTATCAGCGATTTTGGGTGGAAACATAAATGATCACATTCATCTGATTTTTCCTCACGATCCGCTAGCTGGCCGCCCCATAAGCAGGCCGTCAAAAAACCGCGTCTCTGTAGGCAGCCTATGCTCCGAGATCGTACACAAAAACAAATGGTACTACCAACCACTCAAAACCAAAATAAACAGTATTCCAACCAATCACAATGATCTGCACAAACGCTAATACTCTTATCTCGCTGAAATCTTGACGGATTTACAAACGGTTTGGTTTCTTACAAACGTTATTAACGTGGTTATAATTCTGGATGCTTGAACACTATTTTTTAAAACATAACATAATTGGCTCTGAGCTGGAGCTGGCTCTGTTTGTTTGGGATTTCGCTTCAGAAGTGACGTCACCCAAAATCGCTGATACAACCTTTAAGTATATTAGTATAGAACAAACATGTGAAAAGTACCATAAAATATATATATAAAAAAAAACATATTTTGTCGAATAACAGCTGTGTATTGTGTGAAATTAGGAGTTAATAATACAAGCTGTCCACACAAACCATCTGTTAAATGATCATTAGCCTACATCACATTCCCGGCGAGCGGAACATTTGCCTGAAATGGTTTTACCTGAGCAACAAATGTCAAAGGCAGCACTTTTGAAGGATATTCAACTTCTAAATGAATCAGGCATTTTATTTTTGTACCGTTTCTACAGGGTGAAAAGTAACTCATTCTCTTAATCTAAACCTCCTCTCTCCTAATTACATGTTTTCACCAGGATGTTCAATTAAATTTTATGTTTATTGCACTTTTTACAGAGAACTGTCTCAAAAATGCTGTAATGTGTTTATAAGTCATTAGGAAAATGTATGTCTGTCTATTCCTTATGATTCCAGATTTGAAAAAAAAAATGTTATTTCATAAAATTGCAGAAATGTGCACTTGTACACTTGTTAAGATTGTACACAGATTAAATGATTCTTAGAAATTCACTGAAAGGTGCCTTTTCGGGTAAACTGTTGTTGGAGTCTAATACAGATGGTTCAACTGCAATGATACTGACCTGATTTACAATATGAGAGTAGTGTTACTCTAGATCACAGTTTGAATGCAGTGCAGAATGAAATTGTATTTGTTATCTGAGGAGCCAAAGCATGACTGATGCTACAATGGAAATGTAGAGGCTTCAGCCTAGAATCAATCTATCCACATTTGACTTTTAACTTTGAATAACAAATGATGGAAGTTGTGCGTTTTTGTGTTATGTTACCACATTTTTACAACAATTTTTGTTCGACACATAAATGGAAGAACTGACATGCCTAAATTTACTTTTCAAAACACATTGACTCAATTTATGACTAACATATTCAACATAACGACTAATTAAGCTTTGTCATGGTTATTAATATGGCACAATTCTCTAGCATAAAATACCCCAGAAAGTTTTCAGTGGTTCAGTCTCTCAGATAATGGCCAAATACATTGTCAAATGTAGCACCTATAAAAAAAAATCCAGCAACAATTGTGAGCATTCCCATTATCTATCAGTAGGATGGTGCATGTTCTCAAACATCCATTAGAGAAGGGCCTTCAGTTTCCACGTGGCAATTCATCAGACCTACTTAAGTTTTCAACTGCTGAGATGCACCAGTGCCCCTATTCGGCCCCAGGCACAGATTCACCTTAGAGCCACGAAATGTCAGCACGGCCCAGGCTGATTTCACCCAGACTCCCCTGCCCTGATGGGAGCCGATGTGGGACAAGGCCCCAAGGGCAGGGATTGGCCGGAGCGCCTCGGATGAGGCCCGCCCCCATGGCCGCCTGACGCGCTAAGAGCATAATGACGGGTTTCAAGCTCAGGGGGTCACTCTCAAGGGGATGGGGCGGGGGGGGGGGTGCTGGGGAGAGTACATAATTAGAAGACCCGGTTCCACAGAGTTTAGAACTGGATTAATCTAATCCCGTTTCCCATGGTAAGAACAGGAAATAATATTGCCTTCTCACTACAGGAAAAAAAGGGGTGGGGAAGGGGGGGGGGTTCGGAGGGGTGGTGTTTGTCAACACTGTTGGGGAAGTGTAATTTCCTTAAGCTCGGCGACAATGGAAGAGGTTGGTCACAAGTTCCCTCGTCCAGTGAGGAAAAAAATTATAAAAAACTAAATGAATCACTTTAATGCTAAATTAATTATTGTGTATATACTGTATACAGTGTGTGTATGTACTGTATATATATATATATATATATATAAATTATGGAGATAGATAGATATTTAGATAGATGGAATACTTTTTAACAGGGACACATAGTCATATTATAGAGTCAATCTGACATCATTATTGAACGGGTACATTCATGGTATAATTTGGTCCAAAGCTTTTTCATTCCCCAAAATTATTTTGGTAGCCGCAATAAACACATGCAATCGAAGACGAACACCGCACACAAACACGCCGGCGACAGGCCGAGCACTTTAGGATCATGTTGCTCCCAGCATAGCGGAGAGCTCCGCCTGTGCCATAAGGCCCGGGGGGCACGGAGTGCCTCCGTGACTGACACGGACCCCGGTGATGAATCACCGCTGTATAAAGTTGCACTCACCAAGGTGTGAAGCTGTACTTCCATTAGCCATTAGAAGATCCTTTTAACTGATAGTATTAGATCCCTTGTCCTTGTTCCGCGCAGTTCTCAACATATGAAGAGTGTTTTTTCCAAAACCTCAAGTCCAGTTTTGATAAACCATATTTGTGAACGTGGGTATAATTCTTTCGCATTATTGGTTAGATCACGGGTCCTCTTATCCAGAAAAGGCCGGTGCGGGTCCTGGCTTTTGTTTCAACCAAGCAGTAACGCACCTGATTCTGCTAATTCTAATCAAGGTTCTGAGCCGAGACTCTAGTGGTTGATTAGAATCAGCTGTGTTACTGCTTGGTTGGACCAAAAGCCTGCACCCGGACCGGCCCTGTGTGGATAAGATCGAAGGACCCCTGGGTTAGATATTTGCAGTTTTACTTTTACACTATTATAAATGTTATTTTTATACTTAAAAAAAACTCCACCAATTTAAAATAAACTAAGATGTAGATTTTTTTAATCAAAATTGGTAAAAGTGGGCCGAGTGAGTTTTGGAAAAAGCACTTCATATTTACTGTGAAAAAATAAATAAATTCACCACTGTAGCGGAGACATTATGTGGATCTAATTTTCTACAATTATTTAAATTTGTCTTTGCAGCAAGTGTAATTTCATGCCATATCATATAGCCTACATCTAAAGTGTGTATAGCCAGCTTCTCTCAGTTGATACCTTTATGCTCAGTTTCTCTGTAATGGCTTGTAATGGTCTTCACAAGGCCATATGAATTGACCAATTCCTCTTGCTGTCTAGCTTCTAAACCGATGAGAGACAGCAAAAACTTTTGGGTGAATTCTTCTCTCTTTTCCTCCAAATCAGAATTGGCCTGTTATTCTATGATCATTCATATTCTATGGTGGGTGTCAGAAGGGGGTGCTTATCCAGCAGCAACCCAATGAACCGTGCCCTGCCAGTTGTGTCCTGGTGCTGTAGACTCCTGGCTAAACCAGCTCCAAACTATCCATGTCTAAGCTCTAAGGCTCAGCCTGCACATGTGGTGGGTGCTTTTTACCAACAGGGAGCCAGGAAAAGAGAGCTTTGGAAAGATTGTGTAGGTTTATTCATGAAGTCTATTTATTTCCTCGACACGAGACGAGCATTTTTACAGTTGCATGACCTGCAGAGTGTAAAACTGTGGGGAAATAGTTTTTGAAATCAATGTGAATTGAGAGTGACTCTAATGCTAAAATCGACCTCATGATTCAAAGTTAGAATTATGATACAGACTAAATATTTGAACAAATCCCATGAAGCATAACCAGTAGTTTATATCTATTTTTTTTCTCCATTGTCTAGTCAGCAACACTGATAATATGATAAAGTAGAAAACAAAATCAAAAACAGGAGGTACAGTAACTGTGGAAAAAAAAAGCAACAGTAAGTTGTGGGGAAAGGAGGCTTTCTCGCCCGGTTGACCTGGCCAAGAACACGATAGCAAAACGGCGCTGAAAAGCTGATTACAGACTCCGCTGTGGCCTGAAATTTCACATCTGTCCGTACCAGTCAGCGGGAATTACAGGGAAATATCTTATATTACGGCCACAATCTCTGGAGGAAGTTAAATATTTAAGAGTACACTACGATGACAGCTCGTGACTGCTCCTGGCTGGCTGGGTTTTGGGGGGGGGGGGGATAGGGTTTTCTTCACAGCACTGTAAAAAGATGAAGAGAACACTCGATATCTGAGGCTAATGCCTGTCTATTGGGCATGACTCAGATCGGTTTCATCTGCCCCCATGCTGGGCCCATAAAAATAGTAATCTACGGGCCGATAACCGCGTGTGACGGCCATATGGATAATTTCATACAGAACACGACACTGGGCTCGCCAGTCTCCGCGGCCGTTACGCACTGGCAGCCCGTTCCAGTTTTATGCTACTGTACTGTAACTCACACATTCCTGCACATGTTTCCCCCTCTGTCAACATTCGGCAATCGTTTGGTGGACCTGTTGCTCAAACGTGTCCGGATGGCGTTAGGCGTTAACTATTGTACGCGATGCTAAATGTTTTTCGAAATGTTTACGGTAGGTGATGCTCAGACTGATGCTAATCAAAGACAAAGGAAGTCGTTTTCCGCAGCTTTGATTGGTGTGGAACATGAGAGATCAGCATACTCCACCCTCAGAAGGCTCTCCTGTGCTATCCACCGAGGCAGGCCAGATACGTTGGCTACGCCACCCATTGCAACATCCTGACGCTGGACTTTTTCATTTTGGAAGGACACTTGTTCGTAATTGAGGCTGACAGTTATAGAGGCTGTCATGAAGCACCTTATGGATCATTTGGCATAAATATTCGGGGAGAATTATTGGGAGGCCCGAGACTGGGAGGGAAGCGGGGGGGTACAGCCCCTCTTGTCGGGGACGTGTACAACTGGCCAGCAGTTGAGCTTGAAGAAAGACTGCCTGCGATTAACAGAGCAGAACGACATCCAGTAAATCGGCGGCTAGAGCTTGTCTTCACGTACCTCCGGTCGGAAACCTATCCCCACAACATTGTAACATATCCTTCAGCAGTCAACGACTGGAATATATTTTGACATATTTTTCCTAGAAGGAAATGGCTTTGTTCCCACGTTACCGTACTGTGGGCACATCATCCTTTATCCATGGCTTTTTGTCATAACATTATAGCCTTGCGGGTTTCATACGGCGTAAGGGCCGTCGCTGAGATAGACGGATGGAAGTGGACAGCAGACAGACGCGCCGCGCGGCGAAGGTCAGGGCGAGTTCGCGCGGGCGCACTCGCACGTTACGGCGCTCGGCTCTCGGCCGGGCGCGCTCGCCGGCGGCAGAAGCCGAGACGGCGGCGGTAATCACGCAGAAACCAGCGGCCAGTCGCTCTACCGCAAAAAGGCGGCTCCCGGCAGGTTTCACACCGGCACGGCAAACAGCCACGGCAACAGCGCCGCGCTTTCAGGAGCGGTGCCTCGGGACTTCACCACAGCCGCGCATTCACAGACGCATTCTCTGTGAAAAATAAGCGCCTAGAAAAGTCGAGCATTTTACCAAAGGGTTTTTTTTTTTTTAGACTTTAAAATGATTTAACCTGAAACAATAAATGCTGTCTGTGGTTCTAACGTGGAGGACTGGGGAGAACAAAGGCAAGATTCTGCTAAGCTCGCCACACTTAATTTCTCTGTGCACTCTACCAGAACAAATATTTAAGTAACAAGCCGCATCTAATTATTTTAAGAGTTGAATGGATTTGGAAGGCATTATGAGATGACAGCACACGCATGACGCGTTGCTCCAAACCAGCACCATTACCGGCTTTCTTTAAAAAAAAAAAAGTGTCCTGAAATGCCCTTTAGATCATCAAGTTCAGTTTTTGACAAGAGACAAGTAAACTGGTACGACATCATCTTTCTTCTTTTTTTGTGAAAACTAATTTTGCATTCATATCAGCGGTGTATGTGAGGGAGAATTGGGGTGACACATAGCTTACCTTTATTTGATAACTGGCCTGAATCTGGTTTTGATTTGTTTTATACAATTAACAAATGTTGCACATTTTAACGGAGATCACCCATTGGCAGGTCATTCCTTTTTATGTGCCTGTATTAAATGTGGTTGCCTTTCCTTCATGAAGAAAGTGGCTTTTTTTTACTGTGATCCTACAACCGAAGATACAAGTATGGAACAAGGAATTTGCTGATAGGCCACCCTTCCTTAAATGTATGAAATAATGATTGGCTTTAAAGGTGGCTTGACAACCACATTTCTTTCACGCTGGTTAAAGCGGACGGCATACTTCATCAGCCATGGTAGACAAAAGACTTTTAGACAAAGACAAAGACGTCCACAGACACCTCAAACGATTTACTTGAAAAGGCAAACCGGTTAGAACTGTGATATTTAGACCAATTGCAGACAGGGGCGGGTCAATGAATAACGAACTTCGCCTGCGCAAAAAAAAGTATTTCTGTTCTATTCAATGTCTGCAGACGTCTAAATGGCAGTGTCTGATTAAAGTATGCTGTCCGCTTAAGACAAGTCCTGTTGGCAAAGGCAATGTTTGATTTTTACAGCTCTCTCTTTTAGCCTCAATCAAAGGCCTGTACCTCTCAGGCCATTTTTTTTTTAAATCACAGAGGAGAGGAGTGTGAGTGTGACTCTAGGCTCAGCGCTGGTGGCCACATAAAACTGGTGCGATTCGGCTGTGATAACGATCGTAAAGGATCTCAGCGTATGCTGAGACACTGATAAATAACGCCCTGGATGAGACACCTGCAAGCTGTCATTACTCCATCCTTACGAACAGGAAGTGATGACAGATGACAGAGGAAGTGACCGCCTTCCCCGGCTGGGGGGAAACGTTTTTGTGCCATGCCGCGGCTGAGATCCTTTGAAGAAAGATGGAAGTTTCACAGCATTTCACGCATCTCCCAAGATCCTTTGAACAACCACTTAAGTAGCTACTCATTGTTTTTTACTCTGTCACCATGTTGCTACCCCGTTTGTAGATAATAGTCTTAGAAAATAGTCTTAGGAAATATAATTGTAAGACATTGCTTTGTACTTTTTATAGGGAAATTCAAGTTTTTCATAAAGATTTTACACCAAAATTGACACCATAAAATGTCCTTATTGCAGGGATTTGAAGCAGAAATTTTAGCAAAAATCAATGGATATGCAAGAAAGTAGGACTTAAGGGGAGGATAAAGTGGTAAGCTAAGGTAAGGTTATCATGTCTTCTGAGGAAGCGCATGCACCTCTTCAGTGTCTAGAACAGCTCAGTGTGAGCAGTGTCGAAAAGGGACTAATGTGAGTAGCACGACAGGCTACCATTCCACTGCATCAGCCATGACTTCATGTTGCTGAAGGTTAATCCTGGTCACCTTAACAGTTGTTCCCGGTGTTCTGAGCAGCAGGGCAAAGGAAATAGCGCATAGGGAGATATGTGGGGTGGGATGGCGGGGGACGGTGGGGGTCCTTCCATGTTCAGTGTAGTGCCAGTGAATCTGTGCCTAAGGATGCCACCACACCCGCTTCAGGGCTTTAATGAGGCAGTCTCTCCCCCATTGTGTGGGACACATACCAACTGAGGGTTTTTTTTAAGGGGGGGGGGGGGGGGTTAGGCGTGGGGGGTTGGGTTTGTAGGGGTGGGGGGTGGTCCCTCTCAATCGGCAGACGGGCTGCCAGAGAGCCCGCCATCAAACAGGGCCTTCAGAGGGCCAGGATGATGGCTCTGATAGAAATCTCCCGCTCAGCCTGCTGTAAGCTGAAGATGATCTACGGCTAAGAGGACTAAATGATACCCTTTCAAAAGGACAGGCATTCCCTGCAAACCCTCCTATTGTGTTGCCTCTTAATCCTGCTCTGCACTTCAAGGCCCGAGCTAGCTTCCAACGCAGCTGCTACCAATTTAGGTGGAGGAGGAAAAAAAAGACCTCCATCTCAACTGACTTGCCTTAAAAAAAAAAATTTTTTTTTTTTTTTTTTAAACATGAAGATGGCTCAATAATATAAACATCTCCTGCAACTACTCAATGCCCAATGACATTGTCCTCTTCCTAATTTTATACACAAAAGAGCGATACAAAATATTGTTATTTCCTCATGAATTGCTCTTTAAGTCTCATCTTGGCATTCGGTTGTTTTTGCGACTTCGGTTGTATTCTAGTCAAAATCACTGAGGGTTTAAATACCACATTTCTGGCCTTCATTCCATCCAAAGATACCAAATACTGTATGGGAAATCCTGGAGGATTGTGCTATATATTCAAGTCCAGGCTTGACACAGCGCTGGATAAACTGCAGACTGCAGCTAAATGAAAGCCTGGAAGGGCTACATGTCCTGTCTGTATCATTATGTATTCTTATGTTCTTATTGCAGTCATGTAACGAGATGAGAAACAGTCTGGAATAATGTTGTGGTAACAGAAATATAGAAAGTAGTGGAAGTAATCCGAAACTATATCGCAGTAAATAACTGCAAATGCATCAGTGTGTGCAAGGGGAACTTATTGCCATTTGGTAATGCTTTAAATTGTAAAACCAAACGGTTCCTCTACGCCACCTGCAAACGGAGGACCTGCACCTTGACTGGAACAACATGTGTACTCTGTTTTAGAAGCTAACGTCTATGATAGTGCTGGAGGTGGTTCTCCGGTTGAAATTCCGCGTCAATCGTCTGTCTCTTATGCGTGTCTTCTTGACTGCGTTCCACACGCGTTGCATCAGTGGGAATTCTGAGGGAGCGCACTTTACCGGCCCGACGATGGCATGACAGAATCACGTTGCGAGCACAAAGGTGCGAATTGTGCTGTGGGATCGACACACCTACACCTGACAGGGGCTGACATATCCGGTCTGAAATGAGGGCGCACGAGTTTGTACAAGGCATTCAGTGTTGAGCATTCCCTGTGGTTTGTGCACAGTAAGGACCTGTAAGACAACTATGCATGTAACTATGCTCAGTAACTTGCAAGATGCCATTTTGTTGAAAAAGGGTGCCACTGAATTTTAGTCAAGCAGTGGGCTAGCATAGATTTTTATGCATACGGAGAGGATGAACATAGATCCATTCTGATTGGAGGGGGTAGACTGCCTGTGAAGTGAAAGCATGTTTAGAATAGTCATTACATTTTGAGACTAATCATTCAGACTAAAAGCGTAGAGTGGCAACAGGCAAAACAACTGAATAATAAAAATAAAAAAAGAATTCTTCTTACAGCATATTCTTAAAAGGAAAACCTTACTGTCCTTTTCGATATGTATGTACTTAGAGCTATCATTTGACTGTTGGATGAGCAGATAAAATGACTTTGTGTGGTCTATTTACTTCCAGTGGTCTAATACCCTTACTTATCTGTGGGCCTAATGTGTTTGTTCCCAGCTATAGCGTAGAGACCACACACCACCAACAAAATCCTTTAAATATGGTGGTGAATTTAAGAGATCCATACTGTCTGGGAATGCTTCATCAGTAAAGGAACCTGGAAGCCATGAGTAGGAAAATCAGACAGACATAAATGCATCTCAGGAGGTTCTCACCATTTTCTGAGGCAAACATATAACCCCCCCCACCCCCCACCAAAAAAAAAAACTATCAATTTGTTGATTCAGTATTATTTCAATTCAATTTGTTAAGAGAGTTCTGTTGTTTTTGTTACTATTACTTTTCATTCATTTCAAAACTCATAAGTGTTATGTTGGAGATGAAAAAAGTGATATTCTTTGACAAAGTTATCTGCCGTCTGGTTAAAGCTAACGACGGAGTGTCTTACAGTCCGAATTAGCGCAGAAACTATGCTTAGCTTTGTTGTTTAAGCCAAGGGAAAAACTTGTTGATGTTACACTGAAGCCAGACCGTGGTCTAAACACGCTGTTGACGCACAGCACCCACCCCCCACATTTCCCCACACGTCATCGCCGTCGCTGGTAAAGAGGGCCCGAGCTGGGAGCCGGTGAAGAGTGGCCTTGTCATTATTCAAGCCCCTGCTGCTCACTGTGTGGACAGGCTTTTAAAAGATTTGTCATCGGGATCAGGAACGCTAACCCTGCATTTCTGTGGGACGTCCGGGGCCTTATTCCCCACAGAGGGAAGCCTCGTAGCCTCGTAGCCTCGTGGCTCCTTTGCATGGATTTCCATAAAATCACTTGGACATGGTTCAGCAGCTACACCTCCTGCTTCATTACATTACATTACAGGTATTTAGCAGACGCTCTTATCCAGAGCGACTTCCACAACTTATTTAGCTTTTTTTTAAATTTATTTTTTTAACATATTATCCATTTATGCAGCTGGATCTATACTGAAGCATTTCAGGTTAAGTACCTTGCTCAAGGGTACAACGGCAGTGTCCTACCTGGGAATCGAACCTGCAGCCTTTCGGTTACAAGTCCACTTCCTTAACCATTATACTACGCTGCCGCCTTCAACATCTTAGTTTTGCAATCAAACTGATCCTTGAAAATGGTAACAAAGGGTTAAACTGGACACTGTTACCAATTTTCATATTGTGTGTTTTTTTTCATTTTCCCCCACATTTGAGGAAAGATTTAAAGAAAATCCCTAAAGACCACTATTTTCTCTTCAAGGTAATGTATAAAAACAAGCAATTCAGCAGCTGAATTCAATTTAATCCAGGAATATGAGCCATGATGTTAGAAAACTTGCTTCCGTAGAGAATACAATCCAACTACTTTCGGTCCACAACGGGGATTTTAACTGACCTGTGTCAAACTAAATAACTGTTGTTTGCATTATCATTAGTAGAATTAAATATTGACATTGATATAAGAATGAACATATTATTGAAGGGTGTACTGTTGCAAGTTATTAGATCCCTGTTATATTTTGAGTAATGAATCCTTGTCTATTTCAGAATTTCAAATATCCATCATGAAAATAGTAATAATACATATAGACAAAAAGTTTAATTTTTATTTTTGCACCTTGTTGCAAGGCATACTTAGGTATCAGTACTCAGGTAGATATCATGATATGTTGGTTTATTTAAGAGGGACATGCCAACATGAACATGGTAGTGGTACTTTTAAAAGCACAAAATGACAAACCCTGTAGGGATCCAGTGGACAGTGTCATGTTGACTAGGTGGCTTCTGGATTTCATTTGCAATTGTTAGTGCCCCTCCCCTCAATGGATTCTGTAATTATCCCTGTCATTACCTGGGCCTTTCTAGTGTCTTAATAGAATTCAAAGGGAGGTGTCGCTATCTTATCATTATGCAAATGACACCTGTGACCAGCAGTTAGAAAAACAATGGGGAGTAAAACTGAAGCCATCAGACCAGTCAGCCCGTCTGCTGGGAAACGCCACGGAGGGACCTGTCCGTCTCCCGGCTAATGGGGCGGAACACGTCCACAGGCCCCTGGCCCCCAATGACCGAGGAGGGCCCACAGGGCCTGTGACACTTCTGAGAGTGTGCCACATTAACATACAGGTATATAACACCCCTCATACGAATTAATGTATGAAGGACCTTATGTATGTATGTATAAATGGCCTTTCCATTTACTTTGACTGCCATGGTTAACTTTCGAGAGTGCATAAGCATGTGTTACATACATTGGTACAAATTGAAAAAAATAATTGTTGCACTTAGTAGATCACAGGTGCATCCAGAAAAAAATCAATATAGGGAAAAAGGTATCAAGAGCACTCAGTGTGGATATAGGATCAGACACTGTCTTCGAGCTAATTTATTTAAACAAAGTTACATAGTGCAAAAAATAAAAATTGCATGTGAAAATGAAAAAGAAGCTTATATCTAGCTTATTCTTTTTTTGTGTGCACTTTTTATTTTTTTCACTATGCAACTTTGTTTAAATAAATCTATATTCTTGCTAGACGACAGTGTCTGATCCTATATCCACAGAGTGCTCTTGACACCTATTTCTTTACATATGTTGGTACTGTTGGTTCACTCGAGAAATATTTAATAATAACGGGCAAACAAAGTATACGTTTGTACAGAAAGTAAAGGAAAACGCATAAGGCTTATGTTGAATTGGGGCCTTTGACAGAACCGTTGTTTATTTTATGCATTTATATCCTAGGTGGCATGTTTAACAAACTTTCATTGACGCATGGCTCATGGCCATGAGATTCCATCAGGGCTGTCTCGAGGCTGGTTATCCTGATCAGTCACAGTGACACGTATCGCCTCGTGGTGACAATTCCAGTTCCTTGCTTTCTGTTACTGAATGATACTGTGATTTCTGCCGCAGACTGACAACACCAGAGCCTCTTGCCTGTGATTGTTTTACACTCCGTTGGAAAGGCATGGCACCCTGCCTCCTGTGTACATGTCAACAGCAGGAAATGTGTGTCTCAGCAATGATTTACTGCAGCATGGAGGGTCAGGCCAGAAGCCTCAGTTCTTCCCTACACTACTGTGTATTGGCCTACAAAACTGACCACTACTGACACCACAACGGAACACAATTTACCAGTATTCCACAACACAGCTTCCCAGAACTGACACTTCTCAAATGACTAGTATTCACTCACTATGCAGCCGCCTAATACTGACCCAACAGCGGAGAACAACGTGAGACAAGTGAGCCGTGCCGATACCACAGCAGAACACAACTGACATACATGACAATACAACTGACCAATACTCACCCATCCCCCAAAGCTACACTGATACCGACACCTCAGACCGACGAAACATCCGGCGCCCACGCCGAAACACTGCGCAGCACGGACGCAACACAGCTGAAAAGTACTGACCCTGCAAGCCAACTGACCAGGGTTCACTCCGACACGACAGCGACAACTCTGACTGATTCATAATGAAAGCAAGACGAGGCGTTCTGTAGACGCCGACCGATGCCACGTTAAAGGTGAACACTCTTCAGAAATAATTATAGAAATGACAAAGTCTAAACAATGTCAACAAGTCGTAACCGTGTCTTCCAGCACACCCCTCCCCACCATTAAAAAAAAAAAAAACATGATACTCAATGAGTCCTAAAGGTTGTAATGTTGCAGAATGGGGGGTTGTGAGTTCCAGGAGACACAAAGAGATACCTGTGAGTTATATGAGGTAACATCAATCAATTCTTATATCCAATAAAATATAATGATGATAAATCAGAGTATTGTGTCCATTTAATGAGTCATAATGATATCAGAACTGACAGCGTAATAGCCCAATCTCCGCGGCTCTCTTATTATGGCATGGCGGCTGTATGTGCAACACTGTAGTTAGCCCGCCTAGTGTAATCATCGGGATAACAGATTATTCCCTGTTCTCTGTAAGCTGCGGGCCCATTTAATGAAGGGTGCAGTTGGCACTTATCTACAGTTAATGACACACCCATCTTTTGAAACACAAGGGGCCATCTTCATAGTTTAAGTTATTATATTGAAACTATGAGACGTTTGTGAATCATAGTTTGCTATATTAACTCGTCAGAGCAGGAATTTCAAAGTTACAAAATGAGCAGCCCTCTCTTAAAAAGGTAGCAATCCATGCAGGATCTCATTTTTGAAAGAAGTCCATGTATTTCTCCGCCAGTGTGTACAAAATATAAAACATTTCAATTTGAATTTGCATTTAAACCAAATTAAATCAGTTTCTTTCATAATTTAATGTAAAGCATATACAGATTAAAAAACAATAGGATACTTTTAAGCTACCTACATTTTTGGTAGACAGTAAGCCCGGTGAAAGAACAGTAAATTGCTTCCTAAATAATGCTTCGATTGTAAGGCCGTGGATATTTGGCGCAAGAGGGGAACAATCAGGTTTTTAATGTTGATTCTGAGTGCAAGCCAAGCTCATGCCAGATCAGTAAATCTATATTAAAGCTGTTGTGGCACTGAGCGTATTGTCTCAAGTAAGAAAACCTGCGGGGACACACAATGCTTTACTTATCACGACGCCTCTAACTAAGTCTGTATCATATAACCAGAAATTTTCCTACAAAGGCCTGGAAGGATAGAATCAAATCCGACTGGCCATTTAACAGTTTGAACAAGAAATTTTTAAAAGCTAATGAAATATGAACTGGAGAAAAGAGAAGAAGTGGTCTTCAATGTTAGTAATAAATATTTATCCGTCCTGACAGCCCACACCTATGGCAGTAATCTTGTCTTTATCTCTTTTGTGAGTTTTTTTTTAGTAAGTTAAGACCAATGTAATTCTGATTTCAGAAACATTTCAGGTCCATAGCATCTAAGGTCCATCAGAAATGATTCAGATGAGCAATGTGCAATAATGTAGTAGGCTATCATGCAGGAATAGATGTGTGTAATATATGAGACTCAAAGTGGATGGTAAAAACCATTTTGTAGTTAATGGTAAATAATCAATGATGATAATGTGCTTGAGACTGAATAATGCATGTATGCTTTCAGTTTAGGAATCTAGATTGAAAAAGGTAGCTCATTGGTAATAAGATTTTGATGATAATACTAATTATATCAATCAATCAAAAAAAATCAAAAATACTTTATTGATCCCCGCAGGGAAATTGTAATGACAAATGCACTGCGAATGCACTGCTTTTAAATGCACCTAGAGAAAGCCTGAATGACACTAACTGCTTCTCAAGCTTTTGTAATACAAATAAATATGATATAAATATATATTCATATTTAATCTATGGTTTCTTGGCAATGGGAAATGCCATTTTACTTTTAAATGCAACAATTTTTCATTTTATTATTCAGTGACAACTGTCAAATATGCTACTGTTTCATAAAATGGCCATTGGTGCTGTCTATTGTGAAATATTTCCTAGGAAAGAGGCCTTTGAAAAACAAAACCTGACACATAAAAATGTGTTGTTCCCGGCTCTGCACTTTGAATGATGAAGGAAAAAGAAACCTATTGGTCCAATGTTAAATTTGTGCGGTGATGTATAGCCTACTGTCGTGTCAACATTATATTTACGTGTGGGATATCGGTGAATATTTTCCCGCCCCTGTAGACAGGTAGGTTTCTGCTAGGTGCGCATCGCACCATTCACAAAGTGGCAAAGGAGAGTTATTAAAAGTTAAAAAAGTTATTTTAAAGTTATTAAAAGTTAAAAGCAGCAAACAATAAATTGGCAACAGGTCACGCCTATGTGTTGTAGCCTACCCACTAGTAGGCTACTGCGAAATAATATTATTAGTACTAGTAGCATTCGTTCTAGTATTTAAATCATTTGTATTTTGTCGCTAACGTAAGATGAGGCAAGTGCTGATTTTGCAATTTGATGCGGCGACTGTGCAGGTATAGGTGAGCACGAGGACTACGTAGGCAGAAACTTTAAAGACCGAGATTCCATCGCAGGCAACGCTTGTGGTTCACTTCAAATCACTTACAGTAATTGTAGAGAACCTCGAATAGAGTGTGCGTGCCCTAAAATGACAATACAATCCGTCAATGGTGCTGAAGGCACTTGATCTCAAGTGTGGAACGTAAACAATGAAGTCCATACGAATGTTCAAACTGGACGGCTTATTCCAGACTTTAACCAGAAGCACTGGCTGAATAGCCTAGTTGACCGATTGAGACACTGGCCAACTAGTGAAAAACTGTGAACTCATTATTTTGACGTCCGATGGCAACGAAAGCTCTGCTCGCAGCGGGCAGCGTTTAAGCACGGCGGAGAAGCATTCCGCGGCTAAGTGCATGTGTCACACTTAAGGGATTAGAGAGCATATGATAAACGCAAGAAATAATGTTTGGAGTCACCCACTGAAACGTCTCGCTCCCATTACAAACCCAGCAGTGAACTGTGAACCAAATGTATGGGCTGAACCTAGTGACTTTATTTCCCAGTGCTTGGCAAGAGCTTCTGTTTTTATTACAAAATATTTATTGCTCATGTCGCCAAAAATGAAAAAAATGTGTTTTTGTTTTTGGGGGGAGGTTACAGATCTTGAAACTCATACCGGTGAATTCCACACTTCGGCTATGGTGACGATTGACCCTTTCTGTAGAACGGAAACCTCTCGCTGTCATATTGTTTGAATGTATCATTCATATTTATGCAGATTTGAGTGAATAGTTGTGCAGTGCAACACACTGAAAATGTATTGCAGAATCAAGGATATCACTTAATTGTTGATGAAAAATGGATCATGTAATGTCTGGTATGGGGTGCAATGCAATTTGTCAAGCGGACAGGCTGTTGTTGTACTTAACTGACGTTCAGGAACTTCTTGTCTCCTCCTCCTTAGACAAACTAAACAAAAACCTATAAAAAACATCACTGGCTTTAATGATGTACATTTGATAATAATTCAATGGGTATGACTGCTCCAAATGTCAACAAAAAGCATTTAATCTGTATTAGAGATCACAAAACCACTTTGCTCCCTGCGGAATCGAACAATATTTCACAGTTTAAATCCTGATCATTAAATGCGAGCCTGCCCGTCACTTTGAGAGGCGTGTTGATATAAATCAGCTCACGGATTTCAACACAGACGGTTCCCATACCTCTTAGATTTTACTGTTCTTTAATGTCTCACTGTGTGACTACAGAGTCTGCCAAGGGCGGGTTTTTGGTTTCTGCGAACCGAAGGAGGGAAACAAGGACATCTACTGGCCAGAATGAGAATGTCCAAAATAGCCCTATGGAAGACTGTGGCGCTGGCACCAAGAGACAGATGCTATGATAACCTTTGTAGTAAATATAATTTGACAATAGAATAAAACATGAAATATAATCATTTTCTTGAGAAGTATTAAATTGTATTGCAGCACACATAATGCAAGGTCAAACACAGGACACAACTATAGAATTTACAGCACACGATCCACCGTGAACTGCATTTATTAATAGTATGGATTCTGGTGAATAACACTGAACACATTTGACATGTTTTATTTCTTAACAGAAAGCAGTCTCGCACAGAGTAGAAAGTTGCCGCGGAAGGATAATTTACAATATCTTGTCCCTCCCAGTCTTCAGCAGTGTTACCTTGGCTTCTTTAAAGTATTTAACCAACAGTTTGAATGGTTTTTACAAACTTTTGTAATACCTATCTACAAAATCCTTTTATGTCAGTTATGTCAGGCCATTCATTCATTCATGAGTTCATTCATATCCCCGACAACCGCTCAGCTATGTGATACGAGTGAAACAATGACATCATTAAAAGCAATCCTCCATACATACAGAAACAAAGAACCTTGGGAAGAATGAAGCCGTTTCCGTTTGACGTGCTTTTTAGTCCTGAAGGGGGAAAAGTTAGAGTGAAGGTGGAGGTGGTGGAGGAGGTGGTGGATGGGGGGGGGGGGGGGGGTACACACCAGAAAAGATCCCCGGGGCCAGAAATGCTTTCAGGACTTAAAGTGTTTCCCTGGCATCTATGCTTAAATAAGTCCCTCTGCTATTCCTGCTCGCTGTTCTTTAAGTGTGTCTGGAAGCCTTTCTGCGAATATTCTGAAATATTTAACCTGCACACAGAGGTAGACATTCTTTGCAAGTTCTGCAGTTGTAAGTGGTGCGTGTCTGAAAACTGTTGAATTATAAATATAATTTAAATAAAATGGGACCAGAATCAATTTTTTTTCTTGGTTAACGGGTCTATGTATTGTGTACGAAAAGAATATTGCAATACTGTATAATAAATGTCTGAAAATACCAAAGTTGGCAAGTACTAAAAGGGAATGACTCTCCTTTCTTCTGTTGACATGTTTTTAGTTTAACACTGACGCTTAAAAGAAATACTGACAATGTGTGAAAAACCAAGTTTTGCAAAATCAGTTAATTCCATATATTCTGAAGTTGTGGACTGATAGATTAAACAACAACTGCAATGCTCAGAAAACGAATGTAAAACATGCATGTTCCATGTTATTGCATTGAATTTATTTATTCATATTCCAAGCGCCCTTGCTGTAATAGGCAAGCCACTACAGGACTATTTTCTTTATTTTATCATTTAATGAATAAAAGAGAAAGCATTCATAGAATAATGTAATAGGCCTTGAAAGATGATCTGTAAAAATATTGGCAGTTAAATATACGAAAGATGAATTCAGCACATCTCCTTAATTTTGACTGCCAGTGAGTTGCAACTGTTGTTTTTTTTCTCGACAAAGAATTGGTGATTGTGGAACTTGCCAAAATATGCTTATAAAGAAAAAAATAACTGAAAATGACAAAGAACAAGCATTGAGTGATTCCAGACCTAAGAATAACCTTTTCAAAAAACATACCCTTATCTGCAATAAGTTGACTGTGAGTTCAGTATACGTAAATGTAAAAAATAATCACCTTGAGTGATAAATCCCTATGCATTTGAATGATGTGTTGTAAATGTTTACATGTGGCCCCTATTTTGTGGAATGCGGTCTGAGTTTCCCCTATTTTCCCCCTCAGGTAGTGTTACTGTGTTCATATATCATCTTGACACAGGTGCCCTCTCGAAAACAACGCTCTTGTGTCCTCTTTCCTGGGGATGACATTGTTGGCATTCTGCGCTGCGAAGTGTACCGGTATCCTAAAACTTGTGTATCTGTCCAATAGATCAAAATGCTTCTCGGGTATAAGTGAAGGGCTCCAGACAGGAAGCCGTTTCTCATACGAGGTGATGCGGCGCTACGGCTGAATGTTTTATGACCGCGCGTTTGTACCGGACCGTATAATGCATACGCCCCCGTGTACGGTCACGCGGTTGAAAAATCGAATGAACATGTTTCATTTTGCTTTGAGGGGATTCGCGTGGATAAGCGGGCGTGAATGCGCGCACACACACACACACACACACACACACACACACACACAAAACGCCATATGCGCGCTACGCGCACATGCCTGTTATCTCACACATAAACAAATACACGCACGCATGTGAAAAAGAAATGTACACAAGCACATGCACGCAAGCACACAGAGTGACACAAGTACACGCGTGTTCCGTGATTCATTGCCGGGCACAGAGTGTGACCCAGCGAGCAGACGGTGATAAATCCCTGACCCGGCTGCTCCCCGTAGCGGAACCGCCCGGCCTTTCCCACAGTAATGGAGGGAGCAAGGAATGCTAAGGAAGTGCGCTTCCTCCAGGCAAATGCTTCCTCTGAAGGCTGAGAGACGAGCAGGTGACAATGGGGGCCCGGGCAGAGTATCGCCCCCGGGACCACTGCGCTCCCCCCCACGTGTTGACTTGGGCGGATGGCGAAGAACATTAGCCCCACAGCCCCCCCCTTTTCTCCCCCGACCGATTTGTTAAAGCAGCCTCATCCGATACTCTCCTCCTGCTGAAATGCAGCTGTGATCCAGTCATTAGGCGATGAGCAACAGAGGGGTGAGCTGAATCCTGGGAGGTCCTTTTTTTCCTACCTCTTTGGTGCCCTCTAGTGCCAGCCCCGAGACCGGCATCCTTTCACACACACACAATAAAAGCCGTCAATGACATACTTTGGTTAATAACATCGAGTGAAGGAATGTAATGTAAATGGGTTCATTCCTGGACTGCGAAGTTCCCAGCAGTCTGGCATGACCGCAGCAGGTTATTACGGTGTGTGATAGAACCTGAGCGGCACAGAAGTCAGGACACTAAAGTGAAATTTTAGTGAAATGAAACATTTCATGGTTTTCTCATGGTGTCCTCATAGTGAGATGTGTTTACATCCCAGAGAAGAAGTCTGCATTGGTATCAAGTTTGCACTGTTCCCTAGCAATCCTCCCTGGCTTTAAGCAGATCAAAGAAATCGCAAAACTAAACAGATTCACGATGCTCCGTTAACAAAAGTTATATTACCAGACTGTACCGTCACATATTAAATATATAAAAATGTAATGGAAGTTTATAATGTAGGTGGCCATGCGAATGGAGCCTGTTTCCACCGCGCACAATTACAGCACACGGGCATTTGACTCTAACAGAGGAAACCGCGTTCTCCGCGTGACAGCTGGAACAGAACGCCTTGGGATAGTCTAGGTTACACCTTGAGCCGCGGAAGACAGTGACTGACAGCCTCATGACAACACGCTACAAATCCTTTAATCCCCCCAGCGCTGTTCAACGGCAGGTACCTGACGCCCGTTTGTCCGACACCTCTCCTGGTTGGCACTCACTGGAGGTTAATAGACATTTATTGCTGTCTGAACCTGCCAAATTTCACAACGTAGGATGACATGCACTTCGGCCTGTTTTTATGGTGTGGGCTTTGAATGTGCCGGCAGGGTATAGTGGAACATACGTATACACAACGCCTTATTTTCTTTCCTTCCTCTGTGTAAATTTAACATCTATGTGATCAGTGGCTGACTAGAATATATATCAACTACAGGCACACTGTGCCAACAAAATCATTGATTATGACCAAATGTATTTTTAATTATTGTTTGGTTCTTTTTCCAAGTTGTAGTCATGGTGAATTCATTTGTTTATAGTTTTTTTATGATTAACACAACTATGCTAGATCTATTTGAAACCAAGTTAATTATTATCAACGAATCAATCATTACATAATCAGTATCTAAAAGGGCTCGAAGAAATCGCAGCGGTCTGTATCTATGATTCAGTTATAATGTTGAGTTTATGTTGAGTGCTGCAAGTAGTCAGTTTTACTGGTGCACACTACCACCAATACCGATGTTTGCAGATAGCATTGTTGCCAGGAAAAGGAGTATGTTTGCAATGGCTGCTGAATCGTTTAAATCTACATTATGTTGTTTTGTGTTAAAGGGAGAAGCTAGTCGGTGGGGGAGATTAGTTTTTCTGCTGCACAATTGCCTCAAACCGTCAAATGCTGAAATGGCGTTCATCACTATTTAGAGAACCTTCTTCTCATTACACAGTATTAGTGCAAATGTGGTTTGCGGAACATCCCCAATTCATCATGGTTTTCTGCCGCTTCACTCCTCATTTCTTAACTTTGCGGACGTGACCCTTTCTACTCTGAGGTAGAGAGTGCATGTTCACCTCCCTTAAGCAAACCTTCCTCCAGGCAAAATGTAAGGCTTGTGAGGTCATCACATCCGAGACATTCTAAGAATGAATACATTATAAATGTGTTTTTATTTATCCCATGCTGCCTTGTTAATGAAGGCATTAATTACACTCTTGATGACAGTCTTTACCACAGAGCAAGAGAAGCTTGATGTGGATTGTTTCGCTACAATCAAGGCGGCTTAAGCTGTTTGTAATTGTAATGACGACATTGACATTTAGGCTTATTTAATATTTGGCAGACATGTCTTTATCCTTGAATGAACTCAACTTTACTCAGCATTTGATATTCACTTTCCGTATTTTGCAAGTACTCAACTAATGTTGAGGTGCTCGACATCAGTTGAGTACTTGCTACTCAAATTTTGCTTGTCATCTTGTATGAATAGCAATATTTGGCCAAATATGCTTGTATCCTAGAATGAACTCAACTTATCTAATCATTTGATATTCACTTTCAGTACTTTGCAAGTACTCAACTAATGTCTCGGGTGAGGTAAACTAGGGTTGTTTCTTTCTCAAGGCCAAAAAAGAGGTCTTTTTTTTTCTGAACAGCCAATAGTTTGAAAAGTTTAGACTTTTTTTTGTAATCTTTTTAAAACTAGGTCAATGTGACTCAATACTGCCACCTACTGTGCAGGCACTGTTACAAAAAAAACACGGTGGCGAGTCAGTAATGCATCAGTGGTCAGTATGCACTATAGGTTTCATTTAATTAACTCCAATATATTATTTTCTGACTTATATCATATCTTTATAAAACACCATTTATACAATCATATAAACTAAAGCGTGTTACAGTATGACAAGAGACAAAATCAGTTTTTTTCCAAAGCCACAGATTCCCCATGGATGGTAAGATGCTACTCAAGTGTTAGTTGCCATCTTGTTTGAATCTCAGTTCGTCCTGAAGACTTCCTCATTACAGAGTCCGGCGACTCGATGCTCACTGCGGTTCTGACAAGATCATTTTCGGCGAACTTCAGATCACTGCTGGAAAATACACACACAATCTACATATGAATATCTTGGAGACAAAGTCATTGGTTAACACTGGGGGTTGGGGGGGGGGGGGGGGGGGGGGGTTGCGGGTTCAGCATTATTTTTATTTAATTTGCATGGTTAGGGGCCCATTAATGATCAATGCAGGTAATACACTAAAATTCCCTGTCGGTTTGAGAAGATGGGTCGTGGTCACAGACGGGTTCCGTGTACATGACATCTATGTAATTACCTGCAGCAGCTTGCTAATAATCTGTTTATAATGAGCATCCCCATTGATTTAATCAGTCGTAAGTGGAAACGCAGCAAACGGTTTAGTGTAAAATTCTCGCAAACGCTCGACCTGTTTATTTTCCACCTACCTGAGGAAAAAAAAAAAAACATCCTCGCGATTCCGCCGTCGCTGTTTCTCCGGCCGGGTCAAAGGAACGCGGCGTAAATGAGCGGCGGGGTCGTCGGGCCGGTCGTCTCTCCTCGCCTGTCGAGCGCGGGCGGAAGACGGATGGGGCCTGCCAATCACGCCCCCCCCTCCCCGTTAATCAACCCCGCCTGTCAGGCGACGGCAGTCCAGGGAAAGTGCCTCCGTCTGCTGCTCGTCACACTGACGGACGGTCGCTCGTCGGACGTCGTAACCGAGGTTTGCCGGCCAACGATAATTCATTTGTTTTGGTTTTTTGGTTTTTATTTATTTATTTATTTTTGGGGGGGGGGGGGGGGGGGCTATTGTACGGCGGCGTCCAAATAATTACGAGTCCCCGGCGTAGGTCTGGGCCGAGCGCGCGACACCCCCGCAGAGGCCCGGCTGGGCGCGCGAGCACGGGGGTAGAGTGGAGAAATGGCTGCAGGTGGTTTGGAGAAGATCTTATCTCCCATTAACAGGGGAGTGACACCTTAATGGAGCAGAGGGGTACAATTACTTCATCGGCCCACCCCCCCTCCCCCACCCCCCCCCCCAACCCCCCCTACCCCCCCCCTACCCCACCGCCTCTGACAAATTAAGATTAATGGCTGAGATAAGTCAGGTTCCTGCCTGTCTCTCCGCTCTCAGGTGGAAGGCAGATCGTGCGAGGGAAGACGTGTCACTTCTGGGCCGAAAAGCGCTAACCGCCTCGCGGCCCGTCTGAAAAAATTCCCTGCAAATAGTCTTTTAGGTCCGAGGGATAAGGACGAGGGGAAACTGCGAGAGGCGATCGCGGCGCGGTCTCGAGAGGAGCTCTTGATGGAGAAGGACAGGAGGGGAGAAGGGGAGGGACTTGCGCTGGAACAGGGCGCTTGAAAATGTAATTCTCCTGTAGTGCCGTTGATCTGACAGCGAGAACTTTGTCGTCCAAGATCCCCTGCGCCGCTTGCGCCAGGGCTAGCCGTGGACGCGAGAGCCGTCATTCTTCATCTGGTGGCTCGTCGCTATAGAGCGTGTGTGGATGGCTAATCCAATTTGGATCTACTTTTTTCAGGTTTCCACTTCTTACCAAGGGCAAAGTTTAAAATGAACCTGAGTGGACTAGTCAACAAACGCCTCCTTTCCCCCAAAAAGCCTTCGTATTATATGGCATGCAAAGGCATTTGTGTGTGTATGTATTCCTACAGTGTGTCTGCAGCAAACTAGGAACAGATGTACACTATAAAACCCATGTGAGATAAAGCGTTCGCTTGTCAACACATGAATAGACGCTAGTAACTATGCTGCTTCGCCCAGTTTTTTTTATGAGCAAAACAAGGAAGGGAAAATCAAGGCATCAGCACATGCAAAAAATAGTACAGGAAGTTCTATTCCTGTAAATTCCTCATGTGTGGTAACAAGCAGGGATTCTTTCCTGGAGTGGCTGTTATTTCGATGCCAAAGTCATCCGCGAGGTTACCTTACCCTTGCCTGTTAACGCCTTTCCACACGACGAGCTGACGATTGTAAGAAGGAACGCAGGCTCCCCCAGCTCATAGCGCGGCTGTGAAGCAATGTGACGATTGGTCATATTTTAAACCTGTTAACAAGTGTCTCTGAGGTGTAAGATCACGCACATGTGATTAGAATGTTCTCGACTGAGCATTAGAATGCTGATGTAACCGATCACTACTGGTAATTGAAAGCAATGGAGTTCTAGAACACCGACTTCACTGTTCTAGAATTTTGAGAAAAAAAAACATTCCAAAAAACATATTCTTCAATCGGAGGGTTAACAAACAACGCCAAACTCCTTTTCTCTGTCTGTGCACGCCTGAATTTCTGTTCGCCCTAACGCCCCACATCACGCCTGTGCCACGGTGTCAGTTTGACATCGCGAGTGAGCTCCTGTGGATTCAAACACGGGGCCGCCGGATTCTTTGCCTGTCGGCGCGGCGGACTGAAGAAGGCCCGGCGTGCGCCCCTGGTACTTCAGAGGCTGTGATGGGCCAGCAGACCTGTAGCTGCGCTTGTAAACCCCCGGCAGGCAACCTTCTCTCCCGGCTGAGCTTATACGAGCCAGTGCGCACGGTAGGAGTCTTGGGGAAAGGCCCTGGAGACCAGCGTGTTAGCGCTAGGGCACTTCCTGCACTGGGAGCACGAGGACTCAGCGGAGGTTTGCTCACTGAATACTGAGCAGGGTCCAGATGTGCGTTAAAGGGATAGTTCACCCATTTTAAAAAAATTTGATTGTTTTACTCACCCCTGAAATAGTATGTTAAGCTGTCCTGGTCTCGCCGTTGTAGCTAAATTATTGTAAATCCTGAATTGGAGCAATGCTAACAGTTAGCATCTTGCCATTGGATATAATTGCCCCCAGGCTAACTTGCTGTAAATTAACTGCCGAAATCCACTCAAATAAGGTTTAACAACAGCTTTACAAATGTCATTGTTGCAAACGAAAATGCATGTATGATTCGAATGCACAAGGACGATATTTTCGCTCAAATTACAGTATATGATGTCGTTTCAGATTTCAGATGTCAGTGTTTACATTTAAATAAGAACATGTAAAGTAGGTAAAACAATTTAAAACGGGGGTAAGTAAAACAATATAACATTTTTCAAAATGGGTGAACTATCCCTTTAACATGCAGCGTCCATCTTGTCATGTTCCAGAGGTATCGCTGTCATTTTTATCCCGCGTTGTGTACGACTACGAACCAAGCTGCCGCCCGATTCACTTGTAGTCAGTGTGACGGACGATGTGATTGGCAGCGCAGTTTCCTTATTCGTTACCATTATCCCTGCTGCTGACTGGCGTAAGAGGTGGAGGATCTCACCCAGGTTGAAGAGGCAAAGATTTGAGTGTCAAACCACCCCTTGAATGAAAGCAGGTCATCGTTCCCCTCTGTAATGCCCTGTGTCGCAACGTTCATGTTAAGCCACGGAACTGGGAGACATAATTGCCGTTCTCCTCAAATCCCAGGTGCGTGCGCCAACGCCCCCCCCTTTCCCCCGAGGCGGGACAGGGGCTGCGTGTGTGTTCCACTCGCACCGGCGCCGCGCTTAGCGCCCCGCACAGACTCCGCGACCCCGTCCGCAGCTGTCAGAGGCCGAGGAAGTTGTCACTCAAGAGCCGAGGGTGAGCCGCCATCTGCTCCCAGCGCAGGTGTCATTGTGGCGACCAGGAGCTGAAGCGAGGGTTTTTGGGGGCTGGTGATGGTGGTGGGGGCATGATAGACGTAATGCTAAAATGCTAAGGCGTTTGCTACGACTGACCTGAGGCTCTTGGATGCTCATTCGCTCTGTGTGGTCTGGCCTGCGAAAAGGCCCTTTCAGCTGCCGAATGCTCATTTTGACGCAGGCTCTTGACAAGTGTGTAACGCCGCTACACGAGCGCGGAGCACGTACGCGAAAGAGAGGGTTTTTTTTTTGGTCAAATTGATCGCAGAGGAGCTGGCCCCTGAGGCGTCCGGCCACACGAAGGCGGGGGAGATGCCACGTCACGATCTAACCTCCCAAGTCTCCTTAGACAAAAAAAAGAAACAGGAGAAGAAGAGATATGAGAGCTGTAGGGCAGCGGTAAAGGAAGTCGCCCTGTTTGTCACCGGGCCGAAGGCCAGGCACTCTGTGGATGTGACACAGGGAGGGATGTGAGGTCACCGGAGGCATCGGAGGCCATGCTGGGGTGACAGAGGTGACAGGGCGTGTACGAGGATACACTTCTTGTAAGGTTTTTTAACCCTGTCCCTCCCTCCCTCCAAATGCAAATGTCTGTGTCTCCCTCTGCCTGAGAGTGCTGTGGCTCGAAGGCCTAAACATTTCTCAAAGCCAGAGAAAGAGCTTGTCCTACAGCTGAAAGAAATGTATTGATTTTTTTGTATAAAGTGTGTGTGTAAAATGTTTTAATTGGGGGCAGAATGTTTTCAGTTCTTTTCTTTTTCAAAAGCACTAACTGACTGTGTATTTATAGTTGAATGCATTTCCATTTGGAGGCTAGCGTGAGAAATCAATAGCTGGGATAACTAATTGGGAAAGCCGAGAGCTCATTTGGATAGCCTGGGTGTGTTTTTGCTTCCTTTAAATACAGGTGTTGAGACAAATTTGGCGAGTGTTGCAACAGTGAGATTATTATTTTATGTGAATGCAAGCAGTGAATATTTTTCACTGCATTTTAAAAATGATGTGCAGTATATCTATGTATAGTCCTGCACTTATATTTTTAAAATAACGTTTGTGGTAAAGAAAGCAAGTCCTTTCACAGTACTTTCAATGTTTTGTGAAAAAATCACTATGCATGAATGCCTTTAATTAGATTTTTCAAATTTAACAGTTTGTCAACCATCACAGTTTGACAAACGGTGCTGAAAAACACATTTACCTCACAGTATTTGTACATTTTCACATACAGAGAGAAGGTGTGAACCAAAGGCGAATCTTCTCCGTTAGGTTTTTATCGGGAAATGTGAACTACAGTGTTGGGTCACAACATTGTCATAAATGGTGCTATATAATAATTTGTGTTGACTGATTGATTAGGTGGTTCCTGTTTTGTTTTTAAAGGAAATATATAGATAGGGATTCAGTTAAACAGACTAGGACTGCTATATCATTTGAAAAGCCTTAAAGTCGAGCACAGGGGTTGTTCAGTAGAGTGGGGGGTGTAAGGATTCTCTGATGTCCCACCTGCACTAAGACCAACCTGGACTAGAGTTGGTGCTGTTGCACAAGTATTTATCATATATTATATTAGCCTGCATCTGAATTTGTATTTGTGTTGTCCGAGAGTGGACAGCCTTGGCTTCTCAAGGCAGAAGGTTTAATTCAATATATAAAATCAGGCACCCTTCTTGTCCTTAACTTCGACAACAACTTTTATAGGCACGCACACTGACACGCAGGACAGAAACATTTTGAATCATGAGGCGAGAACCTTGGGTAGAACTACAGAAACATCGACCAAAAAACAACCCTGAAAATTCTCCATTTTGTTGATTAACTGAGGTAAACCGAATAAGCGAACGCAACCGCGGTTGTTTTTAGCCTGGTCATAAAATGGTTTCTTAAAAATAGCTTTTGATTAATGACCTTAATCTTCTTTAGTGCATTTGTATGTTTGTATTTCTTCTCTAATTTGTGTTTTACAGCTATTTTGCTTGATTGGTCTTTAAGGCGTTGGGTTATGAGAAAAAATACATAGGCCTACATGTACTGTATTAGTATTGTTATTGTTTTTTCTTGAGTCTTCTTCTTCATCTCTTCTTCTTATTCTTTTTCTTCTTCTTCTTCTTCTTCTTCTTCTTCTTCTTCTTCTTCTTCTTCTTCTTCTTCTTCTTTTTCTTATTATTATTATTGTGCCCTCATGAGTCTCCTGTGTCCAGAGGGCTCTCCCAGCGTGAGCGAAAACTCGGTCCCCTGACTCCCGGTACCGCGGCTTGCCACTGCCTTCCCCCTGCCCTGCAGCAGTCAGAGGTGTCCATTTCAGAGGGAGCTACAATGCGGGCTGCAGGGGGGGGGGGGGGGGGGATAAGGTGTCACCGGTACAGAGGTCTTCCCTTTAACCCTGTCCTACAGGCAGGGTGCCGGGGCGCTCGACCCTGCCTAATCCCGGGCCTTATCTGCGGCGCGGGAGCTGGGGGTGGGGGAGAGGAAGAGATTAACCACGCTTTCATTCAGGATTTGTTGACAAACCAGATGAGAGAGGAAGGCTCTGGCCCCCCCCCCCCCCCCCACCCCTCACATTCACGCAAACGGGCCCGGGAAGGAATTCCGAGTCCGAGTGACGGAAAAAAAACGTGGCGCTTTTTTAATGTCGCTATCCTCAGTTTAAGCGCTGGAGGTCAGCCGATGTGTTTGTTTCGTGTTAGCTTGTTTTGCCTCCATGGCTGTTATGTTATACACGGTGTATCGATGTACAACAGTGCCGTAATTGTTTGCGGCTTAAACGCCAAATATGCTCTCTGCATTACGATCAGTGCGACCCCCACCCCCTTCAAAAATAGGGAAGAATCGTTACCTTCACTGCCACCTGGGCATTCTCCAACTAGTGTTGCCCTTGCGCGTGGGCAGACAACATCAATGGAAAGCCCTCATCAGCCAAACCTCTTAAAGGTCTTTAAGTAAACGGGCAAGCGTCTTCCTTTTTGCGCAAATTGGAAGACAATTTGAGGCGGCTAATTATCCGCGGGAAGCCTTTGATGTGGCTGCGGCGGTCCCGCCCGTGTTCTGGCAGGCGCTGGCATATCCAATTCATTTGTGTGGGCCCGTGGGAGAGCGGAGGGAGCCTGGAGAGGGCCTGGTCACAGGGATAAAAGGGAGAGACTCGGAGGAGCCTTTGGGCTTATTGTGAGCAGGATTAATGAGGGACTTAGAAAGCCCCCGCATTAAACACCCCCCCCCCCCCCCCCCCCCTTTTCTCGTGCGGCTCGCAATGCTTTCACGTGTCCTTTTGAAGAAACAGGAGGCACGTATCTGATTCACTGTTAAGGGAGAGGCCTTAAATCATTTGATAGAGATTTGAGGTGCGTGGAAAAGGTTATCCACATTTGATAGGAGATGACACAAAGGAGACCGTCAACTTGAAGGGAGCTCAGCTTAGTCCAGTTTAGCCCAGTCCAGTACAGCCCAGCTCAGCTCAGACTACCTCAACTCAGACTAGCCTAGCCTGTCCCAACCCAGCTCAGCCTAGTCAGCCCAGCTCATCTCTGTCTCACCTGTGAGCCATAGCCAGGACATGGAAAGAGGTGGTAAATGCCACTTCCATTAACGGTGGAAAACCACAAGGGATCACTAAAAGGGTGCAGGATCTGGCTAAACCGAATCCACTTGAATGTGTGTCGAGTACCAAACCTTGTGCTAAACTTGCCCCTGAATTACATTCACTTGGTTGGCTTCGAGATGCGTGAGTTGCATTTGTTCGTTCGACTTTGAGTTGTGTTCATTCGGTTGACTTTGACTTACGCGAGTTGCATTCATTCGGCCGGTTTGATTTGCGAGTCGCTGGAGCCCGAGCCAAGACCCAGTCAAGGCAGCGCCAAACGCGAAGGAGTTCAGACACTGACAAATGATTTAAGCGGGACTACAAGGGCTGACAGGGCGGTGTGGGGCGGAGCATGGTAATCTCCCAGCAGGCTTCAGTATTGATCTGATCTCCGGACCGGCAGCACTCTCCCCGTGCGATTCCCACCGCAGGAGTCCGCACATCAGCATTACCTGCTGCAAAGGCCGTTAAGATCATTACCACAACACTTACAGGGGGGGAAATAGGATGTTTAACTCATACATGTGTACGAATACATGGTGAGGCAGTCTTTTCATTTTATGCACCCAGAAATTGGGATACGTTGCCTCAAGATATCAGAGAGGCGCCATTTTAAGAGCAAGTTGAAAGTGCATTTTTATAAGACGCCATTTGGCTGATCACATTTATTTTTACTTTATCTTGTATTTTTAAAATGATTATTATTCCTTTTATATCTTAACCTCTTATCTGATGTTTTATTATGTTTTTATTTATGTTTTAAATTTTATTAGCATTGTTATTATATTTATTATTATTATTTTTACATGTTATTACATTTCTATTTTATCTGTCTTATCTCATGTTTTTCTTGTCTTCTTTATTATATATTTGTTTAATTTAAAGCACTTTGGGCCACAGTTCACTGTATGTAAATGTGCGATACAAATAACATTATTATTATTATTATTATTGTTACAGTAGATACATACTGTATTTTGCATTGTAAATCTATATTTGGTGTTTGAAGTACTATGGACTAAATACATCGGGATCATTTTTAGTTTACATGTGTCTAACTTGACAAACATATCACTGTTACAAAAGAGAAAATATCAGTGATGACACAAATCTTCACAGTAGGCAAAGTGGCTTGAGTATCACATTACCAAAGGGGCTGAAGAAGACATTTGTAAAATTTAGTCTGAATAATCATTTATCTTGAAAAATAATAATTCTTCCTGAAATATTTGTGGTGGTGGGGTTAGGGGTCGGGGGGTCCTCCCACCGTTTCTCCTGTAAATGTAAATAAGATAAACAGAAATAGTTGTGCATTTTCCTGGTATTTCTGGCGAATGTGTGGTCATGCTCACCTAATCCTTATTTTCAGAGGTGTCTGATGCTCAGAGATAAAGGGAGCTCCTTTGATGGGCCCTGCGGGTGTTTTTGGCTGGAAAAGTGCCAGGAATCATATGTACAAACAGACCTGAGAGTGATGACACATGGGATTGGGATACAGACTTCTCCTCCTCCAAATCCCGTGCATTCACACTAGATCCACGATGCAAAACGCAGGCCCTGTGTTTGGTGATAGAACGCATCCATCAAAAACCAGCACCAGTGCCAGTCAATATTACCTCAGAACTTTTACTTATAGAGACCAAGAGCCCTTTAAAGACCTTTAGCATGTGAAAAAGCTTTTAGCACATGCAAAACCAGTAACATGTCCAATGATTGGTCATGGCATTTACTATGCACCAATCATTGATTGTGCTATTAGTTTTGCGTGTGCTATAAGGTTGTCATGCTAAAGGTCTTAGTGAATCAGTTCCCAAATTCAGCATGTTCAAATATTGTGTGTACCTCTGTTTTTGCAGGGTATGCAACCTAAATTTCTAAAGCAGATATATGGCTGTTTAAATGGCTATTTCTTGAAATTTAAGCTATTAAATGTCCCCTTGAGACAGGCGGTTGCTAATAAATAAGCTTAACCGTGATGCTATGTGTTTTTTTAACAGGTAGGGGGGATTTCCTGCATTTTCACACCTTTCAGTGGAACACACACTTTCACAAGGGTTTACTCTGAGCTGATCCTCAGAGAAATGTGATCCGTTTAAGCTGAAATGTCCCGCTGAAATTTAAACCAGTCTTATTTTAGCGGCTTATCGACTGCCACTGGGACGTAGCGCTTTCTCAGATCTGGAATATCAGTCATGGGGAGACACCGGCGTGATGTGAGCGTCCGGTTAGCGCGCACCACAGCCCTTCCCTTCCTGGTGATTCCCCTGTTTCCCGCACTGTTCTGTCGCTCCCTTTCAGGATGTCTAATCGCCATTGCGTACCCTGAGACAGGAATTTTCCAGTGGGCGAATGTCAGTGTGTTTAAGTCAATGATATTTACCCGTGACAAACATCTAATTCCCACATTGGTTCAGTTTAAGACATTGCATTGACTATCTTTAGGAAGACATACTAATCAGTGAAAAATCTTAAAGGGTAAAATTATATTTTTAATTTACATGATAAGTAATTATACTAAAACTACTATGACTATTATTACTACTACTGCTACTACTACAACTACTAATAATAACAATAATAACAACAATGACAACCAATGGAGCTATTTATATTTTTCTAATGTTTCCTTAGCCCCCCATTAGTTATGTGAAAGGATGTGGTTTTACTACTTACACTATGTGTTATAAAGACCAGCCAGCAGAGGGCAGGAGAAACCATATTCAGCTGGTTAATAATTCAAAGGGCAAAAACATCTCTGGAATATCACCTGAGGGAGACTCTTTTTTGCCAAATCTTAAATGTTTTACAGCAGGTCTGATGAGAAAATTCTTACATGTGTGTATTACATGCTGCACACATCTAGAATTTCCAAACCTCCTGAAAGAAATGCAACTTAAAACAGACAGCTAAAAGGAGTGGTTATACTGAATGAGGCTTGTAAAACCTTGGTTGTTGGTTTATGGTTAGGTGGAATCATCTCAAGATTTGAAGAGATATATTTTATCCTAAGTGGGAATGCCTGGCCTATAAAAACCAGTCTATAAATAGTTTTGGGAAGGTCACTGTTTTTCCTTATAGCAGTCTGCTCATTCTAAAACAATTTGTGCTGTCCTGAACACTTTAAACTGTCTGGGTGTTTCACAAAACGATCAACACAAATGTGTTGTGGTTTACGTGTGAAAAAGTAAAAAGGGCTGTTCAGTCACCTTCGTGACGTTAAATATTATAAATATATAATAGCCTAGGTATTATCACAGATAATGTTCAAGCCAGGAGACAATGCTATCATTTACAATAACACTTTGTACTGTGCAGTTACAAATGATTCATTAGCATATTAATTTAACTCTGAATGATAAATTGTTAGAAAATACATGAATGATGTATTGTCATCAATGAGTCCCTCTGGATAGGCTACTGAGTCCTGATTGGAGTGAAAGAATAAAAACCAGCAGTCCTCGAGGGCCAGATTTGAGTATCCCAGTTCTAGACAGATCCAACGACTAGATTCATACATAAGATTTTAATACATAAATAATGTTACATAATCTTAATATAGGCTACTCATGATTGACGGAATAAATGTCCTCTTTGTTTCATAATATCTTGTTTACCCATTTCTGTGTAAAACTGCAACGATAATTTAGTAAGTGATTTATGAGTGCATTCCTTTTGATTTTGCCAGGTATAAGGCTAGCTTCCTTAACCTATGAAACCTATGAAAACAACAGTGATAACTTACCAGAAGTAAATAGTTTCATGCATTCTACTCTTAAAGGGATAGTTCACCCATTTTGAATAGTTTGATATTGGTTTACTTACCCCCAAAATGGTATGTATGGCTGTAGTGATGCTGTCCTTGTTTCACCGTTGTAGCTATCCTTTATTGGAGCAATGCTAACAATTAGCATCTTGCCATTGGATATAATTTCCCCCCGGCAAATCCCCCCTTGCTTTAAAAATAACCGCCTAAATCCACTCAAATAAGGTTCATAAAGAGAGTTACAAACAGGCTGAAACGACATAATCATATACAGTAATTTGAGTGAAAATATCGTCCTTGTGCACCGTGTAATCATATGTGCATTTTCGTTGTAAAGCTGTTGTTAAAACTTATTTTAGTGGATTTAGCCGGGGGGCCAATGGCAAGATGCTAATTGTTAGCATTGCTCCAATTCAGGACAGCATCACTACAGCCTTACAAACCATTTTGGGGGTAAGTAAAACAATATCAAATTCTTCAAAAGGGGTGAACTATCCCTTTAGATTTATGGTAAAATAAATGAACAATCACGTTTGCCTGTAAAGCGCCACGCTGTGAAAAGTAGGCCTATAAAAATATTCTAAAAAAAGACTTCCACAAAAAAGATCCTCCGGTATTTCTGCCTTAGTGACCCTGACGGGGTCGTGGGGAGCAGAGGGGGAGGAGCCGAACGTTATCCCCGTCCTTGTCGCGTAGTTTGAATCCCCTGGCGGCGAATGGCGGCGGTCAGTACATCATGATCTCTTTGGGCGCGTCCTCAGTGGGCCGCTGCTGCTCCTTCCTCTGGGTGTAGGCCGTGTGGTCGTACAGGTAGACGGACAGGATGGCGAGCACGCTGGACGCCATGAACGGGATCAGCAGGTAGAATCCCACCCGCAGTTCCGTTTGGACGTCCCTGAGATCGACCGCCACGTTATTCTGAATCAGCTCTGCAGGCACGCCGACCACTAGCGTGTTTATCAGGGATATAACCAGCGCCAGAAATGAAAGGACACCTGAAAGAAACCAGGCCATTTCAAGACAACATCGGAGGCACTTCGAAAACAGATTTGTAGGCCACTGTATCTCTTAACAAATGGATGAATTAATTTGTCGATTGGTCACTGAGGAATTGTGAAAAAACAGATTACAGAAAAGCAAGGCTAAGTTTTAGCAGGTAAAACAGCAAGTGTAAGGGAAATGTAATGACATAAGGACCCACAAGGCTTGTATAGTATAAAAACGCAAAATACATATTGGAGCGGTGTTATTTTTCAGACTGTGAGATGTTATATAGCAGAGGTTTTCAACCCTTTTTGATCCAGGGACCCCCATACAGTCTCAAAGGCATCCGGGCATCATCATCAAGTTAAAAACCATCATCAAGTTAAAAACAGTTATATTTACAAAAGGTTTTATATTTCCCCAAATCTGCATATAGTCTGCGCATAGACCCCCTATACAGTACCTTCAAGGGCCCCCTGGTGTCCATGGACTAACTTCCTAACGGATTCGCGCAACAACACACAACTTTCATTCGTGTTTTTTGTAGCCTTGTGGCATGTGAGCACATTTACTGAGCTCTACTGAGCACATTTTCTAGTTGGGTATGCTTCCAGTGAGAAATACGTTAGCGGTCACGTTCGTACTGTAACTCTCTTATACAGCTTTGAATGCTAAATGCTGTTCAAACAAAAACAGGTTGTAGCACGGTGGTTCCTAACAGTTCAGTCATGAGTGAGGCTGTGAGTTTTTCCCTATGTTCCTTTTTTAACCTGCATGTCCTCTTCAACGTTAAGAAGTTGATACGGGACTTTCTGCAGATGGTTGTTAAGCAATTTATAGTGTGTTTCTGTGTCATTCATTCATGCATTTCCCACCGGGGAGTACAATCTTACCTGAGAAGACCTTGGGGGTATTCCACAGAGCAGGATTACTGAGTTAGCCGGATAACTGCACTGAGAAAATTCCGGAACAGCTATTCAGTCCATGTTCCATATTTGGGAGGGTTCCGGGTTTTATTCAGTGCAGTTGTCCAGCTAACTCGTTAATCCTGCTTTGTGGAATACCACCCTGGTGTGGGTGCAGGCTTTTATTTAAGCCTACCTGATTCAATTTATGAATTAAGCTGTGTTCAATCAAAACCATGCCTAGTTGAACAAGGTGTTTTAGAGCTGGGCTAGAACAAAAACATGCGCCCTACCATCTCCACACACACTCACACCCTTTCCAATATTAAAAGACATGACCGTCTGCCACCAACAGCACGGTCTGAATGAACTTTCGGGATTTCGGAGACACTCACTACTGATGGAGCTGCAGGTGTACAGACCCACGGGTCCCATGTAGGTCTCGTAAGGGTTGCTGACGCTGTTGTAGAGAGTGATCAGCAAGCTGAGTGCAGAGCCGAGTAAGCTGAGGGCTAAGAGGCCTATGATAATGGCATGGAGGATGAACGGAGTGCCCCCTACATCTGTGAGTAGCTCCAAAACTAAAGGAGAGAAAGAGAGAGTTTCAGGATTGTGCTGAGAAACGGAACCGGATCTGTTTGACCTTATAATTTGAATGCTAGCATTATGTGTGAACCACAACATCCAACAACTCGCATGAGAAAAGAACGGGAATCTCTTCCGTAAGCAGCGGGATCGAGCAGGGGAAACAGGCCTACCTGTAAATTTCTTTCGGTCGGCGTTAAAGCTGGGGCAAGATGTTTTTGTCAGGTGGCAACTGAAAAGTCCTAGCTCTACTTTTGCCGTGCCGTTGTAGTTGTCGGTTTTTTGAGGCGCGCACTCCATCTCCGAAACGGACCAGTCGGTTGACATCCCGAAGCCCAGCACGGCGATGCCCGCGCAGGTGGCCATGGCACTCGTCAGGAAGTGTAACGTCTTCTTGGAAGACGGCATTCTCACAATCTTCCTATTTCAGTTCCCCGTATCCCAAAACCACGTCTTTCACCCGGGAGACCTAAAAAGACGCTCTGTTCCAGAAATGGATTATCTACGCTAAAAGTTTTCCCAAGCACGAGGAACTCCAGCAAGGACGTGAACATTGAGCCGGGCCATAAAGTGATCTGACTGCGAACTTTGATCAGAGGAATGAGGGGTTGTCAAGGCAAGTGTTTACTGTCAAACATCATAAAGGGGATACGAGAGATTGATGCCCAGGTACAGTTTCACCCGTCAGATGTTTTGTCAACCGTGTGATATACGGTAAGCTGTCTGCCAGGAACCGTGCTATTTATTGTGCTGCTGTGTAGCAGGCCTGCTATCATCCATTTGCCTGGCACTGCCATTTTATTTTTTCTACACCACTGCATGGGAGGGTATAGATATGATTTCAGCTAAAATGTTCTCATCCCTAGTATATGGACCCGCTGTTTGTGTTATTTAATTTCACTACGGCCAGTATTCGGCATATTGTAGGCGACTGCACTTCACCCACAACTCAGCAAAAAAAAAAGTATTTGGTTGAAATGGATATACAAAAAAAAAAGTTTAATATGAAATTATTGACAAAATTCCTTGCAGTCCCTGCCTAAGCTGTATAGACGTGTCTGAGGCATTGAGTACTATATCCTCCCGAGACCCAGCAATTAATTTGTGTCCCCTGTGGGGCACAGGAGTCTCTGGTCTTAATCTCAAGAACCATATAAACCTACACAACAAGGAACATCCAATACAAATAAAATAAATAATGTTTTTGAAAATATTTTCACTGCAACATATTTTTGGCATCCGAGTCACTTGTTTTATGTAAAAAAACAACAACTTTAGGTTAAGTTAGTAAAAAGTGTCCAGTTTATCAGCCAGACACAACTGAACAAAACCTATTGAAGGTTAGTCTCATTCCCTCCGTGTCACTTTGGTCAGATTTTAGCCGATAAAACCAAAGCTATTTTTCCTAGATATTCAAATATAGTATCCAGCTTTATTATATATATATACACATACATACATACATACAGTTGCACTCAAAATTATTCATTTTATTATTATTATTTTTGCCCATCAATCTACACTCAATAACCCATAATGACAAAGTGAAAACATGTTTTTAGAAATTTTTGCAAATGTATTAAAAATCAAAAACTGAAATTTCTCATGTGAATAAGTATTCAAACCCTTTGCTTTAATGTATTTTTAAAGTATCATATTTCATATTTGGTCGCATATCCTTTGCATGCAGTTACTTCCTGAAGTCTGTGACCCATCAACATCAAAAGACTCTCGATATGTTCTTTTCAGGTACTGTTACAAGCAATACTATAACCTCTCTGCATTTAAATGGATCTCTATGGGAATTGGGGGGTGAGACTAGATTCAGCTGTAAATTACACTGGTACGGTATGGAACACATGACTGGCGAAATGGCTGTAAGTTATCAAGGGTCTGAGCTATCGAACGAGCCCCAAACCATCACTCTGTTGCCAGATATGGAGTAGATGTGGATGGATCACTGCAAGGGTTATTTGCAACTGTATATATATATATATATATATATATATATATACGTAAGTTATAGTGGTTGGAGAAACGAAAATATACAATAACATGGTACATCAATTTAAATATCAATTTAAACAATTTAAATATTTTGAAAAATACATCTTTAACAATGCTTCCGCCATAAGCTATAAGACTAGGTGTGGATTAAAGTGTGAAGTCAAAGTCCCACTATGAGAGAGAAATGCCATAAAATCCAAGATAAGGATTAACTATTTACATTTTAACCAACAAGCAGGTTTCCATTGTGGTGAGTTGTACAGAGTATACACTGCCTGGCCAAAAAAAAAGTCGCACACTCTAATATTTTGTTGGACTGCCTTTAGCTTTGATTACGGCGCGCATTCGTCGTGGCATTGTTTCGACAACCTTATGCAACGTCAAAACATTTATTTTCGTCCAGAGTTGCATTCATTTTTGGCCGAGATCTTGTATTGACGAAGTGGAGAGTCGAACCACTCCGTAAAGTCTTCTCCAGCACATCCCAAAGACTTTCAATGGGGTTAAGGTCAGGACTCTGGTGGCCAATTCATATGTGAAAATGATTCCTCATGCTCCCTGAACCACTCTTTCACAATTTGAGCCCGATGAATCTTGGCATTGTCGTCCTGGAATATGCCCATTGATGGGATAACCTGGTCATTCAGTACATTGAGGTACTCAGCTGACTTCATTGTATTGCTGTATAATGTTGCTGAGCCTAGACCTGACCAATTGAAACAACCCCAGATCATAACACTGCCTCCAGACGCTTGTACAGTGGGCACTATGCATAACGGGTGCAACGGCGACTTTTTTTTTGACCAGGCAGTGTACATGCATGCACAATGGAAGTACAGGTTGAAAGTGACAGAGATATGTTCAGTAGGCTTATGTGGTGTGGTTACTGGACCTGAAATTAATGCTAAATTCACAATGATAAAATAAAAATCTAGGCCAGGCTGTTTCTGTTAGCCTTGACATTGACTAAAAGTATTCTCCTGAATGAAAAGTCGCACAGGGGTGACAACTCATGTTTCACATGACCACATGACACAATTATCTTGTGCATTCATACTGTTGTTTTTAATGAAGGCAACTTTAAAAGTCGCTAACATTCTTCAAATGCCTCTCAGAAGAGTGAAAAAAAAAGTCAAGGTGCTATACAGTACATGCCTCCAATGTGTACACCACTATTAGGGGAGTATTACAGAAGTACAACTGTAAGATATGGTCCACATGAGATTGACAGCACAATGAGCACACTTTATTAGAAAATCAGACCTTATTGAATCATCTACATGTTACTTATGAAATGTCTGTCTTCTCCTTATTTTATTATTGCATAATGAACTATATAACAATGACTGCTTCTCTGCGAACATGTTTGCATTGGAACTGAAGTAAATAGCAAGCTAAATATAAGCCTGATGCAACACTTGTACTGTTGTGCTTTGTTATTATTAAAACTTATTATTAAATGTCTCACTTTCCCACAAATTTGTATTGTAAAGTTATTATTATTATTATTATTATTATTATAGCGGGTCTATATAAAGCCACACCCAAACAGCACAGAAATTAAATAGATGGCTTCGTTATTGCTAATTATTTTTTATTCAAATGTCATGTTTTGTTCATAAAATCTTTATAACTTAGTATCCCACCAACATAAAATAAGCACATTGTTGTTGCTACTTGCATGTTTCACCAGTAGATGGCCCTGTTTCTTGGTTTGATTCTTGAATTCTTAACCCCCAAAACCCTACAGTAGCCTACAAAACTGTAATTGTACAAAAAGCATGAAATGATCAAAAATGAATACTTTTAGTAAATCATCTGGTAAATTTGACAGCCTTTTCCTCATTATTACACCAGTCAGCTTAATCACAATTAAAAACAAATCCTGGAATAATGAATTTGTGGCTCATGAAGCATTGCTATTTATTATAAATAATTTGGACGACTAATTTTCACTTATAGTCTTTCCTAACAATTATTTGATTCAGTCCAAATAAATATTTAGTTTCCTGTTGTTGATTTGTGCTAATCAATATTCATCATTTAACACTTTTGGTGAAAATACATCGAAAATAATTTAAAATTAAATAATAACGACGGGTAACTTGCACATTATTTAGGTGGGAGGTGCGCCTGAACTGTGGTATTTGCGGCCGATTTTTTGCGCCCCGAGGTGCCACTGGACTACGCACATGTTGTTTTACACAGGAGCGCCAGGCGGCTCTCTCTTTCTCGCTCTCTCTCTCTCTCTCTCTCTCTCTCTCTCTCTCTCTCTCTCTCTCTCTCCAGCTACTAGGAAGAAATACCCGGGGTGGGTTAGTCACTGACAGCAGTGTGGAGTGGAAGTCATTTGAACAAGATTTGCTATTTTTCGACAACAAGCAAGCCATAACTACAGAAATATTTCCCCTGCCCAGGTCGGTTCACAGGATTTCTCCATTCCCTCGCTGCCACTGTCAGCCTATTGGGCAAGTGTCACCCGTACGGTAAGAGACATAACCTAATATCTATTGGCGGGGATTGTGGGCGGTTTATTATTAAATGAGAATAAGAGAGAATAATTTCAGTTAATGAACAGCTACATCAATATCTCGATTACTGGACCGCAAGAATATAGTGTATCCAAACAATTGTAGGCTAATTTGTTTTGAAATGGAAAATGACACAGAATCGCGTTCCATCACATACAGGTAGCCAGTCAGCTAACCAACATTTCGGGTGTTTGTAGCGAGTGATGTAAACAAGAAAAAGAAAAGCTAAATAAACAAGCCAAGTAGCCTATACATGCGCCCGTTCTTCAACAGGCATGGTCAATGATATATATTTAAATTTCTTTTTATTCGCCGAGAAATAGACCTGTCTCTTTTCTTCTCTATGTCACTTGTGATTTTTGTCAATACCAGGAGCTATGCTAATGCGAAAACAGCGATGCCTGTCCAGGGTCTCTGACAACCAGAGAATACAGTTAATGTACAGTGAATGTGGGTTAGTGGAACAGGCTCGTATAGATACCCACAAGATAGCCTGGTAGTCTTTTTCGCTTTGCTCATTTAGCCTAACACGACGTCGGCCCATGCATGATCATTTCTAAGTCCTTTGACAAGTCTTATAAAATGCGACATGATTCAAAGAACTACAGTATCTACAAATAGCTTCGTACCGTGAATTAGGCTACTGCAGGCTACTTGTGTAATAGGCTACATAATTATGTTTTCACGAATCTACGCCAGACATAGCCCATAAACATTAGAACGTCTTACAGTCTTTATAGTTCACCAAAGTAACATAAAAGTACCTTTTATGACATTACCCGGTTATATATATATATATATATATATATATATATATATATATATATATATATATATGTATATAATGCAAGTGGAAAGTGCCTTCATGTCAACAGTACACACGCTTCACTGGCAATGCGTTCTCTTCTGTAGTATCTGCCGTTGCCTGGCAATCTTTCGTGAGGGCTTCAACCGAATGAATATGTGATGTTTTACAGGATTGCTTTTAACCATGTAAGTGCACCCTTGGGCTGCAATTTTCAGTGTCCGCTGTCTTCAGTTGATTGGTTTTGTGTTTTGTAACATGTTACCATCCTGCGTGAGTGCTTCAAGACTACATTTTATATTGCACAAGGTAGCAGAACTTCCTTTTCTGGCGAGACTCCTAATTCTGTAATATGAATAACATTTATACAGGGCAAAAGGCTTAAGTGAGAAAATGGAGTTATGCCTTTTCAGCCAAAAGACAGCACAGCAAGTCACAAACGAGACATTCAATGGAGATTTATTTTTTTCCTTTTCCCCTGGACCCCTCTCAACAAAGCGCAGTTTCTACCAGGGGACCGAGAGTCAGACAGCCCTGCCTTGTAAAGATGCTTATGGATTTATAATGCACTCCTGCTGTTGAAGAATAGCATACCCTGAGTGTAGTTTCTGCATTGTATTCTACAGTCCACCGGAACAGCTTTAAAGGGTGTGGATATAAATCTTATGAGATGGGGACACAATGTTCTCCCACAGTAGATGGTGTGACATGCAGAGTTCGGGATTGAAAACCTTTTCCTGTCTTGTATAATATGAAAGAGCCTTGCAGTGGATGTTTTGGTTTTGGCGAATCAATGACGTGTGTTAATCATTCAACTTGATATCAGTTGCAATTCTCTTACATCTCTTTAGTTACTCCATATTTTGACAGACACCGTGTCAACTGGGAACATCCAAACAATCCAAAATCCTTTGTCAAATAATGCAGCCACAACTTTGACCCATTTTTGTGTCCATTTGTGAGTAAGGTCACTGATTCTGTAGAGAAACTTGGATACCCCCCCCCCCCCCCCCCCCCCCCCCCCAAATTCCAAATTGACTCTGTGAGGAACTTATCAACTTAGAACTTGGGCTAATTATTTAAGCAAAAATAGGAAGCCAAAAAAGCTTCAGGCTGTATACACAATATAGGCGAAGACACCCGATTGGGTGGGGCCTCGTTTCTCTTGAGTGCACTCGCTATGTACAGACAAGATTAAAATCTCGACATTATCTCAAGGTTTCCTATATGGAGGAATAAGAGTAACTGTTGACTATCTCTGTAATCATTTTCTTGGCAGGCACTCCCATCCTGGGTAGCTTACATAGACGTTTTTTTAAAAGAAATACACAACCTTTTTTTTTTTGCATCGAGATATTTGCTGGAGCAAGTCAAGTCCCCTGCTCGACGGTGCCTGAGCAACAGCTTCCCAATTTCGGATCGAAACCCGCAGCCCTTTAGCCGCAAGTCCGGTCCCTCCCTTGAAGCGGTTCCAGTTCCTTTCTAAGGCAGGATTAGGTGACTGTTCGAACTAGTTTGCGTCGCTACCTCCGAACGCTCATCTGGAATAAAAAATGCATTTGCCTGGAGGAGCCGAAAAACAGATTGCACATGGAGAGGAGTGTGGAAGCGTGCTTTCAGGGGCGGAATGCTCAAACTGCTTCCCCAAGATTCCCACTGCATCCCGCTGAGGTCTGCACGGGAGCAGAGCTTAGAACACAGAGGACAATTTTGGAAAATAGTAAGGCGGCGTACTTATAACGGTACCAATCGCACAGGACGAGTTGTAGCATTGTAGAATTGTCGGGAGTCTGGGCTGACCCATCACACAAGTTCTGAAACCGGGGATGTGTTACGTCACCGCCTCGGGACGTGGCCATGAGTTTTACAATCTCGCCGATTTCTTGCTAGCTTGCTCAGAGATTTGTATTCGCAGAACATAACTCGGGGGCATACGAAATCTGGCGTACGCATCTACATTCTCAGAATTGATAGTACTCATAGTTTTATGACGATTAGTATTAGCTGGTGGTACAAAATCACCTAGTTCTCTCTAAAGCCATCGCATACATGATAGGCTGATCGTGATAACAGTCCCCATATAAGATTTTTTAAAATCATCGAGGGTTAAAATACACAAAAAAGGACGAGGGCTTATTTCCATTGTGGTCCTCTTTCGCAGTACAGGATGGCAGATTGAAAAAGAAAGTGAGAAAGTGTCAAGCAAGAATGACATTTCTTCTCTTGCTTGTTGTAGCTGGTCTGCTGATTGATAAAATAGATACTACATCTCAGCCAGTCCCTCATCCCTCAGCCAGTCCCTCATCCTCTACTCCTCTTCAGCGTTTTCTTTGGGCTTTGTGCTTTGTGCTGACCTCTCGCTACGAAGCGAAAAGAAGGTTTCGCTCAACAAACTTCAAGTTGAAGTGCTATAACGACGCAGTACTCGAAGGAAAGTAGAAGTGTGTGTGTGGTACGTGTTAGACCCTGCTTGACAAGATAGTGTTTCTAAGATGACAAAGGTGGCATTAAACTGTTTTCTTGGCTAAATATACATACACAGGTATTAGTTTCTCAGCTCCTGGCCATCATTTTCACAAGTATAAAATCATTTGTGCACGTGTGGGTCCTTTTCCTTTCTCAATCAAGCAATTTATTGTGTCAATAAATAAATAAATGTCCATATCCTTTTTTTTTTTTTTTTTTTTTTTTTTTTTTTTTTTTTTGATGTTTCCCAACTTTATCTTGAAAGAGTCTATGCAACCATTTTCACGTTTCACTTGCTTTGATCTCCAATATTTAGTTGACGATGTCCATGGGACGTTGGTGAAATGCCTGATGGGAATTGTATTGTAATCCCTAATCGGATGACCAGAGAACTGAATTAGAAAAAAGTTGTGATTTATAACTTGCAACAACGAATCAAGCCGTATGTGGTTAGATTGCTACCACAATACACATGAGAACAACATATGGATTGATCTAAGTGCGATTCATTTTTCCTTTATGGCTGTCATCGATTTGACAAATAGTCTTCACTGTTCTTTCTTTCATTTCATTCACCCTCTCTCATCTCTTGTTAAGTGTTTCTTCTTCCACAACTTTTGCTCCGCTGCTTCCTGTCGTAGTTCTAGAGGAAACGGCTTACCGGAAACGGCTGATGGAATTTTACAATGTGGAATGGCAGTCCTCATGAGCTTGGTTTGTGACACTGAACTCGATTCTTGCGAACATTTTTTACTACAATTGTGATCGTAACTAATACAGGAGGCGCTCACAAGAGCAATTGATGTAGCTTGTAAGCATGACACACAACAGGATCTGCACTGCTTAGCTGACATAATGAATTTAGTATTTGTGCGGTAGGTTCTTTCTACGGGTTCTTATTGGGGCTGTCTTGGCGAATTGTAGAGTGAGTTCTAGACTTAAGGCTACACTGAAGAAAGAACGCATGCAGAACTGCGCTCTGCGTCTCATAGATCTTGGTCCATTTAACATGCTCTTTGAAGCAATATTATTTTCGGTGGGAAGGACAAAAATCCAGTTGGTTCAAAGGCGCATCTGAAGGTGAAGCGTTACATTGCCTCAAATTTGTTGAATATCGGAGAAGCAAAAGCACTGCAACTGTGAACATAGCTATACGTACATACTTTAAAGGCCAAAAAGCTTAACTTAACAAGTGCAACACCACAGTTTGGAACCATGTTGTTTTATGCACATATTCTTCGATAATTGATAAAGGTGTTGAGGTTTCGCAGTCAGGCTGTGCTCAGGGCTCGCTTCCCAGCTCTCTTTCTCCGTGTGTTCATAAGGTTTGGAAGGCGGCAGGGATATCAGAAGAACTGAAGGCAGAAGAACAAATAGGAGAAAGATATGTCCAATTACGCTGCCGTTGTTAGTATCAGTTTCCCCCGGCCGTCTTTGTTTTTTGGTTTCCCAGCGTACCCCGACGGAGGATCCTCCTGAAACGTCTTCCGTAAAATTGCGTTTCATTTTATGCCCTTAGCCTTGTTGAAACACGCCGGCTGCTTTAAGGGTGATTCAGCGGGGTTGCGAGACACAGAGAAAGACAGATTCCCTGTGTGTTGTTTTATTCATACAGTGTAGGCCAGTGATTTTGATTTGCTTTCTTATACCCGCGTCCTGTGCCGCCAGCAGTAAAGCAGAGGCGACTGTCAAGTGATATTTATTTAGATTTAGCCTTAAACGTAGGGCAGATTTTTCCTTTGTATCTAAAAATCAAAAATATTTAGGAAAGGGGCGTGGCTGTTTTCCCAAACTTTTCCTTCTTTTTTTGCTTTCAGTATTTCTATGCATGGTCCTTACTAGTGAGTTCCAGTGAGTGATTATTTCTCGAGTGATTATTTTCCTGTTCTTTTTCCTCCGTCAGGGTAACGTTTAATGGCCGCAATCAAGTGAAAAACATTAGTAACTCCAGTGCTTCCTGTTTGTGGGCAACCACAAGGAAGCCCCCTGACCCATTTGAGCGAGAATGCTGGGAAAGAGGGGCGCGGCCCCTCCCGAACGATACCCCAGATACGTTGACCTCATGTTTGGTGCGGGTAACTGACTTCCTCAGCTGTGCAAACAGCGCCACCTGCAGTCTCGGGGTCCCCTGGGAGAGGCGGGGCGGAAAGAACGAACCGCCGCGACGGCGCGCGCATTGTTTTTTCGACGCGCACCTCTGCAACGTGTTCATCTCGGTATGCCGGCCTCTTAAATCGCCGGCCGAGTCTGCAGCGGTCTCTACAACATTCACGTGTTTTCACTTTAAATGCAGTATATCCATCTTCCACTGATAGGTGCATGTAGGCAACGACATACTCAGAGTGCTGAGTTTTCTTCTAGCCTGGCTGGAAAAGCAGTAGCAGTAGCAGCAGCAGAAGCTGTGGTGGTTGTGGTAGCCCGTTTGCGCTGATGGTTCTCAGCCATCTGTCAGAATTGGCACCAGCATCGCTCCGTTTGCTTGCGACTTTCGCAACGGCTGCCGCGCGGCCAGTCTTGATCGGGGGCTGATCCGGATCCGCTCCAGCACGCCACGGCGCGTGCCGTCCGCACGAACGAGTGAAGCGCGTGGAGTTCCTCTGTCGAGAGGAGACGCCACCAGCAGCAACCCAGAAACCATTCTCCTGGCGACAAATTAATATCGCTTTTCATAACTGCGCGTGTTGTTAAGAGGAAAGACAGATAAGAGGGTGTTTCCCAAATCCCATCAGCTAGTTAATATGCCCTGCCTTGCCTGGGGCAATTTAAATTCCTTTGAATTCAGGGTTTGCCTGTTACTTCATTAGAGGCAGCGTGTTTCTCTGCATAATGCATTTACCACTGTTTGGGTCTTTTGCTGGGCACAGCCAGTGTCTCAGTGGTTGAGTGTTTATGGTCTTGGTGAACAACTGCTAGATTCCCAATACTAACAAAGCTGTGTCAGGTTAAAACAGCTGTTCCTGACTAGCTCAGTCTTGATGTGCAATTGGCTAATGTGTTTAACAAACAGTCCCTCCATATTAAATTGTTTCAAAGGAATACATTATTTGGCAACATGTCATATTAATGCCCCTTTAAATATTGGCACAATATTAGTAACCTTTACTAATATTATAAACATAATTTTATTATCTTTCAGTACTTCCCCCTGCTACCTTCTCCAACACAGGCCTAATGACTTGTGAATGCTCATTGAATATCAGTAATGCATTTGCGGTAGATGGCATGCAGTCATGTTAATGGGTGAAGTCTGCTTTAAAGCACACATGTCAATAGAAGATTAATATTTCAATAATGCATGAATTCATGGTACCTTCATTTAAAAGTTAGGCTAAATTATGACAAAATGGAGTGAATGACCATCGGGGGAGAAAGCGGCAACCAAAGTCCGAACAAGCGAAGCATTCATCTACTGTCCTTCCATTTTAGCGGTACCACTTGTCTTTTACTCCTTCTGTCTTCCTGTCCCCCCCCCACCCCGTCAGCACGCTTTTAAGCGAGCCCTTCAAGCGCACCCGCGTTGGATTTCTGCTCGGAGATCTCATTTCCTTTCCAGGAATATCGAGCCATCGAGATGGCAGGAGGGCCCGGTCCGGAGAAGAAAGGCCTTTCCGCCGGACAGTGAGCGAGCGAGCAAGCGAGCGCATAACGGCTCGGTTGTGTCATCGCGGACACTGTCGCCTCAGAGGATCTACCTGATGAATTATGTATGCGCCGCCAAAGCGCCCAGATGTTGCGTTTCCGTCTCATTTGCACTCCAGCACCGGGAAGACTTGAGGAAGATATTCAACAGCGCGCGCACTGTTTGGGTATGTCTTATCCCTCGAATGGGACTAAAAGAAGAATAGATGGAACTGCTACTCCTGCTTTGACTTTGACATTAATTACATTACGGTATCAATGAACTCTTTGGTGTCCATGAAGTTCAGTGAGCCGTTTAGTCATTTTGGCGTTGACAGGAATACATTGTGTTTTCCTTTGAAGTCATTTCTAGTGAAATGTACTCCCTGGAAACTGGCTTTAAACAATAGCATTGCTTGCATTCCTGAGCCATAATGACTGGCATAGATTTCTTAATCTTCCTCATTTTGCACTGCAAACAAATGGTAACAGCACAGGAAATAAAGTAAAAGAATGGCATTTTAATGACACTGTGTTCGGAACATACGCATACGTGGCGACACGTGTACTGCGATGATCGGAGTGTGCACGTACGAAAAGATATTATTCGACGCTATCTCAGAGAGATGTTTTTCTAGGCAGTCGTCCCAAAAAATACTTTGGAGGGACAATCTGTTTCTGTCCAAACAGGCCGAAAGAAGCGGAGAATCTCCCTGCTCTGTGGTGAAAGGACTGTGAAAGTTTTGTGTGAAAGGCCCTGCTGAGACAAAGCGCTGTATTCACACACGGGCTATATATGGCCCTTAGTCCCAGTTCTCTCTTTGGTATCAGCGGAGTGATCGAGAGCAGGAAGAGGCAGGCCCAGATTGGGAGGGGGGGGGGCACGTCTCTGATGTGCATTTGTGTGTCAGAGTTGGGGGGGCGGGGGGGGGGGGGGGGGGGGCGGAGTGTGAGATTTGTGCTGGCTTAAGAGAAATGGGAACTGGCAGCGACTCTCTCGTAGGTGTTTCTTTGGGGGGGCATTCCAGTGAAAAAAGAGAGCAGACTTCTGAGGCTGTGCAGTAGTTTTTTTGTGTGTCCCCACTGAACACCAATCAAACGAGGACATTACTGAACATTAGAAATTAAATGTGGGCCAGCACGTGTGCCAACCGACTCATTTGTTTGAAGGGGTTTGCGTTTTATACAGTTTTATATGGCTCGGGGTTTACTTTTGGGTCTTACTTTTGGAAACTAAGCAGTGATCCAGTGCTCTTGGAAGGCAGCTCGATTATTTTTAAAAATTACAAAAAAAAAAAAACAGTCCACAAAAAAATGGAAATGAACAGGCTTGCCCCTGCATTCCGATGGCTCACAGCTTGAGCTGCAGGGTGTTTTTATGGTTTGTGGGTAATTTTGAGGCAAAGTATCTGTAGGTGTATCTAGCCTCTTAAAACAAGGGGAACTGAGAGAAAGCAACAGGGTCCCGTGACCTGTGCGTCCACAGTTGTGGCATGCGGTATTGAAACGCTGTGCTAAATGGTTCTACTCCAGCTCTCACTGTGATCGAGCTAGAGGCTTTGGCCAGGCTAGCTTTATAACATTCGCTAATATTACATTACATTACAGGCATTTAGCAGACGCTATCGAGAGCGACTTACACTTATCCAATTAATACAGCTGGATATATACTGAAGCAATTGAGGTTAAGTACCTTGCTCAAGGGTACAACGGCAGTGTCCTACCTGGGAATTGAACCTGCAACCTTTCGGTTACAGGTCCTGTTCCTTAACCATTATACTATACTGCCGCCCGTGTAGTATAATAAACAAACGACCGCAGGATTTTCCTTTCCCTGGATTTTGAGAATTACAGAGATGGGAACAATGTTTCGGGTCACGGTTGCATTGACGTTAACGTTACAGCGTTGACGTTATTGCCATGACATCACTACCCCTGTTGTACAGTTGGAGCATAACCATGTCTTGTGTCTTCAGTGTTCAGTTAAAAATTCTTACATTTAAAACATTGTGTCAGTTTAAAAGTGAGTGTTATTTAGCACAGTAATAGAATTGTTTCACTTGGTTTCAACATTCATGGGAGCAGAGTATTTTTCATAAAACACTGCAGTAACCTTAAACGGTTTAGTCGGTGAAAGAGCGTGAAAAAAAAACAAAAAAATAGAAAAAGATGCTAGTGTCAGCGGAACTGTTTGAAACACTCACCACAGATCCCTCACATTAATTGAGCAATAATATTCGACTCCGTTTTCTTTCTGGGGGTACGGCCCACATCAGTAATGCAATCGTGTCTGGGTGCACAACTGTCACGATGCTCTCTGCAAAACATACTCATTTATACATTAGCTCGCGAAGTGTTCGATTTGAGGAAGCTCGCTGAGGCCGCTAAGTAGCGTGCGCTGGTGGTGTTGTCCGTGGAAGCATGTGTAATCGCAGCTGGGACGGCGTCTTTTCAGGCCTGCTGCTTAAGCCTTTCGACCGTGACTTGCACATACACTTCCTCGCTCCTTTCGGGAGCACGCACCGTGCCAGAAACCTCATCATCGTCCTGGTTTGAGTTAGGTTCTCGGAGGTAACCTGTTCACCGACCATAATGGGAGCATTAAGGCTGACAGCGGTGGAAAAAAAGGGCTACGGGGGATGTTCGGAGGATGGAGCAGGGGGCAAATTAACCCGAAGAACACGACGACAGCCGTGAAATGATAACGCTCATAAATAAAACATGTCTGTTCACTCTCATTTATGCAGCTGGGTATTTGCATAAGCGACTGGGGTTACCTTGATCAAGGGTACGGTACGGCGCCGCCCCGGGGGGATTGGAACCGGCGGCCCGCGGGGGGCGGCGAAACCCCCGCCCGCCGCTCCGCGCCGTCGCCCGACCACGTCGATAAAAACAAAAAGGAGCCGCAGTACGTAAACCAATCATTGTGGTCCCTGGCTGATTTCCCGCACTAGGCGAAAAGGCTATCTGTTTTCATTAACGGTCTGGCTCAGGGGCGGGTAATGTAAAGTGAAACGGGCGGAGTCACTTTAAACGGTCCGAGTGGTCCAAGCTTAAATATGCCTGAACTGGGATAATGTGTTTTAATGTGAAATCTTTCAACTACCCACCCCCCCCCCCCCTTTACCCCGAGCCCCCCGTGCACAGACAGTATGTGTCAGCTAATGAAGGCCCAGGAACACAAACAATGACCTAAGCCTGGTCTAGCCCATTCCCTCTGTCCTAAAGAAGTGGGAGGAGGGTAGTCGGTTGTTTGCCAAAAAAAAGGAAAAAAAAAGCAGCATAGTTTCCTTGTAATCATCGTAATAAACTGTTTGGGAATGAATCTGCTTGCGTGTGTGTGTCCCTGTGGAGCGAGGGGGGGATGGGGCTTTTTCGCTGTGAAGTTTTTTTTTTTTTCCCCTCTTGTGCTCGGTGAACCACTGCAAATGTAGACGTCTCCTCTTCTCTCTCTCTCTCTCGCCGAACATCTGCCTCTCGACCAGAAGCACGGGCGTAGATATTTTTAACGACGGTGAAAATTGCCTCTTTTGCATATTTCTAGAGGTCGCGTCATCTAAATGTTGTACGCGAAATGTTGTATTTTTTGAAAATAGTTTGGAACGCGAGAACGGCGAGGCCGTGTTGCGCTTGGGTTGTTCTCCCAGAACGAGTGTCCCTCCTAACGTGTACTCCCTTCCTGTTGCTGTACGCGGTAGTACTGCCTCATTTGGCTGTTGGACAGTTTGTGTGGCGCGAGGCACAAAATGTCACCGGGAGCATGTCCCAGCCCTGGCAATGAGCTGGAACAGTGGAGTTGAAGTTCATTAAAGAGAAGGACAGTTGACTCTGTGCAGGGTGTGTGTGTGTGTGTGTGTGGGGTGGGGGGAGGGTTGCCATGCCAGTGGGGGCTCAGAGGTGGGAGAAGGAAGTGGCATTTCATTTTAATGAGCTGCACATCCTCCCCGCACAAAGAGCCGCCTCTCTGATACCCATCGTCCTGAAGCTCGGCTCCATGCGGTCGGGTTTTCGGGCCTTTGATTAGCGTCGGGCGCGGCGGAGCGCGACGCATGGCGCGCGTGTGGGTGGGGCCGGGGGGGGTCTCTCATCCAAGGGCTGAGGGGCAGGGAAGGGTCCGGGCCCGTGAAACCGGTCCTTTGAAAAGAACCGAACGCGTCGCTCGCCAGAACATTAACATTCCGTTACTCGTATTCTTAGATAGAGTGGGATGTCAATTGTTGGATTTACTGCAGTCTCTTCCCTGGACGGTTTCAGTCAGGAAAGAATAGAGGCTCGTGCCACGCCACCGACTCATTCATGTACAGTCATATCTACAGCCTGTCGGACAGCAGGAGTGAGTTAACCACTTAGTCAGGGAAGGCTAGGCTCGCAAAACCCCACACAGACACTCATTAGCGCACGCTAGTTTGCCCCCGTTTCTGTCATTTGCTTTGTTATTTTACTGTCTGTGCGTTCGAGCCCGACGCTGGCTCACGAGCGGACGCTTAGCGTTTAGCGCGCGTAACTGCAGACACTTCACCCGCAGTCCACTCCTGCCGTTTTCCGCTAAGTGCTGTTGGGAGGCGAGCTGTAAAACCGTAATTGCGCGGATTAGTCTGAAAATCCCGTCACGCTTTGGCGTCTCCCTTGTTATTTCCCCTGCCCTCAAAAACAAGGGAGGAGCGAACGTCGAGGTTGTTTGCGGTTCCTCTGCTTCGCGGCACCCGCTGTTACGTGTAAACCCAGTGTGTGTAAATGTCTGCTCGGTGAAGTAACCGCACGGCAGGAGGCCAGGGATTTCCCAAGTCTCTGCTGAAGCACTAGAGATCACACTTTGACTTTTTTATTTGGTCATCCGATAGTCATTACACTTTCTTTTTTGATCGAAGAGACGTGTCCTCGCTACACTTCAAATATCGCCTGAAGACTGTGCAGCTGGGCAGATGAAATGGCAGCAGTGTAAATGAGCGGGTACTTTTTTACCGTTTGTTCTGTACTGATTGGTTCCTAACTACACTCCACGTAAGGGCAAAGTGGGGTGATGAAAGTTTGGGCTGGGTGGGGGGGGGGGTCCCCTCTCATGTCATGCCCCCCGTTGACCCCGCCGCCCCCCCCCCCCCCCCCCCTGGCTGCCTTCATTGGAACGGAGCCTCAGAGGGATCGCTCGTTTCATCTCAAAGTCAAGGTGCGTACCGCCACCTCCGGAGATTAAACGCGGGAACCGCGGGACCCCGGCGCCCGGCTCGCGCGATGAAGCGGAATACTAAAACGGCTTTCATTTGCATGCGGCCCAATTAGTCTGCGCGCACATCCGCTCCCTCCGCGGCTCGCCTTCCTGCCCGAGCCGATTCCGGCTGCTGGAGCCGACGCGGTCTTAACTTCACCCGCTTTTCGTTTCCTTTCCCGTCTCTGAGCGTATTTTCAGGCTTCCAAGAATTTGCTCTTTTTCATATCGAATCCAGTGACAGCATTTGATTCTGTTTGATCTTTGAACTTAGATTTTTCTGTTAGTTTTGCAGCTGACACACCTTCCAGCTGCATTTGAAGCGAAAGCATTTAAGAAAAGGAAAGACTAATAATATGTTTATAAAGAGAAAAATGTCGTTATGCAACGACATTAGGCCCATCTAAACCTGCCATCTCCAACTCCAATCAAGCAGGATTCAGAGATGATTCAACGAATGAGGTCCCTTACCTCTGGTGACCTAGAATTTTGTTTTAAGAGTATACATTTAATGTATACTTAATAACTTATTCATTTTCAATTTATTTCTTCAGTAAAGAGGACAATTTAATACTCTAATAAAGCTAATTCTGCTTGGAAACCTTTTCATGAAATGTGCATGAAAAACACTTTTTACGCGCTGCTATAATTTCTATTGTGAACACACTGAACAGTGTTACATGAACAGAATATGTGCAAAGTCTGGTTTTTAATTAACTGGGAACCATAGGCGTCTTCGTTTCCAAATGGTTGCGACGTCAGAGATGCTCTGACACTTGTCTCTGCAGTTTGCCTGGTGTCAAACGTTTGGGTCAGAATTTGAGAAGCCGTGGATTCATATTTAGGAACACAGAGGGGTTGAAATGTCCCAACTGGGTGGCTGATACGACTGATGTGTGTCCGGTCAATAAGTGGGCGTGAAGGCGCTTTGGGGGTCAGTGCTATGGCCCTGCTGTGATGCAGTCTGTCTCCTTGGCCGATTGAGATGAGGGGGGAATGACTGGGCCATCGGGCCTTCGCTGCACAGGTGGACGAGGGGAGGGGCTGACGACCGCCGCCCGCCGCCCGGTGAGCTTAACAGCGTTTCCGCTGCGAAAACAGGGATTAGCCTCCACCCCACTGTGACCGATGTGGCCGGGCTGGCCCGCGGACCAGACCCCGTCACCCCCCCCCTGTGCGCCTTATAGACGTGGAGGCGGACTGTGCCTCGAACGAGAACCGAGCAGGCGGCTGCGGTTACATTAATGGCCCTCTGGCGGTAAAAACGTTGTAACTTCAGGGCCTATTCAGTGAGTAGGTCAGTCAGCGAGAGAGGGAGAGAGGGATGACTGGAGGCTGATTCCTCTAGGCAGTGCCAAAAACAGACGGCCATGACAGAAGGGCATCGCAGCGGGGCACTGGACGCACGCCTAATCGTTGGAAGCGAGCGCGGAGGGAGATACCCGAGCAGGCAGCGGATAGACGACCCTCCCTCCTTTAATCAGCTGCAGCCTGGCGTTTCCAGTCTCTGCCCGTCTCCTGCTCCCGGGCCTCAGAAGGCCCCCTCCGAGGGAGGAACCGCCGACGGGCTGCAAATTCCTCATCTCTCGGAGGGAAGGGGCGGAGCTGCACGACGGGGCTGATCTATGGCAACCGCCTTTCCCTGCCCCGAGGGACAGATCGCCGTGATTTAAATGAAGCGACATTTCAAAGCCCCTACAAGACTTCTACAGCCATTAGGAATATGGTGTGCCTGTACGGCGGCGCTTATGCATGGAATCGGTTTCATTTCGCAAGCGACGGTCCCCGTTATGAAGCGATGGGGTTTTTGAGAGCAACCATAATTGATTTTTTTGTTTGTTTGTTTGTTTAAGATACTCCCCTGGCCCGTTGGATTCAGGATTCGCTCCTGATTTGGCCACAGGGTGGAAATTAAGCAGGTGTCCATTTAGTGATTCTTGGCTGACGTTTTTTAAATTTACCTCATACTTAGGTCATAACGGCACGCTCACCCTGTGCTAGAATCTCAGACGACATGCTTGAATTTGTCAGCCAATTCGATCAACGACCCCCGGTTATCTCTCTATAATTCCACTATATCTTGCCTTTTAAACGGTTCACTCCCAAAGAACAGCACAGAAGCCAAAGACTCTGCATCCAGAAAGTGTTTCATGCGGGGACCGAGCGCTTGACGTCAGTGCGGTGAGCCGCGTGTAGCCTTGGCTCTTTGTGCCCGCCGTGCTGCGGACCGCCGCCTCGGCTCGCAATCACGCGGGCCGCAGAACAGCCTTATCGGCCGGAGACACGTCCGAAACCCATTACAGCCATTACACGTCGCTGGCTAACTACGCCTAAGCTCTGCCCTTGAATTGATCCTTGGTTTAAAATAGCAGAGCTGGGCTACGTTTTGAGGGGGTCGGCAGGGGGAATCTTTATTGATGGAAGAAAATTCAGCTTCTTTTGTGCTTCCAATTGAGAGCAGCCCCTTGGTACAGTGGGATACATATAGATATATACAGTACCCCGCCTACTGTGGGTGATACTACTGTAGTCATTCATGCACATTCATGCCCGTTGAGCTGCTGGCCACAGTCAGCACTGGCATTGTCAAGATTAAATTCCAGGCCGTATCCAGGGCGTGTCGTTGAAATGAGGCCAAATGCTTTACCTGGATACAGAACCAAATAGCACCCTTTACACAATGTTGAAGAATAGACCTCTGGTGCTTAAATGGTGATTAAAGATAATAATTCATAAAAGATAATAAGCATTCATCTCACTTTGTGCCTCTCAGAGAACCTTAGGAGGAACAAGGCCTGTAAAATGAGCGTCGCGAACGAAGTGCACATAGCAAGTTCTGTCAGTAAACTCGACCATCGCTCGGCTAGCAACCACGCGTCTCATAAATGCGTTATGAGATTTTTTTTTAATCAGGTTGTTTAGCGGGGAGATGCCCGTGCTCCCAGAGTAGTACCTGAAGCAGATCCATTCAGCGCCAAACCAAAATAATTGTACGGCGCATTCATTAAAACATGTCATTTGAATATGTGAGTTGTCCTGACAGAAATAGGAATTTGTCAAAATAACTAATAAGGGGTTTGTTTCAAATTTTCAAGCGCAATCTTACGATCACGTCAGTGTCGACGAATGGGATGATAACGCCCCGTGATTAAGAGAAAATGGGCAAAAATCCTTCCTTCAGAAAAGATGCAGAGATTGTGGGTTTGGTCTGTGCATGAGTCATAGAAAACATTGCAAATGGCCTCACCTTTTTATGCACTAGCATAAAACCCCTGGAAGCTTGCTGGGAATTCCCAATAAACACAGTAAGAGTAAGAGCGTCCACATCCAGTGACCCTGACAATATCAGAGCCACTTTTCCTTTGGAAGCACAGTTCACCGATTTCACCGAACACACCATTCCTTCTGTACTCCGCACAACCTCACACCTCTGAGATGGGTTTTATAAGCTTAAAAAACAAGCCTCTGGTGTGCCGGTCTATGTTCTCACACAGACTAAATTCAAAATTTATGAAGAGGGATGCTTTTTGTCAGAGGGTCACTAATATACTGAAGAATACTGATTGTGATTCTAGAACAGTAGCTGGTAGATCAGCCAAATGAGCTCAACTTGTGACCTTCTTGAAGCTTCTGTGATTTTGAATGATTTTCTGTCATCTCCCTCCCTCCCCCGTCCAGATACAGTCAAATTTCATCCCCCGTGGGTCATGGAATGCGCTCGCCTCCGTTCTAATGGCCCTCCCGTCAATTTGCCGTGGCCCAGAATTCCTCAGGTCTTCTAATAAACTGAAGACAAAACTTTCTACAGGCTGTCGCTGCTGCAATATTATATGCTGAAAGTAGATTTTCTTTAGGTAGGATATCAAAAAGAAATTTTATTTCAGGCTGTGGCTCATTAATTGGGCTAACAAAAATGGAATAAAATGCGTCTTACTAAAATGACTGATGCCATTGTTAGACATGGGCCTAATGAAATGGTTTATTCAGAAAACAAGATACTGTAGATTCATAAATCACTACAAACAGGGCGGTCTTAGAGAAGACACTGCACAGTGACAAATTGGACGGCATATTAAACACATTAATAATGTACTGTCATCAAAATCAAGAACAATCACCAGTTAGTGTGGACAACATTTAAGGATAGAACAGTGTAATATGAAATGGTCCTGTTTTCAAAACCATTCCTCTTTTTCAGATACAAGTCGTCTCAGTTGATTGGCAGGTATTCTGTCCTCACTTTTCCTTTTTTCTTTTCTTGTAACATAGCAAAGCCAAGGGTCACATCCCTTCAGGTTTGGTGGCCTGTCCGCAGCATAATTAACAAAACTAATCTGCGTTTAGTTTTGCTGGTTGTTGCTGCCCAGGTTTAAGTATGAAACAGAAACAGGCAGGAAATTCAGAGAGCCCATCCGATTTACTTTGAGTTTCACTGGTAATACACTTCTGTAAATTACTTCAGAAATGCCATGGTAGGATGTCATGTGATCATATGCATATGTGTTCTCATTATATGTGTTATATACAATTTATAATCAGCAATAAGAGCAAGTAAGGAGATTCAAGTTAGAGTGCTACTTTCACCCTAGTTATACAAGTGCTTTCCAACCCGCATTGCTTTTCAAAATGGTGCCTACTTGGCTTCTTTTCAGATTGAGTTGAGCGGGTTTATGAACTAGTTTCAACTAATGATATCGTTTGTCACAATAAACAATATAAAATAAACTAAATTATACATATGTGTACAATACGAATGAAGTTGCGATTCCATCATTCATTAACGGACTGATTATGAAATGAATTGGTTAAGTAATGACGGCTCCTGTTTGAGTGCACAAGGCTAATGAGGTGTCCCTTCTAATGAGCTGTTTACTCATTTTTAAGATTACTGCTGAAAGGGAAATGGAGTGCAATGATTCTCATGTCTGCGTGGGGAGTGCATGCAGATAGCAACGCTCGCAAGATAATTACACTCTGCGGTATTTTAGCTCTATTGTGTCTCAATGCTTTCGGGGGATATTTTTTCTTTCCCCGTCGCTGATAACGAGGCTAGACCCGCATGCCCTAAAATATAAAATGCATAAATTACGCCAGGCATATTGTGCTGTAATGACAATGTGTTCCTATTGTGAGTCAATCAGAACAATAGTACCTCATTTCTTTGTACACAGGGGCACGGAATGTGTCGGCGATAGCTGTCATAAACAGCGACTTGTTGTATTTTCAAATATTGAATACATTTCAGCACGCCTTGCCTGTCATCTGCTACTGCATTTCCACATGATTGGCATGTTAGCAAATGTTTTATGTGCGCGACATACTTACGCGCGCATGCGCCAGTTTGTCAAGATGTACAGTTCTGTCAGCCGGGAATACGCAGGCTACATGTCATCTCCCTCCACTGGCTATTGATTGTGGCCTGAATAGAACGCAGATCTCTACTCCTGGCCTGCGGTTGCTGCAGGAGGAAAGGCGGCGTCTTACTTGCAATCTGTTATAAAACTTTGCACCCCTGCCAGAGCTCTCTGCTCTGCCTTACTCCACCCCCCCCCCCCTTAAAGGGGCCTCCTCTCAATCACATCTCTTCATTCCCCCACAGTGATGAAATTAAGCTTCCCGCTACACCAGGACAGCAGAGTTACTGCCCATCTCCCACCGCAGGCTGAGCACACACCTTTTTTAAACCTCGGCTCGCCTCGTGCTGAACCGCTGAGCATTTCAGCAACGCCAAATCTAAATGATATCCCCTAGCCCATTTCTTTTTTTAAATAATACTACGTTCTTTATCTCGCTCTTTTTACCTTCTATAGCATCTCCTCCCTGCACCTGCTCTGGCATCAGGGTCACAGGCTATAGTTAGTAGTCAACTGAAGCCAAACCTCACTAAGTCCAGTTTTGATCAACCATATTTTTCAAGGTGGGTATATTTCTGATAAATTGAGGTTAGGTATTTGCAGTTTTACTTTTACACTTTTTCTTAGGGAAGTACAATAATGTGATTGTTTATGTTAAAAAAAAATAAAAATAAACGAACATGTTGATTTTCTCTAAATTGTTAAGTGGGCTGAGTGAGTTTTGGAAAAACACTCTTCAATTATGTATTGACTACAATACAATTATGTATTGACTACCGCTATGGCTTGTGACCCTGGTTACTTAGCATCAATGCTGCTCGCTACCTAAACCTAAATGCATGCACTTATATAAGAGCTAAATGCCTAAGTGTAGCTTCAATGTAAATGTTGGTACACTTGGCTGAGAGCATGATGACGTTGATAGAATACGGTAGTTCAGACTGCATTTTGACCCTCAAATAATGTATTAGAATGCCAGTTGTGATTGCTCATAAATAATATAGCAAAAATGAATCATTTCAAGGCCCCGAGGCCCAGGACTGATGATGGACACGGAAGTAAAAAAAAAAGAAATTGTATAAGGAAAAATTAAGAGGATTCTTTTGTCGTCTAAATCGATATGTCACTTTTTTGTGAGACCGTATGAGCATCCGTTTGTATAATTAATTTGTCGTACTAATTAATCTGACTTTGGCTCTTTTCAAAAATGATTTTCTCGAGGAATAGCCGCGCAACTGTTTTAGCCGTTTTTTTATAAACTCAATTTTCTCAGCGATCGGCATCTGTTTATGAGAAACATTCTAGTGTGACTGCAAATAAATGGCATTCAGTGTATCCGTCGTGGTCCATTCACTGAACCCCTTCCTCTGCTCACACGCTCATCGAGGTTCAGCTAAGATATTTCCCAAATGAAATTATACGTCTGGCATTGTGGCGGGTGCCTCTTAATACGTGTGAACAGCACTAAGCATGCGGATATTGGATCTGAAAAGAAAATGATGGTGTGTAATTTGTAATTAAGTTGAGAGCTGAGACTGTCCTTTGATTGTGTAATGCTGTATGACAGTGCTGGGAGAATTTCAGTAAGGTTTTGAAGATGACAGACTATTACAATGGCTGTAGAAATGATTACGGTTATGCTGGTGGTCCCTTTGTGTCTCCCTCAAAGGCCCATTGAAATACTACTACTTATAATGGTAATAATACATCAAACTCATAATCATACTCAATCATTCATTATTAATTTTTCATTATTAAGTAATATCATATTAGCAGTCAAATCCAGGTATGTGTGATCTTTATCCTGGCCCAGGGACAATAGCCTACATTTTAAATGCTTATAAATAAAAATGAATCATTATGTAAATAACAGGCTATACCAATGACTGCGGCTATGCTGGCATAGCCAGCGAATTGCATTTTCGCCCTCATTTCCCCTGGCCTGCAACAACACTGAAACCCACTGCTTTGTCTCCCTGTGGTGAAAGCTGCATGGTCCTATGAGGACTCGCTCAAGAGACCGCCGAAGAGCTCCCTTCCTGTTGTAAAGCACATTTCACAAGGGCCAGAGGCACAGCGCTCTTTTCTTCCGATCCGTCCGCTGTCGAACTCGGCAGTGTTGATAGGCTAATTGGTACTTGTGACGTCATAATCGGAAAATCCCGTCTGATTCTGTGGGGTATGTCCGGTTCTCTAACTGGCCTCCTGCCTCTTGCCCAATCAGCCCTGACCCTGTTAGCAATGAGTGCCTCATTGTTAGCAGTGGGCGCTATCATTGCCTGGGAACAAAAATCTTCATTGTCTTTGCACTTTCCTCTAGCTGTCACAGCGGTAATCTTGGTCATGGAGCCTGCCTCAGGATTTCCATAATCCAGATTTTGAATTAATGACTGACTAAGCTCAACATTTTTGACCCTTGCAGAAGGGGAACAAGAAATGTTGTGTTCTGCGTATGGGTTGTTTTTGTTGTTTTAACGTGCAGGATATAACCACCCTGGAGAGATACACGGATGGGGATAATATTACTAGAATGTTTTTTTTTTTTTTTTTTTCAGAAGACTAAATTTGAATAAATGCTGACCACGATCGTTGCAGGCGCTGTTTTCTCGTCTGAGCCAAGGAAAAGGCGGCAAAAAATCAGCAGGCTCACCGAACCGTGAAATACAGTGTGAATAAAAAGCACACGAATGAAAAAAAATTAAACCAAAGAAAAAAAGTGAACCGTTGCCGCCGCAGTGCCAGAGCACGCTGTTCTGGGACCAGCACGAAGGAGAGATTGGATCGTTTGGCGGGACTGGAATCGTTTGTAGAGCCGCAACCGTACCCCCCCCCCCCCCCCCCCAACCCCCCTTCCTTATCTGCGATATTCAGCCCAAAGCACGTGGGCCTTTGTTTACACCGATTATCTGTTATACGCACCCACGATCCTACCGACTGCAGCGCGCTCCACCAGCACGCGCTGCCAGAGAACCCCGCGCTCCGAGCTCGACACGTACGAGCAAGGATAAGAATCTGGCCTGCCAATCGCCTTCCGCGGTTAATCCCCTGAAAAGAGAGAGAGAGAGAGAGAGAGAGAGAGGGAGGAGAACGAGACGAGACGCATCTGAAGGTAACATTACACAGCCATGGAATGCGCGCGCCTCGAAAAAGTAACGATAAACATAATATGGTCTGAAGGAGTAAGAAACAGCTGGCCTGACTGTTTTGCTGTAGAATCAGGCAAGCTTGTCAACTACATAATTAGTTACAGGGAATATGACATGTTTTAAATAAAGAAAGAAAATGGAGTAATTGCTATGCCTTTCCTGGGCTTGCTTGGAACCAGCAGTCATATTTACAGAATGGCAATACCTTTGATATCACTCATGAATAATTACTTACAGTACAATACAATGTAGTTAAACTGTGGTCCCATTTTCTTAGACCTGTGTGCTTGGTATAATTTCTGTGTGCTGATATGTTATATATTGTTGTAGTAATGGTTAAGCCGTAATGGTTATGCCTTTGTCAAGCCCTGAATTACATCACTCGATGTAAAATGTGTCAGGTTTTTTAAATCTCTTTTAAAGATTTGTGGCAGAGTTGCATCATGTTCTTTTTGTTGTAGTCACATATGACCTCTGTCCCTTGACCCACGGCAATATTAGTAATGGATGTTGAAGACCAATACGGCTACAGCTGTTTGTTTTCATAACAAGCGAGTTGGTGGTCGACTGCTTTCCTCCGGGAGTTAGCGGCTCCTTTTCAGTCCATGGAAAATCCTGCTACGTCACTGCGTGGGACGGGGAGACGCAGCTGCAAATCCGCTTTTTTGAGCTGCCAGCGACGAACGATGAAGAGGGAAAATAGGAACACGACGTGTAGTTATGGGATAAACCTTTTTGCTGTGGATTTTATAATATCGGGAATACTTCTGCAAGACTGCAGGAAATTGGATTTTAAAAATCTAAGTCTTGGACGATGTCTTGTAGCTGTTCCGCTTATTTTTTCGTGTGGCGGAAAAGCATATGTAGCATGTATAGTATGATTTTGTATTTTTGGCCTGATGATTTACCTTTATTTATAAAACTGAAGAGACCCGTAATAAATCAAATAAACAGAAGTGCAGTAGACAGTTTTATGATTTACTGCAGAGAGTGTAGACAACAGGATAGTGGCAGCACTATTTACACTTTCAACTAGCCTGTTTCCTATTGAGAAAAATAGCACAGTGCTGTTTTGGATGTATTCTCAAACATAAATCAAATATTAAATGACTCCTCTCCTGAGGGGAAAATTCTACGCGGAAGAATGAATATATTTTAAGGTACCTGGTTAAAGAATATTTTTATATGTTATTGTCGTGGCTGTATTCTCTGTAAAGAGAAACAAACCAATTTGTTTCTCTTTACAGTCAGCTGGCCTGAAAGCCTGACTTTGTGGCACTTCTGTACCTAAGTCAGGGGTGGTTTCCCTGAAATTCGTATACAGCGCATGCATCACGTATATAGGGATGATCGCAGTGGCTTGAGACTCATTACTCATTTATTACCTTTAATGGAGAAGTCAAGAGTTTGGGAACCCGTGAAAGGCTCGAGCCGTTTTCCCATTTAAATCGCATGAGAAAGTCAGAGCAATGCTAGACGGGGGGGGCTGAATCAGCGATATTAATGTCGATGGGGCAATAAATGAAGTCCTCCGGGTGCTCGGGATGTGAGCGAACGGCTAGCTCTCAGTCATACAGGTAGCGATTTGTCGGGCACTCAAACGGGGGCAGGGGAACAGGCCGAATGGACGACGCACAGCGTTTGCACAAAAGAGGACGGGGCGTGGGCGGGGTCCTAGAAATCGGTATCAGGGTCAGCCAGAGAAAGCGGCGCGCGGTCCGTCCGGAAGGCCCGGTTGGCGCACGGTCCATCCGAAAGGCCTGGCTCGGTCGCAGTGCTGATGAGAACATGAAGTATCCTACATGCTCTGGGGGTGCAAGGGAGAAGATGGGGACACGCGCTTGGATTGTGTCCAAACTCAAACCTGTGCACCCCAGTTTCACCTCCTACGCCGAAATCCCATATCTTTCATGAATTACATATTGAAAAGGGGCTTCCACAGTGTTTGAATTGTGCCTAACTGTGGGTCTTACTGGTACATAAAAAAATTATATAAAGGCTGCATTTTGGCAAGTGTAGCGTAGATTTAATGGATCATGAAGTTAAGTGGATTGCAGCGTACCGCACGTAGCGTTTTAAGAACAACAGCTAGCGCATTGTTTTTCTGCGTAATCGAGTGCCGCGGCACAAGCTAGCTGTTTCTGCCGCGTTCCGGCTTTTGACATCCCGTCGTTGGTGAAGTTTTTTTCTGCTCGCCCCTACATCCACCCGCTGCAAAATTCACTCCGTCATCCTTGGCACAAAAAAAAAATGCTTCCATGTAAGTGAGATTTGAGCTTAAGGATGCGTGCGTCGGGTGGTGCCAGGTCACAGAAATGGGAGACATCGGAGAGACGTTTTCCACAGGTATTAAATCCCCGCCTCTTCTGTTTTCTCAGTTTTTCCACTGTCAACATCGTCGCTGGCCGCGCCGAACATAAATAAAGATCTCTCTCTGTAAATGAGCCGCTGACATTGTGGCATTGTGTTCAACACTCACGGGACAAATCTTTCGACCCTGACTCCTGCTCTCATGCCAAGGCCTGACAATCACACGTTTTGTTCGGAAGGCATAACAATGTTCACGAGAAGGTATAAATGGAGTGGGGGAGAAAAGTTTAAATTCCTTCCCCTTCTCGGTCCAACAACAACACCACTACCCAAGGTATCCTTTCCTGGGCAACTTCAATAGTGACTAACCAGAAACAAAAATGAGGCGTTGAAGCACAGAGAGCTTTAATTGGAGCACTTTTAATGAACTGTTATCTGTTAATGAGCACGCATCTGTTCATGGAAAGAGCTTCGCGCTCGTAGTCACATATGGTTGGCCTTGGCTGTTAAGTATGGACGTTCGACGCCAGACGCCGCTTTTTTATAAGAATCGCCACCCCTCCCTGTCAACAGGATTCTCAGCCAAACGCTCTCCTCATCTTCCACAAAATACTCAATTCCAGCCCCCCTCTCCCACCCCAACAGACCCCTCACCAGCACCCCTCCCCACAAAATTTCACTTGTCCACTGAAATGTTCCCGTGCGGTTCATCAATCTTGAGAGGAATGGCGGCGTGCGGCGAGGTGTTGTATTATACGGAAATTATTTCACTGCGCGCTAGAAGATGGCCGTCTGGCACGCGTAAAAAAATTATATTCCAGAGTCGCATGCGGAATGTGCTGCTCTTGCGTGCCGCGGTCACGTCCTTCTTTTTCGACGCGACCGGGTCGTGCTTTCCCTCCGCTGTGTTTACAGGACCGTTTCCTGAAGGAGGACTGAAGCGGCCTGTTTTTTTTTTCTTCTGTTTTTGATCCGCAGATTTCTTGACGTTATCGGTAGAGGGAAGAGGGACTGCACGCGGGACCCGCCTGTCCTCAGATCGCTGTGGCGACACCTTTGATGCAAGAGGGCGCGGGGAGAGGGCCCCGGCGGTTTGTGCGGCGGGATCGCGCGCGGAGGAATGCGCTGTGAGACGGCGAGGTAACTTTTTCCAGCACCTCTGAGAGCCGTGCGTCAGAGAAACACACCTTTCTACTTCCTCTCTCCTACTGTCTACGTGGGAAGTGTGTAGTCAGCCGTGGTTTGGGTGTGTGTGTGTACGCGTGTGTGCGTGTGTGCGTGTGTGTGTGTGTGTGTGTGTGCGCGTGTGCGTGTGTGTACGAGTGTGTGTATATGTGTGCATCATTCTGTCTGTGCATGAAGTGTGCAGTCAGCTGTGGTTTGGGTGTGTGTGTGTGTGTGTGTGTGTCTGTGTGTGTGTTTGTGTGTGTACGTGTTTGTACACGTATATGTGTGCATCATTCTGTCTGTGCATGAAGTGTGCAGTCAGTTGTGGTTTTCAGACCACAGTGTGTGTGTGTGTGCCTGTGTGTGTGTGTGTGTGTGTGTGTGTGTGTGTACACCTTTGTATATGCGTGCATCATTCTGTCTGTCGTTGTGGTTGTGAATGTTTGCGCTGCAAGAGCATGCATAAGCACAAACAAGCATGCATTGTGCGTGTGTGTGTGTGTGTGGACATGGTTGAACGAGTGTGTGGAACAAGATAAGTTTCTGGATTACTACTGTCACTTAAGGAAGTCATTTCTGTGACTGAAACTGATTTTGCTTCTGCTGTGTTCTTATGGCTGTGAGTGGCTGAAGCTGATTTAGCTTCTGCTGTGTTCTTATGGCTGTGAGTAGCTGAAGCTGATTTAGCTTCTGCTGTGTTCTTATGGCTGTGAGTGGCTGAAGCTGATTTAGCTTCTGCTGTGTTCGTTTGGCTGTGAGTGGCTGAAGCTGATTTAGCTTCGCAGTCATGAGCCTGCTCATTTCCTTTTTGTTTCAGGCAGATGAGACGGAGACTGTCACACCCACCAGTAAATCTTAATGATATCATAGGGCTGCACTGCAGCCAGACCACCTCCATCTGTTTCCATAAACGTATCACTAAAGGGTTTTCCCCTCATTTCAAATTTCATGTCATGCAGCACTTTAACGTTCAAGTTTAAGTCAAGTTGAGCATTCTTTCATGTGATCTTTGCTATTTGTCCAAAATCCAGCTGTGATTTTAAATAATGCTTTCTTATTTTGTGATCTTTGTTTGAAATAGTGCGGTATATCTATATCATGAGTATGGGTTGACAGACTGCTTCCAAATTCACTCTGAAATCAGGAAATGGATGGGAAGTGGGTGGGATTTGCTTTGTCGACTGGGGGATAGCCAGGTCTCTGAATGCTCTTTAGTGTTCCACCTCACCACGCTGCTGCAGAGTTCTCACAGTCCGGCTAAGTTTAAACTCCTTTCTGCTGCGCTGCCCAGACTGGCTAGCATACAGGAAGTGACCTCATTCATCTCTCTTCCTCCTCCTTGGGACACAGGGCACCTTCTGAGTCAGCTTTGGACTGTGACTAAAACAAAAACACCCCTTTGACCACCAGATTAACACTTTAGTAACTGGATCACAGGTAGGAGTTCAATTTCCAACAGTATTCCTGTGTAGTAATTATACAGTAATATTGCTTAATGATATATAACCTGCATTTTAGACAAAATTAGACCTGCAATGCTGTAGCCTTTCAGTGCTCATGCGTCGTTACGTCACTGCGGTACAGACAGGCCAGAGTACCAATCACACGATTTTGATATGAATGAATTTTCACAGGATAGCCAGATTCCTTGGCTTCCTGTTCCTGTGTCACAGCATCTGGCTAACAGCAGCAGAGCACAGATGGCATGCGGTCTCCCGCGTTTTATCACGCGAATGGCTGAGGCGTGCGAACGCCGCTCACACGTGGTCCACTTGCCGTATCGCCGCCTCATCTTGCTAACGGGGGGTAGCACTCCGCCCGTGTCCGTATCCATGGCTCATACATCTTCCCCCAGTCATGCCTATAACCCTCGCCAGGCAGTGTCCACGGTTCAGTGAAGGCTGAATCAGCAATGTTCAGCGGTGGATTCTATTAACATTTGTCCTTAACATTTGTCTCGCATTTAAAATGAAATGACAGTGTTTTTTCTTCACGGTTCGGCAAGCTCAGCAGTCACGAAAATGAAATTTACAAACTGTTTTTGGGAAGGAGAAAATAACTCTTTTCTTTCTTTTGTTAGTCAGAGTTAAGGACAAATGTTGACTGAATTTAGACATTAATAAAAGCTGGTCTTTTTGAAAGTCTGACCATGTCCACACTGCATTTGGGCGTTGGGTATTGGCTGCTCTCAGGTCTTCCTGCTGAACTCTCTGGTGTCCCAGCATGCTCTGGTCACAGAGGAGCTCGTGCGAACGGCAGTGTGAGGGGGAGCCGCCTGCTTTGCCGTTTCGGGTTAGCCAGGGTTAGAAGATGTACGGATACGGCCTTGGCTTTGGGTCCCGGCCTAACGCTCTCATTCAGAGCATCCCCACGTAGGGCACGTCCAACCCAGCCTAATAACTTCTTGTGGTGTGAGCCTTGAGGAGTACTCACTGTGAGAGAGATTTGTGGTGTTTGAGTGTCGGGCAGCGTTGACTGCAGTGTCGGTAGTTCTACTCTTGATCCCCAGTACAAGGGAAACCGCCCTGGGGTCCCTTTTATAGTCTATTATGGGCCGCGTTTTGCTGTGCTGATGGGTTCTGGGATTATTTTGGTTAGTTCTCTGCGAGCTGTTTGAATAGCCGTGCCTGGAAACCGGCTGGCGAGGCCTCGGCACACAAATGAAAATCGATAGCAGGCAGTTGAGGCCCGCTGTGCGGGGCGAAGTGGCAGGTTGACACAGGGCGGCTCCTCGGCGGCAGTTTCGTCTGTCTCGGGAACGCTTCCTCTTACCGACCGCGATGGCGGCCATTATTTACGTTCCAGCAGTCTCTTATAACTGCTCAGCATGTCGCTATCGATTAGCGTGTGCGGCTGATTTGTGCACAATACACATATTGCCTGTTTAGCTTCCCCCGCTTAGGCACGCCCCCCAGCTTTTGCTTTGTGAAGGAAATCGTTGTTTTGACTCGGCGTCGGCTAGCTTGGATCTCTTTCCGTCTGTTTGTTGTACTTAGATTGCACCTACTGTGCGGGGAAACACTTTCACAACTGTTTTAATGTACTATTTAGCCTATGGTTACAGCAACAGATATTTGGCAGGAAGTGAATGATTCAGTATAAGAATTTTCTGAAGTTAGCAATGTGTATTTCTGTTTTCTCCATTGCCTTAGGATATTAGCTTGCTTTTATAGTAGTGTGCTTATTTGTGGTTTGTGCTCTGTGCTCTTCTAATGCTAATTCGCCTTTGAACTGTTCAAAAGGTCTAGAAGTTTTCTCGGATTAAGGGAATACCGATCGTCATGATGATAAATGTGATTTAAACACCGAAGCCGCTGTTCTGTGAATGCTTTTGCACTCTATGAATTGCAGATTTTTTTTGTTAATAACACTACGAGGGCCAGGTTGGACGCCAGGGCGATTTTATCATTCGGCTTGTTTGTTCTGGCAAGGGGCCATCCGCCAATGGTTGACCTTCGGTCAGCGCAGGGTGTGATACAGTAGCTTGAGTTCCAGGAAGCAGACCCAAACAGGCCAGTTATGTTCCCTCCAGCCTATGCTGGCGATAGGCATCCTGTTCCAGGGGTTTGCCCCGGCTTCCTTTAAGTCCCACCCCTTTATTACAAAAGTGGAAGTTGGGACAATTATTAACCTTAATTAGTGTACGTAATGTACAGTCACTTTCACCACTAGGTATTCTAGTACTTTGGAAGGAAAATGTATAAGATTGTGCTACTTCCGGACCAGGGGCTGCCTACCTCTGGTGTGCGACACCGTTCTGCTCCCGGCAGAACCGGGTCTTCCAAGCCCCACCTCGACGCGCGTTAGGATGTCCCATTTCTTGTGTCGTTACAGGAACCCGAACGGTGATGCGTTCACGCATCTTTCTTTCCACGCCGCGATAATTTATTTCACTTCTGGGCTGCTGTCTGAGAGGCGGAATTCCATACATCACTCCGCGCGTTTCCCAGCGAGCGCGATCGATCAAAAGGCGACAGCGTTACTCCTCCGCCGGCGTCCTTCTCTCCCGCCCCGCCGACAGCCAAACGTCACGGTCAGATGAGGGGGATGTTTTTTTGGCTCTTTTTTATTTATTTATTTTATTTTTTCCTCATTAACAGTCTTTCCGTTACGGCGTTTGCTTTGTCAGTTAAGCCGGTCTGCGCAAGCCAGACAGAGGACACTCACAAATAAAAGTACAGTGGAGGTGCATTTTTCTTCTTTAAGGAACACATTTCCAAAATGTTCCCTGAAAGTACAATAATGTCCTATTTGGGTAATAATAAGTGCCTTTTACAAGCGAAAAAGGTACAACTGAATTATGTATGCCTGGCTAGTGGTACAATTCTATGTATCTATATGGTACCAGCCCAGTGACAAGCCTTTGTACCTTTTTAGCCACTTATTTGTATCTTTTTTTCTGAGAGAGAGTGTGTGTGTCGGGGGGGGGGGGGGGGTTCTGTGTGTTACCTGCCGCAGTATGAGGAGAACCCCCTGGGCCGCCTGATGCAGTCTCAGGCCATAAATAGCTGACGCTGCGCGGCCAGGCCATCCTTGGCTTCACCTTCTATCGGCGGCGTCAGTGTCCCTCTGCAGGGGACAGCCGCAGAAGGCGGGGCGCGCCCCCGGCGCCCTCTGGACGGGCCAAACAGTTTCCCCCGTTTTCACGGCTCGGTGAATTGGTCACTTTGTTTTGGCCACCTGATCCCCTCAGACAGATCGAGAGCTTAGAATCATTGGGTTCCGTCATGAAAAAGTAGTTGATACCATAGTAATGCTATTTGAGATGCAAAGGAATAAACGCAAAATATTGCTTTTTTAAGACGCGTTAAATTTACACAGATGCCATACAAAACAATGTTATTACATGGGACTTCGAAGTTTGAAAATTTGATAACTCATCTCAATTCTATCTATGTAAAATCCAATAGTTGTAGGCGTTTAAGATTTTGTCTTCCGAATAGGCAGCCATTTGAAGGTTTAATCCTGGGTTTGCTGTAGAGGAAAGAGCTCAAAGCCGCACTAAAGAGTCTGCAGCTTTGCAGTTTCCGCAGTCTGGATACAGGGGGGACTGCAGCCCACACAGAATCCTGGGATATGGGGGTCCCGGTGCGCACAGTCCGCAGGGCGGAGCTGTGTGTAGGGAACTGAATTTGTGGCCGAAGGGTTTCGGGCCATATCCCGACTGAGGCCTCGCTATTGAACTCTTGACCATGGCGCTTAAATTCAGCCCACAGCTGGTTGTTTATATTTATGATATGTACCGGAAAATATAAACCATGTCATTCGTTCTGGACTAGAGACCTCCCAGTGCAAACATATGTATTTGCTTGCATACAATTGGGAGTGTTTGTGCATGTGGACGCGTGTGTGTGTGTGTGTGTGTGTGTGTGTGTGCGCGCGTGCATGCGTGTGTCTCTGTGTGTATGTTTGTGTGTGTGGGTTTGTCTGTTTTTTATGTGTGTGTGTGTGTGTGTGTGTGTGTGTGTGTGTATGTGTGTGTCTATGCGTGTGTGTGTTAATGTCTGTGTGTATGTGTGTGCGTGTGTGTATTTGTTCATGTATGTGTGTGTGTCTGTGTGTGTGTGCGCGCGTGTCCAGTGTAATAAATACAATCCCTCTCTCTGCAGAGCCATGCATACTCGAGACAGAGAGTCTCTGTAGACACTGATTCATATTAACACAGTGCTGCTCTGAGCTCTGTCACACTGCAGCGGCCCGATTCACCCACAACGCCAGCGCACATTCAGAGCAAATACACCAGGTCTTCTCTTCCACGACTCGCTGGTTCGGATGCGGATCAGAAACCCGTTACAATAGCCGGCGGCCCCAGGTGCGAACACATCAGTACCAGCTAACACTCTGCTGGGTCCTTCGTTTCCTTACTGAAGTTCAGCCGGAAAACACGGCCGTGTGAATCGCGCAGCTGTTTGCAGTGGCAACGGAAACAAGGAAATTGGCCAGAGTTGCCGTTCCCCTGTTTACACGGCTAACCATCTCACGCGCATTATTTATACCGCGAGCCGATAGGGCGAGAACAGACGGAAATGTGTTTTTTTCTTCGGATGACTCAGTGACCCGACACGAGATAAACACCGAGCCACGGTGCATGGTTTCGGCAAAAGAGATTTTATCCCTTTTTTTCTGGGATGAACGGCTGCAGATTCTACCATGCGGTTCGAGACACGGCTCAATGGCCATAAAGCAGGGATGCTTGCGGACTTTTTTTGTGCATCAAGCTCGCATTCACTTCCCCTCTGTAGCGCGGTTACAACACCGTGCTCTGCTTATCGTAATGCCAGTGCGAAACCTGATAAGAAAGGAAAGCGTTGCGATGGATAAGTGAAGGTCTAAAGCGCGTACTCGGTGAGTGTAAAGTAAGTGTAGGCGCATTGCAGCCCATTGCAGCCCATGTTCCTTAAACGTTGACAAATGAAGTTAACCCATAGACTGTATAAAAATATGGACAAAGCCACTGTGACGTCACCCATTGCCTTTCCACGGCCTCGTAAAAACTGAATTGAGGCTCCGGATGTCTTTTTCGCCGCCCGTTTGTACAAACTGCGTCTGCTCCGTGGAGCCGAAGAGGACTCAACCTGTCCCTCTGATTGGTCCTGAACAAATGTTAATACCCTGTCTAAACGACACAATATTAAAAAAAATATGCACATGCAGAGGCATTAGATGAAGGAAAGGCACCTATTGCAAATTTTTTTTTTTGTGGGAAAAATGTATTGACTGAGTATTTTGACCACATTGCTGCCATTGACTTACATGGTGAAAGACCTATACCGGAGCCAATCGCAGTGGCGCTAGTGAGCAACGGCACAATTGCTGCTCCCAGCCCAACCAGGAAGTGAGCTTCAAAACGAAAGCCCAGTCTTGGCCCCTTGGGTTAACCGTAGCTTCCTTGTTCTCAGGGTCCGTGTGACCGTTGGTCTGCGGACACAGAATAATGCTGTCGTTATGGCCATTTCTTAGCTTCCCTGTTCTGAGAATTCCTATTTTTTTAATGAAATTCAATGACTTTTCCTGGAGTGATCTGACCATTAGAAAAAAGTGCAATATTGGATTTTTTTAAAACATTTTTATAAGAGCAGTACATCAATAAGTCTCAACGGTTGTCTTATGAGTCTTTTTTAACCCGGCAGTTATGAAATTAGAAGTCATAATAAACAATAAGCACCAGACATCTGATACAGCAAAAACAAAATCTATTCTGATGTGTGTTTTGTAGTAAAAAAATAAGTTGCTTAGACTGAAGAAATACAGTCTGGCTGGACTGTGAAGTAGGAAAGCACAGTTTGTCACTGATTTATTGACGAACGACAGGTTGTTTCTACGTGAAAAATAGAGGTTTAACATTCAATGACGAAGCTTTATCACAAGGGGTCTGATGAGTAGGGGGGGGGGGGGGTGGTCATTTTTGACCCTGTGGACATGGGATGCACACATAATATAAAGATAACACAAGGGTTAAGCAAGGTACGTGCTTCAATTCAGCTTTAAAAAATAGATTGTATGTAAAATTGTAATCTGTGAAAGTCACTGAGTGCTGAGTGTTTGCTGAATGCTGAAATTTAATGTGATGTAATCACCCACAAGACCATTGAGGAATAAGGGTCACTGACTTGCTGAATGCATCACAGAGATAAATGCCATTTTTAAATAGTGACAGATTTCTCTCAAGAACCTTTAGCTTTAATAAGTTAATTTGTTGTTATCTTGAAAAAAGACATATAAGTGTGTAACAATGGTATGATAAAGTACTGAAAATGCCATCAAGGAGCAGCCTTGTAGGTGTCTATTAAAAGCCTGCTGGACATTTTGTAATTGAAAAGTAGTGGGCTTGGAATCAAGAATCCTCATTAGAAGTGGAACGGACACTCAGTGGTGTTGGTCTTTAAACTGGTGAGAGACATTGTCTGTTGATGGTGGCATCGAGTCGAATTTAAAGTTGAGCTCCGTGCGCAGCATTAAATTAAATGCTAATCCGCGTGTTTGAGTTATTCTCATAAGTTACCTAAGCCTAAAATCCTCCTCAGGAATCTCTCGCCTAAACGGCACCGCTCCTCAGCGAGATGGCGTGGGCGGGTTCGCCTCATTGCCAAGGCTGTTTTTTACCAGGGCTTACCTGCTAAAATTCGCATCGGCTGCAAGATACGGAGAGTTGGCCAATTGTTGTTTTATTGGATACATTTTCATTCTTCATTCAAACAATTCGAAATATTGAATCTAGAAAGGAAGAGTCACTAGGATTTATGGGAATAATGAGACATTTGGGCCGGCGTGAACTGTTCACTGGTAAATTAATTAATTAATTTCAAAAATTATATTTTAGTGCACTGATAATATTTGCTCCACAGTACTCTATGTTGAAAGATACACAGAAGTCTTTCAGACTCCCCTAGAATGGACTAGATTTATGAGATGGCCGGCTGTTGAAAGGGGGTGTTTTTTGTTTTTTTCTCCTAATATGACATTCAGAGGAAACAGATGCTTACCAGTAAGCTCTAGAAAAACAGGCGTCGGAACGGTAAGAAAATAAGTAGTTAGTTAAGAGGACATGAGTCTGAAATGGATGGGACCGTACTGTTTTTATTTTATCGCTCCTAAAGACCACGTGAAAGAGCATGCGCGTAAAGACAGCTCCCATCCCAGGTATGTGCAGTGACAGTCCTAACTTGAAATATGTTGACAGGGAAAGTATTACGCATACATTCACCCTAGTGTTGCATTATACGGTTCCCCCGAGCCTTAACACGAACTTCACGATTCGCTAATTGGATCCGATGCGAGTCGTCAACAGACAAATTGAATGCGGCTTCTTCAAATCTAGGTTGTCGTTACGCATTTGGTTGCGTGTCCACTTCTGAACGGGGAAAACAGCGGACCTCATCGCGTAGGCAAAGCACCAAAGTCACATAAGCTTCTTTTTTTTTTCGCCCAGAGAATCTAGGTCTTTACCCGCTACTTTTGGCAGCCAAGTGGCGTCACTTGATTAACTCTGATATTTCTGGAGCTCTCCTGGGGGCATCGTCCCCTCTCGCTGGCCGTTATAGCACATGCACTAGTTTACTGTGTCCCCAGGCAAAGGAACCGGTGCCGTGAAGGGACCAGATGAACCGTATCTTTATACTGTATATAACAGAGGTAGATCTGCCGCGTGTGCAGAATCGCTGTCCTCACTTGCATGCGTGACAAGCGCTATGGTTAGCTCACCCTACAGACACAAGGAGAACATTGCCCCTTCTGTTTTGCACACACTTCCAAGCTACACTACTTGCACCAGATCTTCCGCTCGACCTTCTGCCAATCGGAGTTCTCGTATACTGCAAATACTCTGTTTATTCAGGCGACTGTGGGTGTGTGTGTGCATAGGTGGACAGTATAGTTTGACTGAGAGGGAATTTGCAGTAGCGTTGGTGCCAGTCATTGAGGAGATGGAAAATGAAATGGGAACGACCGCCATGCCTGGCTTCAATCAACATTCGTCCTCAGCCCGGACCGACAAATAAATTAAAGTGTTACTTTTTTCAGTGCAAGGTTTTTTTTTTGTTTTTTTCCCCATTAATTTTGGCGATTGCTGAACTCGGCAAAAACGTGTGATGGAAAAAAAAAAACTGAAACATTTAATTGTGAGTCATAGTTGGGGATGAATGTCGATTGAATCCAGGCTTACTGTACGTCTGCCTTGAAAAACTAACGACGCAGCGCTTTCAATCCGCGCCTCTGTTGTGGTTTCCATTCTGCTTTTTTTCTGACGCGGCCACTGCAGAAAATATGTTTGTGCAACATTATCACTGTAGACACAAGCTCCGCAAGCTTAAGGGTAGCATCTGGCCCGGGCCGGCTAAGCAGGTTAGGCCAAGCTATGTCTGTGAAGGCCGCTCTCTCCTGGCGGCGGGATTTCGAGATTCATTCCCCCCCGGCGAATCCCACGGCGCCCCCGGACAGCCAGAGCCACATGCGGACAGGGATGTGAGGTGACCCCAGTAATTGGATCTGAGCTTGTTTTACATACACACAGAGACGTAACCAGATTTCGCCCGTAAAAGCTCACAGTCAGCACGTGGCTCATTCCCTCGACCGTTGAAAGGCTACCCTGCCGCCTGCGTCTGCAGGGCATACTGATCAGCTCCCGGGCTCCCTGTTTTCCTCTGAGGACGATTAATTCAGAGTACAGACGCGCTGACAAAAAGCTTTTCCGACTCGCGTATTTAGAGAGAAATCAGTCAGCAAGCGTCTGTATTTTCAAAGTGATTTGACTGACTGAGGTTTTGGTTGATTATACCGTACATGGACTGCGAGGCGTGATGAATGGCTAATGTGTGAAGGTGGAGTTCAAACCAATTTTACAAATCCTACTCGACTTGAGTGCTCTTACGCTGCTGCAAGTAGACTGGGAGCAGGACTGAAGTTCTGTGAAGGATGTGGGACACAAGTTTATTCCAGGTCAGAGAAACGGTTAGGCTTTAGCCTCACTACCCACCAAGGGATGTGCAGTTCCCCTAACAGGGGAAAAAGGACACAAAATTTATCTTTTAAGATCTCTACAGGCACAAAAATAAATTGTAACAAATTACACTGGGGTCAGTTGGCGTTTGTTTATCGAAATGTACACTACATCCGTAACACAGCTGTTTCTCTCGGCGGAAGATCTCTGGAGCGGAAGTGGAAAGTCCAGGGGTCAGAAAGTCAAAGTCCTGCCATGTGTTTCTTCCACCCCATGAACTCGGCCAGCTGATTTCACTAATTAGTTCTCCCTCCTGGCTGAAGTATTGTGCTAATTAGCAAAATGGAACAAAATAATGGGGAGAACTTTTACTTTCTGAACCTGGGTTTTCCACCTCTGCTCTGGAGTAAGGAGACGAGGTTTTCTGCGGAGGTAAAAGGGGTGTCGCTCACAGTGCCAGGCATTGTTTGCTGAACAGACAGCCCTGGAACCAGGCTGTGTCCGTGCACATCTGGCTGCAGACTAATGTGAACTGCTCTGTCCGCTTTGTTTTGCTGTCTGAGCTGAATTGGACCTTTTGATGGAGCTGTGCTGTACGGCGGCTGCAGACTGTTGACACTGCTCTGTGCATTGATAGACCTTACTGGCGGTAGACTGTTCTCAATATCATACCGTGCTGGCCCCTTATGGAAAAAGAATATACTGCAGTGTATTTAAATATATCAAAATTATCTTCACAATATATTTAAAATATACTGCAGTGTATTACATTTCCATAAGGGGGGTATGGTACAGTTTGTTGAGAGCAGACTGTGCTGGATGTAATGCTGTTTACTGACTACAGACTGTGCTGGGTTACACTGTACTGTGAAACTAACACCCGGCATCAGCCAAATGCTGGTAAAATTATTTGGCTGGTAAGATTTACTCTAGCAGCCACTCTGGCAGGTAACCACCCTGGTTGTGTTATATTGTAATGTAATGTGGCTGGTAAAATGTTGAAAATGGCTGGTGATTTTTAGAATCCATAAGGCACTCTTGGCCAGGGGGTGAAAAAGTTTATATCATGCCCTGGTTACACTGTTAAAAGCATAATGAACTTTGTTAGAACATAATGTTCTATAGCTACCTGGCCCCGATATGAGTTGTAATATTCAAGCTCACCTTCATGACTTGCTCCAGTGGTCAGCAACTGGCTAACGAAGAATGGCGTTGCATGGCGAAAGCAAACGAATGCAAACAACGTGGATTGTGCTGATATACAAAATCACGACCCCCGGAACCGTACGTTTGAAAAGATAAAAAGCTCCATTTATGATATTTTAACGTAACGGTCCCACACTTCCTGAAGCGTGCGTAAGTAAACAAACCAAGCAGCAAAGAAGCTAGCAACAGTTGTTAGTTTTCAGAAAATAGTTCTTCAAAATCAAATCAATCAAAATTGGTTCAAAAGTTTCAAACGTACGATTCGGGATGTTGTGATTTTGTATATCGGTGTAATCCGTGTTGTTTGCATTCGTTTATGTGCTAAAAGTGTTCTTTTGAGCCCTCTTTCACCATGCAATGGGAGTGAATGGAGAGAGACAAACATCATTATTCATTAGCCAGTTTCTGACCACTGGAGCAAGTCATGAAGGTGAGCTTGAATATTATGACTAATATCGGTGGCCAGGTAGCTATACAACATTATGTTCTAACAAAGTTCAGTTTGCCTTTAAATATCATTTGACTGTACTGGAGGCCACAGGGTTTCTTGACTACTGACTGTAAACCCTGTTTTTTGACTAGAGCCACACTGTGCTAAATAATATTAGGTTGTTGGACACCACACTTTTGCTTGGCTACAAGACTGTGGACAGCACGCTGACTAGACCTACAGACTGTGCTGAATACTGTTGTGTTCCCTAACGACTGACTGTGCTGAATACGGTTGTGTTCCCTAGCTACAGACTATACTGAATACTGTTGTGTTCCCTGACTACAGACGACACTGAATACTGTTGTGTTCCTTGACTACAGATGATACTGAATGCTGTTGTGTTCCCTAACGACTGACTGTACTGAATACTGTTGTGTTTCCTAACTACAGACTGTACTGAATACTGTTGTGTTCCCTAACTACAGACTGCACTGAATACTGTTGTGTTTCTTGACTACAGACGATACTGAATACTGTTGTGTTCCCTAACGACTGACTGTCCTGTATACTGTTGTCTTCCTTGACTACAGGCTGTGCTGGGTTCCATTCAGTTTGTTGACTGTAGTCGCTGCTGGATATCGCGTTGCGCTCCAGCTGCAGATTATTGGAGCTGTGCTGCTGTGTGATAAACTGAGATTGTTTGTGCTGGCAGCTGCTGTTTACTGTTAGTTTCCCGTGCTGCGCGGCTAAATCACTGGCATGCTAGCTGAGCCGGGAGAAGTGAACCTGGTAGGCCCAGGCCATCTGGAGTGAACACGAATCTCTGAGGGGCGGGGGGCGGGGCAATGTCACCATAGAGCGTCACCGTGCCACACTCTCCCCAGACCCCACCTTCTGGAGGAGCGGTCCCAGCAGTGATGTGCAGTCACCCTCGGTTTCAGTTACACACTCCCCCTTTTAAACACTTGCGTTCTGATGTCACTTCCTGTTTTTGCTGAACGAATTCAAAGATAAAATCGTTGATGATACGCATGTTTGTTTTAACGCTGGTCGGTTCAGGGAAAACATTGACCTTTCTCTGCAATAATAAAAATATTTCATTGTAGTAATGTGATAATACAATATATCGTGAAAGGTCCGTATATGTTCTCTCATGAGTGCCTCACTAATAAAAATAAAATAAAAATACGACCAAAAAAGGTAAAAATACAGCCAAACAGAATTTCCCATGTGGTAACTTTATTTGCCTGCCTCATATATTTGATGTATGTGATATTGCAGTGTGTGGAGATTAATGTTTACTGGGGTGAACCCAAGGCGGCTGTGCGGCCTCCATCTCGGAGCACATCCGCGGGAGCCCGCAAAATCGGGAGTGCTCCTGGCCTGCGTTCTGCGCCACGTCGCTTGAAGAGCCCTTAAATCTCTTTTATTTTCCGCCGTTACGCGCGTGTCATCAAATCCCGCGGCGTGACACCTCGTCTTCCACGCGAGTTCGTCTTCATTCGCCACCGGCGCGTTCGATTTTTTCTTTATTTATTTTTTTATTTTTTCTGAGCGTGGGCGGGGGGGGAGCTCCTTTACGTCTCCTCGGCGTTACCGGGGAGCCAAAAGCCACCGCGAGTCCATTTCAGCCGCGCTAGGCCGTCGCCATGGCGACGGCTCGGAATGCACAAGGTCTGGATTCTTTTGTGGCACAGTGTTCCCAGGTAGATAAATTGTCCAGTGCCCCCCCCCCCCCCCCCCCGTTCTCTCTCAACAGCCCGACACTCCCCCTTTGGCTCTGCACTCACAAACTCTCTCACTGTTACACACATCCCTAGTTCTAGCGTTCTGTTCCAATTCTACAAGTATTTTAGTATACTTTATATCACAAACAATCTCAGCATTTAATTGTAGTCCCCCCCCCCCCCCCCCCGCACAATTCAAGTTTATTAGAAGCAGGGAAAATGGCGATAAATTAAAGTTTATCTGAGTGTGAACGATTTTTACTCGGCGGAATATCTTATTCCAGCTCAGATGAAACAAACATTCTGTCATTATGAAAAAGGGGACAAGTTATGTTCTTTAATAAACGTGTTTTTTCAGGGGCTTTAAAAATGTATGGAAATTATAAGGTTTCATTGTTACCAATTTAGGACAGTATCCAGTGAATCCAGTTTGAGCTCTTGTAACAAATTAACAATAATTACTTTTTTTTTTTCCAACAAGTTGAATGCAATTAAAGGCATTCTCTATCACGTCAGCGTTCAGACTCATATAAGACATTCCGTGTTTTTCAGGTGTGCAATGAGTGTGTGATATTCTGTGTGACCATCTCATAGAGCCAGTGTGTCGATTAATGAGCTTCAGGGCATTAAAACTTTGCATCAGACGGTGGCGGCGTCTCTATTCAAATGAGTCGTCCTCCCGTAAATTAGCTTCATCGAGGCTGCGGTTTCCAGGGCAGCTGACGAGAGAGGCTCTGTCTTAATTGGCTGTTTCCCCCTAAGCGTGACGCCGTGTCACGCGAGCCGCGTGCTTTCAGGTTTGCCTTTCCCTCTCAACCGGTGGCGTCAGTGACCCCTCCCACCGCGCCGCTGACCTGATGCACCCAGCTCCGTTCCGCCACACTAATTAAGACTAATGCATACTATCTCTCCCCCCGCCCCCCCCCCAGGTGGCCAGCATCCCTTTGAGATTTCCAGATCCACGCAGCAGTGGAGGAGGTGATGCCTGCCGTTCTGAATCTACGCAGCTGAATCGCCTTCTCTCTCTCTGGCCGGCCGCCATCTTGGTTACCACCTCGTACCCTCCCCGGGTTGCACAGCCGGACCCCCCGGCTCCGCCGCCCCCCACTCCCGACCGGGCAAAGAGCAGGAGCCCTGGGACCGAGCTATGTGAATGCGTCGGGCCCCGGGGCCAACCACCCACAGGACCCGGCCGTTGAGAACCGCTCGCTGGGGCAGTTGTTATGGACTTGGGAGTTTGTTCTCTGTGAATTGCAGCTTTTTACTCCAGAGCTGTAAGTACCTCCCCCCCCGTCGACAAGAGCAGCGTCACGCTTGGAGAGGAACAGGATAAAGATGTTGTGAAAGCGTAGAATCGAGGGTCCGCAGCCTCAAGTTCCGCATGTCTGTCTCTGACTGGACACATGCGCACATGCACATACACGACAACACCCACACACACACTCACCCACACACACATACCCCCACAACACCACACCCCACACACACACACACACACACACACACACACACCCCCACAACACCACACCCCACACACACACACACACACACACCCACCCACGCATGCACATACACACCCACAACACCACACTCCACACACACACACACACACACACACACCCACCCACGCACACACACTCCCACAACACCACACCCCACACACACACACACACACACACACACACACACACACCCACGCATGCACATACACACCCACAACACCACACTCCACACACACACACACACACACACACACACCCACCCACGCATGCACATACACACCCACAACACCACACTCCACACACACACACACACACCCACCCACGCATGCACATACACACCCACAACACCACACTCCACACACACACACACACACACACACCCACCCACGCATGCACATACACACCCACAACACCACACCCCACACCCACACCCACCCACGCATGTACACACACACACACACCCACTCACAACACCACCCCCCCCACACACACACCCACAGACACACCCACCCACGCATGCACACACACCCACAACACCACCCCCCACACACACACCCAACCACCCACACACACACTCACAGACACACTCACCCACGCACGCACACACACCCAAAACACCACACCCCCCCCCCACCCACACACACACCCACCCACAACACCACCCCCCACACACACACCCACCCACCCACCCACACACACACATACACACACACACACCCACAACACCACCCCCCACCCACACACACACACACACCCACCCACAACACCACCCCCCACACACACACCCACCCACCCACACACACACACACACACACACACACACACACCCACACCACACACAAAAGGGCCACACACAACCATGGTTTTGTGTGTTTTGTTTGGTCTGCTCCATATTCCTTTGAAACTGATATGGGTCGTCTTTGAGTAATGTGACAGTTTGCTCAATACACTGTAGATATGAATCTCTCCCTGGATCGACTCCATGTATAATTATGTTTGAAATACAATGCACTTTTTATGCTTCGTTTTTGTTTAGTTTAGGTAATATTACAAACATTGTGGTGCAAACATAATTTCAGCCTTATGGTTTTGTAGTCAGAGTTAATGTTGTTGCCTTCAGTTATTTTTCGTAGTGGTGTCACCGTGGTTACCTGTGTAGGTTGAGGTGCTCATAGTTGCCTTTTACATGATTGAAGTGTCAATCAAACTTCACGGAATTTGACTGGTTCGCGGCCTCATTGCAGGCGTGATAGGCTGTCGTGGGCACTCAAATGCAATAAGTGGACGTTCCGTGAGAAACAGGCGGGTTAACAGTGCTCTCTGCTTCACTTGTAATGGGGCCGTTGAAGCAGTGAGCCAGTTGCTTGTGTTGCCTTTGTTTCTGCAGGAGGGGCTGCCTAGAGGGAGGGAGGGAGCCTACGTGTGCCGCCGTTATCGCTAGATTAACTTTACTGTTAATTAGCTTCTCTGCTCACATTGTGCCATAGAATTAAAAGCGCTGTGAATCCGATAGCCATTACGCAATAATTGGTCTCCGGTGACTCCTCCGCAGTAACGGTTACCTGTATCGGAATTCGGTTGACCCGCCTATTTGTAAAAACATTAATTAAAATAGCTAATCCTTGGTATAGAATACAGGTGTGTGTGTGTGTGTGTGCGTGACTGCGTGTGTAAGCTATGTCCACGGGTATGTCTGTGAGTAAGCGGTGTGTGTGTGTGTGTGTATTTGTGTGTGTGTGCGTGTGCATGTGTTTGTGTGCGCGTATATGTGTGTTTGTGTGTGTGTGCGTGTGTGTTTGCGCGTGCATGTGTGTGTGTGTATGTGCGTGCGTGCGTGCGTGTGTGTGTGTGTGTGTGTGTGTGTGTGCATGTGCGTGCGTGCGTGCGTGCGTGTGTGTGTATGTGTGTGTGTATGTGCGTGCGTGCGTGCGTGTGTGTGTGTGTGTGTGTGTGTGTGTGTGTGTGTGTGCATGTGTGTATGTGTGCGTGTGTGTGTATGTGTGCATGTGTGTATGTGTGTGCGCGTGTGCGCGTGTGTGTGTGTGTGTGTGTGTGCATGTGTGTATGTGTATGTGTGCGTGTGTGTGTATGTGTGCATGTGTGTGTGTGTATGTGTGTATGTGTGTGCGCGTGTGCGTGTGTCTGTACTGAGTGCGTGTCCCTCAGTAGGATCAGATCCAGGCCCTGTGTTAGGAGTGTGTTCCGGGCTCAGTGCGGCTCAGGAAGAGCTCTGGCCTGGCTGCACAGGAAACAGCCCCTATCACGCAGCAGATGGGGCGCAGTGTGTGCTTACGCTGCACAAACACACAGAGGAGGAAACCTTGGGAGAGGGGGCCGTCCGCGCGCCGCGGGCCGATTCAGGAACGACGGCCCCTGTCACCGAACCGCGAGGGCGGCCGGGAGACGACCGGACTATCGCCTTTGAGAGCGAACCTCCCTGCTAAGTACAGCGTTAGCCGCGTAATCCTGTCTGTTTAGGCGCCCGTCACTCTTGTGCAGACGCTTCGCTCGCTCTAACGGCCCTGGTGTCTCTCCTGATACCTCGCTCACTTCACAGATGAATAATCTGACGCGTTAAACCGCTTCACGGAGGGTCCAGACAAGTGCCGTGCTTGATAGACGCTATCACAGAAATAGCCCCGCCAATTAAAACACGCAAGTGTGTGGGCATTACACGTTTTAATAATTCATCGGTAGTTAAAATTCACTAATTATAAGGGCCCGGGCAGCGAGACAAATGCAGTTTAATGTAAAAGCGAGCAGGCGGCGCCGGGTAATGTGAGATGTGCATTTGCCCTTTTAAAAAATGCAGAGAGCCTATAAAACAGTCAGGGTACCTGATTTAACAGCTCGCATTAGGGGCCGCCAGCACGCACTTCCTGTGGCCCCCGCAGTAAATAGCCTGTTGCGGGGGCCGCACCAGGAGAAGCGCGAGCATCCATCCATCCTTTCCGGACGACTCGCGCGTCCGAACCCACGCCCTCGGGCTTCAGGGATCGCCGCGGAGCGCACGCCCATCGATCCCATGCCTACAGAAGAACAAAACGCTAAATCCTCGGCTCGGGAGAAAGTTAGCCGAAGTTCAACCCGAGACAGCGTTCGTCCTCTAGATGTGTTCTTTGTTTTCTGGCTCCCGTGACGCATTTGTTGTTCCGTGAAAAACTAATCAACGCGTTATTCAACATTTTTTCGAAATAGAAAATTGTCATGGTTGGAGGGGGGCGCTGGGAGGTTTGCAATCTATTTTACTCTCATTACTGCATCAGCGAAACGGCCGACCCTCTCGGCCTGCCCCACGCCGCATGGTGTTAGGAAAGGGTCGCGCCCACACGGTATCCCTTCCCTGAGAACACGCCGACAGCTCGGCTAATCTCTACGAAGGTCATCTCAGTGGCTCATCGCAGACAATCTGTCTCTTGCACTGCCATGTCGTGACACTCCCTGCCCGGAGAGCAAACGACACGAGCTGTAGAAGGGGAGACTCTCTCGCTTTCCGTGCGGCTCCTGGAGGTCCGCCCCGGCGTATGGGCAAGTCATTAGCGCGGTTTTTCTTTTGCGGATGTTCTGCCCAGCGGGCCGGTCTCGAGGCCTTTTGTTGGCATGCGAGGTCTGGACGCAGGACTTCCTGTTTCTGGGGGAAGCCTGCGTGTGGCCAGCCTAGCACAATGGCTGCGAGCACACCGGCCCCGCAGACCTCTCTCTCTCTCTCTCTTTATCTCTCTCTCTCTCTCTCTCTCTCTCTCTCTCTCTCTCCGCGAGTTCGCCGTGCCATAACCGCCCGCTGACTGAATGACTCATTTCAATAGAACGCGCAGGAACCTGAAAGGGAAATTAAAAAAAATATAGGACAGTGTTTTTCTGTGCTAATTAATGTCACAGCCCCCTCAATATCTTCGGTGGGAGTAAAAAATAAAAAATAAAAGTAATCCCCGGAGAAATTATTTAGTGGTGTTTTGAATATGTAGGCCTGACCATGCCCTTGCAGTGTTTCCAATGTGAACGCCTACTTAACCTAATTAATACACGTTAGCGAGGTGGACGTCCATTTGGAGAAAGATATTTTGAAGTGGGTGTCGGGCAATTGTGTACAGCCATAGCAGTCTTTTTATATAAGAATCATACAGTGGACTCTATATTTTATATCTATATTGCGTCTTGCCTACAGCACAGGGGAAAATGTCATCTTGGTATGTTAAAGTGATTGACTGTTTTGTCCTTGCGGGTTTAAAAGAGCTTACACCAAAGTGTGAGTGTTTTTTCTGTGAAATGGAAGATGCCCTTATGAATGGCATTTAAATTCAGCGGACGATTGCTGGTATTCCTGCTTTTGAAAAATACGGTCACGCACGGCGGTGTACCTCATCGTGACAGCCAGCGTTTTTTTTTGCCAGGGAATGGACACTCCCCTCATCCAGTGGAGCCTAACCTTATCGGACCGCGCGCGGATATTTTTTACAATGCGGGTGTTAACTGTGTCAACGTTGAGGTGCGTCAGAACCCTTTGCGTAGATCCCACGGCGTAAGCAGGCTCGATTACTCACAACGCCGCCGCCCTCAGCTTTTGAAGGGTTACACTCGCAGTGCGCCGTTGTCATGGCTATGGGCGCGTTGATATTGCGTTCCCCTAGTTTGTCATTTTTTTGCCAGAGTTTTCACCGTACTTTTCCTGTCCTTACCCTATCCTGCCCCCTCCCCCCCCCAAAAAAACCCCCACAGTGCCCCCTTCCCCCTAACTTTCGCCAACAACAACAAAGTGTTGCCCAAGGTATATCTCTTGCGTTTTCCGTGGCGATCACATCCTGAAGGAAGGATGTTGTCTGACAGAACTTCCTGCTGGGAACTGCCGCGGTCAGTCTCGTAGAATGTGTGACAAATGAGGGTCTGTTGATGTCGGTGCTCGGAACCCATACTAACACCATCGAAGGGTAATTTAGGGAAATTTGGAAAATATAAAAAGTGGGAAAATTCTTTGCATACATATTAAAGGGAACCTCTGCAAAAACAATGCTTTATTTGTGTGAAGTGTTGTTTCATAAGTACTATATGGGTGGTAGCCATTCTCTCTTTTAAATGAATTAAAGTGCTGGACCATGTCATGAGTAATTCTGTCTGCTATATGTTTTAACACCCACTGTTCATTTTACACCAAAGCACACTGGGGCGTGTAGTGCACTGGCGTGTTTGCGATTAAGAACTACACATTAATCGTTATTTGGAATATTTAGTGTGCAGTGTGTTCCTTTCTTATGTGTTCTTGCTCCCCTGTGGGTGTCTGTGTTGCTTGGTTTGTGTAAAATGTTGCAAAGAAAAACTAGAACAGCACAGAAAAAGGAACTACACATATTTTCTAGGGGTGTCACGATACTCCAAATCCGCGATTCGATTTGGCTTTCGATTTTAAGGTCACGATTCGATTCGATTTTCGATTTTTTTTCAGCACAATTTTTTTTTCCAGCACTATAGTCTAGCTAATGGCTATGCCATTGTTAGACTATCGAGTCTTGATTTGTAAAGAAAAATACTTGTTTCTCAATAAGTAACTTTTATTTGAATAATAACAATTATAAATAATAACAAAAATATGAGAATATTTAAACACACCTAAACAGTTAAGAGCTTTATCAGAACTAGACTCTAGAATAAACAGTTGAACATTTACCACGCTATTAACAATTTACACATTGGTTTTATGCCCTGACAACGGTCATTTACATTTTCAAATTCTTCTTTAAAAAGATGAGCGTGTTCACATTCTTTGAACAGTTAAGAGCTTTAACAAACTAATATCTGAAATAATAAACAGTTGAACATGTACCACGCTATTAACTATTTACACGTTTTCTTTCATGCCCTGACAACTGTCATTTGGGTTGTCATTTGAGTTGCCTGTGTCAACGTTTTTTTCCCAGTCAAATATATTTCTTTGTGATGCCTGCGAATGTGTCCTGCCTTATTTGACGTGTTGCCTGAGGTGGTGTATGGTACTCGCGTGTAGCATAGCCGACAAACTGTCGTTTTTTTGTCAATGACGCGTTCGTTGTTTATATAACTCACGGGGAAGGCAAAATGTTGCCACACCGGTGACTTGAGGGAAGCAGGAGGATTTTCCAGTTCTGTTTCTCCATCTCCGACTCCGGCAGTGGCCATGGTGTGTCGAAAAGTAATGCAGGCTACCGGTAAGCTAACGTTAACTAGCAGCTGTGTCTTCTTTGAAATATCGTTGTTTTTTTTTCTTTGGACGCACGCCTGCGTGGACGAACAAAATGCAGTGGAAGGCGTCAAGTTTCGTTTTGTCGGAAACGCTTACATTAGAGATGGCCAAGTAGGCTACTTTTTTTTACATTTTACCCATCACATGAAAGGCTAAGAAGAGCGCGCGGGGGGCGGGGGTGGAGAGAAAAAAAAAACTTGGAGAATCGCGAACCAGCTTGTGATTTCGAAGTTCGGAATCGAACACTCATTTCGATCGATTTTCGATTTCGAATCGGTATCGTGACACCCCTAATATTTTCACACTTTCAACAGTTGAACTAGATTAAACTGATTTCACTAAATTTCTCCTTAGCATTGGATTATGTACATTATTCAGTTGAAATATATTAGGCCTACTTCTACACAGAACAGCTTTTATTTTTCCAGAGCGCTCGGCTGCTGCTGCTGTGTGGTTCAGTAGTATAGCAAGACAAGAAAAAGGACACAAAATATGTCATAGCTGAGAAATGGGGGTTGTTTTTATGGGCCCCTCCTTTTCCTCTCACACGGCAGGGACACTTAGAGTCTTTGTCGAACTGATCACAGGCTACGCTTCGCTGCTACCTTGCGATAAGGTCTGCAGACGAATCACCCTCAGCGATGTTGTGTCAGATGAAAGCGTGCACTTTGAGATCTTAGGAGGAAAAACCCTGGATCTGAAGTAGCCTGATTCTCTCTGGGGAATCTTCACAGTGGGCTGTTTGCAATGCCGGGCGTGCGGCGATGTGGCGGCTTTTTGGCCCTCTGCGCCGCCCTCTGTGCACTGTATTGCCATTCCTGTGTATCTGCACACGCCCTGTAATACCATTCCTGTGTATCTGCACACGCCCTGTAATGCCATTCCTGTGTATCTGCACACGCCCTGTAATGCCATTCCTGTGCATCTGCACACGCCCTGTAATACCATTCCTGTGTATCTGCACACGCTGTGTAATGTCATTCCTGTGTATCTGCACACGCCCTGTAATGCCATTCCTGTGTATCTGTACACGCCCTGTAATGCCATTCCTGTGTATCTGCACACGCCCTGTAATACCATTCCTGTGTATCTGCACACGCCCTGTAATACCATTCCTGTGTATCTGCACACGCCCTGTAATGCCATTCCTGTGTATCTGCACACGCCCTGTAATGCCATTCCTGTGTATCTGCACACGCCCTGTAATACCGCTCCCGTGTACGTGCACACGCTCTGTAATGCCATTCCCCTGTATCTGCACACGCCCTGTAATGCCATTCCCCTGTATCTGTACACGCGCTGTAATACCGCTCCCGTGTACGTGCACACGCTCTGTAATGCCATTCCTCTGTATCTGCACACGCTCTGTAAAAGTGTGTGTATCGCAGGACGACCAGTGGCTCGCTGCTTCAGTCACCTCTGCTGCTACGTTTGCCTGGCACAGTGTCAGTGTCCTTGGGCTGGATTCAATCAACATTTGTACTGCTGATTGTAGTACACAGCTGAAGCAATGCACTGAGACTACAATAATAATAATAATAATAATAATAATAGTACTAAGGGCGCAGGCTGGGAATCACACTTCAGTGTAACTGCTCGGTTGGCGTTAGCTATAGATTACAGAAATGTTCACCATTCAGCTATGAGGAGGCCTCCACATTTTCTCACAGGATATGGCAGTTGATTTTAGATCCTTTTATAGCAATGAAATACTTTTATAGCATTTCACCTTTTCACCTTTATGCTGTCATGTGTGATGGATGTTATGAAATTTGTAGATGTTTTTGTAAGGGGGACGTGAAGCGTGAGGTTCGAGGGACCAAACGCAGCAAGGGGATTCTTTAAGCTTCGAAAAGCTACTGAAACGGGGGAACCCCGTAATTAAGGGAAGGAAAAGGAAGTGCGAGAAACGAATGCATAGGCGGTAAAATAACAAAAGGACAGAAATTAGAGCGGAGGAGAATACACGAACATAACTTCCTCGCTCTAAACGGAGAGCCTGCTCGCTACAGGGTGGAAATGAAGCAGTCTCCGAGTCTCTACTCAGCCTCTACCAACACCAGTGCAACACGCAACACATGAAAAATGAATAAACGCCCTGACTCGCAGTACGGGGGAACGTAGCCCATGAGAAGGAGAGACAAAACAGGGAACTAAATGACCGATGCTACCAACCGGCTCACTGTCACACGCAAATGAGTAGAATTTCTCAATAAGAGTGGAATTTCTCGCCAGGTTTCTCAATAAGAAAAAACCAAACAAGGCGAATGGAACAAAGACCTGCTGCCCTATACTTCTACGAGCTAAGTAACTAAGTAGAAGCACGAACGACCGGTCTCTCAGTACAGCGAGACCATCAGAAGGCGAATAGAGCAGAGAACTGCTGTCTCATACTTCTACGAGCTAAGTGACTAAAGAAGAGCCAGAAAGAATAGACGCCCTGCCTCGATAACGAGAAGCGTAAGAACAGGCGAGTAGCATAATGGCACAAAAAACACACACCCAACAAACACTGAATACCCAAACAGTATACAAAACAGTGCAAAATAGAGTAAAACAATACAGAAGCCCCAGAAGTACGGGGGCTTATGTAGCTCTCAGGCAACCACGCACATGTGTGGACGCTGATGAGAGAGCTCCTTCGAAAGAGAAGAAGCGGAGCAAAGCTCCACTAAAAGAGCAGCGCCCACGCGTGGCGACCGAGGAAAACGACCGCATGGGAAAAAGGCGTCAAAAACCGTGACAATTTTGATGGTAGGAAGATTTCTTAAAAAGGATTATCCCACTGTAAAGCTCTCTTTCATGTTTTTGGCATTGACCTTTTGCCCGGTGCTTGCAATGGTATTTATCCAGCATATTGTTGTCCTCAAGGTCTGAATTTTAACCACTTCGACCTATTGTTGTCATTTCCATGGTTCAGGTGACTATGGAGCTCTTTTACTCATATTTAATCTTTTGAAGATACACGATGATATTTTTCCACCAAAGCATGATCCTTGCTTTAGCATTCCGTTCCCCGACCCCGCCCTCCCCGGTCGCTCTGGGAAACACAGCGTGTCATCCCAATGAGACAGTTATGTGTAGGCAGGTTGGAGCTGCCAGGTCCAAAGTCGTTGTTGTCGGTGTTAAAGCTCTTAGTGGAGAAGTAATGAATTGATTCATGAAAATCTGCTCTAGGTGGCTGGCAGGAAGAAGGAGGCAGATTGGCAACACCCCGCTGCCGATGATCCATTAATAGCCTACAATAGCACAGGGAAATGAAGCGCAGTAATGCAATAAGCAGCGCGCTGTGACCCCACGTCTCTGTTAAGTTTGAGGGCAATTATTTCCTAATCATTTATTATGTACCTTTCCATTCATACTTGTAGAAAAGGCAGTCATTAGCATTCCGGTTCACATTTACGGGGTGGCTGTTCGATTCGAGAGCAAATCGGCGATTGAGCGCAGCCAAAGTGCCGCGGTTAAGAAGGAAGCACGTCCGACGAAGCCTCTCGGTTCAGCTGTAGCGCGTGTGAATAACAGCGCGCTCGAGAAGGCAGTAATCCATTGAAGAATGGATGTGGGCGGGTCTATGCGCGATTGTGTTCATTCATACGGTAACACAGTAAATCGTTCTCATGTTAATTTTCCAATTGACTCTTCCAGGGCGTGAGGTAAAAGGGATCCCTGAAGGCAAAATGCTAGTTGAATACATGACTGTGCTGTGTACATTTTTCTTTGTCCAGGGCAGCTTTATAGTGTAGCTTGCATTTCTCACATCTATTTGTACAGCTGTATATTAAATAGCCTAATTGTCCGATTTGGTACTTGGCTTACGGGTACAAACGCAGTGCCCTGTCCACTTGGGAGTCAAGCTTCTTACCCACTACATTCTAGTGCTGCCTTGCTACTGATATTAGCATACTACCGGCCTGTCTCTCTACTCTGTGTTAGCCGTTAGCAGCGCCTCAGCAAACATTAGTTCCGTTGATATGCTGAGCAAACCTCGGTTCATCTGGGGGATATTTCGCAAAGCAGGATTACTGAGTTAGCTGGGTAACTGCACAGAGTAAAACCCGGAACAGCTCTTTTTACTTCAGTCCATGTTCCAGATGTGGGAGGGTTCCGGGTTTTACTCGGTGCAGTTATCCAGCTAACTCAGTAATCCTGCTTTGTGACATACCCCCATGGTTAACGTTTGGTGAAATGTCACTCAGCTGCCATTAAACATAATTTGAAATGTGCTGTTTTTGACTCTCAGAGGTTGCTCTTTAAACAAGCTGCTAATATGACAAGATGTTTTTGTGCTTAATATTTATAGCGTCGGCTTGCTGAATAGAAATTTACTTAATAATAAACAGCAGCCTAATAAACATTCGTCCAGGCCTCCCTGTTTTGACAGGCATTCATTATTTTTCCACCTTTCTCTGCCGTTACCCAAACTCCCCCCCGGAGATAATCAAGATAAAACGTGCTTTTAAAATGAAAAACATTCCTCCGTGCGCGTATTCGAAAATATCGTCTCGCCAGGGTTAAAGAAAAAGTGACTGCAGATGTGGATTATGTTCAGAAAAATTAACGTGTTGGCAGTTCAGACACGCCGTGTCACGGCAGAGCGTGGTGAGGTCATTGTGTTTGGGTGGTTCCCCTGGATAAGAAACGGTAATGCCGAGAACTTTTGAGAAACTTAAACATTGTTGGTTTCCTAGTGATTTGGGCTTTATCTTCAGGGAAGTGCCACAGCCATTTGGAGCGGACTGATGGATACATTTTGTGAAAAGAAAAAGAAAAATCTGCACTTTTAGAGATATACGTTTCTTTCCTTGGGTTATTTGGAGCATATGATAAATTTACATTTGGCTGTCGAAGGCCTTTGGGCCAAAACATTATTGTTTTCACCAGAAGAATGACAAATAGTAAAAAAAGCATAAAAAGTCTTTCTGACTCTTCTATTTCTTTTCCATTGCTATAGGTTTGTGAAGTGGACGCACGCCAAAAATACTGTCTAAAGGGATTTCAAACTAGTGTGGTGGTTTTTGGCTACCTTTTCAGATAGGAAATTAGTTAACAATTTATATCGCTACAGTATATACCTGCATATAATATAAAAACCCAGCTTAAGTCTGCCGTATGTTTTTCAGAAGGATTAGTATTGAGGGTGAGTGACAGGAAAACAAGGCCACATTTAAAAAAGGAAAGGGGTAAAAGTCCATGTTGTCTTGTTTTAATGAGAGCTCTTTTTCTCTTTCTCTGCTTGTTAGTGTGGAGTCTGGCGAGCTGGAGGAGCGGTTGCCTCTCTGGCAGCTCTAATGGGCACTCTTTGCCATATGGCAAGATTCAGTCTAACAGCAAAACACTATGGACTTGATTCGCTAATACCTTTAGCACACACAAAACTAATAACACAACCAATGATTGGTGCAAATCAAATACCATGACCAATCATTGGTCACGTTATTGGTTTTGCGTGTGCTAAACTGTTTTAGTAAATCAGGCCCTTTGTCCTTAATATGCAGGTAATGCTTTTGAGCAAGTGAAACTTATTCTCTGCATTTTGTCAACATCAATAATTCTGCTTGTGTTTGTTTGGAACTAAGCCTCAGATTTTTATTTTTATTTTTTATTTTTTCCCAGTTTTAAATTATTATAATTTTTTTTAAGTTGGCCTCACCAAGATTCGCCCTTGTATGTTCTAGCACAGAACGGGTCCTCAAGCCATTTCAACACCATATCTCAGCAACGCATCTGAAAGCAATCATAATTCTTGATCAGATTATTTTCTTGGTGAGATAGTCAAGGGAAAGGCATTGTATTCTTTCCAGCAATTGTCCTTTTCACTATTCCATTGATTGCGCTTTTGAGATCCATTCAGATTTGTTTTTGGTTATTATTACTTCAGAATATGTGACCAGCTCCATTGTTTATTTTTGCTTAATAATGTGTCACACATATAAACCGATGGTTCAGACAGTCAGAACTCAGTGGAGGCTTTGGAGGCTTCCAAAGAACTCCAAAAACAAGACAGGAAGTAAGCACGAGGACACAGTAGGTGTCATTTTTTTTTGTTGCCTTGGGGCGATCTTGTCTTGCTGCTGGGTCAAGAAGTCTTTTGGTTGGACACAGCTTGGCAGTGAATTGGAGACAGACTTGACATCGTTCTTGTTATTTGTAGCCACATGTCCAGGCATATCACCCACATCACCATCTTTTTTTCCCATACTTTTGTCACCTCTGTGATCTCTCACACTATACATGGAGGATGATGTCACACAGCCGGTGTGTGAATTTCATACTGTTAGCTGACATGTTTTACTTTCCTGAGCCCACACAACGGGGTTCTCCCCTATGACCTGAAACCTGTTGTGCTCAGTGATAAATCTGATGAGTTATCTAATATTCAGCATTCTATCATGAGATAAAAAAGATAGGACAGACTGTGTTTATCTATTGCCGGAGTGAACAGGAAGTGTTTGTGGGAAGAGACTGCAGTGAACAGAGGTGAAGTGTAAATTCTGAAATTTACAAGTCACGGTACAACTGCTGAAGTGCAACTGATTTTTTCACCTGCTCATTCTCAAAACGAAAGTAAAAAATGGCAGATAGTTTTGTAATCAAAAATACAAATACAATATGGATGGATTAATATGAAAGACGCATTAAATTAAATAATAAAAATGAAATGTTTGGATAAGATTTGTAATGTGTATCCGGTAAAGGGCCATTAATATGAGTGCAGGACTGGACTGGACCTAAGATGTTTTTTTTAGCATCATGCTGTGTCTGTATTGGAAAACAGTGGTGAGAGGACTTGGAGAAGAGCTATGTCTGTTACTCCAGCACTTGTATTCCAGTGCATTGGATTTGAAATTAAACAATAAATATTAGGTTAAAGTGAAGACTGTCAGCTTTAATTTGGGGGTATTTACGGGTGATCCATGTAAGAATTACAGCCCTTTTTACACACGGTTCCCCCATTACCTAGGTCAGGCAGGGGTGTACAGGCCTAGTACAGAGCCAGTGATGTGTTGTACAAGTACAAGTGCGCAGGTTCACACGTGTACAGGACCTGCAGTTGTGTGTTCTATCATTGCGGCTGCAGGTTGTATATTGTGTGTTCAGGCTTCCTGTGTAGACGTTTGCACAGGCCCAGGTCCACAGTACCTTTACTACAGTGTTTTTATAATGTTATCACGTCAAACAAATGTTGAACAAACTTCACAATGCAGCTTTTGTTGGTCACTGGACCACGAAAACATGTTTTCTGCTGGTCGAGGCCCTGATATGACTTGCCTCTTTGCAATTGATATTTTTAGTCTTCCTAGCCTGTGAACAATGCTACAAACCACAAATACTTGTTTACCACAAGATAAAAAATAAAAAAAAGCCATAGCTGTTAACATCTGATCACTTATTAGTCCAGGCGTTTGTTGAGGATTTACTTCTAGTTTCGTTATGTGTCTGCAGGATATGCCCGCGGCTGAGGTGTTGAACCAGGCGGTACGCTCTGGTTCTTAAAATGACTCACTGTGCGCGGAGATCATGAGAATGCCCTTGTGCGTCTTCCTCAGGACAGCGCGTTACGCCTCTCTCTTCTCCCGCTAAGCGAAACGCGACACGACTCCCGTTTGCCGCTCACCGCGACGGTTCGTTTACGCGAAGACCGCGGGACTGAGCGCGACGAGGCGACCCGGAACATTCCGAGAGCTCTTCGTATCCGTCCGGAGACGGCGGGGAAAGATTTTTTTTTTTTTTTAAAGCGCCGCACGTTAGCGCTCCTGTGGGGCCGTCCCGTGACCCACTTTGAGGGAGGGCAACGGGCAACGGGCATCAAACTCTGAATGCCTGGGAGATAGCGGCACTCCGGCGGCTGTGTGCTGAGGAAACTAGAAGATTAACTTCACATGCGGACACCAGTGTCCAAAGCCCACTGTAATGTACTGAATTGCATTGGATACGTGGGGGGAGCATCTGTAGATGGCATTGTTCTTGTGTTCAGCCACACTTACTAGGTTGGTAAGGGGCTGTCGGTGTTTATTACATGTTTCATGTGTCATCAGTAACGTCAGTGGATGGGATATTTTACGGGATCATTTCTTACAAAAGGAATCCTGAGGCCAGGATAAAGGTGGCCATACATTTTAATGCTGTATTTGTATTAAAAAAGTAAATATCGTATTGTATTGTGTTGTGAAATGTTAAGCTTATTTGCTTTTTGTTAGTACAGGGGAGGATAAGGTGTGTGTGTGTGTGTGTGTGTGTGTGTGTGTGTGTGTGTGTGTGTGTGTGTGTGTGTGTGTGTGTGTGTGTGTGTGTGTGTGTGTGTGTGTGTGTGTGTGTGTGTGTGTGTGTGTGTGTGTGTGTGTGTGTGTGTGTCCCGCTCACACAGTGCATGTCATTTGAAAGCTGTTTATACTAAAATACCGTATGGCAATAGGTCTTTGATTACGATCAGTGACTAAGTGGGTCGACCTCATAAAGTGGAGATGATGTGTGTGAATGGAAGGGTGAGGTCACCCGTTTGTGAGTTTCTGCCGGTCCGGGAGTGAACTGTGGAGGTGAGAGGGTGAATATTCATGAGATTACAGTCTGTTGGTGTGTAGTGGTAAAAAGAAGAGGCTAGTTGGCGAGAGTTATTTGCAGTAATGAGAGGGTGAATCCTTGTGAGGGAACAGTCTGTACTCTGCCGTAATGAGAGGGTGAATCATTGTGAGGGAACAGTCTATACTCTGCCGTAATGAGAGGGTGAATCCTTGTGAGGGAACAGTCTATACTCTGCCGTAATGAGAGGGTGAATCATTGTGAGGGAACAGTCTATACTCTGCCGTAATGAGAGGGTGAATCATTGTGAGGGAACAGTCTATACTCTGCCGTAATGAGAGGGTGAATCATTGTGAGGGAACAGTCTATACTCTGCCGTAATGAGAGGGTGAATCATTGTGAGGGAACAGTCTATACTCTGCCGTAATGAGAGGGTGAATCCTTGTGAGGGAACAGTCTGTACTCTGCAGTAATGAGAGGGTGAATCCTTGTGAGGGAACAGTCTATACTCTGCCGTAATGAGAGGATGAATCATTGTGAGGGAACAGTCTATACTCTGCCGTAATGAGAGGGTGAATCATTGTGAGGGAACAGTCTATACTCTGCCGTAATGAGAGGGTGAATCATTGTGAGGGAACAGTCTATACTCTGCCGTAATGAGAGGGTGAATCATTGTGAGGGAACAGTCTATACTCTGCCGTAATGAGAGGGTGAATCCTTGTGAGGGAACAGTCTGTACTCTGCAGTAATGAGAGGGTGAATCCTTGTGAGGGAACAGTCTATACTCTGCCGTAATGAGAGGATGAATCATTGTGAGGGAACAGTCTATACTCTGCCGTAATGAGAGGGTGAATCATTGTGAGGGAACAGTCTATACTCTGCCGTAATGAGAGGGTGAATCATTGTGAGGGAACAGTCTATACTCTGCCGTAATGAGAGGGTGAATCATTGTGAGGGAACAGTCTATACTCTGCCGTAATGAGAGGGTGAATCATTGTGAGGGAACAGTCTATACTCTGCCGTAATGAGAGGGTGAATCATTGTGAGGGAACAGTCTATACTCTGCCGTAATGAGAGGGTGAATCCTTGTGAGGGAACAGTCTGTACTCTGCAGTAATGAGAGGGTGAATCATTGTGAGGGAACAGTCTATACTCTGCCGTAATGAGAGGGTGAATCATTGTGAGGGAACAGTCTATACTCTGCCGTAATGAGAGGGTGAATCATTGTGAGGGAACAGTCTATACTCTGCCGTAATGAGAGGGTGAATCCTTGTGAGGGAACAGTCTGTACTCTGCAGTAATGAGAGGGTGAATCATTGTGAGGGAACAGTCTATACTCTGCCATAATGAGAGGGTGAATCATTGAGGGAACAGTCTGTACTCTGCAGTAATGAGAGGGTGAATCATTGAGGGAACAGTCTGTACTCTGCAGTAATGAGAGGGTGAATCATTGAGGGAACAGTCTATACTCTGCCGTAATGAGAGGGTGAATCATTGTGAGGGAACAGTCTATACTCTGCAGTAATGAGAGGGTGAATCATTGAGGGAACAGTCTATACTCTGCCGTAATGAGAGGGTGAATCATTGAGGGAACAGTCTGTACTCTGCAGTAATGAGAGGGTGAATCATTGAGGGAACAGTCTGTACTCTGCAGTAATGAGAGGGTGAATCATTGAGGGAACAGTCTGTACTCTGCAGTAATGAGAGGGTGAATCATTGAGGGAACAGTCTGTACTCTGCAGTAATGAGAGGGTGAATCCTTGTGAGGGAACAGTCTATACTCTGCCGTAATGAGAGGGTGAATCCTTGTGAGGGAACAGTCTATACTCTGCAGTAATGAAAGGCTGAATCTTTGTGAGGCAACAGTCTACACATTGTCACACACACACACACACACACACACACACACACACTCACACAACCTGCAGTGCGTAGAGGGCCAGAGGCAGCCATGGCTGTGGACACAGCACCCTGGGAGACAGATTACATTGCGGTAATATCACCCCCGATACCATCGCTTAGTTGTGCCACAAGCACTGCGGCTTTCCACCGCCAATTTTCTGTCTAATCACGCACACTGCGGAGCTGCCTCTGCCAATTCAAGGCAGCTCGTTTGTCCAAGAGAGTCAATACTTCTTCTGCCGAGCCTCATCCGGAGAGGGATCGTCTCCTCATTACAATTCTGCCATCGCTCTTCGTGTCCGGGGACCGATGGGCCGGGTTTTTATTAATCGGCCGGGGGTATTTTTTTGACCCGAGCAGACAGAACAGCTGCGGTATTTACAGAGCGGCGAGCGCAGCGCGCTCTCTCGCCCGTAATTACACAACGCCGCAGCGTCACGCACGCCGGCTTTGTTCCGCGCTTGTTGTCACAACAGCAGCGCGGAGCCGCCTGCAACCTAATCCTGCGCCTTCGTTGCTGCCGTTATTTTCATTATTTTTAAAAAAATCTCTACGTCCGGCTTGCCTTACAGTAGCTCCCGCTGGAGAATCCGGCGAGGGGGCCGTTAACTCCGTTGAGGCCGCCGTGTCATAAAACGCTCAAACCGAGTAACTGTTTCTCCAGCTGCCGGTGGACTTTGACCAGTGTCTGTTGGTGTGTTAAAGCATGTCTGTTATATTTCACCCTGGCCTATCCATATAATAGCTTGAAATCTGAAGGTCTAAACCGTCGCAGGACTTAGCTACTCTAACCTTTGGAAAAAAGTGGTTTTGCATTGCTAAATTACAGCTTAATCTGAAAGTAAATGATCACTTTTCTGCTTGGTGTACCGAAAAATCATTAAAGCCGGAAACTCGTGACCTCAGCGATGACCCCACCCTGTCGAGGGACACCGCTCATTGGTTCCTGGTGTCCAGGTGGCCGGGTGTCTGCCTGCAGGACCCACAGAGCGGCCAGCGGTTGCAGTAATGCCCTGCCGTATGGGGTGGAAAGTCCTTTCCTCTTTCGCTCCACGCGTTTGTCCTCCTCTCACCCGGACCGAAGGCCCTTTGAAGTTGATTACAGACGCGCTTTGTAGATGAAAGAGGCAGCTTTGCCGAGAGTGGCCGCAGAAGTCCTGCCGTCGACGGAAGAAGCGATCGCCCAGGGGGCCGTGCGAACAGGGACGGGGCGTTTTGTTACGCAGGTGATGCCTCCGGCGCTGCATATTGGGTGGAAAACTGGACGACCAGAAAGTCACAAGTCCCAAAACAAGCACCTGCTGTAGTAACTTTGAATAAGGTTTCAGTTACTATCCAGTATAATACACCTTGTGGATACATGGGTAATATGTCAAACAAAAGCCACATAGGGGTTCCTTAAGTATGTGTACTAGCCTACTATGTGATGGAACAGGTTAAGTAATGCTTCATTGCTGAATTTATGGACTGGTTTCTTCTCCTGTGGTTAGAGCTATTACAGACTGTAGTCCCTGTGCTACGCTACCCGTACCTCTGACTGTGCTCAACTGCTGTCTTCTCTGTTTGGTTTAAGTCAGACTGCATGATGCAGTGGGTTTTGAAGCCAATATCAATACTTTGTCAGTGTGCAGTGAATAATGTGTGTAAATGAAAAATGTAAAGTCTGCAATAAAAAAATCTGCTGTGAACTCATTTCCCTTCCCCAATTGAATCAAATTATGATCGTCAACATTAGAACAAGGGTATGAAAAAATGCTTTTTCACATTGATAGTCTACACTATATCTGGTATATTGTATTTTTTACTATATGTAAAATATCTTGTGAGAAGGAATATTCACTCAGTCTGTATGCTTTCGTTAGGGGTTTTGTGAGATGTGCTGCAGCCTAATTTTATACGTACGATTAGTCTGCCCTCTTGTGGAATTCTGTGATAGTGCAGTTTCTCATATTTTGCCCCTTGGAATTATTTTACAGGAAGTGTTTTGTACTTGACTGGCCCTGATGCCTTCACATGTAAGGAGTTGAGTTCATCAGCAGAGGGAGTGTCGGTTGGGGGTTTTCTTCTTCAACACTGTACATTTTAACACGTCTAAAACAACACTGTAATATTCTCCTAATGGAAGGGGGTTTAGCTTCATATGGGTTGCCTTAAGTTATTAAGTAGCTTCTTGTGCTAAAAGTCTTGTTTTCATGAGTCTTCTTTAAGCCTGACTTAAGGCCTGTCCACGCCAAGAACGATAACTATAAGTATACAATTTTAAAAATAAAATTACCTCAGACCCTTGATGACTTACAGCCATTTCACCAAACATGTATTCCACTGTTCCAGCATAATTTACAACTACATCTAGTCCCACTCCCCAATTCCCATAGAGATCCATTATATAAGTTATATTATATACTAAGTTATAGTATCGCTGCTAAGAGTACCAGAAAATAAGATATCAAGAGTATTTTGATATTGTTGGGTCACAGACATCAGGAAGTCATGGCATGCAAAGGATATGCGACCAAATATTAAAAATGATTACTTTATTCTACATTATGTTAAACTGTCCAATATTTTTGATACCTGAAAATGGGGGGGGACTATGTACAAAAGACTCTATAATTTCTAAACGGTTCATCCGATATGGATGAAAATACCCTCAATTTAAAGCTGACTGCCTGCACTTCAACCGCATTGTCATTGTATCCTTTCAAACTCAAAGTGCTAGAGTGCAGAACCAAAGTAACAAAAAATGTGTCCCTGTCCAATGAATTATGGTGCTCACTGTATATCACACAATAGTAGCGTATGCTTATGTTGTCATTTAATAGTAATCACATGCTATATTTAGGCGTTGGGTGAATATGTGGTCAAGTTATAGTTATAAAAGACGTATGTTCTTAATTAACTTTAGGACTTCCTTTACCTTGCCTGGTTAAATAAAAGATTAAAACCGTGGGGGTAGTTTTTAATACCAAAAAGGTAAATGCAACCTTATTAGTTAAAGCCTTGATTATTTGAATCAGAATACCCCGGCATCTTCCATGTTTGATATTGTGTTTGCTGACTGTAATATAGTTTCATATTTGTTTTCTGTTCCATAGCCATGATGGTCCCGCTACTGTTTTTCGTTGCTGTGACAACACAATCTAATAATTCATCAAATGAAAACAGCACAACAGGTAAGTGTACACCTCAGAGAATATGGCCATTATGAAAATAAATAGTCCTTTTTCACAATACACTGATGAAAACAACTGTATAATATGAACATTTAAAATCGTGAGGGAATTGGGGCGGGACTTGATAAGCAGGCTGCTTTTTTCCCGTATCCCTTTTCGGCAGGAAATGTATTTGTTAAATGCATATTTCAGAAATGTGATGCAATGTGACTATACACATGCCGAAATAAACAAATAAACAAAAAAAACAAAAAAAAACAATGAGTGTTAGGAATACTGTACTTTCAGCTTTTAAACATTCCGACGTTTGTGCTTTGCCTTCATTTTAAGTGTCTTGTCTGCAGTTTACATTGTATTTATGCAGGTTGTGCTGAAAAGTCCAAATACCTGTCAATCAATAACATATTGAAAACATGTTATTATATGAGCACTCAAGATTTCTGCGAGGGTTTAATTACTGTTATCGAGACCGTCGAAATAAACTCGGTGTGTAACTGTCTCTTTAACTACACGTTATTCTGTCTAAGGTAAACTGGCATGGGTTAGGTCGGACTGTAATTTGGCATTGCATGTTGTCATTCTCAAGAAGGAAAATGTCAGTTGCTCAGTTTTTTGCGTCTTGGAAACACAAGCTGCCAACCAGAAGCGCGGCCAAATTCTATGTCTGTACGAGCCTCTTCACCTAACAAGTGGTTTTGAGTAACGAGAGTCTGTTCCTAATACCCGCTGCTCTGCGGTGGAAATCGTAGCCGAAATGAGCGTGGAAGTCCGAGCAGAGTTCAAACGGGCGAGGGCTGCCTGTCGCAATGTTTACGCCGGCCGCGCCGCTCGCAGCGAATCGTGTCCGGCCAGGGTTTCCACCGCGTCTGCTTTCACTCGCGCTTCCTGTTCTTTTGTCTGCCTTCTCCCCCCCCAAGAAAACCCGGAGCCCCCCAGCCCGCATGTCCTCCCGACCGTGCTGGTGGTTTCTCTGGTGGCTGTCATCGGCGTGCTGCTGGCCTGGTACTTCCTCAGGTAAGAGCGACGGCGGAGGGGAAGTGCTGACGTCACCCCCCGCCCCCCCCCCCACCCCCCCGGGCAAGGCGCAGCAAAAACCGAAAGCAGGCTGCGAGGGGGGTCAGAGCACACACCATCCCTGCGGGTAGCATAGACTGAACAGAAAGAAACTAAAAGACCACGGGGCTCTCTCATGAGAAAGAACACATTCTCCAGTTTTAGATGGTGGGTCGCGCTGGACATATGTTTGTCCTCCGGATACCAGGAAGCGTACTGAGTTGCTTTAATGGCTTCAACCTCTCTCTCACACTCTCTCTCTCTCTCTCTCTCTCTTCTCTTTAACTTTTAGGGTAAGGAACCAGCGGAAGGCAGTTGTCACTACAGTCGACAAGAAGATGCCAAATGGTATTTTGGAAGAGCAAGGTAGATACTTTTTGTTGTTTCTGGAGTATCGGTACATACTTTGCGCATGCATACATAGTTTGTGCAGTAGGGTGACCGTATGGGGATGTTAGGCATAGTTTCACATTTCTAAACACTGAGGCAACATTTGCCCGTGTACGGTGTAAAGATATAACATGCCACTTCCTGTGGGTTCGGTTTTTGATGTTAGCTGAGATTATTGAGATTTAATTTCCATGGGAATGCATCTCCACTATTTAGAACGAAAGCCTATAAGTAATATACAACTAACTATTAAAAATGTTATGTTATTATCAGCAACATTATGTATTATTGGGATAGTCTGACTTGATAACCATAGAGGCAGCCCTGTAATGATTCTGATAATCATATAACCTTGACCGACAAGCCGCAATGGAGTATACATATTGTAAAATGGACTAGTATAAGATCCCTTCTGGTACATAATACTTTGAGACTGAGGTCATTTCTAGAGGTGCACGGTGTCTTTTGGATTAGCAATGATTGGTGGAAGCCGTTTCCTCAGTACCTTGATAGAAGTCTCGCTGCCTGTTTGAAGATTGTTACCGTATCGCAACTCCAGCGTGCTAACAAACAAACACAGCAGGAAATATGACTGTATTTCCAGCCCGACTTCAAAGCTGGGTTTCCACTTTTCGTTATCGTGTTACCGATGATTTAACGATCAGCGCCTCCTCTTGTAAAAAGAAATTGGCTGGAAGAACTGTGTTCATTTTCAGAACGAGGGACCTCAACCCCCCCCTCCGCCCCTCAGAACCTTAGCTAAACACTAAAACGTCATAGCCCTGCATGTCAAGACCTGCTAATCTCCATGTGTGTATACTTTGAACAGAAGGTTTGCTCACCTATTCTTATAGGTACCCTGACTGTTTCGGCGTTAGGGAGAAATGTTCCAGTCGTACTAATAACATCTATTTAACAAAAAAAAATACATTTTCCCATTTATTCATGGGGTACAATGATAACATGGCATTAATCTTGTGATGTAAGTGTGGTGAAAGCCCTTCACAGTCTGATGTTGCTTGCTGTTTGTCTCCGGACCCTCGTCTGTGTTGTGTTGTAGACCACAGTAAGGTGCTCGGAGGCAGCTCTGGAGAGTTAAACTCATGTCCCCTGCAAGGTCAAGTATTCGCAGCGTGGAAAATGTGACTTCTCTGTGCCACTAACCAGCCTCTCTGAATCCGCCTAGCTGCTTTTCTTCCCCGCTCTTTCATACTAAGCTCTGCTAACAAGTGGTCCACGGGGGCGGCTAGCGCACTGCTGCTGGGGTCGTGCTTGGGTCGGTGTGGGGGTCCACCTGTGGTCCTTAACTCTTCTCAAAGGTTAACAGCTGATGAGAACATACTCACAAGGTCTCGATTGCAATCCTCAACATCAAAGCCAATCATGCAGTTTTTTGTCAATTTAAAAAAAAAAAATATATATATATATAAATTTGGCACCCAACGTGGGTGGGCTGACCATGTACAATTCCCACTTAATTTGGAACGCCCAATTATCTGCGACCGCGGCCGCGTTCATGCACGAACCCCACTGCCGATTCTGGAGAGTGCAGATACCCGCGGTAGATATCTCCTCCGAAACACGCGGTGTCGCCAGCTGCTTGTTTTCGCACCGCGGCCTACAGCCGAGCTGGCGTAGAGCGGTGTCGGAGGAAGACCTTTCATATGCAGCTTTGACATGCAGTCCACAGGCTCCCGATTGACCAGTGGCGGCGGGGGGGGGGGTCACTGGAGAGCGGACCCCTAATCGACTGAATCATACCACATCCTGGGTGATGCAATCGGCCAATCGCGCGCCGCTTTATGGAGCTACTGGGCGCGGTCTGGATCCGATCCGAGACCGCGGGGTTTAACCCAATGAGCGACCCAGCGGCCTTGCCTTTTCTTTAGCTTGTTTCTGGAGCAGCTGTTGGCAATAGGCAGCTGTAGCTTGCCTGAACAGGCTGGTTAAAAAATCATAAAAATAACCTCCTGAATCCAGTTTATTCTGTCAGCACTTATTTTCATACAAAGAACTTTGCCTATTGGCCTATTAAAAAGTTAAATATAATAATATAAGTATTATTTTGGTGCTCTGTCAGAAAGCTAATGCGAAGGCCATGTTTTGATTGTCTACAATAATACTTTTATTTTTATTATTCAGATGGGATATATTTAAGGTTTAATATTTTTTTAATACAGTCACTTAATTGATATTGACATCATCCCAGATGACAGGAGTAATAGATGTGGATATATCTTGGTATTTTCTGTAATCCAGTAGTTTTAGTCTCATCATTAGTCAAATGAAAATTATAATCCATATTCCTCTCTCCATGAATTCATGCTATAAAGATCCAATTTCCCATTACCTCTGGATTGATTAGAAAATAATGATCTGAAGGTCAATTGATGAATGGAGACCAGACGGTACCGATTGCAACAGGCTCTAGGCTATTTGGATGGCGCCGCCAAGAGGCCGGATGATTGAATGTGTCATGTGACGCCCTTGCAGAGCAACAGACAGTGGTGCTGCTCCCGAGATCGGCCTCGGCGTCGAAGACGTACCTGCCCCTCGCCTTGGACGGCCTGGAGGACGAGGTCAGGGTGCGCTCGGCCGATGACGGGAAGCTCTTCCGCGAGGAGTTCAACGTACGTGTCCCCTTTTACGCTCACGCTCTCGCTTACGTTCATCTGAACGTGCGGTCTGCCAGAGTCCCCGAGCACCGTGGGAAGACGTCTTCCTGATAGCTATGCTTGCGACATTTGAAATGAAGCAAGGAGCATTTTCTCAGTGAAGATATCGGCTTCCGCGGACGTTCAGCTCTGCTAAACACAAACAGCTTGCTCAGGGACAGAACGGGTGCACTCAAAAATAAAGGAACCGTGCATTTTTTTTCTATTTCATTTTGCCTTATTGACATTTTCAAATGTAAAAGAAAATGTTCATTTATGCTTTCTATGGTGTCGAAGCGCATTCTGCCATATTTAAGTGTATAATTTAGGGAGTAAATGTGTTATTTTATAAGCAGAAAATCTGTCTGATGTTAGATTGAACTTTCTTCTTTGAAAAGTAACGTAGTTTAAGTTTTCATTTTGTGGGATTAGTGGAAATCTGCCATTGCTTTTTTTTACTGTGTAGAGATTTCCAGTTTAATTTGGTAACTGTGAGTTCATCCAGAGTTATGATTACAGTGAATCTACCACTTAAACTATAAAGGCCCAGAATGGATGAATTAACATTTTTATTAAAATACTAGAAGGCAGAGTCATTTTTCATATGTATTCCGCAAGAATTTCCCACACTTGTATCTTGAATTACTCATTTGTTTTATTTCCCGAAACTCTGCTTAAGGTTCCTGTTTTGTTGAATTACTCTCAGTAACTCTACAGTATGGCGTTTCAGTGTCTGGTTGAAAGGATGTTTATGCTGACTCTCATATATGTGGGCACATAAAGGATTATTTCCCTTTGTTTTCGATTTAAGCTCAAGAGGAAATGAAGTCAGGCTGTACAACAAAGCACTATACAAAACCAGAACCAGTAAATGTATATCAGTATGACAGATTTCTCAGGGGCTTGCTAATCTTTTATAGAAAAGGGTTTTCGTAATGTGTAATGTTGCAGGGGTCTCAGCAGTGCCTTGCAGTGGTGATATACAGTGTTATTTTGTAATTTCGTTCCAGTCTTTGCCTGGCGGATACATCCAGGGCACTTGTGAGGAGGCCAACAAAGAGGACAACAGAGAAAAGAACAGATATCCCAATATTCTTCCATGTGAGTGACCACGTTCATTCTCTGTGTACTGTAAAAATATAACCGAATTAAAACCGTGTACGATGCAGCCTGGCGAGATAAAACCAGGAAACAGGAAATGACACGAGCCGGTGTCACACTGCTCATGCTCTGTAGATCATACTTCCATGTGAGTGACCACGTTCATTCTCCACTTACTTTTAGATAGATAGATAGATAGATAGATAGATAGATAGATAGATAGATAGATAGATAGATAGATAGATAGATAGATAGATAGATAGATAGATAGATAGATAGATAGATAGATAGATAGATAGATAGATAGATAGATAGATAGATAGATAGATAGATAGATAGATAGATAGATAGATAGATAGATAGATAGATAGATAGATAGATAGATAGATAGATAGATAGATAGATAGATAGATAGATACTTTACTGATCCCCAGAGGGAAATTGGGTTGTCTTACAGCAACAAGACACAATAGACATCACAGACAATGCTAAAAAGGTGTAAATATACCATGGCAAGCACAACACATTACTAAAACAATAAAAAAAACTTTTTAAAAACAACAAAAATCGTTAAAACAATCAGCCAATCAATAAGAAGGTCCCTCTGTAGATATTGCCTTCTTAAAAGTGTGAATTACAGTAGGTGTAAAAGAGCGCCTACACCCTTAAGTGGAACACTTGGTAGCGATGAAACCGCTACAGGAGGACATGTGGCTCACCAGCACAGGGTGTAGAGCCAGGGTGTAAACTATTCTGCACATTGCCCAGGTCTTCTAGAAGGTGTAAACTATTCTGCATGATGGACCAGCCCTTATGGAAAAAGAATATACTGCAGTATATTGTAAATATATCAAAATTATCTTCACAATATACATTTAAAATGTACTGCAGTATATGACATTTCCGTAAGGGAGAATACACCCTCTCCACCCTGTGTATAACAGAATAAAAACGGTGTATGATGCAGCCTGGCAAGATAAAACCAGGAAACAGGAAATGACACGACCGTGTGTCACACTGCTCACCCTCTGTAGCTCAGACTTCCCGTGTTGTCTTGTGGTAAATGTAGCTCATTTTCCCCGTGTCTCATGTGATATAGAGTTAGTCAGAGACGTATGGTAGGTTGACTCATAAGGTGTGTGAATTCTGAAAGGTTCTCATGCAGGGTGTGAAATTAACACCAGCCACATGCTGGTAAATTTTTTATTGTGTAATATTTCTACTAGATTTCCACTTTTGCAGGAAACCAACCAGGTTGTGTTATACTGTAAAAGGTAACGTGGCTGGTAAAATGTTGAAAATGGCTGGTGATTTTTAGAATCCACAGGCCTCTCTGGCCAGTTGGCGAAAAAGTTCCATTTGATGCCCTGTTCTCTCATGCATGTTCTTCCAAACCAAAGCAAAGGGAATCAAACAAAAGCTCATTTGAATCCTTTATTTTCTCTCTAATTATCACATCCCTTTTTCACTTCTGCTTTGTATCGTTTATGAATAAATCTGTATGTTCTTTCCGCTAGATTATCTTTGCTGGTGATCGCCAAATTACTCAGTTTACTCCTGTTGAATTGTTTTGAATCCACTTGTGTTCACTGCGCACCAGTTTTTTGGGTCTCTGTCATTGCTTCCACACTGCAAAAAATGTCTGTCTTAACAAGCGTTTTAGTCTTGTAATGAGACTTAAAATCTTATTTTCTCTCGCTCAAATATTAGCTTGTTTTAAGTTACTTTTTGCTTGACAAGTGAAATGATCTTACCCCATTTGCAAATCTTGAAATGAGGAAAACTACACTGCCTGGCCAAAAAAAAGGTTGCACACGCTAATATTTCGTTGGACCACCTTTAGCTTTGATTAGTGTGCATTCATCGTGGCATTGTTTCGACAACCTTATGCAACGTCACAACATCTATTTCTGTCCAGAGTTGCATAGATTTTTGGCCGAGATCTTTTATTGACGAGGGGAGAGTCGAACCACTCCGTAAAGTCTTCTCCAGCACACCCCAAAGACTTTCAATGGGGTTAAGGTCAGGACTCTGGTGGCCAATTCATGTGTGAAAATGATTCCTCATACTCCCTGAACCACTCTTTCATAATTTGAGCCCGATGAATCTTGGCATTGTCGTCCTGGAATATGCCCATTGATGGGATAACCTGGTTATTCAGTACATTCAGGTACTCAGCTGACTTAGGTTTATTGCTGCATAACGTTGCTGAGCCTAGACCTGACCAATTGAAGCAACCCCAGATCATAACACTGCCTCCAGAGGCTTGTACAGTGGGCACTATGCATGACGGGTGCAACGGCGCCTTTTTTTTGGCCAGGCAGTGTATCTCACCCCATCTTTTTGTCTTATTTAACAAAAAACGTAGTAGAAATAAGATTGTATGTCTAAATATAAGACTAAAAAGCTTGTTAAGATAGACTTATTTTTTGGTTTTTGCCGTGCGAGTGGCTTCTCTGATCACAGCCATTCATCTGCCTGTCTGTCTCTTTAATTGCTTTTTGCCGAACCCCCGGACATCGCAGGGAACGTATATTTCCTTAGGGGTACTGAGTACAGGTTGTCTCCACCAGTTTCTGAATTTGGACCATGTTCTTCTCTTGCTCCCCAGTGGTAAACAACATATGGGCAGTGAACAAAGCAATGAAAACAGCAGGGTAAATGAGGGACAAGGAGCACCGTATACCAAAAGCAGAGGCTAACACACAGTTGTCCTCATCTATTTATTAAGCAAATAACATCCCAGCGCATGAGTCATCCATATAAATGTGGGGCATGTTTGGTTACCCATAATTATAGCCAGCGTGGCTGCATGAGGAAACCTCAATTACTTTGCAAGAGGTCAGAGTGTCGGGGCACGTTCGACAGGGACTTAATTTAACAAGACGGCTGAACTTGCTGATTTTTCAAAAGCGCTGGACTCCCTCACCGCTGCTGTCCGGCTTCCTCTCCGTCGCCGCTTGCCCCTCCCCTCCTCACCACCGCTGCCCGCCGCCATCGGCGCCCGGTTCCCCACCATTATTGTCGCCACATCTGGACTGTCATCTAGCTGCTGTTAATTCTATTAACGTGGACATTGGCTGTTTTGACCATGCTTGGTCATTAAGACCTAGACCCTGAGCCGACCAGAGGAGGATGGGTTCCCCCCTTGAGTCTGGTTCCTCCCAAGGTTTCTTCCTAGTTACACCAGGGGGTTTTCCCTTGCCACTGTTCCTTTGGCTTGCTCTTGTGGGGGTTTACGCTGGGTTTTTCTGTGAAGCGCGTTGTGACAGCTAGTTGTGAAATGCGCTATATAAATAAATATTGATTTGATTTGATTTGGTGTCTACGGTGGGGTGCTTTTTTCTGGAATGTTCTAAGAGGATGTCTGCGGAATGCTTTGCACTTCCACCAACTAAATGAGTTGATTGGCGTCCTCGTGGAAGCGTGTTCTCGTAGCCTGTTCCTCTCTGAGAATTCCAGATGGCGGTATACTGACATGCAGCCACACCCAATGCCCTATTAAGTGACTTTACATTGGTGTTTCCATTGTTTTGTTTGCTGGCAGTTCTTTTTCTGAGTAGCACTTATAGGCTGTATGTACTTTGCATGTCCCTCAGCTTTACTGTTGTGTGGGCAGTTAATGAGTATTATGGGTGTTTTTGCTGGGTGTGTTGTTTGTTTTTATGCATGGTATGGAGAGTGCTGCGACTGATGTTCATTTGGGAATATATAAAGTTCTATCTATCTATCTATCCATCCATCCATCCATCTACTTAAAATGTTGAATCTATCTGTCTTTTCAACAGATGACCATTCAAGGGTGGTTTTATCACAGATTGACGGAACCTCGTGTTCAGACTATGTCAATGCCTCATACATTGATGTGAGTTCTGCATATTTTATTTTTACTCATACTGCAGTGTATCTGGAGCCTGTTACAGTTCTAGGAACTAGGGGTAGCGTGATAACTGCACTTCTAGATACTGACGTGCTATGCTAATTACGGATAGGAATACATTCTGTGTGCTATATGTGGAGAATGAAACCAACGAAACTGTGTGCCAATGAACTTCCTCTTATTCTAGGGCTACAAAGAAAAAAACAAATTCATTGCAGCACAAGGTAAAAACATAACAATTTTAACACATAAACTCAAGTAGTGCTGTTTCTTTGTCGCTTACCCTTTTTTCAAAAATAAAATACCGAAGGTTAGCTTGGTTTTGACTCCTTAGCACATTTTGTTAACAGCCATGTTTGTCTGTCACAGGTCCTAAGCAGGATACGGTAGCCGACTTCTGGAGGTCGGTATGGGAGCAAAAGGCCGCTACTATCGTGATGCTGACAAATCTGAAAGAGAGAAAAGAAGTGAGTGGTTTTTGGTTATTACTGAGATTGTTTCACTACACTGCAAAAAATGTCTTAACAAGTGTTTTAGTCTTGTAATGAGACTTAAAATCATATTTTTTCCCATCAAAAATGGAAAATATTAGCTTGTTTTAAGTAACTTTTTACTTGACAAGTGAAATTATCTTATCCCATTGGCAAATCTTGAAATGATTAAAAATATTTCACCCCACTGGCAGATAGTTTGTTTTATTAAGTAAAAAAGTAACAGAAATAAGATTCTAAAGTCTACATATGAGATTAAAATGCTTGTTAAGATTTGTTTTTTTGCAATGTGTGTACGTATACTGCAAAAAAACAAATCTTTACAAGCATTTTAATCTCATATTTAGACTTTAGAATCTTATTTCTGTTACTTTTTTACTTAATAAAACAAACTATTTGCCAGTGGGGTGAGATATTTTTATTCATTTCAAGATTTGCCAATGGGATAGATAATTTCACTTGTCAAGTAAAAAGTAACTTAAAACAAGCTAATATTTTCAATTTTTGATGGGAAAAAATATGCTTTTCAGTCTCATTTCAAGACTAAAACAGACATTTTTTGCAGTTTAGCGATATTGGCCAGAGCCAATTAATGGTAATGTCAGAGCAAATTGTATAAGAGCAGGGTCAAAATGTATTCTTACCTCAGGGGGTATTTTCCTGGTTTTTCTCACTTTTGAAATCCCCAGTTGTGCGGTGCACTCATTTCTCCGCCATTAAACCTACTTCCACATCGGGATCACTGCAGATGAAGTGTGTGCACTTTAATACACCCATTTGCAGTCTAGTGAAAGTCTTTCACACCAAAAACCACACATCACGTTGTATGAGAACTAGTACTGGTCTAAAGAGACGCTTCCTTTCTCTGAAGACCTAAGGCAACCTGTAGGAATCTGAAGAGTGACTAGACAGCGCTGTGGATTACTGGTCGTAGGCCGCAAATAATACAGCCCAGAATGTGTCTTCGCGTGATTGGGCTTTGGGCTCAGCCTGCACTTTAGGTGGGCGACTTTACTGACTAAGGCCCTCCGGGGCCCAAAACTATTTTTGATATTTAGTTTTACATCGATCACAAATGCCTTCAAGTGCGCGTTGGTGAACCGCCCACATTATCTGACGACATCTTTCCGTGAGCTTAAAATGGCACCCATTCAGCTACAGTGGCTCCACGTGCATCTACACCTGGAATTAAGTCTCCGAATGCATTACGGCACTCAGAGGAAATCAATATAGACAGAATGGAAGGGAGATTAAAATCTGCTTTTTGTGCTACTTGAAATCAATGCGTAAATAATAGTTAATAAAGCCCTCCAAGGCTTTATCATAATTAGTTAGCGGTGGTCTCATTAAGTGGTCTGATCCCCCGCTCTCGGGCAGACTAATTCAGATTGACAGTCGGGCAGATTAAGCATCCAGATTTTTACGAAGCAGTGTCTTAAAGTCACCTTTCAAATGCCTCTGCGTGCATTGCAGAGCTCTCCTTCTCCGTGGTTGCATGGAGGCGTAAACAGATTCAGTCTGATTCAGTCAGGTTTCTCATCTCCACATCTCTTTATTCAGGAGCGGAATATTCGAGTGTTCCCCCCCCCCGAATACCGACTGGCGTGCGTCAGTGTCTATATGTAGACGTTTTTAATTTTGGATACTGAAAATAATGGAAGTTACGACGTATTTTTTCCCCCTTTACTCATGATGCTGACTGCAGTTTCAGTATTCATAATGGCAATTTGCGTATCGAATCCCGGCCGAGGGCCTTTCGGCGTTCTTGCACGTTCTCCCCGTGTCCGCGTGGGTTTCTTCAGATTTCCTCCCACAGTCCAAAGACATGCCAGTTAGCTTAATCGGAGACCCTAAATTGCCCATAGGTATGAATGTGTGAGTGAATGATGCGTGTGCCCTGTGATGGATTGGCGACCTGTCCAAGGGGGTATTCCTGCCTCTCGCCCGATGCATGCTGGGATAGGCTCCAGCCCACCCCCGTGACCCTGACGAAGAATAAGCGGGTTAGATAATGGACCTGTGGGTGGACGGAGATTCAGTTGTCCTTATTGCTAGTATTTACTGCCACTTATTCAAAACAATGGCTTTTTGTGTCTCCCCAGGACAAGTGTCATCAGTATTGGCCAGACCAAGGCTGCTGGACGTACGGAAATGTGCGGGTGGCGGTAGAGGACATCACCGTACTGGTGGACTACACTATTAGAAAGTTCTGTGTGCAATCTGTAAGTGTGACCGAGGTGACGGCCATCTTTGACGTCGTCAGTGCACAGTTGGCAAATGAATTTCCCCTGTGAAAATAATTCTCTCGCACAGTAGAAACACGAGAGAGGCATGACACGATGCGGAGAATAAGTCAGTCCCGGTCACGTGACTTCTCTCTACACGAGGCATTTCGATATCTGATGTCATTTTCTTTATCTGTCAGGTAAAATTGCGGAGGGCTTTGGCAAGCAGCATTGTAAATAGCTTGCGCTTCCAATGTATGGGTTCTTCTAGAGTTGTTTTCTGTTTGTAATCATTACCACTGCACTCCACTGGGTGTAATGTCTAAAACTCCTTTCAAACTCAACGTTTGCACGCAATAGTGCGTACTCTACATTGATGCATTTTTGCTGCTATTCAGCCATGATATCCACAGTATGTTTTGCCTTATAGTAGTAATTCAACAGTGGTACTGGTCTGTAATAAAGGGTTGTACAGTTGTAGTGGGTGGGTGAGAAGTGCTTCTAGAATAGAAATCACAGGAATCATTGTTATCATGATAGTATTCACCACAGTTTATACAGTAAATCCTAGTTATAACTTAAGGCAATATGTGTTAATTATTGCAAACAAGAACAGACTGGAATAAATGCACAAAGAAGCTATATTGATCAACGGTAAGAAGAGTACATCAATTCATAGCAACATAGCATGTTATCTTCTATACATTACTCACATGTTTTGTTTAGAAATCCTTCCTTGCATTGGAATCCTAACTAATTGGCTCATGATCTTTAGATATTGAAGCCCAAGAGTATGATTTTTTACAACGGCTTCACTAAACTGCTCTGGAGAATAAGCCTTTGCTTGCAGGGATGTATGCTCTTCATAAGTCCTTCCTGTACATGGTTGCTTCAGGTGTCTCCTCTGACTCTTTTTTTAGGCCAGTGATGGCTCCAAGACCCCCAGACTGGTTACACAGCTTCACTTCACCAGCTGGCCCGACTTTGGGGTCCCCTTCTCCCCCATAGGCATGCTCAAGTTCCTCAAGAAGGTGAAGACGGTCAACCCGACCTTCGCCGGCCCCATCATGGTGCATTGCAGGTATTCAGGGCTATCACTTTCTTCTGGTGCCTCACTATCAATTTACCTGTTAAAATTTGTTTTAAATTGTAAATTCAAGAGTAGTTGTAGCTGTACAGCTGTAATAATGCCACAGATATTATAATCCAATGTGACTTACGTGGAAATGAAGGATTTGTGAATTCATTGACTTCTCCGTATTTTGGCCCTTTCAGTTTGAAATGTAAACAGTTACAACTCATGTCCAAGTGGATGTGTGAGTGAACTTTGGGCCCGCCCCTCTGTCTCTCCACAGCGCCGGTGTGGGCAGGACGGGGACCTTCATCGTCATCGACGCCATGATTGACATGATGCACGCCGAGCAGAAGGTGGACGTCTTCAGCTTCGTGTCCAGGATACGAGAGCAGCGCTCGCAGCTGGTTCAGACGGACGTGAGTGCAGGCCAACGAAGGCGCAAGCGGGGGAAACTCTGGACGGGCCGAGCTTTTGGGAATCGACTCGTAGTGATTCCGCTTTTCCTTGACATTTAAATCGGTGGCATTTGTTGCGAGAAATCATTACGGATATGTTTCCCATGTAAACTATGTTTGAGAATGAATGTAAAAGGATGTAGCGTGTTTGATGATGATATCTTTCTCTCTCTCTCTCTCTGGCACACAGATGCAGTACTCGTTCATCTATCAGGCACTGCTGGAGTACTACCTCTACGGTGACACGGAGCTTGACGTATCCTCCCTAGAGGGGCACCTACAGAAGCTGCATAACACCTCGGCGCCATTCGACAGAGTAGGGCTGGAGGAGGAGTTCAAAGTAAGATGAGCTCCGGACCGCTCTTCCATTCAAGAATATAGTAGCGATGTAACTTACTGATGTAGTATGCACCATACCATACCTCTTCAGGCTGGTTTGTGCTGTACGTGTCAAGACCACACAGCTTTCTGTCGATTTCCCTTGGCATATTCAGGAGACGGCTTTGTGCCTGGTACGCTACAACATTGCTCATGTAGGCAAATCATCCAGATCCACTAGGTGGCAGAGATGTGTTTCACCCAAATAGACATGAAATAGGAGTTGCTCTGATGAAGGCCGACTAGGCCGAAACATTAGCATGCTTTGTTTAATGGCCAAAATTAATTGGTGAAACTGAGGCACACTCCCTGTCCTTTTTTTTCTCAAAGTTGGTGAGTGCTACCATACATCTTTGGATGTTGTTTTTTTGGAGACATGAAATGGGTTTACTGGTCCTATAGACACATGAACCTTCAGTCATTTAGCTTTCCTTTTATAATCTGATAAAACTATTAATAAAATATTTCTAGTCTGAATCTTCCAACAGCAGTGCCTTCAACTTTTTGGAAGTTTATCGTTTGATTCCTTTTAGGAAATTAGAAGTGCTTGATTTCATTGTTGTTTTCTCCTCAGAAATTGACAAACATGCGGATAATGAAGGAGAACATGAGAACAGGGAACCTTCCCGCCAACATGAAGAAGAACCGGGTTCTCCAGATTATTCCGTGTAAGGATATTTCTCTGTATGCTCTAATTCGGTTTTTCAGAGTGGTTCTGACTGGCATAGTCAGTGTGACACTATTACAGACAGATGCAGACTTCTTATAGATGCAGTATATATATATATATATATATAAATATATATATATGTGTGTGTGTGTGTCAAAGCAATAATCCACGACGAGGTGTGGATTACACGGTTTTAAAGCACAACGTTGAGGCGAAGTACCACCCGACGAGAAGCGGAGTGGATTATTTTTGTATATCCTTTGCATGCCATGACTTCCTGATGTCTGACCCAACAACATCAAAAGACGCTTGATATCTTATTTTCTGGTACTCCTACAAGCGATACTATAACGTCTCTGCATTTGAATGGATCTCTATGGGAATTGGGGGGTGGGACTAGATTTAGCTGTAAATTATGCTGGAACAGCATGGAATACATGGTTGGTAAAATGGCTGTAAGTCATCAAGGGTCTGAGGTATCAAACGAGCCTCAATCCATCACTCTACTGCCAGATATGCAGTAGATATGGATGGGTCACTTTCAGGGTTGTTTCTCCTGACAAATTTTCCTATTGAACTCTATGGAAAAATAAGTCAGGAGAAGAAACCCTTCAAGTTATCCATCCATATCTACTGTATTTCTGGCAGCAGAGTGGTTTAATGGTTTAAGGCTTCTTAGATACGTCAGACCCTTGATGACCAACCATGTGTTCCATACTGTTCCAGTGTAAAGCTAAATCTAGTCCCACCCCCCAATTCCCAGAGATCCATTCAAATGCAGATACGTTATAGTATTGCTTGTAAGATTACCAGAAAATAAGATATCAAGAGTATTTTGATGTTGTTGGGTCACAGACATCAGGAAGTCATGGCATGCAAAGGATATGTGACCAAATATTAAAAATGATTACTTTATTCTATATATAAATGCAGGGGTGCCAATAATTGTGGCACACGTCGTTTTGTTAAAAATAATTATTTCTTGATGAGGGATTTTTTTTCCTCATAATAAATTTACTTCAATTAAATGTTGGATTTTTCTCATATTTTCAGTGTGAGATTAAGCTAATTCACCAAACAGTGGATTTTGTATAACCTTTTTACTCTTCTTTACTAGGGGATGCCAATAATAGTGGAGGGCACTGTATATACTCAAATGGGTCAAACTCCTAATGCCTATATATCTACCCTGTCATAATTTTGTATTCATGCTCAGAGGGAAAACCTTGACATATTGACAGTGAAATATCTTCCATCCAATCTGCTGGTCGTCTTATTTAATAAACTTTCATTGATTTGCCGTCCTTCTGCTCAATGATACATTTTCATTACTCAGTCTCGCCTACCTCGCAAATTATGTTTAACAGATTGGATTTCGACGAACATTTCAACAGGTTAGTGTGCTAGATCTGTCCATGAATCACAAATGCCATTACAGGAGTGAAGTAGATGGTCGTCATTAAGACCCTGGCAGCCGTGACAGACTGTGACCTTTAAATGGCAGGTTTGTCAGTTGCACGCGGGTGAAGGCTTTGACACGGACTGACCCTGGGCTCCACTGCGTCCTGTGTTGATTTCCGTAATTTTATGTTCACAGATGACTTCAACAGAGTGATTCTGTCGATGAAAAGAGGCCAGGAATTCACGGATTATATAAACGCATCTTTCATAGATGTAAGTATTCCTTTTTTTTTTTTGTCTCTCAAAAAATCACTCGTCTGTAAGAAGTGTACATACCTCCTTTTTGTTCAATGATCGCCTCGTATATGGAATATGCCGTACACATTTGGTACATTTCCAGTAGATTTATGAAAAGAGCAGCACTGCTGGTAGACAGGTGCAGACTTGCACTGTGTGGACTGAAATGAGCTCTGTGCTCGTGTCCTTACCCCTGAATGACAATCCAGCCTGTCCCATTTAGCTCAGATAGTATCACCCAGTTAGGTTTCAGACATCTGTAAACAAAAACAGAGCTCTCCTCCTGACCGGCATTGCATTCTGTGATTGCTTGCTAAAAGCCCTGGTATAGAACAGTGCCAAGCTGTTGTGTAACTTCCACGTTTCCTGGAACTGCACAGTGAAATTCTTCGGCTTCCTGTTACTTACCAGCCACTACCACACCCATTTTCCTGGTATTTCAATTCATTGTTAAAGCTGATTTGGCATTGCAGTACAGTAAAAATAGCATCTCCATATGGTTCATATTTAGAGTATCAACGTCGCTCTATTCCGGGCCTATTTGAAAGTACTAGAAGGGTTTAAAATTTGTGTGTCGTGTCCTAATTGGTATGAAGAGCATCTGTGACTATCTGGGTGAAAGAACAGATAGTCACAGATGTCCGCCTCCTGCCTTGAACAGTGTGCAGTAAACAAGGTTACATATATAGCATTGAAGCCACTGAGAGAAAATAATTATCCAGATATCCCATCTGTAGTGACACTGTTGCATCAGTTGCAGAAATGGGGCAATTCGCTTGAGGTCTTTGAATTCATAACAAAGTGAACTACAAGACATTCTTCAGGTTGACGTCTGTCAGTAGAAGGAGGGCGCATAGATTAGCAAAAGGTCAATGCCGCACAGATATCAGGAAGTATTTCAGAATAGCTTGCCAGGTCATGTATTAGAGGCAGAAACTCTGGGTGTTTTCAAGAGCAGGCTTGATATGGTGCTAGATACTATCTAGTTTGTATGTAAACGGGGAGCACTAGGTACCCTTTAGTGGTAGGAAAATGGCAAGCATTGTTGGGCTGAATGGCCTGTTCTCATCATTAAGTTATGTTAAGTTAACTCTAATGGAGACATAGCTTTGAGTTTGCGTATCATGATCTTTCCCACCAGGGCTACAGGCAGAAGGATTACTTCATCGCCACCCAGGGACCCCTGTCCCACACAGTGGATGACTTCTGGAGAATGGTGTGGGAGTGGAAGTGTCACTCCATCGTCATGTTGACGGAGCTACAGGAGAGGGAGCAGGTACCGTTCGCTGAGCTCAACTCTGGGGAACGACGGCCTCACAGGGCTGCATTAGCGTAGACTGTGCCTCAGAGGGACCTGGCTCCAAGTACTACCATATTCTCTCACAGCAACACATCTCAATTTTGTAATGGCTGTGTCTTCTTATTCAGTTATAAATGGATTACTGAGTAAGGTATTAACACAAAACACGCAAAAACACTTAATTTGGAAATTCAGAGTGCTGCTGTTTGGAAATTCAGAACCTGAGAGTGCTCAGAGTGTGCACTGGACATTCCAGGTGAAGAGACCGTCTATCCGAGTGTCTGATAAAATTTTTCAATCTAAATCCAATCTAAAAAATGGCTGAAGAGGTTATTAACCTTCGTAAATTAACTGATTTTTGTGCGCTCTATGACGCTCAAACTACAGAGCGCTGAATTCAGAGCAGATTTTCAGAGTGAATTTGCAAATGCACCCAAAAGAAAACCAACATGGTTCTCAAAAGGCATAGTAAACAAGAATACAGAATACTTTCAAATTACCTCAAAGTACTTTCTCAGGTGTAAGATGTCTGTTTTAGTTTCAGGCTATATTCTTCCGTTTCTCATTCACAGGACAAGTGCTTCCAGTACTGGCCAACAGAGGACGCTGTAACATACGGCGAATATACTGTAGAAATCAAGGGTGACGCCCTGTGCGACACTTTCAGCCTACGGGATCTGGTGCTCACGTGCGGCTCGGTGAGTTCTCTGTAACGTGGCAGCGATTCCACCGGAGTGTAGCGTGTAGGAGTGTTCTAAGTGACACGTGTCCGTTCCCATCACCAGGAAAAGCAGCCGCGACTGGTTCGCCACTTCCACTTCCACGGCTGGCCGGAAATCGGCATTCCAGCCGAGGGCAAGGGAATGATCGACATCATCGCCGCTGTGCAGAGGCAGCAACAGCAGTCCGGGAACCACCCCATCATTGTGCATTGCAGGTCCTGATCAACGCCATCGCAAAGAACATTTTCCTCTTGGCAGATTATGAACGCGCAGTCAAAAAGAGCAGGCTTTGGTCATACGTCATTCTTTCCGCAACCGCCAATCAATGGGATGCCACACCGATAGTCGTGTGATCACACTGTAGTGTATTGTTAAGGGATATGTACTGCAGCAAAAGTTTTGGCAAGTAGGATGACTTTGATTCGTGTACCTTTCCAGTGCAATTTCCTTATCAATTTAGGTGTTACATGACAGCACTTATGAAAGCTTTGTCCAGCCATGATTTATATGACCAGTTTTCTTTTCTCTCTAAAGGGTGACTAAGCTTACCTTTCTCATTAGCGGCAGCACAAGGGTCACCGCTATTTTGGTCACTGTTGCTGACGTGATGCTGTTTCTTCCTATGATTTGTCACAGTGCTGGCGCTGGGCGGACAGGTACGTTCATCGCTCTGAGCAACATCCTGGAGCGGGTCAAGGCGGAAGGCCTGCTGGATGTATTCCAGACTGTGAAGAGTTTACGGATGCAGAGACCGCACATGGTGCAGACCGTGGTATGTCCTCCGCGTGTAGGAATTCCAGATTTACCCAGAGTCCTATGTAACATCTGCAGATAGGATATGAGCCTACTATTCTTTGGAGTCTTTACAAAGCAACCAACATCAGTCCATGCGAATGTAGTTTTGTTACACCTGAGATATTAACTGTATGATTTAAATTAATTAGTTGTGTGATTAGATAATAGCCTTTGTGGATTATATTCAAAAACCTTGTCTGTAAAAGCTGATTTTGGGGCCCTCTAGACTCTGAGCTGGAAACCATAGCTTTAGGAAATTCAGAAGAGTCTGAATTCAATACACTGATGAATTTAACGTTGTTATTTTTGAAAGAATTTCCTATTAACAATTCAGCTCTCTACCAAATGAAGGCTTACCTTTAAACCTTTAATGCATCCGACCTCTGTAAAATTGAAAGTTTACATTTATCGGGGAGGATGGAGGACACCATGTTTCTATCATACGTAACAAAATACACATTTGAGGGAAGCTGCAAAAAAGAATGTATTTGTTTGACTGAATAAATTGAGTCCGTACTTCATTTTTTCTTCTTCTTCAGTTATCTTTGTGCTGACCAATTCCTCTTTATTTTTCTCAGGAACAATACGACTTCTGCTACAGAGTGGTACAAGACTTTGTTGATATATTCTCTGACTATGCCAATTTCAAATGAAGAAATCAAAATCTGCCTTAATTGTGTGTGTATGTTCAATATTTTGTCTAAAAAGGCCATTTGGTCAGGATATAGTTTTTTTTTTTTTGAACGGAAATAAATAATCTTCAATTTAGCTATGCACTTGTCTTTAATGTAACTAAAAAAATGCATAATAGTTGTACCATATTGTGATATACTGATTTTACTCAATTGATGGAAATTGTAAATGTCAAATTGACTAAAATGCAAATGTAAATTTGACATGATGTAAATTAATTCTTTTTGACATATTTGACAGTTTTTTTTTGTTTTTTTTGCATCATCACAGATAGTTATTTCCCTGTACAATACATTATTATAATGAACTTTTATTTTGTATTTCTTTTTCATTTGTTACACCAGGTTGAGTTATATTTAAAATTACAATCCATGTAATATTTATAATGCTGTAGTTATTGTAAATGTATTTATGTACTATTGAAGATGGCCTCTCCCCATCCCTACATTTCATGTACAAATGCTAAGTTCTATTTATGTACAGTTGGGTTCACATTTTATGAAGATTTCTATTTCTGATGTAAAAATGATTATGTCTGTCTCACCCAGAGACATTGCCTATTCAGGGGGCATCTCTGAGTGCAGAGAAGTGCTGAGCTTAAATACATAAAGCAAAGCTGACAATTCTATTTCCTTTAGACAAATCAGGAGGAGAATGATATTTAAAGATTATGATTATGTAATAACAAAACAAAACAAAAAAACAGAAAAGAAACTAAACAAGAGGAATAGAGACAATGACAATTGGCAATCTGTGCACACTGGTACTTCTGCTCAACAAACTATCAGAATTTAAGAATAATAGAATTATATTTAAAAGTTTTGTCTGACGACTGTGGCAAATGGTTGCACAGCAAAAATGCCGGTGTAAGGCTAAAACTGCTTGTGTACATTTAACACATATTGGGTGTTTATATGAGATCACGGTCTCATATAAACACCCTAGGGTGTTAAATGTACACGACCATTTTTGCTGTATGATTACGAGGCTGCACATTATCTGAAGCACACTACCCAATGCACACTGTCAGGTGTCGGTGGATCTGTTCTCTGTAGGGAGGCAGAAGATATCATTGAAACAATGTGTTAATATGTACATATTTTATTATAATGCAAGAGCAGCAGAACCGCTGCAGATATATTTTTGAACGGTTTCATTATTGTACTTGTTTTGACATTTGTGTGTTTGCTCGATGGTGTGCCATATATTGATTAGAAAAACACAGATATTTCTGATCAGGAAACAATAGTCACCAGGTGACTTCAGCAAATGGACATGCGTCTGGCGGATATTTGGTAAAAAAATAATTATATAATCTCCATCTAATCTACATTTCAATCAGACCAAAAAGTGACATACCAGAAGCACAAAAATATGTAAGAAAGTGTAAGAAAAATGTCAATGCATCAGAAGATGAATAGATGTTGCTTTGTTCAAAAACCTCATGCATATCACCTGCTGTAGAGGCACACCCTCTGTAACACCACCGTCACTGACCATTCGGTATTCTAGTTTAATAAATGTCCGTCATTAAACTAGCGGTCATTATGCATACCGTCATTAACATTCCATTCCTTGTTTTATTGCCAATTTTGGCTCGGTTTCCAAGCAAGACATAAAGAGGGATGATTGTACAGCCATTAGAGATGCTGACTACAGCTCTTTTTATACAGTCAAATGTCTTTGTAATGATATTTCTGACCAAATGTATCTTGCCGAATGAGACATCCTCAGCGCTGCGTGACAGCTGACCTTGAAACAGGATAAAACTGCCATTCATTTCTCTCGGTATTTTTGCGTTGTTGTATCAAGCCTGTCGCTGAAGCTTATTGTCCGCTACATCACTCGCTTCAGTCATGGACTGCTTCAGAGGTTTACAATGTCTTTGTAAATGCAGTTTGTAATACTGTATTAAATGCATTGAATCTCCAGATGAATACCATTTGTTATTTATTCAACAGTCTTTTCTATTCATGCAAGTTTTTTTTTGTTTTCTTTCTGATTTTTTCCCGTTTCCCGTTCCGAGATCGCCATGTCCGTATTCAGGGCGCGACTCCTCCAAGCCTGACCGTGATTCCAACTTGCCCAGGGCCACTATATGCGCAGCGATTCTCTCCGAGCCCCTCCCCCCACCCGGGAGCAGCTGCCAATTGCCGCTCCTACAGGGCACCGGCCATGCTCGGATCTGGCAGGACCGGGGCGCGAACCCCTGAAAGTTGGCGCTTTTACCGGTGTACCACCGCGAGGCCTGTTCATGCAAGTTTTGGCATCAATGGATATGTATTTCACATTAAAACCTCACAAGTCTTACATTATTGTCTTGCACCAATACAATCACACATCAGGGCCACCTGTTTGTTTCCTCCACGTAACCTGCGGGGATTTAACCTTGTATTTCAATGGTTATCCTCCAGGGGTCCCCATAGGCACTCCCAACGGCACAATCAAGTGACTAATAATGCAATTGAGTTTCTAATTGAGACGTTTATAAAGAAACAATTAGTTGATCTAATATGGGGAGAGTCAGAGCAAGGAAAGTGAACATAGATGGAAGTTTAAAAGATACAAAAAGCATGTCTGAGCGTAGAGGTGAAGCAGTATCCGTCTTGTACAGTGCGTACTGATGGATTTAATTTATTTTGTGCAACTTGTAATTTCATTAATAAATTACGCAAAGAAGATAACAATAGACCGACATTGAAAAACTAAGAAACATAACAGAAGAGTTAAAATGATAAAACAATCAGTTTTCATTTGTAAACTTTGTACATGACATTCACCGCTTTCAACTATTTTCATATTACTAATATGATTGTGTTTTATTTAACTTTTGTGGAGGTTAAATGTTATATAACTATACTCTTTTTTTAATGTGGCCATTTCCCACTGCTTCTAACAAAAACAAACATGCTGCAGTATGTCCACAGTAGTAAGTAGGCCTAATCAAACTGAATATAACACGGGAGTGCTTGGAAACATCCCCGTCAATAGTCGTCTGTGCTTAATTAGTGGCAATTCATCAACTTAGAAGATGATTGAGGTGTTGCAAATGGATAATTGTTTGACAAGTGGCTTGACAAAGAGGCTATCACGACCTCTAGCTGGCGGAGGACTGAAGTACCATGCGAGTACCAAAACAAGGAGAAACAAACTGGTGGCCCCACACATCACATCTGCTCCAATTTCATACTTTACTGTGGAAGAATGTATGAACAGTGTCAGGGCAAAAGACATTCTGTTCTATTAGTGTAATAGCCAATGGTTAAGCAAGGAAAAACACACACATTCAGAAGAGATGGGCTGTCTTTGGCATATAATTGCTAAACTGGCTTTAAACTTCACATTAGACTTTATGTACAAAAGCATCCCTGGGGCTCTTCTTATTCCAGCTAGCTTCATAATAACCATACTAAATAGCATATCTGAATCTAGAATATGTGATCTTCCCCTAATTATTTTTTGTCATATTTCATTGGTTCCAATTGCTCAAGTAAATTATGTATTCCAGGCTGTTTTAAGTGACGGTAAGAGTTGACATTGCCACGCAAGCACCATGGCACTCAGTTGACATGTCACAACAATGCTTTCCAACGCATTGCTTTTTCAAACATGATTAACATTTTTTATTTTTAAAGTTGAGCCGCAGCTGAATTTCAACTTGACATATAAAATCTGTTTGTAATGGGCTGTATTATAATGTGCCTTTCATGTTAGGATCTCAGTCTTTATTTAGTGAACTTTATATTCAGGTGGTTACCGTTGCAATGTAATAGTGCTATGCAGTTGGACAATGGTATAAATTCATTCAGGTTTTGTGAATTATACTTCATGAACATTGAATTAAAGTGAAGCATCTTAACCATGAATGTCCCTTACTTTATACTCTCAACCCCACAGGTGTGTAACAATGGCCATGACCTTTTTAGATGCATTAATTACTGCAGAAGCAAACTTATAATATTACACAGATTGTTGGAATCCTCAGAAACTCACCAAACCTGTAGACTGATGAACACATTTTGTCTCAAATGAAGTAGGCTACTGTTAGGTTACGGTGATAGATGTACAGTTGGTTAGGTTACGGTGACAGATTTGCTTCTTTAAGCAAATCCGGGAAATTTCTTGGAAGTAAATGCACCACAGCTGCGCAAACGCACCAGAAAACAATGATTTTGATCATTTATGTGTCAAATGTTATTTGTTATCAATTAGAATTAATTACAAGGGCAGAACAATGAAACGAAGTAATTAACTCAAACATTTAACTGTACAAAATAAAATATAGATGCAAGTCGCAACAGGGACCGAGTTTGGCACATACGTAGAATATGGGTTAAAGGGGAATGCCACCAATTTTCATGATTGAAATGGTCAAATCTATAACCCTACTGTACAGGAACATAGCCTACTGAAAAGCACTAACGTTACTTGCCTATTGTTAAAATACTGTAATGGCACTCATAACACAAGTAGGGAGTTATTCCTTGCGACTGTTGCCTTTGGGTTGCTCTTGTGGGGGTTTAGGCTGGGTTTTTCTGTCTAGTTGTGAAATGCGCAATATAAATAAATATTGATTTGATGATTTGACAAGTCAAGTAAGTTGTGAGATGCAAGTGTGTTTAGGATTAGCTACAGTATCTGTACATTAGCTACCTGGGTAAATGACATAGGAGCAATTTGCCTTTGTTGGGACTTGGGATAGTAAATAGGCTACTTTAGCTACCTTATTGGGACAAAATAAAATGAAGGCAGAATATGATCCACTAACTTTCCAAAAACCTAGTATAGACTCCAACTAGTTTCCATTGGCGCTTATTAATAGCTGAACGACCGCATGCAGTACGGACAACTTTAGCTAAATAGTGAAGGGTTAGATAGTTACCGTTCAGCCAGCATATTTTTCTGGCACCCTAACAACATACATTGCCACTTTTTGTCAAATGGAAACAATATTTCAGACAGAACTCTTTGACATATGAACTGTAACCACAGTAACCACACCTACCGCCATCACCTATTGGCTATTTGCGTTGTCCGTTACAGTTTTTTTCGAAATCCATATCCACTTCCCTCTTGTTCCGTCATCGCGTCATTAGAGCACAGCCAATGGACGTAGTTCGCGCGGAATTTCAAACATTTTCAAATTGTGATCAGTGCTTCGCCTTGATATCGTTCCCCACTGTGTTAAACAAGGTAGTTCTTAACATTATATTTTATAATATTTGAATGTTACAGTTATTGTATTTATCATTATAGATGATTTGTAAAAGTACAGTTCTGATAATTATGGATCGTTAGATTAATGTTACCTTCAATTTGAAGGTAACATAGATAATACATAGTGGCGGAGGGATACATAGCTGCTATAACAACATAGAGCAGCACATTTACTTTAACATGTGTCTGAGTATATTGACGTGTTAGATGCAGGAAACGAGGTAGCGATAGTCTGTCAAGTAGTCCTGTCATTTTATTTTATTTTAAATTACGGCGAAGTAAGGCCCTTTCAATATTGATGGAAGTCCTGTTACTTTAAAGGATTTTTTTTAAAAACAGGTGAGTTGAGTGTGTAATCTACAAATGACATTAGTGTGATTCCGGCTACTCGTGTTGTATCTAGCAAGCTTGGTCTGCTGCTCGCGATTATTAGCTAGCTAGGTTGCTATCATGTCCTTAGCTAACTTAGCTACTTGCCTAACTATTGGGCTGTTTATGCACGTTGCCCGCGTTTTTTAAATGTAACTTAAAAGATAATGCTATTGAGCCGCTGTCTTGTCGTTTAAAGGGCTGTCTTGATGAAGCTGCAACGTTACGCTAAGTTAACTTAACGCTACCTAGCTGGTTAACGTTAGCTGTCTCTAAAGTTTGTTCATATGAAGTAACGTTAGCTATCTTGCAAAATAAAATGCACGTTCAGAAATTGCTACTGTAACGGGCAGTGCTAGCTAACATTAGCTACTTAGCGTTAACAGCACAGTCTGTACTAGCTAACGACGTTAGCTCCCTTGCGTAAATGAACTTAACGTTACCTTAATTTTTTTTTAGCAAGGTTAACGTTAGTGTTAGATTATTTGGGGGGAAATTCATATTAGTATGCTAAAATGTGGAATTAATTGCTAGCTAAATGTATGGTTTTCCGCTTCGAGATAACTAACGTTAGCTACATCAATATTTATAAAATGCAAAAAAGAGGAAAAAGATGCAGCATATGCATTAGTAGCGTTAGATGAACTGGTAAGTTGTGGATGAACGACGCGATGCCATGCCTGCTATAATGTTAGCATTTTTAAGTTTAGTTTATTTATTTTGGCAAAATAACATTCAGTACATAAAAACACACAGAAATACACACATGGATAACGGCAATAAATTGATGCATACATGAGCAACAAAAAACTGAAATTTTGCCGAGGATGACACAAAAAGTTGTAAACTTATTTTCCATTGTGGTCCTCATACAAATAAATACAAGGCAATGCAGGGAAGAGATCAGACAACACAAATTACATGACCATGTCATGTTTTACGAACTAACGTTAATAGTCGGCTATTAAAGAGAATTAGGTGGCTACCACGTTGTGTTGAAACCAAGTAACGTTAATTGCCTGTTTTATAAAGCTAGCTAAATGTATGGTTTTCCGCTTCGAGATAACTAACGTTAGCTACATAAATATTTATAAAATGCAAAAAAGAGGAAAAAGATGCAGCATATGCATTAGTAGCGTTAGATGAACTGGTAAGTTGTAGATGAACGACGCGATGCCATGCCTGCTATGCAGGGGAAAGATCAGACAACACACAAATGACATGACCTAGCTAACGTTAGCTAGGTGGCTACCACGTTGTGTTGAAACCAAGTAACGTTAATTGCCTGTTTTATCAAGCTTGACTTCTAATGTTATCATTCTAGTTATTTCTGTAATCTCTCATTCGCCGTTAGATAAGTTTGACACGTTTGATCACTTTATAAGCTGAAACTAAGCGGAACTTTGCAAACTGGACTTAATTTTTTATCAAACTATCGTTAACTAACGTACATATTTTTGTTATACGCAGTGTCCCGTGATTTAATCTTCAACTAAGAGCTTTTCTAGCCAGGCTATGGTATGGCTCGAAACCCATGTTGTAAAATATGTGTTCCTCCACGTGTTGATCTCATTCACATTTTTAGCCACGTTATAACGTTAGCTATTAAGGCACTTTACCCTGTTTTACCATGTTTTGTTTAGGTAAGAAAGCAATATGCCTTTACACGGAAAGATAGTTGTGATCAAGAGGAGTGGAGGAGATGGGACCGAATTTCCTCTAACAGCATCTTGCTTGTTCGGGAGGTAAGTTAAGCTGGTTTCATCTCATTACGACATTTATAGCCGTATAGAATTTAAACTGTTTAGTGCAGAAACTTTTCCTCCTAACCGGGTAGCTAGCTGGATAATGGCTTATCTTGCGTGCAGTGACTTCAATAACCATGTATTTATGTTCCAGGAAACCAGATTGTGATATTCGAATCCAGCTTCCTCAGGTCTCCAAGGACCATTGTAGAATTGATCTGAATGAAAATAAAGAGGTAAACCATCTGAAAAGTTGAATTTTTTTTGTTGTATAACCTACGTAAGGATACATTGAATTTTTATCTATAATAAATGTGCATTTATTCTAATTTCAGGTCATGTTAACAAATCTAAGTTCAGTTAATCCAACTCGTATAAATGGAGAGGTTATGAAACAGGCTCAGCGTTTGACGCATGGAGATGTAATCACAATTATTGATCGTTCTTTCAGGTAAGTTATACTGTCTTGTTGGTTGGGTATTTTAAGATGGGCTGCCATAATGGTAATATTTGTTCTATGATAGCTTTTGTGGCTTAACCTTTTTCCATATGTACAGTGGGCTGAAGTTAAACCAATGGAGTTGTTTCTCACTCATATTTTGTGCATGAATGTTTATGTGCAAATTGTGTGATGGGGGTTGGGGAATATGGTATAAATTTCAAGTTCATTCTATGTCCAAGGTTTGAATATCCTCCGGAGCCAACTCCAAAGAAAAAGAGACTCTCTTTGGCAGGGAAAAGTGAAACGCTGCAGGTATGACTTATCTAACACCAGTATTTTAAAAACATTGGTGATTATTGTCCCCAATGATAATATCAACTTTTAATAATAATATCAACATAAAGTTTTCCCCTGCCATTGACTGATTCCATATGGTTGTATGCCTGTTTTTCCCTGATGCATTCTACAGACAAATACAGATAAACTTTATAGCTTTTGGGAGTGTATAGCAGAAATTATTTTGTATTTTGTTTCTCAATTGTATCAACTTTTATAGCGTCAGAGTAATCAAATTTTGTTAAACTATGTTTTAGTATTCTCTAAGGTGTGCAACCTTGTGTGTTACTCCAAACCATTGATTCCTTTCATTTATTTATAGGTTCTGCATGACCAACAGGTGGCAGATCCAGGAGCTTTGGTTACTGGGGAAAGGAGGAAGTCATCCGAGTTAATTTCAGGTCTGTTCAATATAGCTTTCACCGCTCGTGATGTGTGGTTGTGACAGTGCTTAGATAAAAAAAAAAATTTCTTTTTCGTGCAGCCACTTAGCAATGCAAAATGCTTTTTCATAAGTAAATTTATGTACAGCAAATGTAAAGGAATGTGTGTGTGTGTCTGGTTCAGTATGACCTTTTCCTTGCCATACGTTACTCTCATTAATCTTAATTCACAAAATCTATTAACAGACTCCCATTGTCTGAAAGATGGAACCAATACCAGTAATGTGCAGGCTCTTGCCATCGAAGATTGTGAAGAAACCGCTAAAGAAGCGGATCTCACTGGGCCGCAGCAAAGAAAACCAAACGACAAGGAGAGTCGTTCCCCCTTCAGTGAGCTGTATCAAATGATAAAGCAAAATCTCAACATGAAATCACCGTGTAAACCTGCTGAGGTGGCGCAGTCCAAAACTCTGCTCTCCCGATGTGAGCCGCAGAAAACCGCGGAGGTCAACACCGCGGAGGTCAACACCGCGGCAGAAGTAACGGGCGGAGACGAGCCCACTTCTCAAGAAGGTCGGTCCGCTCCGCTGCCAAAAAAGATGACGGAACAGAAGAGAAGGTCCTCGGTTGGCTGTGTTGAGCAAACGGACGGCGAGCAAACCGAAAGGACGTCCGGTGGCGAGGCGACTCCCAAATCTGCCAAGAGAAGGAGCGAAGTGAGTCCCGTGGAAGTGAGTCCCGTGCCATCCCTGGCGGTGAGCATTGTTTCTGCGCTCCCAGCAGAGGGGCGGGTGGAAGACTCTTTCCAATCCGTTGCAACACCTAGTAAAGCGACGCCCAAAAAGAACAGACGTTCTCTGGAAACTCCTGCAAAGTGGCCTGTCCCGGAGGAGAAGGGAACTCCCGCCCCGCAAACGAAGCCTCAACGAGGCACTCCCAAAAAGTTCAGTGCCAGTGAAGTGGCGGGTCAGATTGTGTCTGAGAATAGTGTCACAGAGGAAACAGTCCAGAGCGCTGAAAATTCAGAAACCCCGAAGGGAAGGAGAAGCAAGGCATCTACAGTCGTTCCGTGTGAGATTTCTGCAGGGACCCCAGACGCGCCCATTGGGTCCCTCTCGTCAGATGGCGATGAGGTCCTCGAATTAAAACAAGCCCAGTGCGAGTCAGAAGCTGAAATGTCTGAGGCAGTCCAAAATGAAAAGTCCCCGAAGGCCAAAGAGGCTGCGAGTCCTCGGAGGGTCTCGCCCAGGAAGTCTCCGGGAAAAAAGCTTCCAGCTTCAGATGTGCTGCTCGAAGTTGAATTAATAGCACCACCTAGTGGGGGAAAATCCGTAAATGCAGGTAACTGATTTAATTGTACCTCCTTGCCCCACAATTTACCAAACCCAGTAAATGGTTCAGGAAAGCATGTAATTAAAAAAAACAAAAACATTTTCTATATATTTATTAATAATAATAATAATAATAATAATAATAATAATAATAAATTATAATAATGATGTTACTTATACCTGCTAATTCTCACCTTGATTGCCTTTCATAAAGGTCATATGTACCTGCCCTTAAATAGAATTTGACATTTAAAGACCCTGAGCAATTAAAATAATTTTTAATCATTATGCATAAAGAACCAATGATGTTCTGTGACATGACCAGAAAATACTATGAGCCCATTCTATTCAATTGAGATTATTTATTTATTTTATGTATTTATTTATTTTACTTGAGAGCAACAAAGTACTTATACTGCCCAGGACAGGAGGCCACATTAGTTGTGCATGCAACATGCCTATTTTTACCAATCAGTGGTGGGCTGCTGAACAGAACAGAATATCCAATACATAATGCACCCACTGTCAGACCTCAAGCTCTTAGTAACTGCATACATCCCATCGAAAGTAAATGCCCTTTTCTCTTTTGTAAATTTGGAAAAGGAAGTCGGCATCTTGATCTTGTGGCTAATAGACACTTTAAATATAAGATGGTAAAATGGTGATTGCATGGAGTCTTTAAACTTCCTGGATGTTTGTATTCACATTTTTGGACGGTGATTCTCAAATTCCGTCCTGGCGGAACCCTGTGTATATTGGTTTTTATTCAAACCAATCTCTTGCCCAATTAAGGTTGTTGAGCATGTTGAAATTCTTTCAGAATTTTTTTCCCTTAAACTTGTTAACACAATGCACGTTTGGCTCGTTATTTTGTTTTGTCTTTGAATTCTTCATTATCTACCAAATGTTAAGTTTTAGTGGGCATGTGTCTGCACGTTCACCAATTTGGAGCCTAATGATTCACCTCAGTCTTTAATCTGATCATCAGTTAAAAACATTTTGCCTCTATGTAATTTCACAATTTGCAATATTGTGAGTATGGGACTTTTATTCACCATGGCATGCATAGCTATGTCTGACAATGTGTCTTAAGAGGGTAAATAATCCCTCAAAACATGAGAAGTGTAATTCAGAAAAATGTGCACCTTGTAAAAATTCTGGCATTGCAATTGTGGTTGGAACAAAAAACCAGAATACACAGGGTTTCCCCAGGACCGAATTTGAGAACCACAGTTTTGGGGCATTGCTTGATTACATGCAATTTCTTTATCCATATTATTTTTATTCATTTTAACTGCTGTTGCTTTTGGACTCGTCTCCTAGGCACTCCGAAATCCTCTGGTAAGAAACGCAAAAGTGAAAAACTTGGAAGCGATTTGCCTGGCCCTCAACTTAAAAGGAAAAGAGTCTCGTTTGGTGGACAGCTGAGCCCAGAGTTGTTTGACAGAAGCCTTCCTCCCAACTCTCCACTTCGCAAAGGTGCCACACCTGGGAGACGTAGCCTGTCTGTTCTTAGACAGTCAGTCCTGAGGGGCTCGTTCGCAACTAGCTTGATAGAGGTACGTTTTGTCATGCTTGTGTACATCTCAGCCCATGCAACAGTTGGGCGAGCACTGTTGATGTAATGTTTAATTTGTTTCAATTTACAGGAGTTGCGTGCTGAAGTGTCTAGTCCAAAAAGTAAAACTCCTCGATGCAGTCCAGGCAAGAAAGCATCTCCCAAACCTGCCACTCCTATAACTGGTAATTCCTCACCTGCTAAGAAGTCACCTAAAACAAAAGCAAAAACTCCTTCTCCAAAAATAACTGAAGTCAGGAGTTCACCCGGTAAAAAGTCTCCTGCCAAGACTTCATCTAGAGGAAAACTATCCCCCTCCACAGAGGATCCTATGCTACCAAAGGGCAGGAAATCTCTCAGTCCCAGTGGAAAGACTCCTCAAGCTCCATCCTCAGGAAAAACTCCAATCAAAAAATTAAATGGTACTCCGCGTAAGAAGTCCCCCTTAACTTCAACAACGACCCCTCCTGAGCCTGTCCTCGCTGAAACTGGAAGTTCATCGTCGACTCCTGTGACAAGTGCACGTCGTGGACGATCAGTCTCGTTGAATGTGATGTCTCCCGGTCAGTCTACAGCAGAAATGTCAAAAACTCCACTTCCTGCCCAGAAGGCCTCCGTTTCCACTGCAAAAACCCCTTCGCTCAAAGGGATGTCCTTTAGCGAATGCTCGTTCAACCAAACGCCATCTGTAAAAGGCAGGTTTTCAGTTTCGCGCATTAACACTCCTTCCCCAGTTGCTGATGAGGGCACGGGTACTATGGAATTGTCTGCATGTGTAACACCCCGTGTTCCATTGAGGAGAAAAAGCATGAAATCAACATCAAAGAGAACTCCTAAAAGCACGAGAAAGAGTGTCCTTGAAGTTATTCGCTCCAGACGAAGTGGAGCTTCAAGGGCTAATTTGAAAGGTAAGCATTTGGATTTGTGCCCCCTACCTCTGATGTTCAGGTTCAAGAGTATGCGGTGAAGATGTGTGCATTATTCCTTTTAATTTTGCAGTAAACTTTTGATATTTTTGCATTCTTGTGACCTTTCTTTACCCTAGTTGTAAGCTCCTGGGCCGATATTGTTAAATTTGGGGTGACCAAGCCGCAGACTGGTACCACTACTAAGAAATGTATCAGAAAACCAACCACTGTCAAGAAAACGGTGGTAAAGAAACTCAAGGTAAGCTTTTAGATTTTTTTATCATGTTTTATCATGTTTCAGGTCAGTTCTTTTCCACTTTAGCTGCAGTAGGCAAGTTTGAAAATATACAAGGCAAAAAGACTTCCCCCTTTTGCTCTCCTCCCTCCTATCGCTCTCCTAAGCCCCTCCCACCAAATTATGCTCCAGTGCACGCGGGGAGACAGGCAAACAGGGAGGGGTTTATTCTACCGGGAGGATCTTTTGCTTGTAGTTGCCCTGATTGGTACCTACATAGCTAGCCCTGAATGGTTGGGTTTTGGAAGACCGGCTTGAGATTTTTTGACAGCCTAGTACAGAGCCCAGGACACTCACAGAAACCAGATTTTTTCCCAGAACACTTGATTTATTGATAGCTGCTGGAAGGTAATGAGCAAATTTAGTAATTTTGCCGAAATTATTGAAAAAATCTTGCCTACTGCACCTTTAAAGGTTGTATCAGCGATTTTGGGTGGAAACATAAATGATCACATTCATCTGATTTTTCCTCACGATCCGCTAGCTGCCCGCCCCATAAGCAGGCCGTCAAAAAACCGCGTCTCTGTAGGCAGCCTATGCTCCGAGATCGTACACAAAAACAATGGTACTACCAACTACTCAAAACCAAAATAAACAGTATTCCAACCAATCACAATGATCTGCACAAACGTGACGTCACTTCTGAAGCGAAATCCCGAACAAACATACTTATGAATAATTATGTTATGTTTTAAAAAATAGTGTTCAAGCATCCAGAATTATAACCACGTTAATAACGTTTGTAAGAAACCAAACCGTTTGTAAATCCGTCAAGATTTCAGCGAGATAAGAGTATTAGCGTTTGTACAGATCATTGTGATTGGTTGGAATACTGTTTATTTTGGTTTTGAGTGGTTGGTAGTACCATTTGTTTTTGTGTACGATCTCGGAGCATAGGCTGCCTACAGAGACGCGGTTTTTTGACGGCCTGCTTATGGGGCGGGCAGCTAGCGGATCGTGAGGAAAAATCAGATGAATGTGATCATTTATGTTTCCACCCAAAATCGCTGATACAACCTTTAATATAAAAATCCTGACTTGTATTCATATGCATTCCTTTTAAAGAATACACTTGTTAAAATATGAAAAGAGAAAAATGGTTTGCAAGTTTGTTTGTGCTGTTCTGTATTGAAGGTAACAAAGGTCAATCTGGTGTTTGACTGAGGGATTATGTAAAAGGCTAACAAAGTTAATGTAATCTTTGCTTACACAGTTGCAACAAGGATTTAACTGATGTGCAATTGAACATTTCTATATTGAGCGAGAGGAGAAATGCAGTTATTCCTTTTTTTATTTCTGCATCTTTGGAACTGGAGGAAGTTTATTATACATTCTATTGATGGCATTTAATGGGACTGTTGGGTTATGAAAATGCTATTTTAAAAAAATAATAATTTATGGAAAGTCATTGGATATTCATAAAGATTTGTTACCTTTGCCTTCACATGATGTAGCCTATATAAATTCACTTAAGAAAATCTAAATTGTGTACCCTTTGGTGCTGTTCAGTGTATAATTACTGATTAGCACTTAATTTCTCAGCCGAGATTCTCTGAGACTGAATTTGGGATAATTTGCATTTCAGACACCGGCCAAGAAAATCAAAGAGCATTTTAGCACTGGGCATGCAGCATCTCCAGCTACAATTGTTGTGGGGAAAGCCCATACAAAGGTTGCCCAAACAACTGGTTGTGCTCCAAAGATTGTTCACAACATTGCACTGCTGAGGAAGAACATGAAAATCAATGAGGACTTGTCAGGTACTTTATTTGTAGACCTGTTTAGAATTTTTATTCCCAATGCAAAAACTCTGATGTCATGATTTGAATTTTACAGTATGTCCACCATTTTACTGTGTTGTATGCGTTTCATAGTTTTGTACCTTTTTATCCATGCTTCCAGGAATTGCAGAAATCTTCTGCACCCCTGTGAATGTGCAGAAGACGAATCAGACCAGTGGCAGCGTTTGCCCAGAGACTCCACAGGCTGCTGCTACATCCTTTACTGAATCATCTGTGATGGACACACCTGAGGAAATGGGTAATTGATTTTAAAAATTTGGCCACACTTTAAGCGGTTTCCATATAGAGGCTTTATATAGCATATATAAAGCCTTCATAACGGTGACATAATGACTTCATAAATAATACATAAGCAAATGTCATGTTTCATAAAGGGTGACATAACACCTTCTTATGAAACATGTTATGCCAAATGTGTCAGTTAGCCTAGCATCGGACATAAGCATGTTTTGTCACCCTGTATAATGTTTAGCCGTTAGCCCGGTGGCATTGTTGGTTATGTCACATTTGGCATAACATTTCATAAGGTGTTATGTCACCCTTTATGAAGCATGACATTTGCTTAGGTATGATTTATTAAGCCATTATGTCATGTTTATGAAGACTATATAGGCTATATAAAGCCATTATATTTATTTATCTCTAAATACCTGTAGTCTGATCATACAGGGCTTGGTGATGCTCAATAGCCACAATAAACCCTTTATTTTCCATTTTGCCAGTTTATCAGTTTCTGTTTTAGGTAAAGCTGCAAAATGCCATTTCTGAATTTTGGTGGATTTGGTGACATCTGTGGCTAATGCTGGTCACAATGGGTAGTTTTCATACACCAAATACCAGAGTCCATTTGAAACAAAGCAGCAAAGTTTCAAGTGTTAAAGGGATAGTTTGGAATTTTGGACATAATGTCTCAATTACGACTTACCCATGATGTAGTTGATTGATGGAAACCATTTTTAGCTAATTCCATGCTGTCCCTTCTTTTGGACATACACACGTTGCTAATGCTAGCGCAACTCTAAGGTAACCGGTAGCATCCACTACCAAATGCACTTAAACACTCGACAGTGCGCCCAAAGCAAATAAAATACGACGACAGTCTATCGGAGTGTTTATACCGTAATTTTTAGAGTCAAACTATCGAATCCTTTACTTTGTGCTGACCTATATTCTCTGTGGAAGTACGGCGGCGGAGTCAACCATGGCATGCATGGCCATTGCAACTTGTTGCTCTTTGTTGTTGTAGTCGACCTGTGCCGCAAAATACATTCGTAGGTAGCGTAAAGTATTGCTCCCCAGATAGACTGTCCTCGTATTTTATTTGCTTTGGGTGCACTATGGAGAGTTTAAATGCGTTTGGTAGTGGATGCTACCGGTTACCTTAGAGTTGCGCTAGCATTAGCAATGTGTATGTCCAAAAGAAGGGACAGCATGGAATTAGCTGAAAATGGTTTCCATCAATCAACTACATCATGGGTAAGTCGTAATTGAGACATTATGTCCAAAATTCCAAACTATCCCTTTAAGTTTTCTCAGGTAATCCAGCGGTAGTGTATTTCGGAGAAATAAAACTGCCTAGAAACAGTGAACAATGCCATCTGACATGGTTATATCGAGCAGCATATCAAACCTAATTCTTAGCGCTTGCTTCTGCATTCAACATCAATCCATAGGAAATCAATATAAAGGCAATTGATATAAAATGTGTACATAATCTGTTTATCTAGCTACAGGTCTAATGAGTAATGCTCTTGCCTTAGAGAATGTTGACTTCATATTTTTTTCTTATTTTAATTTATTTTTGTTGTAGGTGAAATGGTTGTATCTCCATTAAGTGTTATCGGCACTGAAAAATGTGGAGTGTATGACAGTGAGGCAATTGCATGGCTCCTCCAAGAAGATCAGGATTCTAGTTTGAATGGTGATGATGCTCCTGAAGTAAGTGATGCATTGATGACCCCCTTGGTTACTGATGTACCAGAACAGGATCCAGTGCCAAAGAGGGGGATGAGGACGCCAAAACAAAAGGCTGAACCCCTGACGTGTCTAACAGGAGTCAAGAGACTCTTGAGAACTCCAAAACAGAAGGTCCAACAAGGAGAAGACCTTGGAGGAATTAAGAGGCTACTGAAAACCCCCAGAGAACCAAAGGTGTCTCAGGAAGTAAGTCTTATTGGTGTGAAAGAAATGATGAAGACGCCCAAGTTAAAGACTACTCCACTGGTATGCACTACTGGTGTGAAGCATTTGATGAGGACTCCTAAGCAAAAGGGTCAGCCTGTAGAAGACATGATTGGAGTGAAGCAATTGATGCAGACTCCCGAACAAAAGATTCAGACTGTAGAAGACTTAACTGGAGTGAAGCAATTGAAGACACCCCAGAAAAAGGTGGAGCCTGTAGAAGACTTGTCTGCAGTGAAGCAATTGAAGACGCCCAAGCAAAAGGTGGAGCCTGAAGAAGACTTGACTGCAGTGAAGCAATTGAAGACGCCCAAGCAAAAGGTGGAGCCTGTAGAAGACTTAACTGGAGTGAAGATATTGAAGACGCCCAAGCAAAAGGTGGAGCTTCTAGAAGACTTGACTGCAGTGAAGATATTGAAGACGCCCAAGCAAAAGGGTGAGCCTGTAGAAGACTTGACTGCAGTGAAGCAATTGAAGACGCCCAAGCAAAAGGTGGAGCCTGTCGAAGACTTGACTGCAGTGAAGAAATCGAAGACACCCCAGAAAAAGGTGGAGTCTGTAGAAGACTTAACTGGAGTGAAGCAGTTGAAGACACCCCAGAAAAAGGTGGAGTCTGTAGAAGACTTAACTGCAGTGAAGATATTGAAGACGCCCAAGCAAAAGGTGGAGCCTGTAGAAGACTTGTCTGCAGTGAAGCAATTGAAGACACCCCAGAAAAAGGTGGAGTCTGTAGAAGACTTAACTGCAGTGAAGATATTGAAGACGCCCAAGCAAATGGTGGAGCTTCTAGAAGACTTGACTGCAGTGAAGATATTGAAGACGACCAAGCAAAAGGTGGAGCCTGTGGAGCCTGTAGAAGACTTGTCTGCAGTGAAGCAATTGAAGACACCCCAGAAAAAGGTGGAGCCTGTAGAAGACTTGTCTGCAGTGAAGCAATTGAAGACGCCCAAGCAAAAGGTGGAGCCTGTAGACTTGACTGCAGTGAAGAAATCGAAGACACCCCAGAAAAAGGTGGAGCTTCTAGAAGACTTGACTGCAGTGAAGATATTGAAGACGCCCAAGCAAAAGGTGGAGTCTGTAGAAGACTTGACTGCAGTGAATAAATCGAAGACACCCCAGAAAAAGGTGGAGCTTCTAGAAGACTTGACTGCAGTGAAGATATTGAAGACGCCCAAGCAAAAGGTGGAGTCTGTAGACTTAACTGGAGTGAAACAATTGAAGACACCCCAGAAAAAGGTGGAGTCTGTAGAAGACTTGACTGCAGTGAATAAATCGAAGACACCCCAGAAAAAGGTGGAGCTTCTAGAAGACTTGACTGCAGTGAAGATATTGAAGACTCCCAAGCAAAAGGGTGAGCCTGTAGAAGACATGATCAGAGTGAAGCGATTGATGCAGACTCCAAAACAAAAGGTGGAGTCAGTGGAACACTTAACTGGAGTGAAGCAATTGATGAAGACACCTAAGCAGAAGGGGCAACCTGTTGAAAGCCATTTTGGAATCAGCAAATTGATGAAATCCCCCAGACAGAGATGTGTAGCAGTAGAGGATTTCACTGGGTTACAGGAGCTTATGGAAGAACCATCAGATTATTTGCCCTCCGAAGTGTGTGAAACATCTGAAGAAAAGGTAAAGTCCTTGCTTGTATCAGCAAAATGCTCAGTTCAATAGAAGACTAATGGACACAAAATTAAATTTCCCTCCATTTCTCCCTTTTAAGATTTCAGAAGATTATGCCTCTCCAGAATTTGAGAAGAGTGTTCCTGGTCTTGGTGGTACGTTAAAATGGCAGTACTTTGAATTCTGGTTTTAATGTAGTTTGATTTTATTTCAGTTGAAGATTAATAGTGGTGTAGAGTGTTAATACTCAAATGATGTAGCAGGGCTTTATACTTGCCCACACGGCTGCAATATGTAGGTAAAGGTTCCCTGTGACTTATTTGATCAAGTTTACCTGCCCTTTCAATGGGTGTTTCCTTTAATGTTATTTTTGAGTTTGACTTTTTTTGTTTACCACAACCATTTCCATTTGGCTGTTTGAGCTACATGGCACAAAATAAAATACATTGTGGTGCATACGAGCACTTCCCCTATTTGAGATGTTGACGCAGGCCCTGCTAACAAAGCTGCACATAAGGAAAAGTTAAAGAAATCCAGTCATGAAAACCATAAAGGAAAAAAAACTATAAATTAAAGTACTTGCAAACAACAATCAAACTGCCAGGTATTACATATTACAATATTTATCTCCAAAGATAAAGAAATGGTTTATCCCCCCCCTTCCCGGTCCACGATTGCAAACCGCCACCCCATCCTTATGTCTGCCCATGATCACAAAGGTGGCTGCAATTTGTTTTTGTTCATTCAGAAAAGGCCAAAATATGGCTATATATCTTATCTAATCTTTGTGGTTGAAGTGTAGGCGTAGGTGTTATCTGTTGTTCTCCCTGTCTTTGAACATTTTACATATTATGATTGAATAAAAAATTTATTTTTATTAATGCCACTTGAACATTTACAGACGCAGGGATGGCTTCTAAAGAAGAGTCTATTGAGCAGATGCACGAGGAAAACCATAATGCTACAAAAAAATCTGTGAGGGGAAGACGGCCAAAACAAATTGAAAATATTTCTGGGGTTGACGCAAAGATCGGTGACCCCGCAAACCCTCAGAGTGATGCAGAAATCAACAGTGCAGGTGATGCTCACCAGAATTTGCCTGAGGTGAAGCCTAAACGAGGTAGGCAAACTCGACAGGTAGTGGCTTCTGTAATTAAGAGGACCCGTCAAAAAATAACAGAAATCAAGGAAGAGGTAATCGATTCCGTTGTAGCTGCTCCAACAAAATCTACAAGAGGAAAAGGGGCCAGAAATGTGAAAGAATCTGAAAAGGCTGTCATTGAAGAAAAGCTTTGTGAAAATGTAGAATCCATGAAGGAGGGTGGTGATGAAGTAAAAAATTCAGACATGGAAATCACAGAACAACCTGCTCTCGATCTGGTCCCTGCAAGAGGAAGAAGAGGAAAGAAAACCAAGGAAATTCCTCAAAATAGTACTTCCCCCACAGAAATCAAGGAAGACCCAATCAACTCCGTTGTTGCAGCTCCAACAAAATCTACAAGAGGAAAAAGGGCCAGAAATGTGGAAGAATCTGAAAAGGCTCCCATTGAAGGAAGGTTTTGTGAAAGCGTAGAGTCCGTAAAGGAGGGTGGTGATGAAGTAAAAAATTCAGACATGGAAATCACAGAACAACCTGCTCTCGATCCGGTCCCTGCAAGAGGAAGAAGAGGAAAGAAAACCCAGGAAATTCCTCAAAATGGCACTTCCCCCACAGAAATCAAGGACAAGCCAATCAACTCCGTTGTTGCAGCTCCAACAAAATCTACAAGAGGAAAAAGGGCAAAAAATGTGGAAGAATCTGAAAAGGCTCCCATTGAAGAAAAACTTTGTGAAAATGTTAAGTCAAAGGAGGGTGGTGATGAAGTTAAAAATTCAGACATGGAAATCGCAGAACAACCTGCTCTCGATCCTGTCCCTGCAAGAGGAAGAAGAGGAAAGAAAACCAAGGAGATTCCTCAAAATGGCACTTCCCCAGCTCCCATCAGAACAATTGGTAGGGGCAAAAAGTCTAAATTAACAGATGAGACTAATGAGGGCAACAAGGTTGAATGCATTGAAAAAGTTGAAGATGGCCCAGAGACCGTGCCTACACCTAGAAGAGGACGAAAGCCAAAACAAGTTGAGAGTGAAGGACACATCACTGTCGCACAAACTACAGAGAGCATCGTCTGTGATACTGAGAGGTCTGATGTTGCACATGGTTTTGAGTCCAAGGAAGAGGTACCCATCATAAAATCTGGACGAGGGAGGAAGGCTAAAGCCGCTATGACGGAGGATCTGACATCACTTGAGGTCCTCCCAAAAAGAACACGCCATGGTGCAGTTAACAAAGTGGCCATGCAAACAGTTGCTTCCCCTGTCCCTTCCTTAAAGTCTGGCAGAGGTAGAAAAGCTCAGAATTTGGAAAGCACAGAAGAGATGATTCCAGTCCAAGCTGACGTTTCATCCGCAGACTCTTCTACCAAACCCCCCAAGAAGGTGAGGGGAACGAGAAGACAGGCTAAGATTTCTGATACAGTTGATCTTGATGTCATTTCCCCTGCATCTTTAGATGGAGACTGCATACCCGATACTTCATTGTCAAAAGATCTTGTGAAAAATGGACGAGAAGAAGTGTCCACAAGAAGAAAGGCTGTCTCACGAAAAGCTGGAGTTTCTGAACCAGATAAGTTAGAAATTGAAACCAGTATCAAGAATGTGAAACGGGCTCCCGCAAAGAAATATGTCAATTGGAGTTCTGATTTGGTGATGTCTCGCAACACTGAGATTGGGGTGTTGCCCAGTACTGAGGAAGGATCCCAGCAAAGACCGTTGGCGATTAGTGAAAAATCAACTGCAGGATTTGCTGAAAATGCAGACAATGGGGATGAGACCAAAGCAAATTTGGAGCAGCAGTCCAACCCTCGCAGAGGAAGAGCTGGAAAGAAATCCACCGTACAACCAACAGAATCCGCACCTGTTACAGAGCCTTGTGGTCCAGAACCATACACAGGAAAGGCTCAGTCTACAAGGAAAGGAAGAACACAGGCTGTTAAACCTAAATCTGACCCTGTAAAAGATGATGTTCCCATTGCAAAAAGAGGACCAAAAAGGAAATTAACACAAAAAGGTACGGATGAGGTAACTGGCGATGAGTCTGTGAGCCTTGATTCCCTGCCAAAGAGGGCTAGAGGCAGGATGACAAAAGTGGAGGAAACAAAGATTGAGGACAACCAGACAAACGAAACAAAAAGGGGCTCTACAAAAAAGTCAGGGAAAACGCTTGATAATGAGGTGGAAGAAACGGAGCCAATAGTGGAAACTCCCAAGCCTGCCAGACGGGGCAGGAGAAAGTTGGTCCAGCAAGATGAAGTGGAACCTGTCCCAGTCCAAGAGGAGTGCCCTACCAAAAGCAAAATGGAAAGTGCTAAACGTGAGTAATCTCTTTTTTCACCCTGTATGAATCCTGAATTAATCCTGTCAAAGTAGACCTACGGATTAAAAACATGGGAGTCCAGGTGGTGGTTATTAACAAGTAAAGCATTTCATTGATTTACAATTCCTAGATTTAGAAAAATGTACACTATGAATGCATACAACTTAAAAAGCACAAAGTACGAGTTCTGCTTTCTACTGTCTCAAACTTTCTTACACACATCAATCGCATGATTCTGAATTATCTTTTTGATTTTGTGAATAATTTTCATTCCCCTGCAGAAACTGCCACTCGTGGAAGAGCAAAGACTGAAAAGAAGGCAGAGGCCAAGCCAGTGAGACGTACCAGGCAGAAATGAGCAATGTTCAAGATTTTTAATGTATATATAGTTATCGGCACACTTTCCCGTTTAATTTGCTTTCTATGTATGCTTTTATAGCGTGCATTATTTGGCTCTGCTTGACTGACCTTAAACATAGCCTTGTTTATTTTTATATTTTTAACTTTTCTAATAGTTTTTACATAAAGAACGTGAATTACTTGTATATGTGGGTTTGGTGCTTTAGTCAAAAATTGTGGGCATTTATTAGATGTTTTACAGTTGCAAAAATTGCATTGTGAAATTAGGATTTAGATTTTCTGTAGAAATATGGGGACTACCATATTTTTCTGTAAAAAAAAACAAAATAAAACCCAAATTTACATTTCATATTCCTTTTCTTCATTGTCTAGTGACATTGATTTCAGCATTTCCACTAGCCTGGCATGTTTTGTCATCGTCAGGTCATTTAAGTTTATATTTTCATTGTTGGTTATTTAGGCAGAGACCAGCTTAAATGCTTTTTACATTTTGAAAGCAAAGCAAGCATTTCCAGTGCTGTTTCAAGTTAACTCTTTCCCGTTTATTGGTAGTTGTAGTATTAACAATCGTTGTAGTGACATTAATAAGCTGTTCCTCATAATCTAATTAGACAATGCATGAACTTTGGCATTCACTTTTCTCTAAGTGGCTTTCTGAAATGATGTTTTAAAAAATTGTAATTTGGTATTCAATAGTAAAAATTGAAAACTGCAGGAGGCTAACGTAAAAATGTGATTTCATTTCTAGCAAACCCCTGTAGATAAAATTCACCCTAATAGAATTGTGCATTGGGGCTCTGAATCATGATCTCTATTCACACAGGGGAAGACTTGTCAAAACCAGTATTGTTAGTCTGTAGTTGTATGCTCACTACTAAACTAATCAGTGAAGTCACTTATGGGAAAATGTGAACATTATCAAAGAATGGTAAATTGGCAAAATAAATCTTGTACTTTTGCATTTTCAAAAAAGTCCTTCATTAAACAGTCCTAAGTGGTTTAATATTCTAATTTAAATTTGCATAGCAAAATAAGTTTTCCTCCCCCTCAATATGTGTGTGGGTGTAGTTTTTAAAAAAATAAATTTTTTAAAGTAACCACTTTTGCCAGGTGTCTTGTGATTACTTTTTATTTTAATACAATGCGTCGTTTTTGAGATTATAATTTGTTATCATGGCTGTTTATGTAATGTGTAGATTCTACTTTCGATCTTCAGCTCTAATGATGTAAAACATTGCTCTTCAGTTTATTTTAGTGCCGTTTACCTGCAGAAGTCCAATATTTTGTTGCGGGTCAAACATCCTTATTTTTAAGTGATTTTTATGGAATTAAAGGAGGGTTGGAAGCTTAGAATATAACAAACTGTATCAGCATATTTTGAGTACATTGGCTATTATACTATAACTATTAAAAATGTCTAAACTGCTTTCTGTCTTCACTGAAATATTTTTTCATTAACTGTGATTGATAAATTTAATTTTGTCGTTCAGAGGCGACGGCACATCTTCGTTGAGGAACGTTGCATCTAGTTGTGAACAGTCGCATCTAACCGAATGACACGATGGCACAAAGATTGTGACTGCTGTGTGTCGTCCTCGGGGTCCTGGCCTGGATCTTAACCCCACATGTAAATTTCGCAGCTGCTGACGGGTGGTAATATCCATCCTTTTATTATACAGCAGTTCCTGGAATACTGCCTTGCAACCAGCCTTTTTTCATCATTAAGGGATTGGGTTAATTGCACGCTTTAAACACAAAACGTCTTGTATCTGTGCATTTCTAAATTTAATTTAACCTTAGTTTCTCCTTTAGAGACCCCTGGTGTATCTTCACTTTGTTTACCACAAATTAAACTTCAGCTGATTGTTTACCCGCCACGGTAGTCCCAGTGCATTTCTATAGTGCTTTATTTATTTATTTCAATAATTGCAGAGCAGGGATTCATGTACATGTGGCCCTCATCTGCATGAAAATTATACAATTAACTTTTAACCAGCTCGTTCAGGTTTTCTCCCCGCAACCCCCCGCCCCTCACCCTCATGCACAGAAGTGCGTTGGGTAGCCTGCATTTTAATAAATACCTTTAAATTGGGAGCAGACCTTTCATTAGAAACCTTCGACTCCGGCTAAACAACAATACGGGCAAATAATCACGGTCAGGACAATGGGAGAGGCTGCCAGGCTCGAATGTCATCTTTAAATATAGCTGGAGAGATGAAAGGACCCAGATTGTGCCTTTGTGTTAAAAGAGAGAGAGAGGCTAATGTCGGTGGCAAAATGCCAAGAGCTGTTGCCATAGGTCCCATTTGAAGGCTCAAGAACACATTTGCAGAGGAGACGGAGAGTGTGGTCCTGACTAGAACGTTACATCACGTAGTGCACTTATCTCGAAGTCTGACAGTAATTATCAGGAACAATGTCTTTCGAATGACTGTTGTGTTTATGCATCCTAGACACCAGGAAAGGGAGATAATGGCATTAGGAAAAAAGGGAAGGTCTCAGTAGACCCCTTTTCTGGGGTTCAGCCTTCAATTAAATTGGCGCTCGTTCTCTAGCACCCAACAAGCACAAAAAGAATGGCTATGCTTCTATTATTTAGTGTTAAAAAGGATCTCAACATGTTTTCTTCAAGAAAGATAAAAAATCCTTTGTGTGGGGAGGAAAAATAATGGCAACCATATTGAGAACTACAGCGAGAGAAAAGCTAAGCGCAGTGTTCAGCGCCGCCTCGTTTTAACCGCTAACAATCGCAATGCTGTCCACTTCCGATTAGCCACAGCAGTAGCATATGCAGAAATAATGATGTAATGAATGACCTCTGTCCTGTTTACACGTGCGCGCACACAGACGCACACACTATATATATATATATATATATACATTTAATTATGTCCATTCTAATTACCATCTCCCACCCAAAAATTCTTAATTTTAGTTTGAAAATTAAATTAGCACAACCAAGATGGCATATTTAATTACAAAGATCATACACTGAGATTTGTATACTATCTAAATGTTTTTCTTTCTTTTTTTTCATCAGTGGAAAAAAAAAATAGAACCAGAATAAAAGGCACAAGAATTGTTAGGTCTGACGACATTGTATGTTCCACTGGGTAAAGCAGAGAGAGAGAGAGAGCAATTGGCAAGCGATCTTTAGAGAGAGAAAAAAGAAAAGGGGACAGGCAGAGGCAGAATGAAGATAAAAAGGGTGCTCCGTGCTTTTTTCTCGCTGATGGCTGGCAATAAGAGATGAGCTGCTGAAGAAGAGGAATATCTGATAGGTCATCTGTTGTATAATGAAAGATGCGGAGACAGGATACAAGTTGGGAGGAACGGTGATTTAAATCCACAAGGGGAGACTCTTCGAGGTTCTCCAAAAAAAAAAAAAAATTTTTTTTTAAATACAGAGACAAGGTTGATCTATAGTTTATAAACTGACCAAAATAATTAGCATTCAAATTAGATTTGAGGACTCAGTTTGACAGGAGAAGGGAACACAGTTATACTTTAGAGATAGCCTTAGCGATCTGGGAATAGAACTCTTGTCTATGGCGGGATTGAAGTGTGTGTGTGTGTGTGTGTGCACGGCGTGCGTGCGGTGTTTTTTTTTTTTTTTTACATTCTGGAAGTTCTGATATTTATTATTGAAATTAGGGACGCAGTTGTTCTGACAACGTGCAACCAGAGTCGAGTACACCGCATTAAAATTCCATTCAAACGGTGCTTAATGAGCTTTTAGTCGTACATTTAATTGAATGTGTAATCTTGTTGCCTGGAATAATGGCAGATTTTTTTTAATTTTCTGTTACATTTGATTTCTCGCTTTCTCATCCTCGGATGCTCGCTTTCATTTTTCCCAGAGCATCCCTGCACAATGCCTTATGAAATCGTAAACGCTGGGAAAAAAAGCATATTAGAGCCGTCAATGGCACATGAATGATATCCGTAATGAAAATGATATACTTATATGAATATCTATAATGTGGGGTTATTTCTCTCCTGGCTGCCGTGAGCGCGGCTGTAGTAGTCTTTGGGCTGACGTCCAAGGGCCGCTGAGAGGGAATTGTTCGAAACACAAGAGGTAGAGGCCTGGGAGGGAGATATGGAGGGATTTAGCGACACGATTTGAAGGCTGCTACCAGAGGGGAGAATTGGGGAGGACAAGATTAGCAGTGTCGGTCTGGAAGGCTCGTGGAAGCCCTCGTCGAGTTTATCTCAATCCGCATGGCAGACCGCAACAAAGAGTACAACATTAATGCTCGGGGCCATGAAGTAGAACCTGTAGAGTCCTCGGCTGAGAGTCGTCATCTCCGCTGACTGCTCTCCCCCTCTCCCGCCGCGCGCGCTGTCACATACAAGGGGTACGCACTGTCAGAGCAGACAGGTCCACGGGGAGCGAGCAGGCCACGGGATGCAGTTTAAAAAGAACTTTGATGTAAGCCTGTAATCACGCCACTACAGGCTCAATTGCAAAGTCGACAAACACCAAACAAAGCTTGTCAGTCAAAGGCGAAAACAAACACAATAAAATGTCTTATAGTGATGAATGGGAACTTCAGAAGGAATGCATTAAAAGTTAAGGCTGGCACTATAAGAACACAGTAATTGTCCCTTTGTTCGGTGGATTTGCGACTCGTCTTAGCAGACCGCTGTACACACTGTTAAGCAACAGTAAAGTCTTGCCTAAGCTGGACAGTTGTTAGTGATTAAAAAAACAAAACGTGTATTTAGATCTGTGATGTGTTCAAGATGCATGTGGAGAATAATAGTGCTGGCATTTTTTCATGTTTGTGTGTCTTATGATGCATGCATCATTGTATTTCCTGAGCCGTGTTAATGTAAAGGACTTATGATTTTTTAAAAATTATCATCAGTTACCATAGTCTGTATTTTGGAATAATCTCTGAAAGCCAAACTCACTGCTCTTCCTGTATATTTTTAGAGCTGTGTGTTACTTAGATACCCGTCCTCAACTACATGCTTTCATCTTTAATTAGAGCTGAACTTTTGAAGTCATGTAGTCACTCCAAAGTTTGTCAGACCCTGATTATTTCCAAGACTGACAGCCAGTAGCCAGAAAAGATTCCCCCTTGTGTCCACTGCATTAAATATGTAAGATGATAATGACACACTGTGGCACAAATGAACTTTTTTTTATTTCATAACGGGGCAGCGCTCTGCTACTTTGTTTGGGCCTCAGCTTTGTAGCCAGAAGGCTGGAGATTCAAACCCCTTGGTGGAGCACTGCTGTTTGTCCCTCAGATAAGGTAAGTTGAGTTACCATGATAACCGAATTTCTGCACTAAAGGGCAGCAGTAGGCTATAAATTGACTACATTTCAAATGTTGGCTATGCTAGTTTCAGAGGATGAGAGTCTCTACTAAGCAAACATAATAGATAAACATACAATTTTCAGAGCTCTAAGACAGATTGGTAACAACTGGTATTATAACACAATGCATACAAATCATCACCTACATCGCATACAAGTCATAATATGTTCTGAAAATTAGGCCATATTTGTAAAAAGCAAGCCTGTGATATATGACATATAAGGTTTATATATTTTAACAGTAATATTCAAGACTAATAAAGCATTTTGCTGTGTAGGCCTCGGCATACTGTATGTTTTTTCTTTCAGGCCAATTTTGGAAACTTAATTTTTTTTTCTCCACAAGACTGCATTAACAAAAATAGAAGAGCAGTGAAGCGTTTAATATGTTCTGGAACAAATCAAATAACGTGAAACAAAACAAAACAATTATTTCTTATCTGCCTCAGCAAGGTAAGCACATTTTCCTGAGCGGGGAAGTCAGCATCCAGCGTCAAACGTACATTTCCCTCCCGTTCGTCCTTTAAGGCCATAGTGTAGGCTACTTGCGTTCACCAAGAAGTTCTGCTGAAAAAAAAATCTATATATCACCAAAGAATACCTAATACAATCCTGTCGTGTTGAGCCAGACTGACATCAGCGGCAGTTTCAGCACCAGACAGTCACGTAAAGCGAAAAGGACTACCCCAAGGGATAACTGGCATCCGGGACAGAGGTTCGGGGTGATGAAGATGCATTGTTCTGGGTGTCATTTGCATCGTGCATTAGCTTAAGCAAATCGCTTGCTAGCGCGAGGAAAAACTATCAGTAAAATTGCATTACCACAGTATGACTGATGGCAGAACGCAGCGTGCTCGCTGGGTCTATGTCAGGCCCTAAATGGCTTGCTGCTTCGACCTTCTTAAGTAGCCAAATCTTTATTGAGTGTTGGGCCACTGGGACATTTTAGCCTTTGAGAAGGTTGTTCTAGTTACTATTGCTTTAGTGGATAAAACCCGCAAGGACGTTCTTGTAACTTGTTTGGACTCCAACTGTTGTGTTTTATTTGATTTGGGCCCACCAGGGGAAAGGCTAATTTAAACACGTCTGGAGTGGCTTTCGTTCTGGACTTTTTAACTTGACGAATGCAGGCAGGTGATCTTTAAGCTATCCCCTCACCCTTGTAAATAGACATTTTACATTTCGCCTGAAGTGCTTTTTCTCCGTCAGTAAATGTGACTACTTGGACTTTTATGGACACAGAATATCTACATTGTGTATTAAGCCCTAGACCTAATTGTCAAATTTAACGCTATAAAATGTGTGTTTAAAAGTAACATACAATTCAGTGGTTTAATTTGCATGCTAAACCTTCTGGAGAGATAACTCTTTAACGTTCTAATCTGTATAGTTAAGTTTTAAAGATTATTACACTGTGCTCCCAATGTCCACACCAGTGATTGTGTGGGCAACTATTAAATAAGCAGAAGAATGATCTCTGGTACTATCTCAGTTGGACTGCTACACCTCCTTGGTAAATCTCATGTCATTACAATGCTAAATGTTTGTTGAGAGATAAGAACTGAGCTTCAAGCCAACAGTGTAATGACGGTGACAAAAGGAGTCAGGGAACATGTTTGATAGGAAAGCTAAAGGCTCACTGGTAGTTTTGAGAATCACCAATTGAGTACTGAGTTCCATTCCAAATGTTCTCAAAGCATTTATTTAAAAAAAAAAAAAAAAAAACTGCCATAAACACCCTGTCTTTCCATTATAAGCTTCTGATTCGGATGTTGAATCGTCTTTAGAATTATTTACACATCCTCAGTATTGGCTTTTCTAAACTAGCAATGAGTAAATCTTCAGTGATATCACAAATAATTATTTGCAGTTACCAACCTTTTTAGTCAAAGGAAATGAAGAATCGTGTACAGTCCAAGACTACCAATCAGTGCATTACTCCTAGGTATTGTATTATTGTGATAATTAAACACATAATTGAAGATAGGATAAATAATACAAAGATACACGTTGTTCCCATAGGTTCTCATGTGACCTTTTCATCTCGTATTATTCTCTTCAACCAAGTCCTACCATCCAGGTCCAGGGTATGTTTTCCATCTCAAAATAAAAGGTAACAAAAATTATGGATATTTTCAAAGGTGTTATCAAAAATCTACAGTGCCTTTCCTTAGCTTACATTTTGTAGCTGTTGGAAGATACAGCTTATAGATGCATTGGATATTATCGGAAAACTGGCCAGTTTCTCAGTGGAGAAATCCATCTTTCCTTCCACATTTTCCATAAAATCACTGATGTCACTACCGGAGATTTACTGGCTCTACTGCATGTGGAAAGACTGGGCACTTCTTGCAACAGTTGGATTAAAATACATTTATATAATCAGACTCTGTATTGGTGGCTGTCCTGAAATGTTTGTGGCATTTATCTAATAATTAATGTATTGAAATGATGTTTGTTAAAAATGTGAGTTTGAACTGGGCATATTGAATCTCACTTTGCTGGTCAGCTACAGTCACAGTGTTCTGTGAAGTTGGCCACACTCCTTGGCTGTGTCCGAATATGACCCCCCTGTTCCCTGTCCACTGTCCCCTGTCTACTATGTGCCCTGTCCCCTCCTTTTGCAGTGTGCGAAAGAAATCCTGCAAAACTCTTTCCAAACTAGTGAAGAAGTAGTTTGTAATATTTATTTTTATTATTATTTTTTTATTGAGAATATCAATCAGTTAACATATAACAATTGTTACAAAGTGTAGATTATGAATGAAGATAGAATAAAAAAAGAGTAGTTTCTAATATGAACCTATATTTTACCATAGATATGCATATACACTCTATGTCTTTTACGCTTTTACTTCCGGGTTACTTACTGAAATTGTCAGATGAGTGCAGCGTTCTGCAGATGAGTGTAGGTTCTCAAAAGGGTGTAGGGGTCGTATTCGAACACAGCCTTAATCATGAGGCCAGTGCACTGCTTAAGTGGCTGTACCATACCAATTCATATTCCGCATAGTAACCCACAAACCAGTTTAGTATACAAAGAGTTGACTTCATCTACAGCTTAGCTGTGTGTGCGCCTGACTTTGCGCTTTTAAGTGATAAAAGACAGTTCAGGCTGATTTCCGCAAAAATAATACAAACAGACTCAGAGTGATGCATTCTGGGATTTGTGTTGTAGATTCAAGTGAAAGTCCAGGAAATGAATTCCAATGCCAATGTTTAGTAATGACAGAAAATGTGTCCATTGTATATGCCTCTTGTGAAGCTATAGAACAGAAATGTTACCCTTTAAAGGAGGAAAATATATGTCTGTGTGGATGAATATACATTAGCAATGGACTTTAAATTTCCAGAATCTAAGCAACACAATCAATGTTTTAGGCGTATATTTTATACTTAAATATTTGCACTAAATGCAAAAAGGTGCCATTTCATACCTGCAAACTTTAGAAGTTCTGAGAACTTTTCTGTCAGTTACTGAAATGAAATAACATTATTTTTCCACCGGGTGGCACTCTTAAGCCTCGGTAGACTACCCATTTCTAAAAGCACAAAAAATGCTCTTCAAGGATTGCAGGAAATAACTGTGGATATTTTCTATAATGTAGCCACAACAATTATTAAGATTAAAAAAATTTAACCTAAGTATAAAACTGAAACACCTAAGACAATATGGTGAAGGACAGCTGCTGAAACATGCATTTTAACTTAAATTAAGAGTAAGTATGGCAAGCAATTAAGTGACACAAGACAAATTGTTCATTCTTAATAATGCTTTATTTCGATATAATTTCAAACTAACAGTGTGTCAACAGCATGTTTCACTGTCGGGAACACACTGCTAACTGTGGTTATTGGAAATGATTTCGAGGAAGTATTTTTGGTGCAGCAAATTTTCAGAAATGTAGAAAATAATAGCAGCAATAGGGGTAAATATTCACTTCAAGTGATAAATTGTAGCATTTCATATTTGGCGTGTGTGAGCTATTGGACATTTGTGGAAGCAGGTTGACGATACTGTACGCGCATTTTCTCTGCTGAAGCGGCGCGCGACCAGCTTGGACACTGCGTGTGTTAAAACGGGTTGACCCCACGGTAAGCTGGACCAGATCCAGTGAGCGGAGTCATAATTGAGTCGAGCTTTCAGAATGCATTGTGAGGGCAATGGGAGGGAAAAACATGTTCCAGACCTCCTTAATGGGCTGCAGGTCAAGTACGCTCAAGCCCTCCTCTCTGTCAACACCGGCTTCGCCCAAACACAAGCCATGAGCAAACAGTGCCGAGAAACACCTCTGCAAAGCTGTCTTTAATGAAACGCACACGTCTGTGTCCGTCCGTCTGCACGCGTGTGCGCCTGTGCTTCCGTGTGCACATATTCCTGCACGCGTGTGCGTGATAACAGGGCCGCGCCTCGAGTTATCCGCAATCGCCTCATCCATGTTTTAAGCCGCCCGATTTGCAATGTTTATTTTTATTCAGTTTATTTTTTTCATTTGTCGTGCTTATAGATTTTTTATAACAAGAGGAGGATGTTCGGCGTGATATTGGGAGGCATTTTTGGTCACATTACAAAAAAAAAAATAATGGCAATTTTCTGTGAAGCAGGAGAACTGTTTGTACAGGACTCTACCTCTCTCGTCACTTGGCAGGAAAGGCATGTCTGTGCCGTTGCAAAAAAATATCTTGTACTGGCCAATGCAGTGTCTGTTGGCGGAAAAGGTATTTTACATTCATATTGACGGTGCCTGCGCTCCTGTAAGGCTATGCAATTCAAATGGAGGACAATCAGACTGCGGCCCTGATAAGATATATAGATCTCATTTCTTAAGCAATGTTCATTGCAGCTCCCAGGTTCCATTATTCCGAACTGCCTGTGAGTCTTTCGCGTACGAGATACGAGAGCTTTTATATTCTGTGATCAAAGAAGGGCAGAGAAATTCTGAGAGAACAAGCAAACATGAAATATAAATGAACGCGGCGCGGGCCTGATGAGGAATCCTGTAAGTATTTGAGTCAGAAACAGTTAGGGGCGATGAAATCTGTTTTGTTAAAGGAGCGGTTTTTCGCTGGCTGCCGGAGTGGAGCTCTTCCCTCTGGCTTCACCTCTCTCTGCCCCTTAATTTGTGACGGCTGCATTTGCATATCTAAATTAGTATAAGTTACGTAAAAAAAAAAAAAAAAGTTACGGAGTACATTACATAATGGCGTACAGTATTCATGATTTAGTGAGATGTATTCAGAAGGAGGCTATCAATGGTCAATGCATTCTTCCCCCTGTAGGGGCGCGCTAAAATGCCCTCGCGCGGTGCAAAGACGGGACCGAGGTCTTTGACTCGCGCGCGGCGTCGTCCGAGCTGACGCGGTCCCGAGGCGGGGGGGGGGCCGGAGCTCTTGGGTCACGCCGGTCGCGGTGGAAGAGCGGCCGTCATCGGCGCGCGTCCCTTCGTCCCCGGTCGTCTCGCGCTACTCGGCGTAGTCGAGCGGGTCCGGCAAGAGCGGGAGCTCCTGCGACCGCCCCCCCCCCTCCTCCACCCCTACCCCCCAGCTCCCGTCACCTGGCGGAAAGCAATACGGCTTAAGCCGCGGTAAAACTCATTACCGCGGCATGTTAAACACGGCGACGCGTCTCGCCGCCCCGCCGAGGCCGCCCAGGAGCCCGGGCCCAATCTCCCAGGGCTCCCCTCTCCGTTCCTCCTCTCCCCGCCATCCACCTGTGGGGGGATCCCGTCGGTCCGCCCAACCCGCTAGGCCCCAGACCGGAGCCAGAACTCCGGCACACAAGAGATCCACATCCCATAAACACACAGAGGCAACTGGGAACGGCAGGCAGAAGCCAAAGCCGATTGATAAATCAGTAATATGACAGCGCTTTTATTGCAATGCTTATTGGGAGGTTGGCCGTACGCGGACGGATTGATGTATTGGCAGGGATCCGAGACGAGTATAAAAAAAAAAAATAAGAAAAAAAAGTTGAATGTCTATAAATGTTCTCTGGGAGATAAGAAATTATTTTCTCGGCGTTACGAGGTGTCTACCGCTCCATGCTACGGGATAATCTCATACCATCAAATAAAACGTGACACCTATTAGATTTTTTTTTCGTGCGATATAAATTTTTTTCAAATATAATATCGATATCTGTACGTTTGTCTTTTCTGCGCTTTGATGTGCTCGACCCAGTCAATATTGTGCTGCATTTGAAATGGATTTTCTACCTAATTGTTCTGTATGATATACAGCCATTGGTGTACGTTCACGTTAGAGTTTTATAGAACAAAACCTGAACGCAAAGATACTATAAGAAACAAATGTCCTTAACGCTATGTTGAAAATGACATGTTTGGATTGTTTATACATATACAGCATCGAGTACAGCTATACTAAAAGTAATGGCACGAGTTTAGGTGTAGCCAGTTACCATGCACTGAGATTACCTCAGATACTTCTAGACCGTCCTTGGTTCTTTGTGGCTAACTAGATCTGTGTGTACAGAGCCAGCCACGGCCCTTCTTCAGTACTGCTGACCCGATCTGGCGCATGAAAATAAAGCACACCATGGCTGTTCTGGGGCCGGTGTGCGGCTCGGCCTGGGGAACGCGGGGCCGAACGGCTGATTTCCGCGGCTGGGGTGGGGTGGGGTGGGGTGGGGGGGGGGGGCACCGCCTTTTTTTCACAGTCGTTAATTAGAGACGCCGTTGGCGGGGGGCTCGGCTTAGCGGGGCCACCGTCCGCTTCGAGGGACGCCTCAGAAATCAGCGGGCCCCCCGGCGTCACCATCAGAGCCGCGCTGCAGCGGGGGACCCGGCTCCCCACGTCCGGGATGTGAGCGGGCCCACGCCTCGCCCGTTCTCCCCGACCCCGGCCTCCACCTACCCCCCGCCCGCCCGCCCCTGCCCTCCGCCCGGGCGCCGCGTCGGCTACTTTTGATCAGGCCCGGATCCGGCCTAGTTAAAGAGAGCAGCGGGGCTGAGCGGGAGCCGTCGGCGCACGGGCGGCCGCGGGGAAGGCGGGCTATCCGGCGCGCATTTCAACCCCGCCCTGATCTTCAGCACGACTTCAAGGCAGGACGCGCCGCCGACTCGCCAGTTTAATTAGAAGCGAGAATGATAATGCCCTGCTTAAGAACTGAAACTCTCTACAGAGGGGAACCAGTGGGAGAGAGAGGGTGTGTGTTTGTGTGTAGGTGGGGGAGAGGTGGGGGGCTGAAATTATGCAGCACGTGGGAGGCTAAATAAATAGGATTATTAAAAGTATTCATGATGAAATGTTACATTTTGGAACTAATTATTAGTGTTTTATCTCATGGCCAGCTGAGCGTTTTATGCATGCAAGACCTGCCTTCCTGGAGATCAGAGGACACTCCAGTGTCTACATAATTTATTTCCAGAATTAAACACACTGGAAGCAGTTCTGCATCTAAAAAGAATGAAAGTTTTTTTTCCAAACTGATACTGTCCTCACAATGAACATAACCCTATTTGATCTGACACTGGTGCGGTTACCTTTTTTTTTTTAATAGGCAAATTAAGGCTATTTGAAGGAATGCTATAAGGCCTAACTCTTTAACTCCTAACTTTTTAGTTTTCTTTTTTTTATTTCCTCATATTAATGAATGATAATCTGCTTTTTAAATAGGATAGACCTTTAAGACCCCCCCCCCCCCACACACACACACACACACACATTTCTCAAAGAATGGAAACAGACAGTCACATTTCACATAACTTACCTCACACCATGGCTACATTATCTTAAAAATCAACCATTCTTAAGTTTTTGATCATTAATTTGTTACTGGTGCAACTTGGGGGCTCAAATTAAGTGGTATCAATTCGCAAGATAAATTTGGATCTTACCTCTCTTGCTGTTTTGTGCATATGCAAAAGCTTTTTTAACTGAACATTTGCCAGATTTACAGTGATATTACGAAGGAAATATGATAGTATTAAGGATACAATTACTATGTCATGCTTAAATTAAGTAGGTTTACGTGAGGGTGAAAGGTTAGCATCTATTGAAACACGTGTCTCATAGTTCTTCTTTGAATTGTGATTCCTGAAAAATCACCTTCAGCTAATTTCTTTGTTTTTTTGTTTTTTGTTTTTCAGTCAAAGACAGTGCAAAGGCAGCTATTGTTTAGATTGTTGAACTATTTTGTTTTTGATAACTTTTTAAAAATCTACTGAGGTTCGTACAGTTTGGCCTGAATTTATTGGACACGGTCTGCTTCATTAATATCAAACCTGGCTGTTAATTTGCTCACAAGCAGATGCAAAATATGGAAAGTTATGAAAGTTGAAGACACAGTTTTCACCCAGTGTACTGGGTTAAGCTGGTTAAATATTTATGAATGTATATAAAAGGTTTTTTTTGTTTTATTAATGCACAGTTGTGGCTTGCACGTACTTTTCTTATTATTCTTATCATACGACTCTAAACGATTAGAATTAGTGGTTACAGGAATTACTTGTTGCAATATCTTTAATTGACACTAATTAAAAATATATAATTACCAGTGTCTATATCTGATATGGTGTGCCTTTTGGGAAATGTATATTTTTTCCATATTTATCATGCCAGTGCTGTAGGTAGAGTTAAAGTCCAAGTCCAATCCTCCTTTTCTGTTTTTTTTTTTAGTGTCTTGTACGTCCAGTGATGTTTGCATACCTTTGTCGGATGTGAACTTATAGATTTATATGTGAGGCTTCTCTCCTCGCCACTATCAGATAGTTTACTGAGATGTTTCATGAAATTGAGTGGGTGCCTATATGTACAGTATGACAATATATAATATTGGTCATCAATGCAGCGTCTGATGTGTATGCAGTCCCAATGACGGCGCGCGCCGCATGCTGAAGTTCGCCTTCCATCAAATAAGTGCCGCGAGGAGGATTTAGTTGAAGAGCTGCTTTTTAATCTGTGGATTAAAGCAATATGATCTGAAAGGTGTGAAATGCTCTTAAATATTGTCTCATAATGTGGGTTTATCCCCATTCCTGAGTACAAGAGATTAAAAACAATTATCTGCCTAATCCTGTTAGTTCTGGCCCAACAGGGCGGCGCAGAGAAAATGAGCGATAACGGCAAGGGCTTTTTTCGGGAAGTAACAATATGGGAATCCCAGGTAACCGAGCTAGACCCGCTCGCTAGTCCGAGTAAGCACGTTCGGTCCAAAAAAAAAAAACTCCAAAAAAAATCTTAACTCGGCCCTTCCACCCGAGAGTCACCCGACCCGTATCGCACAGGGTGGCACGTCCTTACATGAAAGTGGGAGCGTAATGGCTGATATTCAGGATAAGCTTAAGTCCCAGGCTCTCGGCGAGTGTGCTACTGATAGCATTTCAGATAAGTACAAGCACATTTCAGACCCGCTCCCCGGGGAACGGCCGGCTATTCTCTCTGATGGATATGCAGCGGGACACAATATCAGCCTCAGTGAGTAACCTCCCGGTCTCCCTCCCAGTAACCGCAAGACTACTTACGTGTCAGATTCCTGCTCCTTAAAGGGAGTGACATTTTAAAGCACTGCACATGTTCATAATTTATGAATTATAAGAACATTCCCATTCTGGCTGGGAGAACGCAATCTTTTTTTTTTTTTTGGGTGTGTTTTTGCTAGGGGGCGGAGCACGTCGGTACAAATGAGCTCTCTGGTTGGCCCAGGTTGAATGTTGTCTCAATTCTTATTTTGCAATGAAATTTGAAATTACATAAATGCTGATCTGAAGGTCTCTGAGGGAAAGGCTGCGTTTTTTAATTAGTTCATTTTAAGCTACTGCACCCTGGCCTGCTCTTACCCTGAGACTTAGGGAGTTTTCATTTATTCTGTGAGTTCCGTTCAATCACCTGTGAGTGTAAAAAAATTCTCATGCAGTTACCAAAGGGATGCAATATCAAAATTGTGCTCAGTATAAAATTACAAATGTTACTTGTAGTACTGTATTCGCACCTCACTGACGTTGAACGTCTTGCACAATTACAGTTAGTTGTGACAAAAACCTTGTTTTCATTGCCAAAGATAAATGTTAAGAGGTTGTCAAAAATGTGACCTGCAGTAGGTGCGGCATTAAGCAAAGTGATAGTAGACAGCAGCGCCCACGTTTCTCAGCAATAGTTTTATATTTCTCAGCAACAGTTCTAATTCCAGCAACGCCTCATATTTAGCGTCTGAACGGGCGACAGAATGAGTGGCCGTCGGGTCGGGAACTCGAACGGCCGTCGGTTGAAGGGCACCTCCGCGGGATTTGGCTCTGCCAAGGGCCCGAGCCACTCAGTCTCTCCAACGGTGAAGTTTTACGAAGGATATTGTGCAGCCTGTTGTGCAAAACAGTTCTCTCCCCCCCCCCCCCACCCCCACCCAAGTGGGAGCAACTTTGCCTCGCTGCAGTAGCGCTGTAATATTCCGTTTATTCTTTGTACATTTTTATTTTACTCTAAAGTAAACTCCCCCAGAGGTGTATTATCTGATTCTGGAACAGGTGCACACTAATTTACCCCTATTGCTAAGAGAGCCCAGAGGCTCCTGCAGCGAAGAAAGCGGCGACGTCTACGCAACCAGGAAAGAACATTTAATCCTAATCGGGCCGAGGCGCAACGTTGTTTAAAGCTCAGTGGTACGGGAGCGGCGTTCGCATCAGAGAGGCCCCGGCCCGCCGTTCCGCCCGCTCTCCTCCAGCCTCCGTTTCCTTTCATTTCATTCAGACGCCTCTCGCCGTGTCTAAATTGCCATTTCTACTGTAATTTAAGTCGGTCCCAGAGCACGGCGTGAAAAACAGCAAAAACGTACATTTTCTTCATTTCTGCACATGCGGTGTGTTGTTTATCGGGACTGCGCCTGAAATCTCTTCGTGACTGTTGGAACTGAGGACGCAGGATGTAGGGATTATTTTATTACCTTTGAATTAATTGTCAGTATTCATTCTCAGTTTGTTTGTGAAAAGATATACAGTGCATAAACAGTACGTTTATGTTTCGTGTCTCATGTATGAGAAGATCTTGATAAATACTGTATCCATAATACAAAATGATCATAAATTGGATTTTGGGGGTGATGAAACCCTCAGTAAATCCAATTTTAAATGTAGTGCTTTGGACAGTAGTGCACTTACTGTAGTCGCGTGGTAATATTTAACTTTTCAATACATTAGTGCTGAGTAGAAAAAAAAAAATAGGCCGTTGCTTCTGATATATATGTACATGAAAAACTTATCTTCTTCTTGACATAGCAGGGGCTGTTAGCTCCTCTTTTGCGGCTGCATTTGGTCTAAGAGTCCTGGTCAATCAAGTGCTTTAATCTCCTGAGGGGGGTAAAAAAAAAAAAATGACTTGAAAAAAAATCTTAGCTCCGTGAGGACGTTTTTGAAAAGGTGGACTCAAGGTCAGCGAAGTGCTAAATGCTGTTTCTGACTCCCGCCTATCCCAGGGTGCATCTGTTCGGGCTCGCCTCTTGATTAGAGCAAATAGAGTTGACTACTTTTAAGATGGCCCGCAGTGGGCCTCGGCGCGCCTGTTAGCCTCATAAAAATATACACGTACGGCTGAGTGAAGGCCCGCTTCTCCCCCTCCGCTTCCCCGAGAAGAAAGATGTCCGATATTTGATCGGAAGTGTGGCCTGTGCCAGTCGCGCTCAAATGCTAAGCGTTGTAAAATGAGGCTGAGCGGAAAATCCCGCTCCCCGAGGCCCTCGGTGCGCAGTGTAACATCTCGGTGCAAACCAAATCAGGGTACAGTAAATGTCTGAACATACCTACATTTAAGTGATGTATTGCTACTTTTTTCCATTTAAGGATTTTACTCTAAATCATCTGGAGAATACTCTTTTTTTTCTCTCCCTCTTCCCTCCCTCCTCCTCCCCCTCCTCTGCCATCCCTCTCTTTTTCTCTCAATTTGACAAAGCACAAAGAGTATGGGAGAAAATCGTCCCCTCTTCTCCGAGAGGTTAAAATCCTTTCATATTCTAACCAGTTCCGTAGATGTGACAAATGGTAATTCCAGATTATATACGATGGTTCTTTTTGTCTGCAAGTGTTTTTTTTCCCCTTCTTCTTCTTCTTCAGTATGCACAGACAGATGAATTGCTGCAAAGAATAACCTTGAGTTTTATGGTATGATATGAGTGTTTGTTTTAGGGCGTTTTCTTTCAGGTTTTCACATCTTTAACACTATTAAAATGGTTTTATGATTTACGCTGGCTGTACTGTTCATGGGAATATAAGTACTTGATATGTGATCACTCTGTACATACTGAATGAGCCCTTTCTTGCACCTCTGTTTTTAATTTCAATGATAATTATTGCGTATAAAATATTTTTTAAATGAATATACAGTATTTTAGATTCCAGTGTACAGTGTATTGACTATATTTGTATTTTTCTAGTCATACCAAATGTACTGTATATTGAAAATGTGAAAATATCACTCAAATATACAAAAGACACTTGGAGCCATTTTGGTGCTATTTGTAGACTTGCTGAGTCAGATTATTTGATGCATACAGGAAAAAGACCATGATTTTGTAGATATACATGTAATATTTAAAAGGGAGAACATGCTTGAAATTCACTAATATGAATGATTGTGTATTGTGGATATATTATTGCACATCTTTTCGTTGCGGTATCTTGTTGAACGACTTTATATGCAAAGCTTAGCTCTGAACCCAAACACATCCTGAATGTGTTTACAGAATGTTGATGGAGAATCTTCAGCCCTAGTTGTTATGTCAAAAACATTCTGTACCTCAACTGTTTACACACAACAGTTAATCCTAGCCACGTTTGGGGGTCTGTTCCTACTGTACGTGTTAAAATCCATAGTTTATCTAACTGGGGTTGATATCCATATATCCCATAGAAAATGGAGTCAACACCCAAATAAACGAAACATATGTATATTATAAATTAATTATGAATGCAAGGTTTCCTACTGGTTAAGGTTTGCAAAATGTGAAAAAGATCTAACCTGTCTAAATAAACAAATTAATACATTTCTTGCTGCCTTGAAGAAATCAAAGAACATTCATACTGAGAAGAACCTAGGAGATGTAAACAGGCGGAATGGAGCAGAAAGCATTCATATGACACTGATAGTGTGAAGCTATGAGCTACGTGCTGGCAATTTACCTGCCACTAATCGCACCAGTAGACTTCGTCGACCACTTTGAGGGACACCTCATCAATTCATGCCTAATGTCTAATTTTGACCACTGTATGTGCATCTGTGCATAAATGTACAGTTGCACTCAAAATTATTCAACCCCCTTCACTTTTTGCACACTTTATTGTGTTGTAGATTTAATTTTAAATTGATAAAATTGCCATTTTTGCCCATCAATCTACATTCAATAACCCATAATAACAAAGTGGAAACATGTTTTTAGAAATTTTTGCAAATGTATTAAAAATCAAAAACTGAAATCTCATGTGCATGCGTATTCATACCCTCTGCTTTAATGTATTTTTAAAGTATCATATGTCATATTTGGTCGCAAATTCTTTGCAGGCTGTTACTTCCTGAAGTTTGTGACCCATCAACATCAAAAGACTCTCAATATCTTATTTTCAGGTACTGTTACAAGCGATACTATAACCTCTCTGCATTTGAATGGATCTCTATGGGAATTAGGGGGTGAGACTCGATTCAGCTGTAAATTACACTGGTACAGTATGGAACACATGACTGGCTAAATGGCTGTAAGTCATCAAGGGTCTAAGGTATCAAACGAGCCCCAAACCATCACTCTACAGCCAGATATGGAGTAGAAGTGGATGGATCACTGCAAGGGTTATTTCTCCTGACTAATTTTCCTATAGAACTCTATGGGGAAAAAAGTCAGGAGAATAAACCTTTAAAGTGATCCATCCACATCTACTCCATATCTGGCCGTAGAATGATGGTTTGGGGCTCGTTTGATACCTTAGACCCTTGATGACTTACAGCCATTTCGCCAGTCATGTGTTCCATACTGTACCAGTGTAATTTACAGCTGAATCTAGTCTCACCCCCTAATTCCCATAGAGATGCATTCAAATGCAGAGAGGTTATATTATCGCTTGTAACAGTACTTGAAAATAAGATATCCAGAGTCTTTTGATGTTGATGGGTCACAGACTTCAGGAAGTAACAGCATGCAAAGGATATGTGACCAAATATGAAATATGATACTTTAAAAATACATTAAAGCAAAGGGTATGAATACTTATGCAAATGAAAGATTTCAGTTTTTGATTTTTATTACACTTGCAAAAATTTCTAAAAACATGTTTTCACTTTGTCATTATGGGTTATTGAGTGGTTATTGAGTGGCAAAAATAAATTAAATCTACAACACAATAAAGTGTGCAAAAAGTGAAGGGGGTTGAATAATTTTGAGTGCAACTGTAAATATGTATTGCTGTCACAAAAGCCTCTTTTTGTGGGTATATTCTGTTAATATTGCACGCAATGTATCTGTATATAGCTCGCTAAAATGAAAAGAATCCATTGCACAATGCTTCAAATCAGTACATTGGTGCATATCTGTGAATCATTTATGTATTTTCTTAATTCATATTTTCATGGTAAAGCTATTTTCTCTCATACAGTACCTCAGTAGAGAACTGCGCTGGTCTTCTGCTGTTTCCATCTGCTGTATACATAATATCTACCCCATTTTGCCTGCCGGTGATCTTGTTTTCTGGGAGACGATTGTGTCGGCTTTCATCTTGGGGACTCACCCTATAATAGACCACAGCGGCCTCACCCCCTCCTCTGTGTGGTCCAAAATTCTTTTGAACTCAATATTTCATTAAATCACTCTCTGGAGTGCATGAAGCTCTGTGTTGAGAAATCTATAAATCTAAATAAAACAATTAAACTGAAATGAAGCCCACGTGGCCTCACTTCAAACGCTTTAACACTCAACGTTCCTTCTCACCGGTCTTGCGAGCGCAAAAAGATATTCAAACGGCATCGGGATTTATTCGGTATAAATAATAGATTTTAAATATATTAAATGGCATTCAGAACACTCACGAAACACTGAGTTGATATAATTTGTTTTTAATAAAAATTAATTAGTAAAAGGAATGCTAAAATGAGTTTAGAATTCCGACACAAAGGGATCCTCCTGACCCTCGTTTCGCGATTCTGTTTATTAATTCTTCTTTCATTCGCCGTCCAACCCGGGGCTGTACATATCCAACTCCCGCTCCGGTCTGGAATGTCCAACTGCAACCTCAGCCGCGTTCCGTGCGCGAACCACCCTGCCAATTTGGGAGAATTGAGCCATGCGCGGTTCTCCTCCGAAACATCGGCGTCGTCCAACGGGCGCTTCTTTTTGCGTCGCAGGCAAGCAGCTAAGCTCGCGCGGAGCAGCATCGGAGGAGGACCTTTCGTATGCGGCCTTTCGAGCGCCCTTTTCCGGCCAGTGGTGGTCGCTCAAGAGCAATGACACTCGGATCCCTATCCGACTGAACCCGCCCCATAGCCTGAGCGGCACAAGCACCAATTGTACATCGCCCTATGGAGCTACCGGCCACAGTATCTCAGAGGGAACTCTTTGTCTTATTTACTTCAGTTGACTATGATCAGTGGAGGCCCTCATCCATAGAATAGATAGGTCACGATGCAGCTCATTAACATGGATGCCAATTGTCGCTAAACATACTGTTCAGAGAATGCACAGTGACATTATATGGCAAACGGACAGTTTAGTATGATAGCTATGAAAAAGGTGATAAGGGTCAATTGAGTAAGAATCTAAATACGCTCATTGATATAATATTTAGTGTGAGCTTATACGGTTTGGGATCTTTCTTGTTCATTTTATTTATTTCTTTTGACTATTTTCTTGTTTTCTCCATTTTGAATGGCCAGTCATGTTTACAGCCCTGTCCCGTTGCCACGTAGTCCTCTATCAATTTGATTTGGCAATGCAGGCTGGCACGCCGGTCCTGCGAGGAGTCCGCTGCCAACTGGTGCCTCATTACGCCCGGCAGTCCAGCAGCTGAGCTGCGCGTCGCGCCCAAGGGCCGCATTTCATGCGCGGACGGCGGGCGATCGGCGAGATGTGTTGCTCTCGTGTGATGAGTCAGGGAAAATTCAGCTGATTGAAACCCTCCCTCCCTGGGAAACACTAAGACCAATTAGGCACTGCACGGCAGGACTTCTACTTTAGCTGGATTTAAAAAAGGACTTTTACTTTCGCTGGATCCACCGCCCAGGAAGTCCCTCGTTCCTCGAAAAAATAAATTGTTATACATTTATATCTAAATGACTAATGCCATAATTCTCAGTTTTTTTGTAGTATGTGAATATTGGGTTATGTTCTATAATACATTTTCAAGGTGTAAGAAAATAGCAATAGCATTTGCAAACTTTTCATTGGCATGTGCGATCTACAATAGGCTACCGCAACAGTTTGAGCGTTAAATCCACAATTCTACTTAAATTTCTTCTGATCTAGTAGGCTAGCGCATTTGCAGCAGCACAACAGATAGCGAGCGGCACATAAGCTTGTGGCATCTAAAATGGGGGAATTCACGTGCAGAAAAAAACCCTTTCTCTGAAAGGCAATTACAGCTGCGGATGTTCCCCATGTTTCCTCATCAGATGTAAAATTAGCATCGTAAATTTGAAAAACAACATTGACCATTTGAATTTCGACCTCAAAGACCACGGCAACCCGAATCTTCCGACGAGCGCGACAGATTGCCGGGCTGCCCGCCTTTGTTGGATTGCCTAATGTCTTGATAAAAATGAGGTGAGGGTCACATGCATTTTCCCGTGTAGCTTCAATGTTCATGCTGCTTGTCACTGGGATGCTGATAATCCCTGCTGTTCAGCTTGGAAAGGAGGGCTCTGATACAGTAGGCTGGATCTCCAAGTCACGGTTGGGGATCTCTTGTGATGAATTGCCGTCTTGGTCCTGTTAAAGGTGTCCTTGCAACAAAGTCTTGTTAACTCAGGTTTTCCACTGGAGATAATAAGACTTGGAAACCGGAACTCGGGAGTCAGTAGTTCAGAATTCCTCTTTGCAAAGCACATGGGATAGAGAGAGCAGTTATGATTTTTTCCCCCACTGTTATTTGATGTGCTGTATTTTCTTTTCCTGCCAGTTGTGTCCATAAAAGAGAGACAATTAATGGAGGTCACACAGTACAACTGGCGTATCACTGCAGAAGCACTGGTAGCCACAACAATTAAATTGCATATACTAGGTCATTGACTAAAGCTATACGTAGGTTTCGCTAAGACAAGTTAGCTAACACTCAGTCCTAAGTAAAGATTAAATGCACTCGCTGGCTTTGCCAATTGAACTGAAACAAGATTAGTGAAATGCTGTAAGTGACATAAAATTTTTTCTGGTTTCTTTTTTTTAATCATTTCTGTAGTGGAACTATTGACTCCAACAGACTGAGGTGCAGAATTCGTGAAAGACTCTTATTCCTTTACGTATGCAAAAAATGTATTGTATATTACCTGAGCTTTGAGATATTTTCAGTTACTGCATCTGTATCTTCTGTATTTATGCGAAGTCATTCTCACAGTGCGCTAATAAAACAGAGGCCCCCTCCGGAAATTTCCCATAGTAGCTGAAAGGTCATGGTTTGCAATTATATGAAGAGTGTTTTTTTCCAAAACTCACTCAGCCGACTTTTACCAATTTTGAGAAAATCAAAACACTGCATGAAAAATCTTAATTGTTATACTTAAATCTCAAAGAATAATATCAAAAATAAAATCTGCACATTTCTAACCATTTATCTGAAAAATGATCCCCACCTTGAAAAATATTGTTTATTTGGACTTTGGAGATTTGAAAAAAAACACTCTTCATATGTTCATGATATAAGTCATGATTCAGAATTTATATAGGAAGCATGATGCTGGGGAAAATACAGTATATTCACATTTTAAGTATTTCTAAAGTATTTTATCTTTTTTAGGTATTCATCCTTAGGCATACTGTACATAAATGGACACAAAGGATGAATGGATTGAAGAACACCTGAAGAAGTGATGTTTGTGAAGAGGCACGACGCCTATAAGCAAAAAGGTGGGGAACCTGCGTGTAGCCTCTCTGCAAGTCAACGGGGTCAGTACAGTGTGCGCTGCATTCCTCAGGTTTGTCCAAGATCTTTAAAAGAGGGTTTGGCGATTAATCCGCTCGTGTTTCATAGTTAATCCGCTCGTGTTTCCGCTCGTGTTTCATATCCGCTCGTGTAATCATGCTAAGATCCTAATCATGCTAAGATGCTAATCATGCTAAGATGCTAATAATGCTACACCCAGACACAAACAGAGCTGTAATGCATTGTCTTCAGCGGCAGTACTTGACATTCACTAGCCTCCCCTATTTCTGTTTTCCATGGTATGTCTGTTATTCCATCGATGATCAGAGGGACGAGGCTAGGTCATCGGATACGATCGTAATTATGAGTATTTTCATGGACAACCACAGGTCTGGATTTAGGATAATCTTAATACAAGATTAAGAATTTGCTGTGTATTTGCATTCACATCCATACCTTGAAATTGTAAGCAAAAATACAGTATTGCTAACATTTCATACTATTGTGATAAGTACCATGACAAAAAAATAGAGAGAAAAAAAAAAGTGCATTTATATGATATGTTTTTAAAATCAAACAGTACAGTAACATTTACGAGGAGGTTCCACGTCTACCTGGAGGATCTTTCCGATTGGTGTTATTTGTTCAGTGCCGTCCAATCGCACGAGACAGATTACTTCAAACGACTGCTTCCCCGTTCCGTATGGTGCCAAGTCATCAATGATGCAGAGCGAGCAGAGTAAAAAAACAACGAGGCGTGTTGAAATATCCAGTGGATTTGAATTCAATGTCAATGAGATTATTAGTGCTTCAAGACAGTAAGGAGGGTCTGCGCGCTACAGTGAGTTATAATAATCGCCCCATCCGCACGTGGGGTTTCCTGGCAGAGAAAGAAAAATGGAGGGTGGGGGTACACCCTCACCACCCCCCCCCAAACACACGTGAACCCCCTCCCCCTTTTTTTAATCGCATTCCAGAAACATAACTTGCAGAAAGTTTGGGCTAGCCTGGTGGATTTTCATTTCAGATGTTGTCAACTCAAGGGCATTTGGACCAATCAATATCTGTCTGTCTTCTGGCACACACAAAGTTGGCTATTAGAAAAGAGCTTCTTATAGCAGGCTCAGCCAATACCATTAGCCCTAGCCTAAGGGCAGTTCTATCCATGAGACAGGGTAGGCACCTGCCCCTCCTCCCCTCCCCCACCATTAAGCAGGTCCCCTGGGATGTCATTTGGACATATCGGGCAAAGAGCACTTCTTTATTCTTTTCTCTTTTCTACACCCAGACTCCACCGAAAATCAATAAATCTGTTCTTTGCTTATTTTCAGAACTTTGCTTCAATATAACCAGGACTTACCTTCCAGCTACAAACTCATGCAACACCAGGTCAGTTTTTTTTTCCTTCTTCTCCTTCTTAAACCCCCCCCCTCTTCTCTTGTTCTTTCTGATTTCTCCAAAGCTCCAATTTAAAAGCAAATAAATTGGGAAACTATCGGCTCTTCATTTTGTTCGGCCGAGATTAAAAGGCTCCCCCCTTAAAAGAGAAGGACGCTTACATCATTGATGTGCATGGCGCTCCTCGTTTGTCTTCTCCCTCCATATTTTTTTTAACAAGCAACATCTTAACGATTTAACTCTCGCGTCCTGAAACGCGAGCTGTCAGCTCTTAACAGAGAAAGGCCGCGCGCGGCTATATGATCATCAACAACGCGCCGTTGCTGCGGATGTTGTTAGGGCTGTCTGTTTCTTACTCCGCGTCGGCAGTACAATGTGCGTCGCTTTCATGTTTTGACTGCACCCTTTAATCCCCGAAATAATTAAGAGGCAAACAGCCGTCGGCGTGACATTATCCGCATGTTCTGAGCGCCGAAAGCCGGAAGTGTTTACATCCCAGTAAAAAAAAAAAGAAATTGACAGTGAAAGAAACCCATCGCTTTTTTTGCGCATACGCGCGTTCTGTGTGCACGTACGCCTGCGTGCATACGTTGGCCCTCTTGCCATCTATCAAATTTCCGTGCGCATTATTGAAAGTGACAAGAGCTTTTATTTCACGTCCAGCCCTGCATTATTTACATGCAAGGCAACTTGTTATTTATAGAAAGCTTTAGAGATGAAATCTGTCTGTGCTTGCTTACATTTTCCTCAGTTTTGTTGAGGGAGGGGGGGGGGGTGGGGGGGGGAGTCGTCAGTTGCCGAATGACTCTGATCTCCGTGATGTCCCGACGCACGCAGATATGCGCGGCTCCGAATTAATCGCGTTACGCGAGATAAACGGGGAGCCGTGCGGTTTTCCGACCTTATCCGGCGCGCGTGTAAGCCGGACCCGGTCGGCGCCTTCCCCCCAAAACCGACTCGCGCGCCGAGGGGTCGGCTTCCGCGGCTCGCTGAGAAATCGGAGGGGAGAAGAGGGGGGGGGGGGACCTTGAAGTCAAAGGGACCCTTCTATAATAGCGGCAGAAGGTGTAGCAGTTGCCGTCCCTGTAGTGGCCCCCGTATTGATCGGCCCTAATGAGCACCGGTGGAGCTGTAGCTAATGGTGTTGTGTCTGCGGTCGACGGCGAATGTGGGGAGAAGATTATCAACCCGAGGGGTTTGACGGTGGCTGGGCCGGCCGAGCCCTCGGGGCGCCGATGCACTTGAGAGGTCACCGTATCAGATGAAGAGAGCCGCTCCGGCCTCCTCCTGCTTAAAGAGGAAAAAAAAAAAAAAAGAAGGATTTTCCTCCCTCTGTTTTTTTTCTTTTCAACCCCCCCCTCCCCTCCCCCACTTGTGTGTTGACACCAATCAGCCAATCACAGTCATATTTATGTATCGTAACCTGCGAGGCTGTGCTTGGTTACGCCTTTGGCGAGTGCTTACCCTAATATAAACACTGAGGTAAGGTTGATCCTATTTATTGTACCTGACCTTTTTACATTTTATGGCATTTACTGATGGTATGTAATTATGTGTATGGTGTATGGCCCAATGTAAGTGTATGGCCCAATTACACATCCTATTTTGGCATTCCCGTGTAACTACCAGTAAAGCCTGTATTTAATGAATATATATATATATATTTGAAGGCGGTATGTGAAAATATAATCTTTCACATTAATCTTGCATTTTCTCAACAGTCGGAATGAATGGACGCCTGGAGGTTGTGTAAGCTTTTCTTTGACAAATCACTTCCAAATTTATCGTGCCAAAGTCGGAGTTTATCATGATTTCTGTGATGTGAAGTAGCTCCAGTACATATAGCCTGGAAGCACAGCCGCACAGATGGGCCACCGGTCCGTCGCGTCTCTGGACGAGCGAACGAGTCCAATTTCGCTTGAGCTTTCAAAACCTTAATTTGCCGCTGATTAGTGATGTCACAGGGTCTGACTCACGGCTATGTGCGCACGTGCTGACCCGGCCGAGCGGCGCGGCGCGGCGCGGTGGGGCATTCCGCTCCGTCTCGTCGCGTGAGCGCCCGCTCGGCCGGGCCGAGGCGCCTGCGTCCGCTTTCAACTTCCAAAGGAGAGGGCGTCCTTTAGAAGGCGCGTCTAGAGTCGTCCTGGGGGAACGGGGCCGGGACAGCTGGATCAAAACCTCTGCACCTCCTCAACAAGTACCCTGGGATGCCGCATCGCCCAGGAGGAAGACCGGGCCTCTCCGTGATGTCCCACATGAGAGAGATCTGAAAGTTGAGGTTAATTAATATGTAATTATACATCAGATATATTTTAGCGGTGAACTGACCCGTGAAAAACAACATCAATTACACTGCGGTCAGTGACTGAACGCTGCTGCTTGCCGCGCCGCATCGGCCAGGCTTAACGGGGAATGTGTGTGGGGTGGGGGGGGGGGGGGGGGCTTTCCTCTCCCCACGTTACAGCGCAGGCTTATTTTGTGATATAGCTATTAAGCTGTTGACCAGCTGAGGTGCCATTAACACTGTGTGTGTGTGTGTGTGTGTGTGTGTGCGCGCGCGCGTCTTAGTAATGAAGTTGCAACGTTCCTTTTCCAACGATTCTTCTCTTTTTCCTTTCCCGGGCCCCCCGCGCGAAACGATACCTCACCAAATCCGCTCGCGATTTCTAATTGATTTCTTCTCATGAGCCAGCGCCTCTCGCGGGAGCGGTGGAGCGGAAAACGTGTCTGCAGCACCTGTCCTCGGAAAAAAAAAGGCGGACGGCTGAAATATGCTTTTCTTCAACAAAAAAAAAGAGAAAGGAAAAAAAGATGAAATGTTGCCTCTCCCGAGGCCTTCCGTCCATCCACGGTAGCATTTCGGAGACGTTTAATAAATTAGGACTTGAGTACAAGTTGAAAATGCCACCTTGCACTGCTGAACATTGATACAAGCTGGAAGAGTGTAAGTTCCAGTCTGCTTGTCCATTCTTCCTCGCCCTACGGTATGGCAGCGTGTCTTTTTTACACAGGCAGGAAGACGCGTTGCTCTTTGGTCCTGCTTCGTGATAGCGTCCGGAGAGACCGGACGCCGACCCTAAGAACAGATCCCTGGCCCTGAAGTGGACGCGGCTGGCCTCTCTCTCTCTCTCTCTCTCCGAGGGGCCCCTCTTAAGCGAGGGATGTTTTTGATTTTTTTCGGGTTAAACAGCTGACCGGCACGTCCACAGAGACCCGCCCCTCCACCCCCCCCCTCTCAGAACACACAATTAGTGGGGTCACCGCGTCCCAGAGGCGCCTCACCTCGGGCCACTCGCGCCACACCTAGGCGCCATGGCAACGACGGTATCGGATACCCCAGACACGCAGTCTAGGGGCCCCTGTTGCAGCGCTCACAATGTGAGTTCCCATGTAGCCTCGCATTCAGTGAATATTAAATGGTGTGTACATGTGCTCTGCAAATAAATAAAAATATATACATATATATATATATATATATATATGTATATATATATATATATATATGTATATATATATGGCAAATATAATGGAAGGAATGGCAAAATATCCTGTTTATCAATATGGTGAGACTGCACTAGTTCAGCACTGCGGGGTGGAACCAGATATTAGTGACACAATGCTAATTACCGCGGGCCTGATCTTCTATGGCTAACCAGTGTAATTCCAGTTTTCATGGTTAAACTAATTTATTAAGAAATCTTCTATCTATATTAAAGCACCTTTGACTTAATGTAGCCAAAACATGGCATAACAGCGCTATAATTTACTTTTATGCAAAATAATACAAATTCTTCCAGATGGATAGGCACCAACAGATTCCTCTCCTGCAACTGTGTGTCACAATGCCCACTGACTATACATTTCTATATCATCAGAGCAATCTTGTGAATATCTTATGGTCTCTCAAATGTTTAAGATGCAAAATACGTCAATTATTGCCATTTTTATAGTTATGCTTTCATGCACAGTCTTCAAAATCACTTACAATTAGATTGTGAATTATTACACATTTGCATAAAATGGAATATATTAAATAGGATTAGATATATCAGGCAATTAATGTATTTGTATGTTGATTTTGATGTATATTTGCATATATTCAAATATTTTTCTTATATTGTGGATTTCATCCTTTGACGCTGATGGACATGTCACACTCCTTTGAGTTTGAGACGAATCGGCTGTCCTTATGACAATGAGCGGCTCGAATTTGCCAGCTGCGGTAAACCTAAGTGGGTAAACGTTTAACGTGACAAAAAGGGGGGACAGATTATCCTGGCGCTGTCCCATTTGGGAGAGAACGAGATGCGGAGGGCTGAGGGCGGCGCGAGTTCGTTTGCGCGTAATCGTTTTTTCTTTTTTACGGCTGCGCTGGGCTTCGCGCATTAATTTTTGAACCATGAAAACAAACGGTTATTTAATCATGAACCTCTTTCACCTCCCTGACAGTGCTGTTGAGGGAACTGTTTGAATGCCGCTCGTTTGTACGGTTAATGTTGAAGGAGCGACTCCTCTTTTTCCTTTTTTTTCCCTCCCACCCTATGACAGCTGTGTCATCAAACACCGAAGCTGTTGTGACTCCTCTTTGCAGACACCGCATGTATTTATCGTGTGTTACTTACAGCTGAAATACTGCAGGCAACACAGTCTGTCAGACCGTCTGTCCTCTTCAATACATTTTAGGATTTTTTTTTATGTATACATTTATTTAGATGTATTTATTTCTGTTAGATAGTTATTAAGCTGTGTTCAGATGGGCTGAATTTTATAACAAATTGTTTATGGAGTGTCTCACTGTCACCGCCAAGAGGAGACAGATTCATGATCAAAATGGATTGCTCACAATGAGAATGTGGAATACAGTAAACACTGTCAATGGCCCAACTGAACACACACGCAGTGCATGCTGGGAAAAAGTATTTTTCGAAGACACTTTTAACCCTTTGTAAAAAATATGCCGTGGAATAATCCCTAAAAGATTGCTGCTGAAGTATACTGTACAGTGTAGATATGGGGGGTTTAACAAATCAGTGGGTAGGTAAAAGGCTTTGTGAATGGGATCGTTCAGAAAAAAAAGCCAGTGAGTCTTTTTTAGGGCATTTTTTTGCCATTACAGTGGAGCTCAGCAGAGACTGATATAGAGGTTTGTAGGTCAGCAGTGAAAATGCAACTCACTACCAGTGCTTACCCACAGAAACTCTGTTGTTTTCTATAAGCTTAATAGTATATTTCCTGCATGACCATTACCTCCTCTTTAAACAAAAAGCCTACAAGAAATGACCCAGATACTTGAACTAAATCTGTGAAAAAATGGTCTAAATGCTTACCACGTCATCTGCCGACGTAATATTTTAAAGCAATGACTAAGAGTGAGGTACTCTATTTATGTGGCACTGTAAAACCAGAGCCATTGGTTTCTCAATGGTTTCTTAGTAAGATGAAGACAGAAGGAATCCAGGGTCAAGTGATCAGAGGGCTTTCAGGGACAGGAATTAGACTCAGGCTCACAGAGAGGTCCAGGGTAAAATACTACAACCTCTCCAGTGTTGCGCAGATTAACTTATCACCCAGTTAAATGGGCTGTCAGTGGGAGATGGCAGTGCTTGGCAGGCCGAATTCAAATGCATGTAAATTTCCCTCGTGGCTGACTAGCAAGTGGGGTGGAGCGTCAGCCGATGACACGCGCAAAATGCATTAACACGGTTAAAAATACATTGGGAGTGGATATCTCATGTTTTAATAACATTTGTAAGTACAAATGGCACAAATGGATCCCAGAGTCGAGGCCTTATGATACTCCCTCGTTTTTTTTTTTCCTTCTTCCTCGTCGACGGAATGAAAGAAATAAATAAATAAATAACGTGACGGAGGCGCGCGGGAAGGAGGCAAGCCAAGATGCCCCCTCCGCCTCGTTCTGGCGCTTTTTTCCGAGGTGCCCCACGAACAATTAACAATTAGCTGTCGGAGCCACGGCGGAGTCCCCGGGGCGGGCGGGAAAAACTGCACTTTAGAGAGGCAGTGTTCCGATAGCCTGGTCTGTCAAGTTCATTTGATCTCACAACAAAGTGATTAAAAACATCAAGGAGCCGCTGTGCACCCGCGCTTCGTCGGGACTTGTGAGACATCTCGCTGTCTAAAACCGTCCAAATCCTTGTGAGGAGCTAAGTAATATAAACCGTCCTAAATACAGTAATATCTTAGACCGTGTTACACATGTACAGCACGGTGGCCCCTAAAAGTGTGATATATATATTACATTATAGGCATTTAGCAGACGCTCTTATCAGAGCGACTTACACAACTTCTTATTACATTTATCCATTTATACAGCTGGATATATACTGAAGCAATTCAGGTTAAGTACCTTGCTCAAGGGTACAACGGCAGTGTCCTACCTGGGAATCGAACCTGCAACCTTTCGGTTACAAGTCCAGTTCTTCTCTAGTACTTCTTAACCATATACTACACTGCCGCCCTATATATATAGGACCCCCTAGAAATGTGATGTTAACAAGATGTGACATCTCAACGGGCTTATCCTGCCAATGAATAAAAATACATTTCAATATATATAAATATATCATTTTAACTGTTGTGTTCAGTTTGTGTAATTAAGTATTAACAGCCATTTTGGAATGTATAATAAAAGCATGAATAAATAAAAACTTAAATTTTTATGGAAGTCTGGTCTCGTGGCCTTTGTCAGGCAGGCAAAAGGCTTATGTAGGGTGTTTACCTTACTGGAGCTGTATTTCAACACAATCAGGGTTTTTGCTGGCCTCACAGACCCTGCTGTAGACCTTATTGGAGGCAGACTACTGTAAACCGGTATGTTCATTGGGGACATTGTGGAATGATGAAATCAGTTTTGGTTGACAGATGCTTTCCTTAAACAAACTGAAGTAAATGAAGGCCTTTATGTTTCATTGCAGGAGTGCGCAACAATGGCCGATCCGTTTCAGGATTATGTGGTGACTTCTGCTCTTTAATTAGCTCAATAAAATCTTGGCCTGACATTTGTATCCGCATCAGCTACAGCCCGCAGACTGCAGGTGTGTCCTAAAGATTTTATCGCGCGCAAGTACAGGAGTGAACCAACGTGGTTTATAGTGCTTTTACAAAACTAAAAATTAAGGTAATTGGTTGGAACAAAAAACCAGCACGGCACACTAGCCCTCCAGGACCGGAGTTGTGCACCCTTGTTTTATTGGGTTATAACTCAATAAGCAGATTCAAGACCTTTGGCCTTATTATAACTACACTCTGGTACTTAATTATGCGTGATTTAATTGCTGCTGACTTAACAAAATTCCTTATTTGCTAGCAGAATTACACGCGCATTGCGTGTAATTTCATTCCAGGTTTCATTAGTTTTCAAACTAGATTCCACATGGATAACTGTAAATATCGCGCTTGCTGGCATGTTTGAATCTTGGTTGATCTCAGAAGTTGCGGGGATGGGTCTGGGGTCAGGCGTACCTGCTGAAAATCAAATAAACATCAAACGGCCGCCCAGAACTGCCTGAACCGACGCGATTCACGATACACTCTGTCTGTGCCCTAGAGTGGCGGGTTCGAACCATAGACTGTATACAAATATGGACAAAGCACTGTGACGTCACCCATTGCCTTTCCACGGCCTCGTAAAAACTGAATTGAAGCTCTGGATGTCTTTTTCGCCACCCCGTTTGTACAAACTGCGCCTGCTCCGCGGAGCCGATGGAGGGACTCAACCCATCCCTCGGATTGGTCCTGAACAAATGTTAATACCCTGTCCAAACGACACAATATTTTAAAAAATCAGCACATGCAGAGGCATTAGATGAAGGAAAGAATTGCAATCGTATTTTTTTGTGGGAAAAATTTATTTTGACCACATTGCTGCCATTGCTGCCATTGACTTACATGGTGAAAGACCTATACTGGAGCCAATCGCAGTGGCGCTAGCGAGCAACGGCACGATTGCCGCTCCCAGCCCAACCAGGAAGTGAGCTTCAAAACGAAAGCCCGGTCTTGGCCCCTTGGTTCGAACGAGGCGCCGAGATCTAGCCCGGGTCGGAGCAGAGAGCTCGGGCGAGGCCCGTCGTCGAGGAAAAATATCTCCGGATCAAACGGAGCGCCGCTTCAGGAACGCGGGCGACGAGCGGAGCGGCTCCTCTCCCGTTTGAACGGCGCGACGCGCGCCACCCGCGCTTGTTCTCTCGCCGCGGGAAGGCTGGCGTAGAGGGAGGCGCGCGACGCCTTTTCCCCCGTGGCGCCCCACAACAAGAGTGACACAGGCAAGTCCCTACATGCGTCGGGCATGTAAAACGGATCTGTCCATTTATTAATCATTCATAAACAAGCGAATGCAGAGTCAAAGAAATAAGAGGAAGGTTGAAAGTGCCTTAGGCAGGTATAGGGGATTACACTGAAGTAGTTCAGTCCTTAGTCGGGGGGTAGGGTGGGAGGGGGGGATATGTGCCGTGGGACGGGCTTGCTCTTGAGGCACAAAAAGAAAGCAATCTGACCCGGGAGAGCTTCTGCCTCAAATCCAAATCAACTTTTAAAGGGCAACTATATCAGTCTTCTGTAAAACAAAAGACCCATCTTTTGCATTACGGAACCATTTAACACACTTACATGGGCATGTTTGTGCGTAAATTGGATCTTGAGAGTAGAATTTTTTCAATTTAGGAAAATGCATATTTGAACTTCGAAAGTTGGATTTACTATGAGATATGACTCTACGCAGTAAAATGTCCAGCGTTAATTCAACTCAGAACAGAATACACATGAGTCCAAAAGGGACCATGCACTCGATAAGAGTTGATTTAACACTGAACATTTTACTGTGTACTGGACTGTTTTAAATGCTTTATGGGTCCGACTAAACACTTTTTCTTGGCACCCCTAGGTGGTCCTGTCCAGAAAACCAGGCTTGTAAAAGAAGCATTGTTTTGATACTCTATGAACACTACTCTGAATGACAGCAGGGCCCCCAATAAAGCCCTTATTAAAATGCACGGTAAGGCCCTGGAACTTAATTTCCGAGTCGCTTCCATCAACCTGTCAAAGTTTTTGACAATTAAAACGGCTTCCCTTAAAACTTTAATGAGACACAATAAGAACAGTGTGTTGGAGAGGGAACAAAAAGACATGAGAGCCTCATTCTTCATGAAAGAGACTGGAGAAGAACTCTTCATTATCTCCCAATGAAAAAAGTCTCTATGCAAATTACATTATAATGCATTTTTTAAAATACGTCAATGGGCTATATATAATTTACAACCACTCATGTCCTTATGATCCATTTTTAATACGAGTTATTGTTAATTGTTTAAGTCTCGTAATTTCATGTTTGGGATTTAATCACAGGTGTCTTGTTTGTTTTTTCCCCTCCCAACCTTTCTGAGGTCTTTGAAGTCTCTCCTCCCAGTTGTCCAGCGCAAGTTAACTTTGCCACCAAAGAGATATATACTAGATATATAATAGAACAACTGGAAGGGTCTCGTGGATGAAATGAGACAAAGGCTTCACAGATGCGTAGTCTCAATGATGACTTTACACTACCTACCTGGAAGAGGAGTGTGTACTAAACACACTGTGTGTACTAAACACTGTGTGTACTCCTGTGTTACTAAAATACCGCCGGTAGCTGCTGATTTTTTCAGGAAGTGATCGAGATGACTCATTTATGAGCAAACTTTTGAAAGGTTATATTTTAGGGCTTTATTGACAGCACAGTGTAGAGAGACCGGAAGGACGGGGAGTGAGAGAGACATAGGACAAAGGTCTATGGATTTCGAACCGCCAACGTCGCGGCTAGCATTGAGCGTGAGTGGACGGCGCTCTTACAGGCTACGCCACCGAGACACCCCTTATTACCAAAACTTTTGAGGGGGGAAAAGAAAATCGGACCGCCCGCCACGACAGTTAAATGACATCATTTGATATGCTAAAAGGATAGCTTCATTTAACCGTTGCGTAATAAACCGTTTCCTCTTAACGTCGGTGTGGTGCGAATATTATTCAGTCAGTCGCGAATATTATTCAGTCAGCGCGATTTCTAATGCCTACGATGCTATTGCAGAGGCATTCAGCGGCAAGGCACTGTATGTTTTTATCTCTGTTTGAGTTGGCTGGAGTGCGCCTGTCTGCCCGGTGTCGCGCCCGAGCCGCCCGGGCCGGCGGCGTGGGATAAATGGCGGAGCCCGCGGCAGGTCAGAGAAATCGACCGTGACGGTGATGGACAGGGGCTGAGTGGGCCTTGGACCGCCGGGTAAATGGGGCAGAAACTGATGGTGAAGTGCATGAGTGACTGGCTGACTGATTGACTTCAGGCCCCCGGTGCCTGCTCCTGCCTTCACCGCCGCCGAGGCTCTTTGTCAAGGCTTTGCCACTCAAACTGACTGAACCTTGAGAAAAACCAGACCCGGATACCGCATCGCACAGGGGGGCAGCAGCCCAGCAGACGATGTGTCCGTGAGTGTGTGTGTGTGTGTGTGTGTGTGTGCGCTGGTGTGCGCGGTGTACGTGGAGCAGGAGGCGAAAGTAAATTGGAAATGGACGATTATCACCGTATGAAAGAAGCTATGAGAAATTACAGGTCAGAGTAACTTATGTAACAATTCTGAGGTGAATATTTTCCTTTTATTTGAATTTTAATGATGCATTTAGTTTCCTTTAGAATAGGTCAGACGCGGGCGTGATGACGCGTAACTGATTAACGATAATCAAAATAAAAGGTCTCTACTCAGTATGCGCATATATGGTTTGTCCTGAATTTTGAATAATACATTTCGGCGAGGGCTACTGTTTTACTTTTCAAACAAAAATTTAGAACAAAATGGCTGTGATGAATAATGAAGGCATTAGTTTGATATTGCACTTCAGTGAAAACCGCCGCTCAAAAGGTTGAGCACGGTGAGAAAATTCTAAACTAAAACTGTCATTATTTCCTTTCCTTGGTCGCATAAACATTAGTAATCCCTTAGTCAAGTCTGTGTGGAATTATTCACATGCCGCATAGGTCGGAAGCTTCCTGTCTGCGGGCATACAGAAGCCCTCGTCTCTCGGCTTTCGCGAGTGCAGTTGAGAACAAAGCCTAATTCTGAAGCAATGAAAGTCTGTCAGTTAAAAAAGATGAGCAGCCACTCGGCAAGCCAGCGCAATTTATACCCCTCGCAGAACTAAGGGGGGGATTCGGGGGGGGGGGGGGGACACGGCGTTAAAGGCCGACGACAGCCTACCTGTGTGTCTACACGGCGCTCCGTGCTCATTTTCACACACGGTAACCTTTGATTGTTTACAACTGTTAGTTTGCTTGACATGTGGCCACTGCCTGTTACAAGCGCTCAGCGCTGCATCTCCAGGTCCGTGTGTCCCCCCTTCTTTTCTTTGTTCTGGGACTCTGCCTCCGAGTGAAAAATACATCAGAGGGAGCGCCGAGGTCAGAGATTCAGGGCCAGCTCATTCTGGCGCTGGTAATTTGGTTTGCGAGCTCGGGGGCTCGGCCAGCGGCGCGTCAGGCGTCGGGCGGGCGGTGCGGCGGCCGAGGCGCGGATGGGGCGACCAGCCTCCGGGCGCTCTCCCTCTCTCTCTCCCTCCCTCCCTCTCTTTCTCTCTCTCTCTCTCTCTCTCCACTTTCACGCTCCCCTGCTCTGGCGGCCCGGCTCCCGCCCGGGCCCTCTGCCGCGCTCCGCTCTAATGTCTACACCCCGGCAAACAAAACAGATGGAGCAGCGAAAAATGAATAATTAGCCTCCGCAACGCTGAGTTCAAGCTAATACTCCAAACCAGGTATGACATCAGATCCTCCTCGGGGGAGATCACAAATGTCATGATAGGAGATGAGAGTTTTTCGAACGGTTTTAACTCTTCCACCCGTCTGCGAGCGAGTCCCAGAGGTTGCATTTGTTGGCTGCAGAATAGAAATCGGCTCTCTTCCCTCACCACAGTAATGGCTGCCTCCTGAAGTCCCAGCGGTCCCTGTGGGGCTTGTGCTCTCTATCTGAAGCCTAGAGATTTTTTTTTTGTTCAGCCCCCAAAACCCTCCCACCAACCAGCCCCCCCCCCCCCCCCCCCCCCCCGTCCCTTCTCCAGTTCGTCATCCCTCCATCAAAAAGTGCCACGCAATCCATGTCTATTTCAGAGACTATTATTGAGGGAATATACATGCGCTCTATAGAGAGGGGGATTTATTCTGTGATATGGAAATGGTGTTTCTCTCTTTCAGTGACCCGAGCAGCCCCTCAGACACCAATGGAACCTGTCACCAAGGGCCTCTGGTCCCCCAACTCAAGACAAAATGTCTCATAAAGGAGCAAGGAAGTGAGCCCATTTGTGTCTATTAGAGAGAAAAGTTCCAGTAAGCTAGTCTTTCCTGGTGCGGTGGTTGTCACTGGGGGGAATTCCCCAGGGCTCCCGAGGCGCTCCACCTGAGGCTGGATATTATTATTATTCCTCATCCCTTCCTCCGGCTCCTTCCCCGCCCGCCTCGCACGGCGGACGGCGCTTCAAGTCGAGAGGGTTAATTTTAGATGCTGTTACGTTCCCCTCTCTCTTTCAAATTAGTCTGGGATTTGGCTGTTACACTTACAAATGGAAATTATTCCGGTCTATTAGAAATAAAAGAAGCCATCCAGGACGCGGAAAGGAAATCTACCATATTATTTTTTTTGATCTGCTGGGTGCTTGTCCTCTGTCACGCGTCTTCTCCTAGCGTCATCGACGGCATCTGACGTCCCGATAACCACGCGCTGTCCTCGGCCCATTCGTCACACTGTAAACTGCACTACTCAGCAAAAATAAATAAAACAACAATATTTAAACAATATTTAAAAAGTGCCTCGTTTTTCAAAGGTCTGTGCATATGATCTAGAAGTAATTTCTGACTAGACACTTCACCGTTCTTAACGAATGCATCATTTTAAGTACGAGGCCGTTTTGAATGTCACGTGAAAATTTGTATGCAGCAAGTTATATTAGATGGGGGGGAAAAATAGATTAGGAGGTTGTTATCCTCTCTGCGTGCGAGCGAGAGCGTTTGACGGCCACTCCAGCGAGATGAATTTGCGGGAGCCGCGGAATGCCGTTCCCACTCAACCTCGCGGTTTTACGCGTCGTTTTGCACGGACCGCATTTCTGGAGGAGTCGGTGACTAATAGAGGCGGCGGCGAGGTCTGTCAAAGGAAGCGATGGGCCGCAATGAAAAGCAAACAATGTTCGGGAGAGAAAACGGGGATCAATCAAGGCCCTCGACCGCTCGAGATCTCTGGCCATCTCATTTTTTACAGGTAGAAAAGGCCTGCAGTGAAGCCTTTATGACTGTATTAGACATATTTTTCCACGTGGCGTTCCGGGGCATGTTCCTATTACTGCTCCGAGCTCCTGCAGGAGACATTTTGAGAGGGCGTCGATTGATGGCCTGTCACGGAGCCGCACAATTATTCTTCTAGATCATCTTAAAACAAGCAGTAATGGTCCGGGAGGTTGCGCCGAAACTCCGACAGCCAGTATTACGTTTCCCGGCAGTCCGTCAGACGCATGACCTCACTGGCGATGCATACTGCAGATGACTCCAATAAAAAATAATGAGCTGTTCAGGAAACCCTATACAATGGACACGGGGATGACGGAGTGTTCGCTCCGGATACAACTTGCGATTTACGATCAATAGTCGTCAGGCTCCTTGTATCTGCTCATTGTTGTCACTTATGAATGTATGTAGTTTGATATTTACAAGGATCCCGGTCTGTTGTTTATTTGCATTTTTTTGCTTGTTCTGCTGCCCGTTACGCTTTGTCGCGCTGTCTCGAGGATGCTTTTAAAAGATGTCATTTTGGGGTTACGCTGAGAGGTAGTACCTTAAAAACCCTGCTAATAGAGTGGCTTGTAATCAGGATCTCTGAGATTAGACTTTTTTTTTGACACGACACTGGAGAATGAGGAAAGATAAAACAATTGCTAGCAGGGCAAATTTACCCCCTGCTAATATAAAGGCCAATCAAACAGAACTACTTGGGCCAACGTTAGAAATGTTACCAATGTTTATTGTGCTAGGTAGTAAAACCGTCATTTAGACGTCACTAAATTTACATTTTACATTAAAATGTACATTTCACACTCATGTTTCTTGGTGGTTTCAGCTCAGAATGGATCTGGGATTGTCTCGCGTTGAACAAAAAATGTCGTTGAGTGGAATGGAAAAGACATCGAATTGCCGCACTTGTTCAAAACGTGACCGTGTTAAGATTTGTCACGCATTAAAAGATTCTCTATTCATATGAATTTCGGAGCATGCGATTGGACGAGTTACGTCGCAGTAAGTTAATTACTGACAAAGCGGTCCTCTCTTCTCTTACATTTGTAAGCATGTGCTGTGTGTCAGTTTTAAGTAAAAAGCGAATAAATACAAATGAAGATAAACATTTCACAAATTAAATGTGCATGGGAACACCACATGCATTTAATTGTGCATTTAATTATCCACTTCTATTGTGAAATGTTGGCATGCTAGTGTTCAAATGGCATAGAAGGGTAGAGTGGATCATACTTTTTTTTTTTCCGCTAGTTGGTTGGCAAGTCTTTTTTTGAATGGAAACCACCAGCCAGCAGATGTCTGTTGGGAGGGGTCCTGGCCGAATCAGCCCTCGTGTCGTTGCAGCGGTCACCCTGCCTGTGGGATGGTATAACCAGGTTTGGGCCCGGTCAGGTCCTGGAAGCCGCATCGGCTGTGCGTCCCGCCCCGTGCCAAGCCCGGGGGCGGGATCGTTGGACCGGGGCTTCGCGCTACAAGGCCGGCTATTACGCAACGACGTTCCAAAACCGCCAGGGCTCGGCGCGTGTCGGAAAAGCACGATAAAACACGACGGCACGCTCCAAAAGGAGGAGGGGGAAAAAAAACAAACAAAAAACGTTGTCCGCTAAATTAATTAATGTACCTCTGCCTTCTGTTTCCAGTGCTACTGCTGCAATTCCCACCACCGCTGAGCGGGCCACCAGCGCCGCTCGTAATGATGCAGACATTACCGAAGGGGAATCATGTGTTTTACTGGTGGGTGTCTCCGAAGGGGAATCATGTGTTTTACTGGTGGGTGTCTCAACAGATTGTCAGCGGACCAGCTAATGCAGTTATTACTGCTGTTGAACTCCCGCCCCAGAGCAGTGGGTCCAGAAACGCTAAACGCGGAAAAATAAAAATCAGTACCTAACCAATGTATCGCCCAGAGCGATAGATTTAAATAGAGGGGATCATGGAGCATCTCAGGTGTTCGTTTGTGTTGCTTATTAAAACAGGAGGGCTCTGTGCACCTGGATGAGGTACAAGGCCTCGGAGACCCGTGGGCGTTGAATCTCTCTCTCTCACACACACTCTCTATCTATCTATCTATCTATATCTCTCTCACTCTGTCTATCCTGCTCTCTTTGAAAAAAAAACTACAAAAAAAAAATGCTACATATTATTGTGCAAAGCCGCTGACTCATTCCCAAAATAATCAGTGTTATGTTCCATTATGGATTTGATGGTTAATAGGCCTGCATCCATTATCATTAGTGCATCTCGGCGCGCAGGTACGCGACGGGGGCCGAGCCAGCGCGTTTCGCTCCGGCTCGCTGCTCTTTGGGGGGGGGGGGGGGGGGTGGTGGGGGGGTGGGTGTGTCGGGTGGGAGGGGGGCGTGCTCCGCTGCAGCTGCGGATGAGGAACACCTGCTCCGGGGCTTTCAGACGGACCAGCGCCATCCTTCACATCTCATGCAACACTTGTTCTGTCAGAACGCGGGCCCAGTCCCAGCCAAATGCCGCTGACTCCAGATCAGCCCCTCCTCACACACGCCCCCCCCACCCCCACCCCCACCCCTCTCTCGCTGCTGTTCAGAGAGAGAGACGAGGGACAAAGAACATGGGGGTGCGGACGTTAAAATTCCACCCGGCCGAGGAGGTGATATCACTTTCTCACCTCCTCACGAATACGACCAAACTCATTTCGACACCCCGTCCTTAATTCAACTAGACTTATTGGCCCTTTAATGCCGCTTGCCGTAAGTGCCTCCAGCGTTTACCGTGGAGCTATTCAGACTGTTCTATTTAAATGCAACGACAAATGGCGCGCTCGAATCAAGCGACTCTGCCCGCTTATTTACAACAGCAAATGTGCGCTAAAGAAAGGTATAATTTCACGTTCACTTCATTTCCTTTCGAGTGTTTATTGACGCTTGTCAAAACATTCCTCTCGACACCCCAATAATGAAAAAATAACATAATATGTACGGTAGGTCTGTTTAATAGTAGTCTTTGTACTTTCAGTTGGAGTAGAAAATAACACAGATTGCAATAGACAAGGGTGCTAGCCTTAAACTTCAGAAGAACATAATACCTGCGGAGTGTTACGGTGTCAGTTCTATAACGGCGAATATGAAAGAGCATCGCTGTTTTTTTTCTTTTTCTTTGCATCTTTAAAAGTTCAAGCTCCTCAGGTGCTTGATCTGAAAGGTAACACTTAAACAGACTAGGGATTGCATATTCTGGTATTAATCAATAATAATAGAAGAAAGAAAATAAAACACACAAACAAACGCGCACACGCACACAAACGTGTAGCGTATCTTCAACCCCAATTCATTGTAATCTTAAGTGGAGTCAACCAATTATATCTGTTAGGCTAAAGGTCGTGGAGGATTTTCTGTTTGACATTTGTAGTACGTAGTAGCAAAATATTGCCAAAAGGAGGATAGCAGCTGCTCAAGCAAAGCTCCTAATCCATTTTGTTAACAAATACCATTAATGCATTTAACAACAGCATGATAATGTGTGTTTTTTTTTTCCGGCGAATTTCAAATCATTTTCTCACGATAGCACCCATTGTGGGTATTCCTGTTTATCTCGGAGAAAGCGTGCCTCTGCCAGATTTGAGCCTCTTAAAGTGGCAAACTTCCTAATTAGGTTATATCGCCTGCAGTCATATTTTTCAAGAGTCTTTTCTGTGTTCACTGGAAGACCAATTAGCGCTGGAAGCCTCATGAACATCCCATAATGAGAACACTCAGCCCGGGTGGAAAGTAAATACCAGGACTTTGCAATAAGGAGCTTATTTCCCTTCGCTTTCTGCTCAAGCCAGCTGGCTCGAGAATGTCATAAAACCAAAAGAATAAAAAACAGCAAAGCACGGGCTTTAGAAGGACAAGCTGTCCATCTAGAAATATCTGCGAGCGCCACAAGACGTTCGGTTCAACAAACAGTGATGTTGAAAAATCGCGAGCGCATTTGAAATTGAATGGCACGGGCTTTTCGGTTTTTTGTCACAGTGCGCAACTCTCCTTAACATACGACATGAATAAACTCGAATTTGGAGGATTACTCCTGACGCTCGCGCTTATTTCTTTTTGGTGTTAACATTATCTGGCATGTTCAACTGAGAGCGGGCTCGCCAAATTCTCCAGCCAGCAGTGTGTTGTGGGAGTGCTGCTTTGAAACAGAGCGATTTGTTTCAACGTTCTTATCACTTCTCAGTGTCTGTCTGTAATGCCCTCCAGCTCCAATGAAGATTTCTTTTTTTTTTTCATCAATCTCCAATAATCTGTCCCCTTTTTCATACTATTGAGAGATTTTTATTGCTTGGTTATGTGTGCTTTAAAGATATCACTTAATGCGCGGCCACTTTACTGTAAATACAAGGCACGGTTAACCAGCTGGAAAATATGTCCTTTTCTATGGCAGTTTGCACGGCTTGTACATTCTATGACCCATTGACGCAACCTAGGGTTTACAAATGCACCTTCCTTGGGAGAAATATAGAGACGTGGCCTGGGACCTGAACGCCACGCTAAGGAGAACAGTGTTCTAACCGCTGCCGTGTACTTCCCGTCCAAGTACAAAGCAATACTCCGGCAAGATCTATTTTTTTTTGCGACAGAGTGGCTCAGGCAGCCCCTTCGGTTCAACATGACAGGGTTGCCTGGGGTCCCCGTCACCCGTGAGCCTGTTAGCCATCAAGTAACCCAGAACAGAGACTGCATCCCGCTTTATCATTTCCTCTGATATAAGACCTTGAACGGGACTTTTTGCATTCGGGTAACGGGCGCGTGCCCCCAGGAAAACAAGGGGCTCGTAATCGAATGATGGGGGAGCCGTCTGATGTCCGGAGCGATCTTCCCCGTTGATGTTCGGGGGGCTGCAAGTGCAGCGTCTTTAGGAGTGAAGGGGAGGCTGGTACCTCTGGGAGATTCTGGGGTGGTATCGCTGTCGTAGGAATTGCAGACTTGTGAGAAATTACAGTTCAGAGAGGTTCCAGTCAAGCGCAATTTATTGTAAACGACGTGCGGTTTGTTGTAAACGGTGAGGAAATTATGACCATGACATGCCAGTGTGCCATGCAAAACAAGGCACATACATTACAAACACTGATGCTGAAATGTATCTCTTTATACTTTGCAGGGCCGTCAATTGTGACAGTGACCTAATTGCACTTCTGGTAGAGGAACAGCATTCGATGTAATGTGCAAAGTGGTTCAACCTGCAAGAAAACATAAGGAGATTCGACCAATCGTATGGGCAAAATTCCCAACGCCACCCTCCTATTGCTCGTTTCTGTAAATTCTGTATACTGGTGTCCAGGGTCGTCCACTTAACCCCTGTGTGAGATCACAAATATGTGATTAGAATGTTCTTAACTGAACATTCTAATGATGATGTAACAATCACTACTGGTAACTGAAAGCAATGGAGTTTCTAGAACACTGACTTAGAATAAAAAAAAAAAAAAAAAAAAAAACATTAAAAAAAAAAAATAAAGCTACTCTTCAAAGGGTTAAACACTGTGTGGAAGTCAGGATCAGAATTTTAGCCCCAGTGCAGATTCATTAAGGAGCAGTTTATCAGGCTTGGCTGCCGCATGGATCTGTCTGGTTATTAGCTTAGCCTGGTGTTCCCGTTGGCGGCTAACCCGCTCTGACTGTTTTACAGAGGCGAACGAAAATTTGTATTAAAATCGAGATGCCTGGGCACCTTTCCAGGGACTGAAATCTGCTCTCAATAAATCTCCATCGCTGATTGCGAGTGAAAACCGCCTTCCGGATTTGCCCTCAGTTCATGAGAACTTGTGTACCGGGGTTCCCCTGCTATTTTTAATATCAAGCCTCGTTTGAGGCCATTTAGACACAGACACATTGTTCCTATTACAACAGCACTTCTGCTTTCTAGAGGAAGTTCTATAATTCCATCCAGGCAGGTCGGAGAGCTGTTAGGTGCTGGGAAAATGGCAAGGTTAGATTTTCCTCACATCATGAAGTAATCAGAGCAGTGAAGCTGAACACATTTGACAGAGCTATATTCAGTACAGTCTTTTCCTGCTGAAAACCAGCCACCCTATTTGGGGTTTTGACAATCCTGACATTCGATACAATAAGTACTTATTCTTAATCTTCACAAAATTATATTTTATATTTCAGAGGAAAGTGGGACTTAATCATTTCTTAACTGTTTCTGGGAATTAATGAAGACCGGCACAATGACTGATGTTGGTATCTGTATATGCTTCTGCATAGCTGGACAGAAATAAGAATTATTGTAAATATATATATAAATAAGGATTGTATTGTTATTTTTTGTGAACGGGATGAAACAGTCATTGAAATATGAACATCTCCTATCAAGCAGCGTATCAGTCAGAATTGGCTAAATTGAAGTGTAGAGTTGAAGAGTTGGCAAAAAGCAAAAAGGAGAGATATTTCTACCCTTAGGGTTACCCGAGGGAACTGCCTCTCTTTAAATCTAAAGAAACAGCATCGATATCAGCATCTGGGTCTTCTAACCCTCCAACACACATAACTACTCCCTCCTGCTCTCTCTCTCTCACTCTCTGTCTCTCTGTCTCTCTTTCTCACACACACACACACACACACACACACACACACACACACACACACACACACGCGCGCACACGCACGCGCGCACACACGCACCCACATACAAACGCACACACACAATATGCAATCATAAACAGAACATCTCATTTTAGAATCGACTGTAATCTTCCCGTTGAATGTAAATTGGTATTGAACTTATATGTATATCAAATGTATATCGGTATTGTAAATACGACGTGTAATTCTGCAGTTAATTCACACATACTGGATATGCACATACTGTAAATAAAAAAATGTTTATAGGCCAAGTGCATTTAAATTATTTAATTTATAATTTTTTTTTTGTATACTGGGCGGTACGGCACAAACAAACATCTAAAATATGACGAGGTGGATATATAATACATATGCAGATGTAGGCCGGGTGAATAAAGCCATCCCAGAAGGACATTTGATAGCGAGGATTAAGAGCCTGCTCCACCTTCTCTTCCCGCCTCGCCCCCTTTTACTCTAATCCCCTGTCAATTTACACGTCTGGAGACGGCTGACAAGACCTGGCATGTTTCCCCAGGAAGAGGAGCCCGGGAACAATGGGGAGACCTTTGCGTCTCTCCTACGGACGCCGTGTTCCCGCGCCCGACTGAGGGCCGTGGGTATCGCTGACCCTCGGGGGGGTCCGCTGACCTCCTCGGAAAAGGAGGCCGGGAGCGGCCACTCCGCCGACGTGCCCCCCTGATTAGGAGAGGGCCTGAGACGTTGCCCAGAGGAAGCCCCGAGTCGCTGGTGGCCCCTAACCCTGTATTGAGTTGCTTTGTCTGGAAGAGGAGGAAAGGGAAGGGGCACAGGGTTACGCGAGTATGTAAGGGGGATAGTCTGGGAAGTGAAAGTCGGTCCGTCGAGGGCGACTTTACAGGGTTACGCAGCATGACACAATTTGTCTAAGTAATACAATTTGTGAGCACTGAACGCATGTGTGAGAGAGTGTGTTTGTGTGCGTTTGTTTGCTCTTTGTTCTTGTTTAATTACATTGGAAGCTCTGTTCTTCTAGAACCATAGTTCATTGGTTTGTCTTCTGAATATTGAAAATGGCATAGATCTGGAGTGTTCATTTTTATTTGAAAAACTCTGGTGTGGGTGCCAAGTTTTTGTTTTAGCCCAGCACTAAGACCCAAAAACTGCACCCACACTGGACCTTTTTCAGATAAGATTGGACACCCCTGGCATACGTAGCTCTTTCATCCCTGCTTTTAGCTGTATACTTGATCTCAAACTGAATACACATGTATTTTACACAAACTCATCCGAATCTAAGATCCTATTAAAAACATTCCAGTAAGTCAGGCGAGGTTCATCACAACACAAACAGTTACACATGTACAGACACATGTACACACACACACACACACACACACACACAATCACAAACACACACTGCCACAGACAGGCCACGGTGATCCTGAGATCTCGGAGGTCCCGCCACGTCCTATTTGACCAGAAGGCTCTCCTCTGTGCCAGGAGAATAAAGGTGAGAGGTGAGTGAGCGGCGCACCTGGGCGAGGAGCAGGCCCATATGGCCAGGGCGGGAGAACGCGGGCGCACCTGAGCGGTCCTATGCTACCGACGGCTGCGATCCCACAGTCCCCTGCCTGGCCATGCAGACCCAACTGGAGGCTCATGCGCACCTGGGCATTCCCAGAGACCCTCTGCGAGTTCGCCGGGTGGGAGGGGTCTACGCCGGGGGCGGGGACTGCACAGAGATGACCGAAACGCCAGGAGCAGCATCCACTGATATTTCTGCTGGACAGGTACTGTAAGTCACCTAAATGAAATCAACATGTATCCAAAGGGAGTTTTAAGGCTTTATTATAATATTTAATATTTCACATCCGACCAATCAAATTTGTGCATTTAGCTCACAGAATAGGCTATAGTTATTAAATAGCGAATCATACATATTGTTATATACTATGCTATATAGGCCATCATTGAAAAAAGAAATAAACACTTACAAAATATAAATTTTTTTCCATGATAGCTAATAGAGAATATTTTTATTCTATTCTATATTGGCTATCGAAAGAATTGCATGCATTAAAAATATTTTTGGTGATATTTTGGTGGTAATTATATTATTGTTTTACATAGTCAAAATAATGTTTTTTTCTCTTGTTAACATTTTCAACAATAAATGAAACTTATATTATGCATAACAACAAAGGCATATGGTGGGCCCATTATGTCCTTGCAGCTTGAATCTGTTTAAAGACCTCGTTCCATCTGATACAAACAGACTAAATCATCATCCAGCGGGCATCTACTAGTATCTGGCAACCCCCTGGAATTTTTGATGACTCTGTTTCAATGCAATACAAGTAACCCCACCCCCCGCATTACTATCCACTTGTATCCTTTTTAATTCCATCCAGAATTTTCCGAGGGCTTCATTCCCAGACCTGCCACAAACTGGCCCCGGTGCTGGCCACGCGAGTGCCCTGACGGCCCTTGTGAGGACGTCAGAGTTTAGCGCTCGTTAGGGCCCTGCTCTCCGGTAATGCGGCTTGTTCTTGGTCATTATCTGTTCATCTGCATCTCAGCTTGATCATTGCAACCATTTAACAGTGTCATATCTTTCTTTTATTGGACAATTATACCAGCGGTGCGTCCTGAAGGATACTGCGCGGGCCTGCCCTACGCTGGTGTGGCGCGTGAAATATCTCTTTTGTGCTTTTTATTTGATTACTTTAATCTTTTCCCCCCCTTTTTTTTCACATTCCCAACAATTGTGCAGTAAAACAGAAGCAGATGCCTGCTTAAAATGCTATTATTGTCAAGGGCCTGCTCCTCTCAGCAACACCTGTTCCATGGCAATTTGCTTGTTTACAGTCTTAATATGAAGGTGATAATTTACAGCAACCCATCTTTTGTTCCCAGTCCATACCCCTCCTGTTTTCATCAGCCTTCGTGGGAAAAGTGGGAAGCACTTCTGCTTTCGGTGGGTACAGGAGGTTTGAGTGTGTGTGTGTGCTTTTGTGTTTGTGTGTGCGTTCGTGTGTGCTTGTGTGTGTGTGTGGCTAGGGAACTAGCCTGGTGTGTTTGTGTGTATTTGACTAGGGATGGAGTGAGGTGGGTATACGGCTGAACAAGGACTTAACAATTTGTGCGCGTGTATGTATGTGCATGTGTTTATGTTTGTTTGTGCGCCTGAGGACTGAACGAGGCGTGCGTAGGTGTGTTCGCGCGTGGGTTTACGTGCGACTGACTGTCGCGGATAGCACGGCGTATATATTTCTATTCATGTGTCTGTTTAAGGTACCAAGCAAGGTGTGCGTGCGTGCGTGTGTGCGAGCGTGCTTCTGCCTGTGTGTGTGAGGATATGCGAGGTGGGGGTAGGCGGTGGACACGGATTCACCTGCGATTTCTTTCCTGACAGCCTCACCACGCACAGCAGGCCCTGCCAAACGCTCTGCCATTAATTTATGATTTAAAGTAATTAACTTTTGCTGATTAAAGTAATTATTTCAAGTGCACTGCACTCAGGCCCAAATGATGTGCGGAAGCGCTCTCCACTGTATGAGCAAACAGCATGCCAAGTGCTTTAAAGCTGCATCAGGGAGCTCACAGTGGCTTCCTCCAGCCTGACAAATCTACCATCATTTATGGATGACTTGTACTAATGGTCACCCCTGGCACTGGGCAAGCTCTGCTCCACTTACCTTTTCCTGCAGTAAACAACACAAGCCCAGGGAAAACTTCCTTTCTTTATTTCATTTATTTTTGCTCTTTGGTCGCGGGGAGGTTTTCGGATTTAAACAATTCCCTTCTGGGAAAATGAGTGATAAAACGATGAAGGCACACCATTGCCTACTCTAGATTCGTATTGCTATTACTCTGCAATAATAATAACAATAAAAATAAACAGCTGTTGTTGGTCAGTCAAAAAATGATTGATACATTTTTTTCGTATTGGTATTTATAGATTTTATTCAATTTATTTTCCAGTGTTACACTGCCGTGGGTTCACTAATAGTGTTCGTTCTTATTGTGTACATCCATTCCAGCGCAGTGACAACATGGAATGATATGCACTTGGTTGCTCACAATAGGACGTTTTAATTGAAAATTGAATATATGACAAAGGAAATGTTGCTCATTTTGAATTGCTCAGTTTCAATTCAATTGCCTGCTAGTAATGTTGAGTGAACGCTTATCTCAAGTGTAGATGATAGGTCAAACTTGCCCTTTGAAGAAATTAAGGTTGCAATGAAACAGTACACTTTTTTGTCACACTGCCATCTTCATCTACCTTATGTCAAAATATCTTTAAATATATCATAGTAGTTTTAAATTTCTTGAAGGTTCTTTGTTGCCTCCAAAACAAAACATATACTGGGCTTGTCCAATAATTGGTGGTTCAGTATAAGCAAACTGCACACTCAAAAACAAACGAACAACCTTATTGTAAATATATTCTTTTAATTCTCAATACCATTGCAAAGCGCAAACATAAAAGAGAGACGAACGACGTGTTCTTTGTTGCCTGTATTGTTTTAATGTAAACACAATACGGATTTATCATGTGTAAAACATAAACCAGATTATTGTCTTTCAAAATCTGCTTGTTCAACTTATGCATTAGTTGATTAATCATTGCAATGAGCATGTTAATTACTACAGCCCTAATAATAATTCAACTAAAAGCAACAACTACAATGACAACAATAGACATCTTAGTCAGTCAAATACATTAAAATGCTAAACCATAAACGAATAACAAAATAAAATGACAATTGTAAACTACAATGAAATGCAAAATAACGCTCAGTTTGGTAAAAATGAATTGGGACAATGAGCTACAATACAACTGTCAGCTACAAATACAATTTTAATTAACAATAATATACCATTACCATGCCATAATTAACATTGTAAGTTTACAATGAATTGTCGACCAGCATTGTTAAGCATTTACCTTTGGTGTCCACGAGTCGTTTTTCTTACGGTATATTATCAGGATGAGGTTAGAGGATATTAGACGATACAGGTGCCAGTGTGTCATGTGGTGTCCCGTTGGCCTGGCGACGTGCCGCCGTGGGGACCGTACTGGGAGTGTGTGCATCAGGTGCGATTGAATTGCCTCATTTGACACAGGCAGCATGAGCTCAGGACATGTCTTAACCTGTACCGCGGGACCCCCACGACTAATGATGAAACCCGCCCCCCAACCCCGCCCGTGATTCGTTCACACATTCTTCCACCTTCCCAACTTTTCCCCACTCGTTCTCCTTGTGGTTCGCCCAGATTTTCACCAATGTCACGCGTACTTGCCTATCTCCGGGTCGCCAAACGGAAATCGGCGAAGCACGTGAGCATTTGACCGCGTTCTTGATACATGAATAAAGCTGAAAAAAGAGAGGAAGAAACGCGTGTGTTTCCGCCGAATCCATAGTTTGCTTTATTCGCGGCTCTCTATCGTCAGATCAGGGGCTATCTCCAACGAGCGACATTTCCTTGTCCTTTGACATCAATCCAACGTTCGAATACGGAAACGAGTCGAGTAAACCGCGTGGACCGGAGATACCCGAGCGGGTCGGCGCGCTGAATTCCCGTCAGGAGACATCCAGCCGGTTCGAGCTCTGTTTGAGGCGCGGTCGTGCCCTCTTTGAGCGCGTTTGTTTTTCCGCGAAAAGAATGGAGGTAAAGGGGAGCCAGCGGCTGGACTCGACAACAATGGGCCTCTCCAGCGGAGCGACGACGCCGCCAGCCCCGGAGATCTCGCCCGGGGTTTTTTAACGCGTTGGGGGGAATTTTTCGCGCTCGGACGAAAATAATAAATAACGAGGCCCATTTTTTTGCGCTCGACTGTGGGGCCTGCAGTCTGCAAGAGATATTAGAGGCAATTTGCAGTCGACGTGCGGGTCTACTCCATCTAAAATATTATCAATGAGCTTGTCAGGCTGCGCCCTAACCTCCTTTTGTTATTTTCGGCAGCGCTCTCCCCGGGTCCCTCTCTCAGTGCCCGCGGCCCCCCGAGGGCCAGCAACAGGATGTCATACACCTGTTTTGCTTAAGGCTGGGACTTGGCGCCCTCAGCTTCGGAGAGCAGGCATTGGCTCTCTCTCCTGGCTGGCTCGGCGTGCGTGTCAGGATGTCAGATGACGGTTGTTGTATCTGCAGCTGTTGCGTAAGAACAGTGCCAGGGGCGCGCGGTTCCTGCGGTGAGCTTTAATTTGCTCTCCCCTTCCCCGAAGAGCTCCCCATCCCCTCACCTTGCTGATGCCGCTGCAGATGTAGCGGGACGCGGCCCACGTGCAGATGGGTCCCAGCCGACTGAGTACGCGGGGTGGGGGGGTTTCTAGGACAAAACTTCCTCTGCTGAGTGAGGCACAGTGTGGTCGTTCGGAAAGGATGAGGGTGGACGGGCCAAACGTTTAACCTTGTAACATCTCCAGCATGTGTCACGGAGGCTCTGGGTCCCTTGCAATAATGCTATAATGGAGACCATCTCTGTGTGAATCACTGATGTAAAATGTCCCAGTATCCATGAGTCAGATTCACACTGCTGTCTAATGCAAACAATTTCAATTTGGATTATTATTGAAAGCCTGTGGGTTTTTTTTTTTAATTGTAAAGAAGAACTATTTATTTGACCTTACCAATAATAATGGGGACATATATTGTTTAGGACAGTGCGTTTCAGAGAATTGAAATAAAAATAGAAACATTAATATCTAAGACATTGGGGAAAAAGAACAGAATTAGGGATTACTCCATTTTGTTGTTACTGTGGATGTTTCCACCGATACCAGGCTGGCAACTGCATTGATATATCAACACGAACAGTACTGTACAACCCAGAAAATGAAAAATGCTATTATTACAGTAAAAAAGAGAAGAGTCACCTGAAGCAATCTTACACGATGTGAAATGTACAATAAATCTACCTTTCTTTGCGGAGATGAACCCAAGCTCTGCATGATAGATTCTGAAACAGTGTCTTAAGATTTACTGTAGTGCCACTTAAACACAGCTGTATATGCAGCATAATGGTGTGGTACATGATATATACTCAGTAGTTTAGACAACCCATTGGTCTTTTGTGATGAATTGCAGAAGGTGTTTGTACCACCACTGCTCAAATTGCTTTTGAATGAGAACGGTAAACACCTGCTCGAAAAAGCCCTAGCTGCTGAAACGACTGCTCATTGAGTGAACGTCTTTGTGCTTTGGATGGCCCGTCGTACGACGATTGCAACGTACGCACATAATTACATTGTTATTACTGCGTGACAATTACATCGACAGAGATTCACGGCATCTCTTTTGAAGTAATGGCGGCGTAATTACAAATGGCCTCTTAACATGGACACGGATAACATGGACATGTAGAAAAAGAAAAACGACCACACATTAATCAGCCGTCCCAGTGTAAGATTAATTCCATCTCCTCAACCCAGATTTCTTACTAATCCCAAACCCTGTTCTTTCCCATAACCCCAGCCTGAACCTAACCTTATCCTTTCTGCAGCTACATAAGTGTAAATAAGTAGTTTATCACATTTAATTAACTAATTTTCACAAAATTTTAAATATTATCCGTTTATTTTCCGAAGCAGTTCATGTTTTTACCTCGTTTGCTTTTTTGGGGGTTCAGGCCTGGTTTTTGCGCAATTTTCCTGCTGTTCCTCTGTACAGCGTCTTTGTGACAGTTCTCTGTAAAAATAACGTCATACAAAAAATTTTTTAATTGAATCGAAGTGCCATTGTTCTTGGACCCAAAATGCTGTCAAACCCAGTATTAAAACCTGCAGCTGGATCCCTAATTAGTATGTCACTGTCTATTATATTACGACATCAACTGTGGTCGTATACTGTATGAAAATATAGAAATACTGTACTACGTAATATAAATTAATGAGCTTTGGGTTAAAGAGGGCTGACGAGTAGACCCTAATCATGTAGGGGTGGTCAGGCATCTGATTCCTATTTATTATTTAGATAAGATGAGGCAGAAGCCCACGCTCGTGCTCTGTTCTCTGCGACAGGGTGTTATGGCCGCTAGGAAAAAAGGCGACAGTAATAGAATTATACCGTGACTCTTTGTGGCCTACATCAATAGCCAGTGTTGGCATTTTCTTTCAAGTAATCAAACACACAAAATGTACTTACAGGGAAGCATTTAAGTTACTGTAAAAGGTCACTTATTCTCCGCGGTATTTAACTCTGAAGCCGCTACAGGAAGCCCTTTGTGAGAATGTCTGCTATGTAGCCAATCAATAGTGTGTGTTGTGCGATCACAGCGTTGGTGTTAAATGGCCTTGTCTGTAGATCCTTAGCAACTCGGAATAGATATCGGAAGCGTGCAATTAGACTGTGTCCGTAAAAAAAACCACACAAACAAAAAATACAGTTTGTCTGAGCGTGTTATCTTTTATCTCGGACTGCGGTTTTCCATTTTTAAGCTGTTATACCAGCTTAAACATGGAAGTGGGTAACAGTTATACCAATGGTACACATAGTGTTTTTGCCTGTGATCATTGTTCACACAAGCACACAATAAAATTTAATAAAAACTCACATTTTGTTTTGCCATACACTTCATTTGTTCATTTGCAAGTCAAACATAAATTGGAATAAACTAATCTGAAGATCAATATACTGTCACATCAGCTCACTGCTGGGAATGGACATGATACTGAATACCAAAGAGAACAAAAAAAGAAAAGAAAAAAAAGATGGCAATTAAGAAGATGAAGCACACAGAGATAGTGAGCACTTTGCACACTAATGCACTTTATTCATATAAACCTTAATTAATACATTTTGCTGTATTATTAGTACTGTATGTGTGCTTAGTTGCTTACGCACAAGGTCGTATCCATTTTCTAGACATTTGGGGGTTCTAATAATTTATCCAGAGCGACTTACAAACGAGCAGAGAAATAAACAGGGGTGCTGTAGGGTCATTAGAGTGAAACTGCGCTAATGAATAGCCTAACCCCGATACACACTGTAAATTTACATGCCTCAAAATGTAACTTTCCAGGACAGTTTAATACTGTACATAAACAACTTATTTGTGGTATATCAGCACCTCAACATTTCTTCACCAACAGAGAAAGGAGAGTGAAAAAGCTCCGAGAGACGATTTTAAAATGGAAGAACTGATTTCCTCTGAAAAGAGTTTGAATACCAATACTGTATTAAAGTTGATAGTAGTCTGTCTCAGCCATAGCCAAAAAGTGAGACTACCACATGCCATTTGCCTACAAATTTGGTCATGAGCCAGCTAACTTTAGCTATCTAGCTGTCATAATTAGGCTACTTGGCAGAGGACTTCATATTCACATAGCTAGCTAGCTAATTAGCTACATAAAGAATGAGCTTGAGAATTATCTGGTTCTTTCACTTTTAGACACAGTACATGTGCATTACGGTTATCATTTTTTTAAAAATTGCATGTCTAAGGCTCACTGTTATGCGGGGATATGCCAGCTCTTAAGCATTATGTTAATGACATTACTGGGTAGTGGAAAAGATAGCTTTAAAATTTCATTATATTTAAAGAAATGTGAGCCGGGTCTAATTTCCACAGCAAAGGCAATAAAATTATTTGTATTTAGTTGCGCTCCAAATCTTTGATTCCATAGCATTGGCTTCTATCAAATATTCTACTATTTGACAAGGTATTTGGTGAGATGAACCCACATGTTTTCCTACCACCATGATGCACGTAGTCCCACACATTGCAGAGTGTAATTCGAGGTCTATGGTTATTTTTGGGTTGGTGTCTAAAACAGGGAATGCTGTCATTTCAGATCAGGACAAATAGCTGAGAAAAACGTCCAGCGTGTAAATATTTCACAGGGAAAGAAACGAGATTGTTGCAAAGTGACGTGCGCTTAATGCAACGTAACATCATCTAGTGCTGGAAAAAGAAGAGCAATGTCAATGTTCTTAAAGGGTCAGCATCTCAGGCATTCTGTAGCGTACCGCATTTCTACTGCTAGAAGAATGTCAACAGAAAGGATCAATGGCAGTGGCAATCATTTCACAAACCCTGCGTCAGAAATTGCACAAAACCCTCAGTCGCACAAAGGAAATGTGACACAAGCAATGGTGCTGGAAAGCCATGGTGGAGTTTTAAAGCCCCCCAGGCTACTAAAGTTTCATGAAGCAAGCTGTTGGCAATGGTTATGGGGCTCTATCCCAACTGTCACTGACCAGAGTGAAGTGCAATGTACTGTGCCTAGCCTCTCCCAAGTCATTATTTATTATCAAATTTGTACAGGCTACAGAAGTGTTTGGTCACATCCACGCTGCAGTGGCTCACTAGCTAGACTAATTTTGACATGTTCACACAGACTCCATATGAAACTCTAACAAAAATGAACTATAGTATTGCTATAGTTATCTTCTAGAAAACTATAAGAATGTTATAGTTTTTTCACCCACTATAATAATGCTATAGTATTTGTCACTATAGTACAATAGTATCACTATAGTATTTTCACCCCCTATAATAATTCTTTAGTATTTATGCTTATAGGACAATAGTATGACTATAGTGTGTACGAAAAAACTACAGTAATACTATAGTATTTGTACAGTATATGCTGTCAACATACTATAGTTTTACTATAGTACATTTTCGTTAGGGCCTGCTACATGGCATGATAATCACAAAAGAGGACATTCACCTGTGTTGAATTTTTCAATGTGTTTTCATGTTACAGTTTCGATCCTTGCATGCAAATGCAGTAAATTATCAAATGTGTTGTGCATTTAAAATAGTTGCTTTCATTTTTAATCTTAATTCCGTTTGTGGGAGACAAAAAAATAAGCCCATTGCCCAATTCATGATGGCCTAAGAAAGGTTTAATGGTTGAAATCAGTGGGAAAGTCTGGTAGCTGAATTTAAAGAGTAAGCACCAGATAATGGACAACTTTTATATTTATAAACTAGATCGGTAGCTATCTATACAACAATATCAATAAAAATTTTTATATAACTACATGGAAATTATATAAAATTTGAGAAGTTTGAAAAAACTGCTGACAATAGAATCATAGATGTATGACGTCATACGTGGAGGAAGTGTAAATATTTCCCTACTGTACATACAGTACTGTGTACAATATTGGTCTGTAAATGTAAATTGTAAATGTCTATAATTTAAAATGAGCTATACTTGCAATGCCCTGGAACCCTTTCTACTTTTATATGTGAAAGTGAATGTATATTGGTGGTAGAGGTGTCCCGGTATGCACTTATGCAGAGCTTGGCACGGACTGGGGGGGGGGGCAACTGGTTAGCGCCTATCGATATACAACAATGGCAGACACTCACAAATCTGACAGTTCTGAGGAGGAAGAGGAATTTGAGTATTTTCAGCAGGGACAAATGGGCAAAGATATGTTTATTGAACCGTTTCGCTTTGAACCTGATGCCGCACCACGCCAGGACGCAGAAAATCCTACAACAGACAATGGACACTTGAATCGCATTGGAAGATCAGACTGGTATAACGTTAGCCTAAAGTTAGCTAGTTGTGTTAGCTAACTATTTCTGTGAGAAAATTTAAAAACTGTCTCTGTGCATTTGCAGGGTTAGACACTAAAGATTTTTTCCCCCTTAGCCCCCTGGTGGCCCAAACATATTACATAGCCTAGCGATAATGTTAGCTAACTAGCTAGCAAGCTAACGTTAAGTTAATGCAGTAAGTTAAGCTACTAGCTAGCTACTGAGATCATGTATAAGCAAAGTTAACGTTAGCTAACGTTAGTTCAATTAATCGACAATTAACGTTAAGGAAACCAAAACGTTTTTGTCTCTCGAATAGGATGCAGTCTCCCGACTTTTTGTGGATATGTACGTTACTGCGTTGTACTGTGTCTGATTTGCTGGTTCATCCAGGCAAAGTTTTTATTGTAAAGTCACCAACCTGCGTTCTTACAACTTCTTCTAATGTACGTAGTCTAAACTCTTTTCCATTCCTCTCAGAATTTTCTCTTTCTGTCTTTATCTTTCTTTCTCGCTTGTAGTCATCTAGATTTCTGTTCGTCAATTTCTCTTCGCGTGTTGTATTGGGAAGCTGCTGAAGAACGTTGTCATTTCCACATTCCACATTCCACGTTGACGTACCACATTCACATATGATGTCAGCGTTTTGACAAAAAACCTTATTTTATGAAATACGAAAAATGTTGGAGGCAGGGCGAAAGCGGTACTGGAAACACTTCTTAAATGTCGATATCCAACATTTATATAACATTCATACATTTTATGATTATGTCATTTTATACCACAGTCAATTTTCTTTCACATTTTTTGAATTTCCTGCATTTTTAATTATCTGGTGCTTTAACATATAAAAGATGAGAAACGATCCAAGAAAAGATAAAACTATATGGTTAAGAAGTGTTAAGGCACTGTACCTAAATCGATATGCAAATTGGAGATTATTACAACATAAGTCAGCATTAGTACTTCAGTATCCTTTGCCTGCTTGCAGTGATCCTAGGGCCCAACTTATAACTAACAACCAGCAAATACATTTAACATAGTTTTATCTGTAGTATCTGAGCAGTTAAAAGCAATTTGTGGGTTTATTCTTTGTAATAGTGTAATCCAATCTTTCCTAAACATTGCTTCTCTTTAGTATCCTGCAATTTTGGAAATGCCATCAGATATGATATAATTTCTTTTTGCTTAGCCACGGTAACTGCACCAATGAACCATCGATGATTGGAGAAAACAAACCTCAACAAATCCTTATCCAGCTGCATGCTGAATGAACATCTGAAGTAGTGATTTTTTCCTGTTTTGCTGCTTAAATTATGCTTTTTCACCTACTTTATAAAATATGTCAATATGCACACTGTCAATTAATTCATAATCAGCCAAAGCCAGCATGACATTGCCCCCATCCGCAGGGTGTGAATTATGTGAACAGCGCTCTCCACCACCATCATCAAAACACCAAATGAGGGTATATCTTTTGGAAGAATGGTGTTCCATCCCTCCAGTAGAGTTCCAGACTAGAATCTATGCTAGACTAGAGGTATAATCTATGCCAAGGCGCATTGAAGCTGTTCTGGCGGCTCGTGGTGGTCCAACACCTTACTAAGACACTTTACGTTGGTTTTTCCTTTAATTTGTCACCCATCTGTATATTCTATCTTCTGTGTGTATTTTAAATAACACTATTTTTTCCTCCACCAAAAGAGTGAACATAACATAACAGGGTTATGTTTTTTCTTCATTTCATCTGTACGTCTATTTGTATGACTGTTAGCAGCATATCTCCAAAAGTTATGAACGGATTTGCATGAAAGTTTGTGGAAAGCTTGATCATGGGAAAGGGAAGAAATGTTTAACTTCTCAGGCCGAATGGGCAAAGGGGGGCATGGCAGTTACCGTGGCTTCTCACAAAAAGGCATATAACTTTTGAACGGATTCAACTAACACCTCAAAACTTTGTGGAACGGTTAGTCATGGCAAGCCATCTGTAATCATCATAAGGTGAGTCATCGTAAGGTGCACTTCTCTCCTTGATGCATATGCATTTAAGGAAGGATCGTGCAAATAACGGGCGGAGAAATAATAAGCGTGGCCAATTGTGTATTCCGTTGAATTTACTAAAGTTCACGCAATTATCAAAGGTTGATTTTCCGCCTTTAAAAAGCAGGCGTAAATTAGTGGAGGCCTACAAAAGGAGTGTTGTTGTGGAGATGACTTCCTCAAACAATGGCTGCAGTAATTGAAGCAAGACGGAGACACAGGTATAGACGAGCTGTGAGAATCTTTGCAAGAAGAATCACACTATTTTAACGCCTCAAGCAAAAGAATTAAACAGTTCATACTCAAAATGCGATTAGTAGGCAGTACCATTCATAAATAAATAAGACATTAATGTCAAGCATATTTCATACACACCAACCTACCGTCGTCAGGCCATAATTTGCGCTATGAGTTTTAGGTACATACATCTGGCCATGTGCTATTGCAAAAGCTGACTAAAATGCTTAAAAGGCTAGAATTTAAACAGGTATCTCATGCCCGATTTGAGGTACAGTCATGAAAATGTGTGCCTCTCCTGATGTGAAGGGCATGGAAGAAATTATGAACTTTTGGTGAATATCCAACATGTGGAACTGGCATATCTTGACAATTGCATGGTGTTGGCGGAGGTATGCACTCTACTGAGTTCCATCTTCTTCCTAAATTAACAACAATCCTTTGACAACTTTATTCACATATGAAACTGGATAGAATGCACTTACAGTGGAATTGGGTGAAACCTGCACAAAATTACGTTGATGTGGCATGAGCCCTTTATGGGCTATCTCTCACTGCCCCGGCTCATTTGAAATAATGAACAGTACCCACGACCACAAAATTAGCCCTCATGATAATGAAGGCTAATCTCCAGACAAGGTGCTGCAAATGACCTGTGGCAGTCGACAGGCGATCTTATACTCCGTCCCCTTCCACCTCACAGCTAAGTTGCATTCATTTCCTTTTCTGGCTACCTCTGTGGTAGAGTAATTCCCTCATCGCTTTCAGGACAGCTATTGCTCTCCAAATGTCTTTTGTTTTTGTGGGGAAGGGGGGTGTTAAGACACTGTCGATTGGTGGTTGAGTAGTGGCTCCTCCCCAAACCACTAGAGGACAGTTCATGATTCTTTAGATTCCCTAAGCTCTGTCATACCCTGAACCATTTACGTTGATGTTGAGGCTACATTCAAGCTTTTAATCAAACATGGTTTTAATTTTGTCTAAGACCTGAAACCTGTGTTGTGAGAGACGGTATATAATAATATATAATAATGCAGCTTATAATAATAATATAATACAGTTTATGTTGTTTTAATTATTTTACCTGCAATTCATCAAAACAAATTACAAGGAGAAGGGCATTTATGCTATTTAGGCACACAACCCTGGACGATGACAATCTGACAGATCCATGTCAACTGGCACAATTATGTTACTATTTGTGCTGTACTTAAGATGGTGTGCCGACAAGCTAAATCAACATAGGCAGTCAGCACCACCCAAAGTTGACTCTCCACTGTCCTAAAAACAATACTGTTGCATATTTCACACTTCTTGATAAAACAGTATCCATGCCATTCGTGCTAATGGTTATTTTCTTTCAAAACACAAAAGTATGACTGCGCTGAAGAAAAACTGTACTCCGTTGCAACATTTCATTTGTGTAACCCCTATCTGCTGACTGAGCCAATGTCCTCGTCACATTTTCCAGTGGCCTGCCCTTAATCTAACAAGTAGTGTGAATTTAACGTTGTTGTTTTTTTGTGCGAGCAAAATCCCGTTTTTCACCGGAGCGCGTGGATGTAGCTGACAGTTCACGGCCTACTTACAAGCCTCTCTGTTTACCCAGGAACAAGCGAGTCAAATGCGTTCTATTCTCACCGCGCGTCTCGCGTCAGGAGTAAAGAGATTCAATTGTCACCTTCCCGGAGTCTCGTTCATTTCTCCGGGTTTTTCCCACATCGAGACAGCTGCCTTTGATGTTAGCAACTAATACACAAGGTAAAAAAAAAAAAAAAACGCAGTTTGGAGAGAATTGACAGATAAAACGGCGCGAGGTGCCATTACTCACGGAATCCCGCATAATGAGCGGACCGGGTTGCGTGGCGAGACAGGAGCCCGGTTGAATTACTCAGGTCTCATCCAAGGAGTGGGTTTTCTGACAGCTTTCCAGGCAGCACAACACATTACCATACCCGGTGCCGCTGTGAAGTGCCGGCGAAAACCTTTGATGGAAATGTTACCAGGAACCTCCCCCCCCCCCCCCCCCTCCCGTCCTCCGGAACAACAAAGAACAAACGAGAAGGGTAAAGGATGTAGAGTCAAATGGCGCCTTGAAATGACTAAACATGCACAGAGGCATTAACTCTCCGCCGAATGCTACCATGAGGTCGCAAGGTCGACCATGACCCTCAAAAACACCAAAAATTTAATTAGCTCTGTCCGACCTCTGGTTGTGTTGAACATCCCAATACATTTTTGAGGGATTTTCCCATGTATACAGGCATAAGCTTTCCTGCGGAATACTATGGCAAGGAGGACCTTGGTAAATTAAAATTAGATCAGATGTGCCCAACTTCTACATAGCATTAACAATCATTTTAACCTGTTTACGATAATTGTCAATCCAAAGCCTCAAGTGACATAATTCTCTATAAAAGATGTAGGCCCTCAGAACTGAATAGGGCTGGGGGGGGGGGGGATATGTTTTGTGCATATCAAGCGTATGCACAAAACGTATATAGTAGGCATCTAAAACTCGAAAGTCATTTTTCTCCGTCATGTTATTAATGAGTGATTAGGACCTCCGTGAAGAAGCAGCGCTCCAGTGCTTAAGCCGTGCTTACAATGGCGCATATGCTAAAGTTTAGCTGCAGAATTAACACTGATTTAACCATTTTTGCATTACTTATGGATCATTTCAATGGAATGAGAATTCAATTGGTCAAAAGTCTTGACAATTATTTCACACATGTTAACATTCATTCACCATGGTTTTCTACTGCAGTCAACTATTTGCCAGCACTTACAGTATAATGGCTATTTCAATGGTTGTGTAGTGCTGATGTGCTTCTACTGCATCAGATTAGTATCAGAAACAGGGGTGTTTTTAACTCTAGCTTTGGTAGAGAATGGTAAGCAGCGAGAACCACTCCTGGTTTTGAATGGTGCAAGCAATCTGTTTCATGCACGCACCTATCAGAAGTGTTATATTATTTACAAGAGCAGAGTCAAATGAACCTTTGATGACACATTCATTTGTACATTCGTAGTTGATGTTCGCCAGGCATCTTGATTCGTGTTGACTTGTTGTTGCGTGGTATACACTTTAAAAACAAGGACAAAACTATCTGAATTCCAGATAAGGCCTCCATTGTTTCAAAGATGAACTCATCCCTGGCCATCGGCTCTTTGGCCGTGGCAACACATATTTCAGCACCTCCGAGCATCATTCCTTTGTGCAGCGGTTGCTGACTCCGGATCTTTACAACAGGCTAAACAGAGAAGGCATTATAGCCCCCTGGATAGGTCATTACATGGCTGTAGCCAAGAGCTAAACTGAGAGAGGGGTTTTAAAAAGGCGAACAGGTGTGTCTCTCTGTGGGGGCTGGACGAGGTCCAAGCGAAATGGCCCGGTCGTCATCGCTAGCATTCTCTATCTGCCTCGTAATTAGGCCACATCTTCAATAGAACCTAACTCAGGCCATATGGCCTAATGTAGGCGCGATGAAGACCCCCCGCGCAGGTGACAGTCTGTCAAAGCGAGGGCCTGTTAACACAAAACCAACAATACCACAGCTCATACATCCGAGGAGTTAGGTGCAAAAATCCATCAAAAAGCACCGAATTTTTGGGTCCAAGCCTCTGAAGGACTTTGAGCACCTACAGGTAAATGGCAAGTTTGTCGAGACTTTGGGAAGCGGCGTGAAGGACATAGCGCACCGCGGCCAAACCTGAGGTAGAATAAGGGGCAGGAAGTCACCATCCAAAGGTAAAACCCGCAAAGAATACCGTTACCGTCCCACTTTTTCCACGTCTCTCGAAGCAAAATTGCCAGTGTAAAATCTAATCTGAAAGAGTACATTTAACTCTAATAGGGTACAATTGGCCCCTACTGGACTAATTAACTCTCTGACAGAGTTGATTTTACACACTAATAATTTTGCTGTGCACTATTATAGAGAATACAAACATACAAATACTATAGTAAAACTTGTAGTACATGTTATAAGCAAAATTATGCCTGTGTGGCACCAAAGTCAACTATTACTTGCTCTCATAAATTTCTCCCTTTGTACTTGCAAAGCTATGCACTTACAGTATTTTTAATTGATTCTTCCTGCATTTTGGAATGTATTGATACAGCCAGTTGGCCAGGTTAACTTCAGGACAGGTTCTGCCTCACATGTTTCGTGAAGCAATGCAGGGAACAAAGTTTTCTCCTAGCAAATGGCCCTTCGGATCTCTTGAGAGTCAAGGTACGGAAAACGACAACTTCCTTCCCTTCCGCGAAAGCTGGATATTCGGCGGGCAAAAGCGCGAGTAATAAAAATAAAAAGAGGAGAAAAATTAGCAAGAGATAAAGAAAAAGGGAAGATGAAGTGAAAATGAGGGCAGCCGTTGAGCCAGCCCCGGTGCAGCGCGCGGCGCGTTAGCGCTGATGGGGGGCGAACATCTGCTGCGATTAGGCCCTGGTGCAGCGTGGGCCCTCTTTCTCCTCACAAATGATGTGTGGGACAGCGCTAATGTGCGACTCAAGCCCCGCCGCAGCGCCTGACGAAATGTCAAAAGACAAAAATCTGTTGTGTTGTTTCACAGTTTGTGGAGATCATGTCAATAAATGTTTGGAATTAAAAGCTCCTCAAACGCGATAATTAATTCAGCGTTAAACAGTGCGTGTTGATAATTACGGTTGCCAGCAAAACACCACGCCGGAATATTCATTAGATGACTTTGCCGCAATGTCTGAGCCCTTGAGTTAATGATTTTATTATTAAACCCTATCCGCTTCTCAAAGTATATGGAGGGGAGTTTAATAAGGCTACCTCTGTGCGCCGGAACCGTTCTTTTAGCACTACGACATCTGTAGCAACAGCACTTCATGAGACACAAGCAAGTTTCACAGCCTGCATTTGAAGAAAAGACCTCGTTCCAATTCCCATCACGCATTAATACATAATTTGTTCTATCAGAAGAAAGCTGAATAGTGCGAGAGTGTAGTCTAAACAATAAGGACATCATGGGCACTGTATACTTGCTCTTAGACCAGCTCAGCGTATGTGCTATGCAGGACGACTGATTTTACGCTCTGTTTAGACTATGAATAGACAGAAATTATTTTGTTTATTTATTTATTATCCACAATAAATCTATTTAAGATTAGTATATTTGGGGCCTGTTCCAGAAAGCAGAATTTCTGAGTTAGCTAGATAACTAAGTAAAACCCAGAACAGCCCCTTTTACTTCAGTCCATATTCCAGATTTGGGAGTGTTCTGGGATTTACTCAGTGTAGTTATCCAGCTAACTCAGTAGTCCTGCTTTCTGGAACAGGCCCCGGTTCTGAACCTTCTCTAAATGCTACACAGCTACATTCAATGACAGCTGGTCAACAACATAATTTACTGGCCACAGAACAAGTTCTGCAAGAATTTGCAGAGGCCTTTAAGTGCTGGAATAGTTAAATTCCATCATGTTTACATTTAACTAGAGTTCAACTAGATTGTTTAGTTGTTGGTAATGGGTTTTATGAAATAAATGATGATCACAAGTAACCACTGTGCAAGGTTAACTCTAGTTAAATGAAGATATGAACTGCACTATCCCAGCACTTAAAAGTCTTTGCAAAATCTTGCTGAACATGATGGATATTCAATATGTTGAATTTCATAGCACCACCTGCTGTTGTTCATAGGTATCAAACAGCACATAGCACAATTCTGTCAGAAAGTTCTACCATAAAACTGTGGTTTGAGGATTTTGACATATTCCGCATAACATTTATCTGGCTAAGTATTCACAGTGGACTTTTTTTCTTAAATACTTTAACATCTGTATAAAGATTTTATATATTCAAGATCACATATCCGTATACTACCAATGAAGCTCTGAGAAAATTGTAATTAAATTAAACTGCAACCCAGCTCCCATATGTGGAAACACCTATAAAAAAGTTACATTTGTAACATATACAACTTTTAACAGTGAAGCCAACATCAGACTACCTTCTACCTTTGTTACTTGCCTAAAATTAACAAATTGTACAAGATATGTGCACGGGCATAGCTATTCATTTTATTTGGAGAAATGAAGTACAACAATAAGAATTATGACAATGCCAAACATATAAAATATATATATCAAGAAAGGACAAACATGCTTGAGAACATGCACATGAAAGCATAAATTCTCATAAGCCACAGAACTGAATGACCCCTCAATCCTGTAAATCTTGGCTGTGGAAAACGAGCTCCATAGAACATGCATGTCCTTCCATTTGACCACTTCTTTGGGGTATTATTTCGTTGCTCTTCTCCCAGCTGTCTTCTCGGGATTTGCAAAAACTCAGTTCTGTCAAAGGAGTTCATCTTGATCAACATCAAACTGCATGGCACTCAAAAGCATTAATGTTTCCTCTGTCTGATGGCTCTTCGCACTCTCACTAACCAATCCCTTTCCTTCTCCATAATTCATCTCTAATTCGTCACTTGCGCTGCTATATCTGCTTGCACGCGCGTCCTCCGTCAGCGAGACGTCTTGCGGCCTGCCGCTCCAAGGTACGTTGCGTTTCTCCGAGGCTTCCTACTTTACTCTGTAATCAATTTACTTTTTATTTCCGCCGCCCCGCTTCGCATAAAAAGGGAAGACCGCGTATCGTTCAGCACAAGTCTTTAGCCCCCTGCTTTATTCATCGGCAAAACGTCTGATGAAAGAACGGTCTGACAAGCTGATCTGGAGAGGAGACGAGCTAACAGCAGAACAATGCTGCTGTAAACCGAAATAATTTTCCAGACTGCTTTAAAGACTGCTTTATACCTCGGAGGGAGAGTTAGCCTGGATAGCGGGTATCTTTCAAGTATCATCAAGAACACATTATTTCCCAGCAACTCTGCTAGTATTCTTCAGTGGCAGGTGATTCCTGTAACTATATTTCCTGGTCTCTTAATCCTTTTGAAGGGAACTTATGAAAAATGGATGTAAAGCAGTTCATCTGTAGCTAGAGCTATCAGTACTTGTGTCTGGCATCTCTACTTGTGAGCTTCCCTCTGCAGTGCAATAATAGGCTACCATGTGCCTGAAACACAAATCCGTACAATAAGAGAAGGAAGATAAAAAGATTGTGGACTGCAGAAATTTCTTCTGCAAAAGAAGTATTTTACTTTAAAGCAGGCTGTAAATTATTGCATACCCAAACTATTTTATAAATTCTGTACAATGTTTTTGATGAGAGCTCTCTGGGAAAGACATTATAAATGCTAGATGCTGTCGATTCTTACAGAGACAATATCAGCTTAAAGTAGTATTTGATACCTGTGTCCAAAAATCACAATTGAAAAGAACAATTGAAAAAAAATGCACACATATCAATGTCTCCCTGTCTCTGTGCAGTATATTGTCTGTTAGAGAGAGTACAGCTGGGCCTGAGAAGTGCTTTTGTCTGAGTTGCGAGTGGGCGTCCCGTGGTTTCCGGGTCCCCCGACCTTGGGGGCTTCTGGCGCCCAGCGAGAGGGGTACAGAGATGGGGAGGGAGGTGCACGGTGTTTTTTGGGGGGGGCGGAGGAGAAGGGGGGGTACTGACTTAGAACCCCATCACTCTACCCTGCCACTGAGAGCATAGCCAGGGGGCTGCATGTCTGTACCACTATTAATCACACTCTCACTGTGAGCAGGACACTCCCCACCAAAACACACACGCTGGCACTCAAACATACAGCTGGCTGTGTGCGCGGGGGTGCGTCGTGCGTGGGATAAGGCGCAAACAGATGCGAGCGCTATTCGCAGACTGTGGAAATTAGAGAATTCAGCTTCAGTCTCGCCCTAAACAATGCGTTGTTGTTTTTTTTTTTCTTCAAAATGAAGTGTGTTTCATTGAAAGAAAAATAAGAATACGATCTCATTTGCCGTAGCTTCCTTGTTCATTCCAAATGAGTGACTTGAGGAATGATTAATGATCCAAAAAAAAAAAAATGTTAATGTTGGATCTATAATTGGTGCGTTTTGACAATTCTAGAATATATATATATATATATATATATATATATATATATATTTAAATTGTTTTGACCCACTTCTGTTTCTTTTCAGCCAACATTGGATGTTTAAAGGGTGTCAGCAACTCAAATACCTTTAAAAGAAAAGGAACACAACGACAGGGGATTTGGGCAGCGTTGCACATTTTTATGGTTTTCAGCGATGGCATTTTAAAGCCCATTTTTTAACGACCACTCTATATATCTGGAGTTTCTAGATTTCAATTCGCTGTATTTCTTTCCTTAATTCCTTTAAAAAAAAAAAACCCTGTGACAAAACACGTTTGTATTTTTAAAGAAAATCCATACGATATGACAGCATTTCTCCATATCCAGCATGCAGACGACCAAGGCGGCTAAATGTAACTCATTGTCAGAAATCAATGCAGTGAGATCCCAGTTGAGGTGTGCACTGACAAGCAGTGTAAATTTTGACAAAATGTCCTTATTCATCATTGTAACTCCTTGTGCTAATTTGACAGGGGATATCAAACCTCAAATGCTGATTTAAAATAAAAAAAAAGATATATATTTTGCCTCTAACAAGCTTTATATTATCTCAAGGACAATATGAATCTTCATGAATTTGATTGATCCTTTATTGCAATTTAATGGCGTTAATATTAAATTAACTTCGAGCCGTTAGGACCTACTAGAATTGTTATTTTATTACAAGGCAGAAATTTCCTTGGAAAAAAATATATTGTACGATTAAAAGCTGTGTAAAACTGCGTGGTGTTCCTGAGGTCACTCGATATTACTGCGTAAAAGAGGGCCAGTTTAACCACAATGGGGTTTCTCCGTATCTTTGAGTGACAACTTGAGTATAGCATTTTCACGTTCTTTGCACTTTCAAACTCACAATTAGTCACACGTAAGAAACATTAAATGAAGAAAAAAAAAGTGTTACGCTGGCTAAAATTATTTATTCAGTGTTGGGGCATGTCACATTGTGGTTAAATCTGTCTGAGAGTGCACCCCCCCCCCCCCGCCCCCCCATGCAGCCCCCCAACATACCAACATGGCATCTGCAGCAGGGCAGTTTTAAGCAAACAAACAAACAGGCGACATGATAAACAACACACCTTGGTGGATCCCCTCCAATTTTTCCCTGACAGACTGACTTTGGTGCATTTTTAAAACATCAATAGGTAATTGGAACCGAGTGTTCTCACCAAAGATTTACATCTACTTTATGAGCCCCTATTTGATCCCAGAAGAACACCAGCTGGTACCAGTACAACTCCAGTTCAACCAGTCCCTCAAAGTTCACATACTTCACTTAATTGGTTCCCAAGGCAAGAATTAAATATTTACTTTAAAGCCCTTTAAAATTCAATTGATTTTTATCTGACAGCTGTGTTAGTCTCGTGTGGGACAAATGCAGGCGGTCTCAGCTGAGTCCCATGTGTCCGGGGTAGTGCACATCACAAACCGCAGAAAAAAATCAGCGACTCTTCTCACACTTACTCTAAGGTACTCTCCCATTAAACCAAAGTGGTCACTGAATTAGCCTCTCGCCCTAAAGTTGTGTGGCCTATCGATGGAAAACGCGCATCGGAAGCCTGACTTTGAGCGTCGCTCATTTCCAATGAAATTCAGGTCACGCCGCCGAGAGAAGCAACTTGAACCCGGCCTTTTTTTTCCAAGAAATCATTTTTAAAGATTTTTTTTTAAGGATTTATTTATTTTCTTTCTCCTGCATCTCCCATTTTCTTTCTTTTTTTTTGTTGCAGTTTTTTATTTATTTTTAAAGTCACATTTCTCAAAACGACGAACCGGAACCATGTCCGAGCCCGGGTTTGTCACGTCGGGAAGGTGCGACGGTGAAATGCGTCCTTGCAGTGAGGAAAAGACTCGAGGAAATATTAAGTGTGTAACGTGTTACAGTGTACTACGGTTGTTTGCCCGCCTGTCTTCACATGTTATATACCCAGAGAAGACAGCAGAGCCAGCGACAGGGCGCAAAAACAGTTAGCGGGAGCGGGGTGGCCTGCATTAGAGACGTGTCGGGGGGCATGAATAAATAACGGCGCCTGGTATGGAGGCAGCGTCCCCTCCCCGCGTCTCCGTCCCTCTCCGAGCCGAGAGGGCGCCGTCCGGGGGAATTGGCGCCTTTCCCCAAACCTTCCTCGCGGTCCGTTGCGGCCTGAGGGAGGATCAATCACGACGGGCCGCGGCTGCATTAAAATGTCACGTCTAATGCGAGCGCGCCTCTCCCTTAGCCGCGCGCCGTGTAGGAGAGCGCAGATTCTGTCATTTCCCCGCGTGTCTGGCGGCCGCTCGCCTTGTTCGCGGGCAACAAAAGAGCTACGCTTCAGGGAGCAATGGGGCTCGGAGAGGAGAGGGAGAGAGAAAGGACTGGACACCGGTGTAAATAAAATACCTCTTGGTCTGACCCTGAGAATGGTCAGCGGTCACTTACTGGGCATTCTGAGACATTGTTTTAAAACTGCAATAATAAACATGGCTATACTACTACTACCACTACTATATTATTTCTGAAACTACCCATTTTACACTACAACACCAACAATAATTATAATAATAACAACAACAATAATAATAATAATAATAATAATGAATACATAACATGATTATACTGATAATAGTAGTACATTTGTTCAAACATCAATTAATGGGGAATCATATATTTTAAAATCAAACAATTGTCATGAGATCACTAGCTGAACCATAATTCATGTCTTCACAAGGGTTCCTCTCTTTAAATCATGCAAAATTTAGATAATGTTGAACGACTGCAAACATTAACGTCATTTGAGCCTAAGCTTCCCTTGTGTACCCTTATAAAATATCTTTGCCTTTTTCTAAAGATATTTTCCCTTCAGCGCGAGTATTTATGCAGTGCAGCCGATGTTTCCATTGGCCCAAAATGGTTTTTAATGGCAGTTAAGGGACCAGGCTGCCGTGTATTTTTTTGCTACCATTTGTTTGAGTTTGCTAAAAAGGCTAACGTCAAACGGGGCTAACGTCGCGGATCAGAACGGTCCAAAAGTGTAAATCTTTGCTTTTTTGATCAAGAGCGAGTAGAAAATAAAGGTCTTTAATGGCGTTTCATTACTCATGATTCCTATGCCAAATGGTCCCCGTGGCCACTGCAACATACCGCCATCCCAGAACCCCCCCTTTTTTCCTCATTCCTCTTCTCCGAAGGTGCTGGAAACAGCAGGCAACCCCGTTTAAGCATGATTTTTTACAGTGATATCCACCGCCTTTTCATGGTCGTCACCATGTATATCTGGACAGGTGTGTTTCTGTTTAGGTTTTGAGGCTGAGGAAAAAAAACAAACCTTTAATTTGTCACAGTGGAAAGTCATGACAATTTAATTTTATTATTCGTTGGAATCTGGAAGAGGTACCGGTACGTTATTTTCCAGATTTTCCAGAGTAGGCTCATTTTATTTTTGTTACAATTCTCATGCACTGTATATTTCTGAGGTGTTTTATTTTAGTTTTGGTCATGCAAAATTGCAAAAATGTATATTTTTACTTCATTGTAAACTGAATCGTAAAAATTGAGCCTTTTATTTTTGTTACAATTATTGTGTACCATATACCGTAACTGATCACTTGAAATTGAGCCATACATATTTTTACTTGACTGTAAACACAGAAATGAATCATTTTATTTTTGTTACAATTCTTGTGTACCATATAGCTTATCATTATTTTTGAGGTATTTTATTTTGTATCATTGTAAACAGAGGAAATAATGGCCTGCTCATTATCAGTTCATATGCTGTATACCATTCAGACAGCATATTCAGTAACATATGCTTTTGAATCAGTGAAGAAGTATTGAACACAGTACCCGTGCTTCTCTCAGTAAGGTTAAGTAACGGTGAAGATACTGGACTAGTGACCATTTGGCCATCTGTCCAGCCATTGAAGCGATGATGTGCTACACAACAGAAGGAGCCTGAGTAAAAGTATAATTAATGTAATGCCGTGTCAGTAATACGTTTCAGTTAATATGCAATCTGTAATGTTGGTTATTGACAGTTACATTCTGTCCATGTTATGCTTTTAAATAAACAATTATACTGCAGACGTGAGGGAGGGAAAATATCTGCTTGCACCTCGTATGGAAAGTGAGCTTTCAGAATTATTTTACACATTTTCGTTAAGTGATCTCAAGTGTCTGTGAGCTACATCATTCACGATGCACAGACTTGGCGGGCGGGGGCTTTTCTTATGGTGGCGTTGCCCAAATGAAGGAGAAAATACCAACATCACTATTCTCAGTCTACTCTCTCTCTCTCTGTCTCTCTCCCTCTCTCTGTCTCTCTCTCCCCCTCTGTTATCTCAAGAGCACACTTCTTCCAAGCAGCCGGGTTGACCGGGTTAATTTGGTAGACTTTGGGGCCTTAATGTGGAGCTCATCCGGTTCGGGGAGCCGGACATTAGCGCCGTTCGCCAATCGGTCCCCGCGGGCCGCCAGAGACATGCGGATCCATTGGAGAGCGGTCAGGGGTTCGAGGTGGAGGGGCCGAGCGTGCCGGTCGGAGAGACAGCCTGCGCGGCTAACGGCTCGGCGCTCCGCCCCCCCCCCCCCCACCCCACCCCCCCGTGCCCTCCGCCGTCCCCTATCGCCGCCGCCCGGGCTGTTTACGTGACTACGGCAATCACAGCCCCCCGAATTCATTAGCACTTCAATTAAACAAAAAAGGACGTTGCTGCGTCTGAATCCGGAGCCAATTTGGCACGAGGCCGGCGCGGCACAGACGAGGGGTTCTTACTTTCCCCGATCCCTGGCCTAAACGAAAGTGACAGGATCTGTCACCACGTTGGAACGGGCGTGGAGTTACCTGAGCATCTAAGTTATATAACACAAGTCTTATTATAATTAGTGTCAGTTTTAATCTGCTTTTAACAAGGTACGCATCTGTCTGGCGGTGTGCAGGGTACAGAGATAGTGGCAATAATAATGGTACCCCCTCATTCACCCCAAACTCTAACCTGTGCATTAATATTTCAAGTCAATCCGGCGAATACAAAGGAGGGTTTAATTATTTCGAATTAGGCCTCGGTGTGTGATGTGATATTTCCTCCTTATCGAAATGTGTCTACCTCGTCATCGGGGGACGTTTGATAAGGGTGCGCGCCTGCCATCACAAAACACTTTGCGTCTTGGGGAATGTAGTGTAAATTTACATTCTGTTTTGCGGGTCACGTTTTTGCTGAAATTCTCCCCACCCCCCCGTTCAACGGAAATGATTATCCAGGAGCCAGCCCCGCAATGGCTGAGCGCGAGGGCGTTTATTTCTGCACTTCCTGTACGGACGGGTTTTGGGAAACCCTTTTTTCTGCCTCCTCTCTGCGCTGCCTCCGTCCGGCATTTTCCACCTCCTGATGGGTTCATTTGTGTCTGATCCTGGCGGATGTTTGCTGTCAGGCCGCCGTGGAGCCGCGGGGATCCGTGATCTCTCTCCCGCTCGGACCTGCCTCACCGCCCGCCCCTTTGTCCCCCGCTCACTGCTCCGCACTTGGCCAGGGAACGTACAGTACTTACTGCACCAGATGTATAGCATTTCAAATGCCATTATTTTTATAGTTCCCTCCCTTTTTAAAATACGGACAGAACTTTCTGGCAGCACTAGCGTGTGAATTAATAAGTGGACGGTGCACAATTGAGCTCAGATTCATTATGTATTTCTCATATAAATATCATGTTAACTACATACTATGTGCTTTTCATATTATTATTATTATTATTGTTATTATTATTATCTTACCAATCTGTGTTTATTTAATATTTCCTTCTATGTAATTGTACCTTGGCCTACACTTCATTATTTACTATTCAAGAGACATTTTAGCACAGCTAAGGTTTATGTGTTTTTCATGTCATTCCCCAGCAAATTTTATTATTACTGCTTTTGTCATTATAATGTATAATATTCCATCAAACCCTTAATCATACTGAACAAACCACATATATCTCAGTTCACCAATATACAGATGTATAATAAATAATAACATGTTGATATAAACAGGTCTGATTTGCTTTGCTTTTTTTACCCCCATCATATTTACTGGACTGAATAAATATACAAAGAGTGGCTGTTTAAAATTAAGTTCTCTTTATTGAGCCATAAAGTTAATTGTAATTATGCCCTCAAATTAAATGCGTTCTATTTTCAATTCAAACCATGCAGACGTTTAGAAAATAAAATACGTTGAACTGAGGTTGTTTCATGAATAATTAAATTCCTGATTAAAGAGATAAGCAAAGTTTAATTTCATCCATGCATTGTGTACCCAGTGTATTACAACTTAACAACCGCTCAGCAACTCCCACCCCCAACTCCACCCTCTTCTTTGAGTTTCCTGAAGACCTGCCACGTGATTGAATTAGGTCTCATCTATCATAATTTGGTTATGGAAATCAGAATTTAGACACGGCACAACTCAATAAAAGGAATTGAAAGAAACAGAAGTAAAAAAAATCTTGAGGCTTCACCTCATGCAATATCCCGCTCAGATGTTAATTACATTTAAATGGAAGAGCGCTATTTTGGTTACATTCATATGGCCACAAAAGTACTTTCTAGTTTATCATACCTGTCAAACCCAGTGCATCACACACTAATACTTTATGAAGAAAAAGGTCATCAGGGAGCTGCTGATCCCATTTAAGTACATTGGGCAGAATGTAAGACTAATTAAAAAGCATATTTTTACATTATTAATTTCTGAGTTTCACACTTAATGAATGTGAAATGACAGGGCTACTATTTTTATAGACGTGCACCCAGGGCTCCACAACTGGGGGGATTTTCATTCCAGAGGTTTTTGAAAATGCAGCATTGCGGAAAGACTTTCTCACCGATTTATTTTTTAATACACAAAGAAAATGTAGTGCCTATCTAAAAAAACAATTGCACTGTAAGAAATTAAGCAGATTATGAGGGACCATGACACGTGCGCCCAAAGGTTCAGACGGCTTTGTTAAGTCTATCTATCCTTTCTGTGAAACCTGGCCGGAAAAAAAATGCAATGTAGAATTTTTGTCTGATCAAAAAATGCCTAGGAATTCCTTCCTAACAGTCGTTTTGTGTCAGTTCATGAAGTAAGCTCAGTATACTGAGGGAAAAATAAATGGTCTAACACTTAAAAGGTGTGCATATCCCCGCATTGCCTTTATGTTTTTTTTCCCACATGCTGGGGTGATTTTCTCACATCCGCCCTGCCTCACTTAAACTAAGAAATAAATAAACGGGGGTGCCGGAATGAAATTTCAGGCGGTCGTGACTGTTAAATTGACCATCTCCGAATCTTCACGTCCCAGTCTATCTTCCCTCTGCTCGCTGCAGATGTGCTGAGAGCCAACAGCTCTGCGTGTCGCGCTCACGCCGCTCATCTGAAGGATTCCAGCTCTCTGAAGAGCCCGAGCAGCCAAGTGTGCTGAGCGCCATTTGCCACAGTCTTTATAATTTGCTGTTTTCACAAAACCCCCAGCTTTTCATCGCACGTGAAAGAGGTCTGAGAGACATCTTATCACTAGAGCCAATAAATATCAAGATAAAATGGCCACTTGCTTCCTCGTACATGTGACTCCTGGATAAAGAAAGCACTGTTTGTAAAATTGCGCATTTTTGTGCACGCAATTCTAAAAGGCACAATGGTGTCAAGCATTTGAAGAAACAGTTTATATTTTGACAATTATTGTAAAATAATTTTAACATTCACCAAATTATTAGGGAGCATGCCGTTTACCGCAATTTACCACACACTGTTAACCTACTGTGCAGTAACTTGAGCTTGGAATACATTGTTCGAAATTTTATGAATTAGGGATTTCTGGGGGGGAAAAAATCAGTGTATACTTTAAAATGATCCCCGGGGGAATATGTTAATTGAAAGTTCTGTGCGCGCACCAAGTTACAACTACAGTCTCTCTCTCTGTCTACCTAGCAGGCCCTCCCCAGTTATCCGGGGTAACTTTAAACACATTAAGAAGTTAATAGAGGGGCGATGGTGATTAGATTTATAATGTTCAGCACCGTCCAACCAGACATTTACCCTGGGTTTTTTTTCCCCTCCCCACAGGATCACCCTATGAGCCTTTGTTCCAGGCTCGTTATCTCCTGTGAACACTTTCCCGGGCAGTGGCTGCATTATCAGGATCACTGTAGCTCCCTGACGGAAGTGAGGGGGGGGGGGGGGGGGGGGGGTGGCGGCTGTTGTGTTTGTGAGGAGCACTCCGATCGGACGCAATCTCTTTATCCAGCACGGTTTCCAACGCCGGGACCACCGGCGAAAAAGGGACCTACTGGACGAGCCCCCTCTCAAGTCGCCGTTTCTGACGATTTGCCAGAGTCGTATACGGGATTTTACAGTCATTCGTGATTATTAAAAAATATATACAGTACTATAAAAATGCCCTTTTTGTTACAGAAGTGAAATGCTAGATAAGAAGAAAACAAAAATAAGTCGAAGGGCTTAGTGTTGACAAGATTCCTCGCTGTCACGGTACGCCCTTTACCTCCTCCTCCTCCTCATGTTCCTAATTACGCGCCCTCTCGATGGTAAGGTTGGCATTTGATTGTGTTCCCAGACCTCCGCGTCGTCCCGCTGAAAGGAAAGCTTTACGGCGAAGGCCTTCCTCGTGTAAATATTAGGAAATTACTTTCATTAGGACCACGGGTCCCTGCAAATGGGAGACTGGAGGAACGCCAAGACAAATTCATCAGGATAGTCGTCGCTCTGTGTTAAACATGCCTTGCGTTTGTTTTCTTAAGGTATTAATTTGTCAACAGTTTTCGTGCCTCTTGGTGAAGGATGGGATAAACACTATAAGAAAATATAGACACAGTCTTTAATGCCGCGTCTTGTTGCCTGTGCACTGTGTTAATCAGACAACATACATCAGATACCGGTAATCAGTGTGCAAATATGACAATCTTTTCATATTCGTCATTATCACTCACCTCTGTGATCAAATAGTTTTGGACACCATCGCCTTGCACACGATGAACAATCTTGAACATGCGCCAAAGATTATTATTTTTTAATCAGAACCCTATGTGAAACTTGTACATTAGCGTGATATATTATATGATATATTATAGTATATTATACTTGTACATTAGCAAATATATTTCCTATAATTTTCATGACAAAGACATTCAAAACCTGAAGGTAAAAGGTTACATTACCCACCTAATAGAATTGGTCAAAATCCACTCCTGTAAACCTGTAATGGTGATGCTAAAATCTATCCCAACGCTGCACCACTGAGAAATAATTGTCATTTACAGTGGTGGTGAGTTATCGTTCAATAACAATCTAATAACTAGTTATTATTATTGCCAAAATGCACAGTTCGGCATCGTTCCATAATAACAAAAATGACAGTGTTTTCGGTTGCAGTTGTGCTGTGTTTCCAGATGAATTTGTCCGTTTGCTGCAAGGGGCTGCACTGCAGCGCGTTGGGGGCCCTGCGCTGGAGCCTTGGGCAGCGCATGGGAGCCGCGCAGGCAGGCTCTAGCAGCCCCCCAGACCACGGCTTATTAGAATAGGTCTGCCAACTTCAATATTCCTGCTTTGCGAGCGCGTGCTTATCAGTCCTCATTAGTTTATCATTCTGAATGGAAGCCTGTGCCAAGTGTTAATCAATGTGTTTTGTGACTCAGTTAGGGGAGGTGTAGGGGAATATCGTGCCCCCAGGGTTAATACAGTCAAGTGCAGGGAAAATGATTTGGACATGTCCACAACATGTGGCTTAGCATTAGCATTAAATGCGCTGAGCTCGGCCCATCTACATATGGATTTCCACTCGCATAAATTTCCACTGATATCATCTGAAAAAGCAGGGCTTTATTCTGAAGGGTAGGCCCTATATGAAAGACAATATGCAGACTAGATCCTTTTTTTTGCTCTCCTAAAGTTAGCTACATATTTAATATTGCAGGCAGAAAAAAACAGGGGGGGGTGTTCTGTTTTGAGCTATTAAAAAAAAGTGCATTTTTTTCCCCAGGAATTGTGAAGGAAAGAAGGCATGAGACGTCCGACTCTCATTGACTGTGAATTGATCCGCATGCGTAGTGTGGGAGTCCCCTGGGCAATCACACCCACAAACTGTAGCCAAGCAGAGACTCACTGTAGGAAAAGGACTGCCAAATGAAATAAATAAATTACAACAAAACATTAAGAGGGTGTTTTTTTCCTCACTGAAAAAAAAAAAAGGAATACTGTTTGTTGTGGAAATAAAATATGACTGTATATGTACAATTATATATGTATATATGCACACATATGAACTAATAATAATACTAGTAATATAAATAATAATAATAATAATAATAATAATATACCTCTCATTTATTTATAATTGCATTTGATCATATATTCAGATATAACCACACGGCCACAGTATACCATTTGCACAGTCTGAATTACCAGCTAACTTGCTTTTCTGGATGGACTGCCAGAAGAAGAAGATGAAGAAGAAGAAGAAGAAGAAGAAGAAGAAGAAAAAAAAAAGGTTTTCACAAATTCAGGAAACACTTGAGAGGTAAAATCAACACTGTGAGACAGGAGGCAGGACAGCTCCTGACACAGGCCGAGCTGAGAGACCCTCTGGAACCCAAAGACAGGAAGGGGCCCTGCCAGGGGTCAAGGCTGGGGGGCAGTGTGCATGAAACGGAGGAGAAAGAACCGTTCCCAGCCACAATTAAACCATCATGGACTTCCATGGGAAATCAGCTGCACGCATGCTCATTTTTTTTGTTTGTTTGTTGTTGCTGTTATTTCAAAATGAAAAGAAATATTACATTTAATCAATTCAGCACATGGTAATGTTGCGATTTGGTTCAGTTTTTGCAGTGTTTTTTAATTATTTTTTTTTACATTATTTGTTTTAAATGTGTAATTATCTGTAAATTAATTTGATTAGTAAATACTGTATCTGCTATTTCGCACAGCTTAATTGGACGCGGTAAAGTGGCTAAATCTTTAAGAAACGGCACATTCATTTTTTCAGTCGCTATTGTAAATTGTTTAAGGAGTGAAACAAGAGGTAGAAAAAAAAAGGAAAAGTTTCAGCGCTTTTTTTTCTGAAATGTGCAGCTCTGCTCTCGGAGGTCCTTTTCATTTTAACCAAATGGGGGGGAAACTTGTCCTTACCGGGGAGAGGCAGATGGACCAATAAATCACAGCAGCCATTGACTGCCTGCAGAGCGCTCTCCGCAGCTGTCACTTTTTTTTGTCTCCTCGGTTTTAGCTGACATGGTTTGAGGTCCACTGTGAACCAATCTGGACTTTTTCTGTACAGTCATATCCATCAAAAGGACCAGTGGCCATCAGCCTTCCTCGGCGATCGATTGGCGCGCTTATTCTCACGCATAGCCAATGCCCTGCTCTCTAGGTGAAGCTCGAGAGAAGCTCCTCATTTTAGCTCTTTAGCCCGGAGCTACTGCTGTGATTTTCCAGCGATCTTGGCCCACGTTATTAAAGTTGCATTATGATGGATACCATGGTATCCACATCTTGAGGCTTTTAACAGGGAGTAAAAGGGAGCCATTGTTTTTGTATAAACAACAAAGACGCCGACTAATACATACTGGTTATTTTGCAAAGTAAATAAGTTCAATTTTCTGTGCATAACCTTATCTGTCGTGTAAAAGGTCAGTTTCCAGCTGCGGTACCGATATGTACCAGTGGGTGGTGCTCTAGTGCCAGTAATTGCATGAGTGTCGGTCTGTGTCCTGCACTTTAGACAAAGACTGAAGAAAATGTGAATTGCATGGAAAACAATGTGAAAGAGTGCCATATTGGAGAGTTAATGTATTAAATTAAATTGGTGACAGCTTAAAATATATTTTAAAATGTACAACCCAATATTATATTTTTGGCCATTTTACCATTATTCTGATAGTCACATTGGAAGAATTACAATAAATTATTGTAAGACGGTGTTGAATTAAATAACTTTTAATGCAAAATGAAGTGAAATTTCTCAACCAAAAAGTAGAATCTTAAAAATAGTGCATCGCTCATTATTAATGAAGAAAAATAAATATATACATTTAATATATTCAAACGTTCAGTTAATAAACACTGTGAATATAACAGCATCATCCAAACTTTTTATTAAGGCTTACAATAAAGAAGAACTGGAAAAAATAACGCGTTTTGCATTACAGGTTGGCTTTCGTGAGTTGTTGTTCAAATCTACGCAAGAGCACATATAAACCAATGTAGCTCAATTGAACTTACCTTCTTAGCAAGACTGCACGAGTCCCAAAGCCTGTATGGCTGTCTGTACACTCTCATCTTCCCTTCTAGTGAGTTCCCTTTCATCCCACTGTACTTTTTATACATGTTTCATCCCCAAAAATATTCACATCGTTACATATGCAAAAAGACCAAAAAGTAAATAAAAATCTATTATCACACCCTCCATAAAAAATACAAAAAAAACAGTTCTTTCTCTTTTAAAAGATGGAGGCAGCAGAAACAAACAAAAAAACAGAAAACAAGAACAAGCATTATTTCTGAATGATATGGGACAGCGCTTGATATTTATTATCTAAAGTGAAGAGGAGACAGAGACAGAGCAAGGCAGTGCTGTCTGTCTGCTCAATTACACTTTTTAAAGGCTTCTCCAGATCCCTTCCTTTTAAAAGCGTACACGGGCCTTTGTGGATGATTTCCCAAATTACATCAGAATCAGGAGTTAAAATCAAAAAGGATTAAACGCAACACGGGAAAATTTCCGGCTCTCGACTTGAGGGGAGACTGGCCCTCGAGTGCCTCGCAGTGCCCCACGAATCACACGCCGAATTACATCTCATTTTAACCAGGAATGTGCTGTTCTATCTCCTTTTTTTGTTTTTAAGGAACAACGGATTGTTTTCTATCAAACTTGAATTTTTTTCTGAGAGATACTCATCTTTTTGCCTGGTATTAGAAAAAAGTGACACTCGCTGTGTTTCAATGCAATCTGTGCTTTCATGCCTCTGACAGTCTCTTTGAAAGTCCATCGTTATACGTTTGAAAATACTGTAAGAGGGGGAAATGTATCAAAGCAAGTAGTGTTGGATATATGTTTTAATATTTCAAAATCCTTAAAAATGGCAATTCTCTAAAATAAACCTAAATACTACCGAAGAACCAAAAAAATATTTTTCCGTACGTAGTCACCTCGCAGGTCTTTGGCAGGTGCAACTAAAATGGAGATTCCACAAAGGAAATGCCTTTTGTTTTACAGGAGTGCCTCTCAAACTCATAATTTCTTCGCATTCATACGCACAGCAAATTCCCTTCTGATATCACAGGATGAAAGCCAATGTGACATACTCCCACACAGACACACACACACACACACACACACATATATATATATATATAATTCATTAGTATACAGTACATTAGGCAGGGTTAGTCATTCAGAAGTCACATAAAGCAATATTTGTTATTACAGTTCCCACTGCATGCTATATGTATCCATAATTTACTTCCGCCGACAAAACGATATATCTGGACTAGGTGGTAGATACTAAGGAACCCTTTTGCATGCATCTTAAATATAATATGAAACTGGAAAAAAAAAAACACACAAAGTTACACAAATAAAACATGAGAAAGACCACACGGTGAGGTGTTGCCACAGTGTATTCTGCTGCTGTTCTGGCTGTAGTGACTCTTTCCGTTGTGTTCAGAGGTCCGTCCGTTAGTCTGGAGTTTATGCTCAACTTGGTCCAAACAACACTGAAATGTTCTGAAGGCATTACACACTACACCCGCCGTGCCATGCTCTGTCAAACACAAATTGTTTTCTGCTTTTCAGAGGACTTTTTGCTTCTGTCTTTGGGTTGCATGTAATACGAAAAAATGTCAGCAATTAACAACACTACAACGCGCACCGTGCCTGTATTTTCACCTTGTCAGTGTAATTTGGACAATTCTGTGTTTTTCACTGTTCAGTTTGAAGTAAAGAATTATTTAAAATGCAATATGTCTCCCAAGAAATAACAATTAATTTCAGATAGAGCAATAAATCAAGCAATAATGGTGAGTAAAGTATGGCACGGAAAAAAACACCACAGACTGAAATTTATTCCTGAAAGTTAAGTCCAATGCACTTTGTGATTGTGCCGACTCTCCCACTTAATTATGATATGCTCCTTACTAATATACGTACAAGATTAATAACCAGGCCATTCTCCTATGAGAGAAGCATTACCGTGGATTGGGAATTTGAATCCAGCACTGAAGCTAAAACCCCCTCGAAATTGAACTGACTTTCTACTAATTGAATATTTGTACACTGCATAAAAAGAACCTCCTGCCTTATACAGCATTGAGTTACAGCATAATTATCTGCACCTTCGTTCTTACCTAGGCTAGGGAGTCTTCCAGCATTATCAACATGCAATAGTAATAATTAAATTAAAATAATTGTTATAATAAAATGAGTAACACTACTGATTTGTAACTGGAAAGTCATGCGTTTGGTAATGTCATTATAGTAAGATGCGATAATAGTACACTGCACCATGCTCTGTGAAAATGACACTCTTAAATATGTTGCCATTTTGTGTAATGGTGATGATGCTATTGGTGGTGTTGAGAAGAAGAAGAAGAAGAAGAAGAAGAAGACGAAGAAGAAGAAGAAGAAGAAGAAGAAGAAGAAATCAATTATTCTCACATCCAGTTTCTGTTATTTTGTCTGGCAGCACGGGTACAGAACAGACATAAAAATACTGAAGAAGAAGTCAATTATTCTCACATCCAGTTTCTGTTATTTTGTCTGGCAGTAGGTCTACGGGTACAGAACAAACATAAAAATACTTGAAGAAGAAAAAGAAGAAGAAGAAGAAGAAGGTCTTGTGTAGACTGTACTGATGGTAGTAATTTTGGTCCTCTGCCTTCTTGTATCCACCCCACCCTACCCCCACCTATGGCCTGCTTCAACTATCTGTCCCTCTCGCTTGGACTGCAATAATCAGATTCCCTCGAGGACAGCTATTGATAACCTACAGAGAGCCAGAATCAGACTGCACATAGTGCCTTATGGTAAAAACACATTTGTCTTCACTAACGGTTTCATTTGTGCTACTAGAGTTTTATTTTTCTTCTCATTTCTATGCTGCTGTTAAATACTAAACAAATAAAGATAACACTTGCTTTAACTGTGAATCTAAGGATATTTAAGTACTCTAGTAAGTGACTTAAGTGCACATTAAGCACAATGAATGTCTGAGATTTTGGGCTTGTTCATTTTCACTCCTTCGCCACCTCCAAAAATATATTTAGCTCCCTACATTAATGTATGTAATGCACCACCTAGTACGCCTTCTAGTGTAAGCGATCGTACATGAAAGATAAAATTTTTATCAGAAAACGATGTTTCATTAAAAGGGCGTCTAGTGAGTAAATAAATCCGCGAGTGAACAAGCGCCGGGACGATATTGCCGCGTGCACTGGAATCAATTATTCTCACATCCAGTTTTCTGTTATTTTGTCTGGCCCTGCAGCACACGGGTACGGAACAGACATAAAAATATTTGGTGCTCTCAGCTTTTCTGTCTGAAATATATGGTGATTTCTCTTGCAGGTCTCGCAGACGACAGATCTGTGCGTTCCCTGTGCGTTCCCTGCATGGTGCCCACTGTCTGCGTTGACGGCAGGAGGGGGGTGGGGGGGTGGTTAAAGCCTGTCCAAATGGCAGGTGTGGCGAATGCTAATTCCAATGCTACCATAAAAATAAGACGGTCCCAAACAGAGGAACTCTCACGACTGCAGTCTTCACCTCACGGAGTGTCCCGGGCTCGCGCCCGTCAAAGTTGCTCCGAGTCTCGCGAGCGGCAAGTCGCTTTGAGCCGAAACAAAAACTTGTCAGCTGTGCAGGTGACACTTCCCACCACACCCCCCCACCACCCTCAACAAAACAAGGAAATCACAACTCTGGGAAGTGTTGCATTTTATGCCAACAACAATATGACAGTTCAGTGTGTAACATAGAAAAAAAAAAAAAAAAACATGACACATTTCCAAATATCAAAAAAATAAGTATATAAATATATATATATGCCTCTGCTGCTCCTGGGACTGGAGTACTGTCACAGGCCCAGAAGGTCACTGGCTGCGCACGCTCTCTCCAAAGTCTGGTAACGGCCGCGCTGGATGGCTGGCACTCTCAACGCCGTGGGGCTGGAGGGAAGCTCTGTCTTCCATTTTGAAAGGAGTGACAAGAGGAAAAAAGCCTCCTCTCTGACAGCTGTAACCTCTGAGTTCAGAGGTCGTGCCCCCGGTAACTGAAAGGTAAAATTACCTATGTAAATCAGTGGCCGTGGCCATGCTTGGCAGAGAGCGGAACCGGTGACTGTCAGGGGTGCTAGTCACCTACAGTAGATGAGACAGGAAGACACTGTCAGGTCCGGCAACTCCGAGAGAGAGAGAGAGAGACAGGTCTCTCTCTCTCTCTCTGTCTATTTTTTCTCTCTCCTCTCCTCACCCCCCCCCCCCCCCCCCCCCCCCGCTTCCACCTTGGTGTTTATCTGAAATAAAGAATTTGCGAGCTGGGGTCCCAGCTCGGCATGAAAATCCAGCAGGATCACAATAAGAGCGGCGCTTAATTAGCGGCAAACAGATGAGAGCGCATTCATAACGGGGCGGCGGCCGACAAGATGAATGTCGCGCCGCCGCGTGCGGCAGCTACAGGGACCCCGTGTCGGCAAGCGGGGTGCGATAACAGGGCGCGGAGCAGCGGGGTGATTCATTCCTTCAAAGTCTGCCCTGTGCTCCATGGATCAGTGACCTGTCCCAAAGTCTCATAAACTGCTAGTCAAAGATGACATTGTTCAGTCTTGCCATAAATCTTTTTGCGAGCAGGGGGAGACAGAGAGGAGGAGGAGGCGAAAGGGGGTTGGTGGGGCGGGGGGGGGGTTTTGCGGGGTGGTTTGAAACTTTCTGGAACCTTGATTTAAAACTTACCTTGACAGGATGTGCTCTGCCACGCTCAGTGTCACTGGCTCTTCCTGTCACAGACTCTTCCATCAAGAGAATAGAATCACAGTGTTTTATTCAGCTCCTCACAAGGCGTAGCTCGCAACGGATTTAATTCATAGACGCGAGCCAATCCTGCGCCTCACTCCCTCCTTCGCATTCATTAGATCCGGAATTTTCGCTATACCGTTAATTAACTGCGTATTAACTCAAAGACAATATCGCGTCTTAGATACCGGGGCTGGAGGAGCGCTGCGGAACGGCGGCCCGTTCTCCTGAGATGACGAAGAGAAATTTGGAGCCGCGTTTGACAGGTGAAAGCGGGCGGCGTTTCACTTCGCGGCCGGCGGAGACTCGAAGAGGCAAACAAACGCGGATAACTGTCCTTGCGTGCCGTTTCTAACGAGGCCGTGCGCCGCGTGTCGACCCCTCGGAGCGCGCGAGCCAGTCAAGAGCGCGGCACGCTTCGAGAGTAGACGTTTAACCTTTACAGTGGCGAGGAAAGCGCGGCCGAACCTACTCGTTCGCACCTCCGGTGCGGAAACGAGCGCGGGAAAAGCCGTAGACGTTAGCGCGGCCGTAAAATAAAGGAACAGCGGTTTTTTTTTCTTTCTCCGCACTGTTGTGGCTGGCATCGCTTCAGCCTCAGAAAAACCGACTATTGTATTTCCCATTCGGGCGGCAGAGAATCTCCTCACCATGTGCCTCATTGAAAGGCCTGGAATTATCCTTTATCAGCAATCCCATACTGTATCGCTGGGCCCTCTCTTGAACCCGAGTCAAGCTCGCCTGATGTGGATTAGAGATGGACGGAGCATTCGTGCATTCCTCGTCCAACATTATAACCGGATGAGCCCATTGCGGCATTAAAATTAAGCGCGCATCAAAAGGAATTGGAACGCTCCGCCAATGCGCCGCGCCGTTCCCGGCGTCATTGTAACCTGCTTAACGGGGGCCCGTCCGGAGAGGAGCGCCGTCGGACGGCGGCGGCCGATAAGTGCCGGATCGCGCATTAGGGCTCCTGAGCCGCTTTTTTTCCCCCCGAGCCGGCAGGCCGGCCGCGGTGAACCCGAGCCGGAATGCCGAGCGCCCGTTCCAGCGGATTCTCAGGATTCCGGGCTGAATGGGGGGCTAATCGCGGCAGCTCGGCGCGCGCGCTCCCTCCCCGCTCCTCCAGGACGGGATGGTGTCTCTCTCCCCGTCACGCCCGTCCCGCACATTACTCAAGGCTCCGTTCTCCTCCCTCACAGAAACATAGCTTAGTCATAAAACACTGAGATGAGCTCTGGTGAGAATAGTTTAGCGGTAATTCCCTCGAAGGTGAAAGGTACAAAATGGTTGACCGTACGGGTGTTCTGTTTTTTTTTTTATTTCAATACCTTTTTTTTAAAACTCATTTGGTTGCTACGGAATCCATTATTACTTCATCTGATCAAAAAATAAGTGAACACACAAACACATTTCTGGTTGGTCACTCAGTCAATGTGCCATAAAGACCCTGCTTGATTATCTGGTTATTTCAATTCAAGGGCCACAAATAATGAACTTCACATGTACAAGCAGATAAGCAAAATGGCATAAAAAGGTAAAAAAATGTCTGTTATCTCTAAATGTTGTGAGAGACCAGGATTTGGTCATTGGTCCTCATCTCTCTGCTCTCTGGCCCTCTGTGTTGCCTCATTTTTCTTCAACTGTGAACCTCCCTACTCCCTGCATCTCTCTTTAACTCATCCTATTATGCAGCGATGAGTCCCAGCATTGTTTCAAAATGGAGGTGACATATTAATGGCTTAACAGCATAATCTAGAATATAATAATATCCCGTCACATTGTCTGAGGCAAAATGTTTACAAGAGGAGTGGAAATGTACGACGACAGCAATTTGAATAAAAACAAATTTGTTGCCGTCGTCTCATTCGCGGCGAATTTTCGCATGCCAGCGCGACTGACGAGCCGGCTGGTTTGAGCCGCGCGTGAACCCGCCACTCTCAAAAGCCGGGTCCTATTGTGCGACGCGGTATAAGGATGGGGGGGGGTGGGGTGAAGGAGGGGAGGGGGGAGTGAAAAAAGAACGAAGTTCACACCGTGATTTCCTGAAAGTCTCACTTCATTCCGTTCGCTGAAGGCAGATGTGGTGTCAACGCGGCTGTTTAATTAATATGAGCTGGAGGTGGCGATTGAAATGCAGACGCGATTCCGATATGACTATGTATTACAATTTACAAAATGACTGTCATTAAAAATGTGTCAGGGAAGCGAGGCCACGCTGTATCCTGGGAGGAATTGGAGGTGCCTGGCTGACAAGTTAGAGTTTGCGCGGCCGCCGGAGTTGCAGTCGGAGGGATAAATAAATACCCGGCGAAACGAAAAGCGACGCGGCAGACGATCAACGAGAGCGAGGAAACTAAACGCTTCACGCGATTGCAATTGAGGCAGAACACAAAGTCAATGCGAAATCACACACACAAAAAAAAAACACTAAATGGATGCTACGACGATATGCTATTTGAAAATTTTTATTTCAATTCCAAAGCATTTGTATCGTTTTTTTTGATTTCCGGATGAGGAATGCGAACAGACTAATGTAAAATCAACTGTGTCTGAATTATAATGAGAATGTTCTGGAATAAAAACCCAATATCAATGTGAGGGGATATTTAAAGAAAGCTGTGTTCACTCACAAATGGATACATTGAGTTTGTCAATGCTGATGAATACATTTGGAAGTTTGAAAAAAAAAAAAAGTAAGCATTCAGATTGCATTTTAGACGATTAATCAACAACACATTTGTTATTTTATCAGGCATTGTTTAATTCGTCTTTCAGTGTTTTCTTTTTGCTCTTCCGTAATAACATATCCAGTCTTGTTCTCTAGGGTCATATTCAACTAATTAATCTGTGGCAACATCCCATTGCATTATCTTGATTGGGCTAGGCATATACAACAATGGTTGCAGTAAAATTCACGGAAACGTTGTCAACACAATTTAAAGACACGATGGGCCACCGACACAGAAAAACAACTTATTTGTGGGATAAAAAGCATGTTCTGCCACAGTCTACTAATCAACTAATCACAGTCTACTTTCTCAATGCATTAAGAAAACAGTTCTTTGTTCAACTAATTTGTCCTGGTAATACAGATTCAGCAACATGACCATTCTGAATCAGAGTCATAAATACCAACGTTCTTATTCGTGTTTCTGTATTCTGGCCGATTATTTGAAAATATCTTTTTTGACACCTGTGCATAATGTTGATAATGCATAAACAACGGCGATAAAGCATCAGATCTTATCAGTCCCACAAGTGGCAAACTGGAGCTGGAGGTCAGAGAGAGAAGCTGCTTAATTGGGGCGCAGAGACTCTTGTTTGCATATACTTAGTTCAGTAACACAATTTGTCCATTCTGAATTGATCACACTATTGATGGAACCGCCGTCTTCAATTCGGCCGCGAGAGAAGAGACAATTAAAGAAGAGTGCGTTGACCCTCAAAGAAGGTAAAAAAAACAAAAACACTTCTCATTGGCTACTGGATTGGCGAGCCGATTCCATTCATGCAGATTAACGTTACGATTTCTTTATAAGCAGACGTTCGATAGGCTACATGTTTCTTGTCTGGTGTGGGCTTTTAATTTCGCAATAACATTTAGATTTTTTTCAGAATTCAGTGCCAAACGTGTCACAGCCGGGTCCGTGTTCACTGGAAAGTTCAAGTGAACAGCCAGTGGAGACATCAGAGATCAGGGAGGTCATGGTGGGGGAGTGATCTCGCTGCACTTATGATAGGGGGAAGCGTACGGGTTCGAGCATCAATGAGGCAACCCTTTTCATGAGGACAACCTCATTTTCCTGCCTATCCCATGACGCCACAGTCAAAGTGATTGACGGCTCGTTCACCTTTCCTCTCAGATCAGAGCACTCTTCCACCACGGGCCTTCCTGGGATTTCCCAAAAACAAACGCGGCTCCTTTCTCCGCAAAGATAACAGCGAACGTCTTTTGGCAAAGAGAGGAAAAAATGAACGAGAGAGAAAGAGGAAAAACCTCACACAAGCTGACGGAACACGCAGACAAGCCCGTCCAGATCCTCGAGCGGCTGGGAGACAGAGAGCATCCTACTGGTGGTGGCTGGGCTACAGAGGCTCATCTGGAGACAGGGGTAAACTGGGAATGATGGAACGGCTTGTGAAATCAGTCATGGTGCTCTCTCCAGTCCCAAACATGGTTATTAACTCACTGCCAGCAGCTCTGGAGGAGGAAAAAAACAGATGCCAAACATGGAAAAGCCTCAAGGTTTTTTTTTTCTTTTTTTTTTTCCTTTTTTTTTTTTTTACAGTATCTCAACAGACTTACATGCATTCTCTAAAGATTCCTCAACCTAGACAACATTCTGCTCAAAAAGGTAGAGAGACGGAGGCCAGTGGTTTAGACTCTGGATTCAACGCTTGAGTCATACGTGTTAACATATGTCAAAAATACTTATATTCTACACCGCACCCGGCGAAACCACCATGGCAACTATTTTGTGACGTGCGCGCTACACCGGCAGCTATGAACGTCAGAATAATGTGCAGTGACATGCGGTGAGCGCTAAATCGGCTATCAGTAGTGAATAATCGTAGCTAACATTTTTTTGCATATCTATATTAATTACGTTCCTTATATTTTCTGTTTCATATTGTTGTAAATGGCACCGCTGGTACGAGCCAGCCAGGCCAGGCTGGGGCTGAGACGTGATCCCGGTCCGCTGTTTAACATGCTCTCACCAGCAAATCACATACTGGTCTCGCCTGGCCTGCTCCGTACATGAGGGGGGGGAGACCGTCGCGGGAGCCTGAGTCTGGCCCCTGAATATTCAAAATATTCCCGTCTGTTCGGGGCAATAATGGCCGTGTCACCCGCGGATCGTCTTCGGGGAGACCGGTGATGAGAAACAGATTATTTAAAACTGCCTCTGAAAAGGGGAGTGCGACAAAGGCCCTCGTCTTTTTTTCTCTCTCTCTCTCTCTCTCTCTCTCTCGCTCTCTCTCTCCCTCTCTCTAAAGCCGCACCTTTTCCAAGGATGAAATCTTACTTGCAAAAACCCTTATTACCGCCGCGCTCCTGCCCCCCCGAGCGGCGGGGACGACACGCGCGGCTTACAGGTGGCCTCGCCAACACAAGAGAAAGCACCGAGGCCCCGAAGTCTTCAGTCACCGCAATCATCCTCAACTCCCAAATTGTCCTGGAAGGAGAAACGCGTTGGATTTGTCTTCGGCTGTTTTGTCCAAACCGGGGCACAGATGGGATAATGACTTTTACAAACAGCATTTTGATGAGAGGAGGGGAGAAGGAATCATATGTAAAATGCACAAAGGCTGCATAAACACATTGAGGCCTGCAGCTGGAACAAACTAAAAAGATGTTTAATAATTTAGAACCAAGCAGGCAGGCCTTGTGCAGCTGTTGTGTGCAGGGGACCATGAAAGGCTTCTATTTGACAGCTGGCTCCATCTTTTCCCTTGGTTGCCGTGTGGCAAGGAGACGGCAGATTTGGGATTAGCCAATCCCAGCTACCCTTGCCCATCTGCCACCAAGACCCTGGGTTTCTGACTCCACAATACAATAGCGCAGCATGGAGAGGGAGAGCGAGGGCGAGCGAGCGAGAGAGAGAGAGAGAGAGAATGGGGGCAGGGCTGAGTGAGAAGGAGAAAGCGCACACACACACACACACACAAACACACACGCGCGCGCTCTCACAAACACACGTGCGCGCAAACATATGCACGCGGAAGGGATTGGCCGCCGCGCATGGACTTGACACGCCGCCAGCGCGTCGGCGGCTGTCGGTTCGTTGCTGGAGGGCGAATTTTACACTTTGCACATTCGCAGAAATACAAAATGTTGCTGGGTACAAACAATGCTCGCGCCTAATTGGTCGAATTAACCGAGCCTCGTCTCGTGTCCCCCACCTGATTAACATAGCTCAGCTGGGAGGCCGAGGAGGAGGGAGCAGAGGGGATTTGGAGGGGGGCAGGTGAAGCTCTGTTTGCCCATGAAAGAGAGGAAATCCTGGGCAGGGTCCCTGATGACATCTCTCCTCCGTGTGCCAGGCAGATAGCTGTTAGCAACGAGGGGGGATATGTACCGCTCTGGGCATTTTTCGCTAGGCCTCTCCTGCCTCGTCTACTTCCTTACACCCTAAAGCCCTTTTTCTTATGGCATTTGCTGAACATTTGCGAAAATATTATTTTGGTCAAAGGGTTTTGTAAAATTATATCACAGGCTGGCATTCTATCAGCTTTTATTTGTAAAAATGTATTTCACACAGAATAAATCCCTGTTTAAGAGAATCTAGGGCTGTTCTCTGATGTGGATAAATACAGCACCTACGTATATGTCTGATTACACACATGTACCACACATGGGTCTTTAGGCACAGTGTACAGGGCATGACATAACACTTTATTTATTTTCAGGGTATTTTTCATAAGGTAGAAATGAATGCTCTGACATTATACAGTATATGGACAAAATAGCCATAATTTTATTAAGAGTCCTATAAATACCTAAAATTCCTAAATGAAGACGTAAGTATTAAGATATAAGAAGAGTAAGATTAACAAAAAAATGTATGCACTGAACTGATAAGACTTAAAAAAGATTTATAAATGATATAATTCATAAATAGGTAACTGTGATCAACAGATGGGATTGCATTTACAGACAGTTCTATATATCAATCAATTTATATATAAATGTTTCAAATTTCAGGTTTTTGTATTTAAAAATCTAAATTCATGGTACATACGTATTCCTTATGAGAATATGTCGTTTCTTGAGGATGCCATTCCCCAATATCCATCTTCAAAGGCTAATGAAGCCTGAACCATTCCAGCTAGCGGTCAACATGCTCCTGGCGTCTCTCTTTGCTCTCACTCAGCAGCGACATGCTGAAAATGTCAAAGGCACTTTGGAGTCTCGCCTCAAAACTTACTTGCCGTGACCGCAGATCCACTCGTCCGGGAGTGCGCGTCAGCCAATACACAAGTCTTGGCCTTTTCCAGCGGCCGTACTTCTTGGGGGGGATCGTGCTGGCGCGACGGCAAAGGCCTCGGAATCCCCGCCACACTGACACAGTACAGCGGCGGTAAATATCAGACACTTTCAGAGCGATCGGGAGAAATACATTCGAGCGCGGTAACTGACACCCCTTGTCAGAGGGCAGGGTGTACGTGAGCGGTTGTCTACTGGAGTCCTGATGTCTGCCAGGCCCCGGGCCTTAACCCTCCGCAGCATGCGCGCCACGTATTTCTGCCGGGTAACTCAGAAGGTACGAGTGTGATGTCTGCTGTCCGCAGTGAATTTGAGGCGCTTGGTTACTTTCTGGAACAGTGGAATGGTCACTCCAACACGTCAAGTAGAAAACGGCTGAAGGCCAGAAGTCCCCTGTCCAGTCTGCTCAATAATCGCAAGGCGAGGGCTTTCCAAGACCTTCGATAGGAGTCGTCCATAAGAGTCCATTAAACCGTTCTTCCAGAAACATTATTCCTGCATTCTAGTTCATCTGTGGTAATTATCTGCAAAAATTCCTAATTTGGCAGGACATTTATAGCCCACAATACTGGGGGGGAAATATTAAATTACAAGGCCCCGTGATTGTCAGCAGATTAAAACTTTAATGCAATGAAATCTCAGTGAATAAATGTTGTTCCGTCTTTTCTTATCCTGCCCTTTTTTTAAATAGTCCGTTTACCACGGGGGATATCTTCTGTTCAAGGTTACGGGCGAGGTCCTGAAAGTGATAGAGTACTGAGTGGGTAGCTTCTTTTTTTTCCCCTCCGCATCAATATGGTCTGTGATCTCGGCGGAGCCCAGCCCAGCTGTCCAATAGCACGGCACTGACTCCGCTACCCGGAACCATGCTGTGAACCGCAGATCACAAGCCGAACAGCTTCCTTTTCAAATCTGCGCCGTAGCCAAGAGTTTGCGAGGGCATTAAACGTTTTCCCCCTTCTCACCTCCCGACGGGACGGAGACAACAAACCCCTGAGTCAGAAAGCCAGGGAGGATACCGAAAATATAACTGTGTAGTTGTGTACCGGTAGTTAATGTTTCGGTGGCCTAAGGCTATCCGATTGCCCGACGCATTACAGGACGTACTCCGTCGTTAATAAAACACACTTTTTTCCTTTTTTTTTTTACAGTTAAGTTCCAGATTTGAGTTATTAATTATATTTTATTTGAATCCCCAGACCTTCTCGTCTTTTCTGTACATCTGTGTCGTTTTTCCTCGACTGGCGTTTTGGGAATGTCCAATGGTGTCCTACTTAACTTTTCATTCTTCCCTGTGATCTACAGATGTAGCGCGTTACCGTTGATCAATGGGATACAGCTCTCCCAACACCTCAGTTTAAACCTGGGAAATCGCTTGTCACAGACGTACAAAGTAATTAAATTCCCCGAAGACGCGCAAACTGTATATAATTAAGTCTCTTCTAAGAGGCAAGAAAGTGTAGAAATATAACTGCTGTTTTCCCACAACAATTTAGTTACCTGCGTAGACAGATTGTCAGATGTTAAACGCGAGATGTAAAACAACACGAATGTACCGCTATAATTCTTTACTTTAAAAAAACGTCCACGCCTCCAGGAAGTAATTCCCGAATGTAACCTCGAGCGCCTTATCTCGCACTCTCGGGTCGGGGTGTTCCATTTGAGGAACGGGCACGGAACGCTAAATGTTTTTGCGTTTTTGGTTTTTGCTCGCGAGTCGCGAGGCGGAACTTCCTCCTTACCGGTGTCCGCCGCGCCCGGTCAGACCGGACAGGCGCCCCCCGCGCCGGAGCGGTCACGAGGGCTGTCCCGGCGATCCGGAGCCGCTTGGTTTACCGCCGGTGACACTGCTGTCGGACGTGTCATCGGCAGAGAAGCATGAGCGAGCTCAAGGTGACCACGCGGGCCCTTTCATCAGTTTCACGGATCGATACCTTGTCGAACAGAGACCATGCCGTCCCCCGGGGAAGGGGTCTGCAGCCGGTTGGCTCCGAGGTAGCCCTCAGCACACGTTGCCTGGGGAGGGCTTAGGCTACAGAATCTTCCATGATTAAAATTTTGGGGAGAAAAGATGAGGCAGCCAGGAGCTGAAAATAAAAGGGAAGATGAAACAAAACACAAAACAAAAAAGCAAAAAGGTCAACAGGGTCAGTGGTGTCTGTAGGTTACTGTATGCCTGAAAGCATGCTATTAGAATTAATTTAATGACACACACATATATATATATATATATATATATATATATATATATATATATATAGTGTTTAAAATCATATGTATATATATATATATATATATATATATATATATATATTAAAATAATACAAAATAAAACAACAACATGAATTCTCATTCTGTGTACTTTTCTCAAAACATTTGTGGAAGCTGCGATACCTTTTAATATCGCTATGTTGTGTGCAGGAAATTAGCTTTAATTTCTATTGTAATATAAATATTGAATCTATTTAAAATGTATCTTTGGACCAGTGACAAGGTGTGGGAACCCACGATTTGTTTCCCTGCCCTTTGTGGTATTTACATTATTGTTCATAATATTCTCTGATTCATGATTGGTGCGTTTCTTGATTTAAGCTTTAATTTGGCGCCGGTGGTATATTGGAGGTTTCAGCGAGTTAAGACTGATGGGCCTTTTTTATTTAAAAAAAAAAAAAATTGATTACTTGAGAAAATGTGATCACTGCCAGGCAGCCCCCCATCCCCACCGTGCACACACGCACACACACACGCACACGCACACACACACACACACACACACACACACGCTCGCTTCCCCCCCCAAGAAAGCCGACTTTAACTTGGCGACTCCGCATGAGGCAATTACGACGCGGCGACAAAGTGCAATTCTGCTTTTCGGTTGCAGCTGGACAGATATTTGAAACAAGTCAGTGTTTAATTAGGTTATGCGGCGTTTTCCCCTCCCTGCAAATTAAAGCCCCAGAACCTGAGACAATTAATCTGTGTCTCCTGGTCCCGCGGAGGTCCCAGGGAAGGAGGCCCGCACCAGCTCGAGTGCGCCTGACCCCCCGGGCCCGGGCTGCCTTGGGGAGGGAAGCAATTATAAAAACAGCCCTCCGCCTGTTCGCCCTCCTCTCTAGCAGAGCGCCGCGTTATTGATATTGCGCAAAGACTTCATTTGCTCCTCATCTACAAACAATAACACTCTCCCGTTTCTTTTTATTTTCCGTCGCTATTATTCCCATTATTATTCTTATTACTGTTTATTATTTTATTATTATTATCGCCCGCCGTTATTGTCATCCTTTGTCCTTTCAGTGGCCGGCTTGAAGAGGAAAAAAGAAGATTTTTGTACGGGTGTGGGGGGGGGGGGGGGGGGGGGGACATAAAAAACATGCTTTCAAATTAATTTTGGTATCAGGATTTTATGTGAGGAGGGAAATTATTTTCTGGTCTGGGAATGCTCGAGGAACCCAAAATATGCCTGTGCACACAAGTGAAAATGATTTCAATCACCAAAGCACTGACGTTCATTTATTTTGATTTATTGCACACGCAGGGCTATGTGTTCATAATTTCTATTAGGACCTTAATGTAAATGGCACGTCCACGTTATTACGGAACATCAGGTCATTACATCGGGAATTCTTATGCATTAAAAATTTTTTTATGAAATAATATATTTGCTTCCTAAAGATGGATCTCGGAAATTAGTACTAGTAATTAGTCGTATTCACATGTCTGGAGTCGTTAAGCAAATCAGCACTGTCAAGGGGTTTGGTCTGTAATGCCTCTCTCTGCAGTAATGTATATGTTGACACTCAAATGGAAATACTAAGTAAATAAAATGAGAAACAATTAATGTAATGAGAAAAATATGAGAACGCAAATAAATGACATAAAAATATTTTCGTTTTGTGCAGTCATTCCAAGAACCCCGTTAATGTATGAAAGCTCATTTAAATATTTAAGTATTGATATTTAAAATGCATGGCTAAACACTAGGTAGCTTATCAAGGAGAGCAAGAACGATAAAGGGTGTGTGTGTGTGTGTGTGTGTGTGTGTGTGTGTGAGAGAGCGAGAGAGAGAGGGAGAGAGAGAGAGAGAGAGAGAGAGAGAGATAATTTGGAAAATTAAATGTTTGAAAAAAGGTGGGGAAGAAGAAAAATCTATTTTTCCACAGGAAGTCCTATGGATAATGTACCCTTGTGAAACAATTAATTGCTGCTCCCACATCTTTCATCTTGAAAACTTGTTTTCAAGTGACCACTGGTAGTGTCATTCATTTTTTTCAAGACTTACAGGGTGGTTAAGGTGCCAGTTGAAATGTGCAACCTTTCTTTTATCTCAATATACCTTTTTAGCTAACGTGACCACGATCCCATAACAGACAGTGGACATTTATTATGTCCTATTCTAATACGCTAAGACCAATCCAAAGAGCTAGAGGGAATTAACATCACTCTTCTGATAGAAAGCACTTCAAATTGACCCCGTTCCTAAAAATGGTTCACGCCAGTTACTTATAAAATTGTTATGCGGTACGTCAGGACGCGAGATTCACTGGCTAGCAAGACACATTCAGCATAAGGGAGAAAACTATTGGAACACAGGGAAGATGGATGCGAGGATAATGCACAATGTATATATTTCAGAGAAATAATCATGTGAAAATTCTCTCTTTTCTTTTTACATACCGCATACCACACTGTGTGACCGGGCATAGTCTGTTGTTAGCATTTTTTTTTTAGAAAGAAAGAAATAATCCCCAGTTCCACAGATCAATGTGGCTATTGTACCACTGTTGTGACGCGTGGCAAAGGAGCTTAAAAATAAAAAATAAATTCAGTACAGATAACATTGCTCATCGCACGCCAATGCAGCTGATTACAGATGAACACCCATCAATCAAAAAAAAAACTGATGTGTACCAGGGCCAATATCAGAAATAATCACTGTGTAAATATTGTGGTTCAACTTCAAACTTGGGTCTGCATGGATTTATCAGCAGTTGTCAGTTGATCCAGTTTGGCTTACAGACTGATTACCAATTTGCCTCAGCAATATTGCTTTTCAGACTTGAATGAAAAACATGGATATTAGCCTGACCAAAGTGTGTGGCAGTGTGGAGATTATGTGTTACCTTTTTACGTTGTCAAATAAACCGGTTATGATTAATAAGAGATATGCTTTAGTATAGTTTATGTAACAATAACTGTGTGAATATTAGCATATTGCGATTAGACAATACCTTGATGGTGTACAGAAAATGACAAGATGGTGGGAATAAAGTTCCAGCTTATTTATTAGGTTTATTATTATTATGTTTTTTCTAAAAGTCTAAACTTTCAAAGTAAAAATTAATTTACTACCTCTTTAGGGAGACTATTTTAGATGCAACTGTGTAGAGAACAGTCTCGTAAAGCCATGTTACATATTTTTGAATTAAAATGAGACTCGTGTTTTGTCAGAGGAATAAGGGAACAGCATCACTTTAAAACAATATAATAATGGCATAGAAATAACCTTTAAAGAAAAACATAAATATCTGCTTTCCTTTATCATTATGGCAGAATATAAACTTTATTTGTTTTTGCTGATTTAAAAGAGTAATTACTTCCTCCGTTCAAAGGAACTGCTGACTAGTGACTCAGATGAGAGATAAAAAACACTTGGCACTAATTACACTTCCACACCATCCTTGGGTTTGATGGAAGACATCAGTACCTTAATTTTACTGATAGCTCATCGGCTGAAGTACAGATCTATCACACAAAAGAGAAAACACAACCTTGTGGGAACGCTGTTCTCCAATTCCCAAGCTTTTGTCTGATTTAAAATGCCTTTGTGTCCTCTCAAACTTTTCTCAACCCATGCAAAGCTGTGCTGAACACAAAAGACACTTTTAATATTTATTTATTTATCACCCCCCCCCCCCCCCCCACACCCCTCCTTTTGTTTTTGTCCTTCTGGTGATGCAGGTGCTTACACAGGTTAGGGAATATTTGTCACATCCTTCCAATGCGAATTAAAATCCCAGTAAAGTAATCTCTTTCATTGTAAAGCATCCATTCCCTGAGTGACAAATTCACATTCATCTCTTTGATTGTCTTCCCGTTATAACTTGGGGTTTTGGAAGCGTTCTAGTCATAGTCGTCTTTGAGAGGAGGGAAGGAAAAAAAAAAACACTTCTGAAGCGGCTTTGCGTGTCCTCTTCAGGTTGAGCAGAACACGCTTGGAACTCGCGCTGTCTGGCATGGGACAGGCGCTCGGTAACTAACATCCCAGCGTAAAAAAATGTTATACATATTATCTTAATATCTTAAGGATGTTTTTGTGCTTGTTCATCAAGTAGAAAAATACATTAGGAAAGTGTCTTGCTACGGTTTGCACAGAACGCAATGCGCCACATTGTTCTGTGTGGAACTTTGTACTTGTGATAGGACTCGTAACAAAAGGTTAGAGTTCCGGAGGAACCATCTTTCCCTCTCTCGTCACGTTTTAAATTTCCGTTTCATTCCGCCCCGACGACAGAGCGGCACACCAAGGACGTCGTTAGGATGCCGCCGCTTTAAAGGACGGAACAAAATATATTTTTGTTTTCATAATTAATTCAAGGCTTCGGAATACATCTTCGCTGGGTGACGGCGACAGCGAAGGAAAGGGAAGCTGTTGTTCTGTGATTTTCAGACAGCGGAAAAAAAAAACATGTGTACCAGTCCCCCACTTACCTCAGGATGGTCAAACGAGGTTTTTCGAGGGTTAAAATTAAAATTGCAAAAATTTCTTCCAAGTTTTCTCAGAAAAGGAAGACGGTGAAATCAATGTATAACTAAAACAAAAATAAATTCAACAAAGGCCACAAATCTCGTACAATTTTGCTTGTAAAAATAAATAAAATGACGGCTTAAAAGAGAAACGGGTGCCTGATAGAATGAGCACACCGCGCGCGCTTGTTTCTCCCGTCGGTGTGTAGACGGGGAGACCTTATTAGGCATGCATGTGTGGTTGGTTATAGAGGAGGCCGTGCCCTGTGGACAGATAAGGAAATGATGGCGCATCAGGGAATTGAGCAAGGACACAGGGCTGGCTGCCCCTGCTCATCAGTGACAAGTGCTCAGGGATGTTAAACACACATCAGGACGCCACTGCGCTTTGATTTAATACTCGGCTCTAAGGAAGAGCGAGCGCCCGGCGCTCGAGGAGGGGGGCGCGCTGATGGGGCTAACAGATCTCCCCGCGTATCTTAAAGCGGTCAGTCGAGGGCGACCTCCCTCCTTACGTCGAGGGCCTCGTCGCCGGTTAACATCTGACCCTGGGGGAGCGGCCGCTGAGAGCCCTTTTCGGTAATGGGAATTAGGCTATGCATCGCTAATGCTAGCGCTAGAGCCTAACGAGGCGCTCCGTGTCTCGCCGACCTAACGTAACCCCTGACCAGCTCTAATCCGAAATCTGACGGGGAGATGGTACTATAAAGAGGGGCGGGGAAAGAATGATGAGACCTTAACCGTGAACAACACCATTCTCTGGTTTGACACTTAGCCGGCGCAAAGACTTGGGGGGTGGGCTGGAAGACCAGGTTTGTTTAACACAGGGCTAAGATGATGTCTTTTTAGAGACTGCGTTCATTGTGTCGCGTCAGGATTCGGTATTTTCAGAGCTCGTACCTACATCCCTTTTGACCTGACCCCTGTAAACGTTCAATCACTAAGTGAAGGTGGGGTTGCATTAAGGCCTTAACGTGGCTGAGGCCGGCCCTTACCGGTAGTTAACCAATTTTGAGGGGTGAAGCTGACATTTTAGTCGTCCGTTCCCCTGTTCCCTTAAGCAGCCAATCAGATGGAGAACCTCCCCTCTCTCACCCAGTGAGCAGACCGGTCATCCATGGACAAAGAGGACTGTGCTGCTGAAAGCCAGGGGCACACAAAAGATCCATCCACACCACACATCCTGGAGTGTCCCAACACTTGCATCAAACCAAGGGGCGAATTCAACAGCGAAAAAGAAAACACTTGGCCAATAGCAATTACATTTTTTATAATTCACCATTTGTTGTCATTCCGTTCCAGTTAAATGAATCCCCAGAAAATAAGTTGTATACACACAGAGCATATGGATACATACACACGCGTGTATATATAATGCACAGTCCACACAACTTCGGTACAGAGAGAGACACATGACAGGTGAATCTAGAAATAATAGCAACCCACAATGGCCATATCATACTGGGGAGGCTGGCTTGTCGGTGGTTAGCAAAGCTAATTCCGGTGTAATTAATTTGCTCTTATTAGATAAATAAGTGGAAGAAGGAGGTTTTTTTCTCTGTCACGACACTATTTGCCCAGTGGAGACCCGGTAATAAAGTGTACAAATTCACCAGATAATTGTTAGCTGATACTCGCGGCGCCCCTTGAGTGCCTCCACTTGAACTAGCCGCTCCAGGCCCGAGAGGGGGCCGCGTCGAGGAGTGGGTGTTACTGCATAATTCATCTCATAAGCTACGAGCGATGGAACACAGAAATGAGGGTCTCTCACTCCCTGTCTGAAGTCAAGGAGGGAAAGGGAGGGAGGGAGAGAGTGAGGGGGGGGGGGGGGGGGGGGTGGAAAATGTCTGGCTGGACTTCTTCACATGGTCTAATAGCCAAAAGGCACTCTTAAAGTCAGATAAATGGATATTTAAATTTCATTTACTTTGCAAATTCTACAGAGATAGTTTTTCATTAGATATGTAATCACTGTGTTGGCGCGAGTACGGGACAAAGGCTGCGAGGTATGGCTCGGCCTAAAATTAAGGCAATATGAAACAAAACAGAGCGACACACTTATAACTAATAGGATATAAGACTTGTAAACGTATTCTGACGGTTCGTCACAAGAGCAGTAATTCCGCACGGCCATATCGTTGGAAATTTGATTCCGAGCGGTGCGAGCACTTAAGGAAATATTATAATTTAAGAGGAAAATAATAATTAAAAAATAAATTATTTTTAGATGAACATTTGTTTCTTTTTTCCCCAAAGAGAAGCGAAACTAAAACGGTTTTAATAACGTACAGTACGATGAACAGAAATATTGCCTTAAATCTGTTATTGCATTCTGTCATTGTTCTGGTGGCTGGTTCGCTTAACCGACCACTCAGTCCTGTCTGCTGTTTATGCTGTTCTCAGTGTTTACCTTCTGTCGCCATATGCAGATAATTCCATGGTTTCTTTACTTTTTTGTTTTTCATATTCTGTTCCAATTGCATTATTAAACGCATTTACTACGGTAAGCTTCATTAATAATCGAAACCACAGTGACCATATTTAATCAAAAACAATAATAAACACGTTCCCTTTTTAAGTAATAAAATATGTACGGCCAGAATATATACGCATTGAGAAGCCCAAAGCCCCGGCAGGCATTGATTTGTCTCAGAGAGGATGCTGGCTTTCTCTGGTAACTGCTGGACCTAGCTCTCCTCCAGGGAGCTCACATTGTCCGTCTGAAATTCTGAAGAAATAAAAATTTCATTGCTTTTCCCCTCAATTCTCTAATAAAAGAAGATACATGGACTTACTGGAGTTAGGTAAATTCCACCTCAGCGTAAGCCATGTCTGCAGAAATCATTCTTGAGGGGCCATAAAATGTGTGCATGTCGAATTAACCCCAGGGAAACTGATCAGCAGAGGTGAGCCTCAGGTTTAGCAAACTGAATTGACTGGACACTGTCAGTTAATTAGGCATTTCAATACACCATTTTTCAGTTGGGCTTTTCAAAGGCGGCAGTAGATAAAGAATATATTTCTTTCTTTAAAGCTTTACGGCTAGACTCTATATCAAAAGCTTTACTAAGCGGATGGGTGCGGGGTGGGGTGTGGGGGGGGGGGGGGGGGGGCTTGGATGCTGACTCTTACAAGGATTGACAGAGAATACCAGTAAAAATGTATCATCAGAATTGGAGAATAGGTAAATTTGTCAGAGGACAGCGCAACACAAGATTTTAAAGCAATATGTGAACTATATTTCCACATAATAAGGTATTAAATAGGTCTGAACAGCTCTGAGGGGGATCTAGTCTGTTATAAAGGAAATATAGCTTCTGCAATCCCTGGCAATGCCTTCCTTGTTCAGACAGTTTTACATGGTTTCAACATGTATTAATCATTCTACCGTGGCCCAAATGCCATCGCTTAGCTTTCCGCACGTCACGCCGTATATTACCTTCTGCCAGTGGTAATCTGCAGTTCTCCAGTAAACTTTCCCAACTACAAATACACTGGTCTGAACATAAATAGTAAATCCACAGTCTATAACCTCAGGCAAGTTTTACGTTATAGCACATGCCTTCTTCGCAGTAAATAACTCCTTTTCTTTGTTTACATCCCTGACCATGACGTCTATATGGTCTGTCCATCAAGAGCTGATGTGTAGACTTATTTGAATATCTCATTTTATATACTGTAACTCTTTCAAATAAATATGAATTGCATGCATGTCCTGCATGCTGTATAGACAAAATAACTTATTCTGAGACTGAAGTACAGTGCGTTCAAATTCTTGTTGATATTATCTGGAATACTTGCTGACACCTGATGTTTAAAAAAATCCATTAAACAAACAAGCTGCTTGGAAAATATAGCTAGCCAACTTACCAGTTACTCTACAAAAGATGTACTGAAGCTCAACTACATCAAAGTTGTCCCTCAGAGAAACATAACAAGCTACAAGCTACATGGCAAAAGCAGCAGGCTACATTGAAGCTACTTCAATGTTCTGACTCAGAGGCCAGGTTTTGAAGGAAAAACACAACTACAAAAAAAGTTAAACAAATCAGTAAAGAAAGCCTAGTAAACAAGGTATAATTAGCCCCTTTGTCTTAATATTCATATATTGCCACTTGTTTCGAAGGACTAACTCCTTCGAACAGTATTATACATATGTACACCTATGTGAGCATGTATAAGAATTGACTCTAGAAACGATATAGAGCTCCATCCATATGGATCAGCTCCATAGTACTTATGTAGAATCAGTCATTAAGACAAGTAGGGGAAAACAAATGCTATAAAAAACACAAAAAAACATTACATGATATAATAACATTAATGAATAATATATTGCTTTGCATATTATGTGTCTATATGTATGGATAATAACTATATTTGTGTGTGTGTGTGTGTGTGTATTGTGTTTTTTCTTTGGCTTGAGTCTGGAAAATTCTTTGGAAAATGTAAGGATATAGCTTTTTTTTCCATACTTACATGACCGATAAAACAGCTTCACTACTGAAAAAGTTATTTGATTTGGGCAAAACATACACTCCCACATTTCTACTGAATGCGTGATTTATTATAAAATAATAAATAAATAGATAAATACATTTTTATGAAAAAATAAAAAATCATAATTTATAACCCTAACCCAAACCCTAAGCAAACCCTAACTGTAGCCCTAACCAAACTTTTGTTTTAATAATTATAAAAAAAATAATACAAAATTTAAATAATAATAAATAAAAAACATTTATTTAGTTAAATTAAAAAAGGGAAAAAAAGATGAGGTTATGGTTAGGGTTTTAGTTAGGTTACAAAAAAAACATTTTTTCCCAAGTTCTTTGGGAAAGAATAGTTTGCACTGGGCGTTCAGTGTGTACTCAAATCTTTAAGTAGGAAGAATTAGCAGAATGATGCATTATGTCCATGCTGTATAAATAGGCCTAGGTGGTGTTTTGTTTATGAAGCTACCAATCCAAATTGTGTTGCTTTTTGAAGGCTCCCAGTAAATTTCTAATTCAGCAAAGGGCATTTAAAATGTATTTTCTGAATGTCTGTCTATAGTTAATTAGGCAAAATTATGTGAGGTTTATGAGGTTTTATTTAACCCGTTCCTGCCTGAGATAATACTGGGTGAGCATTCTATTTATTGACATCACACATTAGACATTTATACATCATCTTACAGAGGATAATTTGTACTTTCAGAAAATATAAACCACAATAGGTTTGCTTACACTCAATATAATAGATCAGCAAAAAACCTTTTTTTACTGATTATAGTATGACATTTAAAAGACACATACGCTGAGATGTACATTTTATGTGTGCAATAAAATACTTTCTTTTTTAGAATAAAGGTCCTCTTACTCCTCCACAATCTGGTCAGCAATGAGCCTAAGCTCATCCATCATTGCAAAAAAAGATGATGTATACACAGTTTAATGTGGTGTACAGTGGCCTCCACAATTATTGGCACCCCTGGTAAAGATGAGTAAAAAGGGTTATAAACCTTTTGGTGAATTAACTTAATCTCACACTGAAAGAAATGAGAAAAATCTTTAATTGAAGTAAATTTATTCTGAGAAAAAAAAAAATCCCTGATCAAGAAATAATTATTTTTAAGAAAACCACGTGTGTCACAATTATTGGCACCCCTAGAAATTGTAACTGTAACTACTGAAGCATTTTTTCCATTTATATTTTACTTTTTAAAGTTGATCAGAGTGTTTAGGAACTTTCAAGTAGTAATCCATGACTTCCTGTTTCACTGGGGTATAAATATGAGGTGACACAGAGGCCATATTCCCTTATTCATACATCAACATAAGAAAGATAAGAGAACACACAAATCAAATGAGGGAAAAGTGTGTTGAGCTTCATAAGTCAGGGAATGGCTATAAAAAAATTGCTACTCACCTGAAAATGCCCATATCTAGGGCAATACTTAAAAAGTTCAAAGCAACTGGAACTGTTACAAACTTGCCTGGAAGAGGACCCAAGTTTATTTTGCCCCCACGCACAGTGAGGAGGATGGTAAGAGAGGCAAAAAAAATCCCCAAGGATCACTGTTGGAGAATTACAGAGGAAAGTAGCATCTTGGGGTCATCAAGTCTCCAAAACTACCATTAGACGCCACCTCCATGCTAACAAATTATTTGGAAGGCATGCCAGAAAAAAGCCTTTCCTGTCATTTCACCACAAACGTAAGAGCCTAGAGTTTGCTAAACGCTACTGGAACTTTGACTGGAACCGTGTTCTATGGTCAGATGAAACAAAAATTGAGCTATTCAGCAACCAACACTCAAGGTGGGTTTGGCGTAAAAAGAAGGATGGCTATACCGAAAATAACCTGATGCCCACTGTTAAGTATGGTGGAGGTTCCGTGATGTTGTGGGGCTGTTTTTCCTCCAAAGGCCCTGGGAACCTTGTTAGGGTACATGGCATCATGAACTCCATGAAATACCAGGAAATTTTAAATCTGAATCTGGCTGCCAGGAAACTACAACTGGGTCGTCGTTGGATCTTCCAGCAGGACAATGATCCAAAACATACGTCCAAATCAAAACAAAAATGGTTAACTGAACACAAAATCAAGCTTCTCAGTCCCCTGACCTAAACCCCATTGAAAACCTCTGGGCTGAGCTGAAGAGGAGAGTGCACAAGAGAAGACCTAGGACTCTGGATGATCTGGAGAGATTCTGTAAAGAGGAATGGTCTCAGATTCCTTGCTCTGTATTCTCCAACCTTATTAGATGTTACGGGAGAAGACTCAGTGCTGTTTTATTGGCAAAGGGAGGTTGTACAAAGTATTAAATGCAGGGGTGCCAATAATTGTGGCACACATGGTTTTGTTAAAAATAGTGGTTTTGTTAATAGTCTCACATCAGTGCCCGACCTTACTAATGGTCTTCTGACTCAATGGAATCCATGCAGAAATGTTCCGGCATCTAGTGGAAAGCCTTCTCACGAGAGTGGAGGCTGTAATAGCAGCAAATATTAATATTAATTATATTAATATTAATTATATCCATATTAATGCCCATGATTTTGGAATGAGATGTTGGATGAGCAGGTCTCCATATACTTTTGGCCATGTAGTGTAGCAAGACAGACACTAAGTTAGAAAATAAAATGCCACGCAAGTTTGCGTAGCTCAAGCTTTCTTGTCAGAGCTCCACCTAGAGCTAGACTACTGTTTTGAGCTTTAGTTATTATCGAGTCTACACTAAATACAGAAAATATTCACATCTATCAGTTCACTTATGTTAACAGTATGACAGATTTCTTTCACAATTTCATCTCAAAATGAGCTGAGGGGAAGGATAACACTGTGTAGCTTCTTAGTTCAAGCTAGAGCTTGTCTAGCAGTAAAGAAAACAGGATTTTATACAAAATAAAATAATTTTTTAAGTAATATTAAATATTGTGATAAATCCCTCTTATCTCCGGGGGTTGACTGGCTTTTCCTCAATTGCTGTCAAGTCATCAGCCATGACTCTTCTTTCCATGGTGGCCAGCTTTGTCCCTCGTGAGGCAAGTGAAGATGTAAACGGTTGATGTGTGGTGGATCTAGGAGTATTCCCACCCACTAAACCAATGAACCAATTATTTGACATTGTAGCTTATTTTTTCATCAGTAACTAGCAGTTTTCAAATATAAAATTGGTGATTGGGCAGCAGGGATATTAAGCGTTTAAAGTGTTAAACTTAAGATTCAAAATTAGAATGCTCAGGGTTTAAAGGGTTCATTTTGTTTCTGGCAGTAAATGGCAACTTTCCAAAATCATTACTTACAACATTACTTAGCTTAAATATATTTGTAGTGGTGAGAGGTGAATTTTTAATACAGTAAACACTTCTTAACAGTATCTCTGTAAAGCACTGCCACCATTTACAATACACAATGTGCATGTGATATTATGGGATAACACTGCTGTTAATATGTTGATTCTCTTGGCTAGCAATTGGTCCTCTTGGCTAGAAGATTAAGCAGGAGCAATAGGATAGAGCTGGGAGCCCAAGATTTGGTTGCCAAAAAAAACCAACCTAAATACTGTGTTACTTTTTCAATGATGATATCACCCGCCCCTACAGGACACACGACAGGATTGATTTTGAGAAAAAATAGGCCTTGTGAGAAATTATACAGGCTGGATTTATCCGGCGTGCTTTGGCGCATCAAGCGCTCCCAATAGCTGTCCCGTTCAGCAGCATGGACAGCGCAGCGCTGGATCGCTATCAAACCTATTGTGAAGTAGGCTATTTGAAGACCCTGGTGCTAAAAGTACTGAAGTCACAAAATGTCTATTTTGAGAAAATCAAATCCGAAAATATCATTGATCCATAAAATCAGCCATTAAAAGTTTTGTTCTGTTTTTATGCATGGCTTAGGCACCTTTTCTGTTAACAATATTTATAGGGTGGACTTAGGTAAACAAGTTCAACATGTTTCTATGCTCAACTTCAATTGTCTAAAAATTGGACTTCAGTACATTTAGCACCAGGGTCTTCAATTGGCCCTTTATTTTTGTTCCAAACTTTATTCCAAACTCATGCAATGAACCTCAAATTCATGCAACGAACCGATCTACTTCAGTAGTGAATTGTTGTTTGGGAAATGTTTATTTTGTTTATTTAAATGTGAAGTTGCTGTAGGCTTGAGATGATTGAACCCCATCAAATGCCCCATCAGCTATGCAAACGATAAAACATTGCTTTATTTAAAGAATATTGAAAGGTAACATAATAAAGTAGGCCTGTGCACTATATACAATGCAGTGCAATTTACAATGTGCGGCGGAATAAAAAAACAATCAATGCAAAACAATAGAAACACTATTCACTGCACATCTATGGTTTAAAGTTCAAATTGAAGAAGAGGCTGTATCATTCAGCAATTTCCAACAGAATACATTTATTTCAAAATCGTCACATAGCTTACAGTAGGACATAATACGCATAAAATATGTAGCTTAATGTTTTTAAATACATATTTTTTTAAAACGTACAAGCAGGTGTGTTTTTACATAACAAAAGCAACGTATTTCAGCCCTTAGTGTGATAAGTGGTCGCTGTGGAAATGTCAACTGTATGGCACTTTGGCGAAATGTAAGATAAACTCTTCAGGGCTAATCAGAAAACCATTCTAGCTTTATAACCACCAGGTAGGATATTTGGTTTCATAAACAGATAACTGAGTTTCTATAACTGAACACTGATTTTCTGTGTATAAACAGTGCATTTTATGCATTTTACAGTCTGTAGCAAGACAAGGGTCATAAGTGCATTGGGCTATTAATAGTGCATTGGGCTATTAATAGCACCCTGCTGTTTTATTGCCCTGCAGTGCAACTGGAGCGAGGCTGATGTTTTTAAACAATCCTACGTCAAAATTTACAGGTTTTCTTAAAGGTGTAGTTTATAATTTCAGACACATGAATACTGTAATTGGGAAGGATACGACTACCACTAGGGGGCAACAAAGCAACAGCAACCAAATATGATTCAGTAGTGAACAACATCAGGCCTAGCCTACTGGTCCAATGAACAACGGTACCAGCAGTAACCAAATGTGACTCAGCCATTGCCATACATAGTGAACAACATCAGGCTAAATAAGCAATAACAACCCAAATGTGACTCAGCATAGTTACTCAATCAATCAATCTATCAACAAAAAAGTGGTAGCCTCCATAAACCAAACAAGCAACACAGCAATGCAATCATCAATATAGCCTACCATAACGGCAGAAAATAACATTGTCCTATTAGATGACTGGCCGTTTCCTGGATTTTCTCCTGGCAAAAATGTGGCTAAGGGGCCCTCATAATAGAGACCGTGGATAGGCGCTTTCATAGTAGAGACTGTGGTCCATGGCTAGGGACCCTCATAGCAGAGACCACGGCTAGGGGCCCTCATAGCAGAGACTGTGGTCTGTGCCTAGGGGCCCTCATAGCAGAGACTGTGGTCCATGGCTAGGGACCCTCATAGTAGAGACCACGGCTAGGGGCCCTCATAGTAGAGACTGTGGTCCATGGCTAGGGACCCTCATGGTAGAGACCACGGCTAGGGGCCCTCATAGCAGAGACTGTGGTCCATGGCTAGGGGCCCTCATAGCAGAGACCACGGCTAGGGGCCCTCATAGTAGAGACTGTGGTCTGTGCCTAGGGACCCTCATAGCAGAGACCACGGCTAGGGGCCCTCATAGCAGAGACTGTGGTCCACGGCTAGGGGCCCTCATAGCAGAGACCACGGCTAGGGGCCCTCATAGTAGAGACTGTGGTCCATGGCTAGGGACCCTCATAGCAGAGACCACAGCTAGGGGCCCTCATAGCAGAGACCACGGCTAGGGGCCCTCATAGCAGAGACTGTGGTCCATGGCTAGGGACCCTCATAGTAGAGACCACGGCTAGGGGACCTCATTGCAGAGACCACGGCTAGGGGCCCTCATAGTAGAGACCACGGCTAGGGGCCCTCATAGTAGAGACTGTGGTCCACGGCTAGGGGCCCTCATAGCAGAGACCATGGCTAGGGGCCCTCATAGTAGAGAATGTGGTCCATGGCTAGGGACCCTCATAGCAGAGACCACAGCTAGGGGCCCTCATAACAGAGACCACGGCTAGGGGCCCTCATAGCAGAGAATGTGGTCCATGGCTAGGGACCCTCATAGCAGAGACCACGGCTAGGGGACCTCATTGCAGAGACGGTGACTAGGGGCCCTCCCATCTGGGCAGATTTGATTTAAATTTGTGATGTAATTTTGTGAAATGTATTGAACATAAACGCAGTACTTTGAAAATTTTGGGCCCCTCACAGAGCCATGGGCCAAGTCCATGGGCCCCTGGGCATGTGCCCGGGTTGCCCCAGTTGCCCGGTCCATAATATAGCCTTGATTATACTTCAATATAATGTTTAAACTGACACAAAGTAAAACACATTTCTTTGTTTGTGACCTCTCTTGAGATACAACACATACAGATCTGGATTCAATGAACATTTGTCTTTAACCTTGACTCATAATTACATTTCTTCAAAAACACATAGTTGGCTATAAAATTAGTAAAGGAAAAGAATGTGTTAACCTTTTTTACTGCTGCAAGCCTAATTTAAGCGCAGATGTTGTTGGAATCCAAACATTCCTTTCTCTGTTTTATTTTTTACTTACCTATGTGTGCCATTATCATAATTCTTCAATCAGATAACCCATGGAAATTAAGCAAGGAAATGCTGCCACACAAGGCTAGACTCAATTTGCAATTGCACTCAACCTTGAATTAAACATGAACGCAAGTATTTTTCCGCAAAATGATTTTCGGTAATTCTTGAATTTGCCAAACTATTTAACTCAAAGTTTAAAAAAAAAAAGTTACGTTTTGCCAGTGGATATTTAGACTTTCCACCAAACCTGTCTGGATTTTCGTTCTGGATTTTTTCTTTCTTCCATGCAAAACCTACCCTCTGCTTCTCATTAGTGCTATGTTTGTAACAATTGGCCCTTTGTACAATTAAAGTATTCAAATGAGAAACTGTACTACCACGTCAGACATGAGGCCTTGCAACATTTGCCAAAAAGGAAAAAACTGAATGCAGCAAACATAAGAATTATGATCATATGCTTGTGCATCAGTCATGGCACACTATCTATACTTTCAACGGATCTATTGTATGTCTATCATGCAACACACGGGCATAGCAGTACAATACAGAATACATAAATGCTAAAAACAAATGATATCAGATTGCAAGTGAAAGACTTGTCTGTGCCATACAGTAAAGAAGAATAAATCAAAGATATGTGTCACGACTGTAGTTGAAAACACTTAATCCCCAGCTGTCAGTCGCACAAAAGGGGAGCTCACCGCCGACTGTCACGCGTTGACATAGCATTTGGAGTTAATCACATTCTCCATTCAAGCAAAGTGACAGGAAAACAGACGGAAAATAAAACGAAACAACGTTTCGAGCGATGACACAATGAAACTGCTGCTCGCGCGCCACGCCGCCGAATTGACATCCGTAACAGGAAAGGACTACAAACGCAAACATATTTTGTCAAGGAAATTCTGGGGGAAACCATATACACTGCTTTTATTTATTTATTTATTTATTTATTTATTTATTTAGGGAAACCTCAAATGGGTTAAATAACTACGACTGACTCCCCCCCCCCCCCCCTCTTTTTTGGCCACGCTTCTAAATGAAGCACATAGACTGTCTGACTTCTCACCAGAGACTTTCAAGTCAACTTACATAGGCTTCCTAGGATTTTTCATGTTCTTAAGGAAAATATCCCTTTGAAATCCCTGAGCTGCACATTTTAATCTCATTTGTGGATGTGAGTGGTGCAGAGACAGGGCCAGGGAACGCAAGGAACACTTTTTTTTTTTTTTTTTCACCGGCATAATTTCATTTGTCAGGAGAATCTTGCGGCTGACATTGGAGGAGTGATTTAATTGATTTTAATCATACACCTGAGATTGGAAATGTGAGGCCTCTGCCCTGGAAGATAATTCCATGCGTCTGGGAGAATATCTCACTCTTAGTTAATGGGCTTCTTTTCCTTGTCATTTTCGCGAAAGCCAACTTTTGGAAATCACAGATCAGAATTTGCATAACTAATTGCGGCAATGTGTGCCTCCCCCCCCCGCCCCCCTTCCCCTTTTTTTGGGTGGCCATTTAAAAAAAAAAAAAAAAAGTAAATAGGACAATTTCTTCAAACCTATTTACTGTACCATGTTTTAGTGTGTGCAGTTTGATGATAAACCTTGTCTTTATTTAAATTGCAGCACTTAAATATATATATATATATATATATATATATATATATATAGTTTGTGGTTTGTGTGTCACTAGAGATCTGAAAGTACCACATACTTTTGTATTAGCACATTTGTAGATTATCAGAGGAGTATGTAAATTACACGATTACAGTAATTGGACTTAATTGGTACATTTTATTATGTTTGCTGCATTTTTCCGGCACCTTGCGTTTCTATTCTGCACTTGCTTGAAGTTTCTAAATACTTAACGGGAGTCATTAGCTCCTCTCTCTGCGGTACCCCACCTACTGACCCGCAGAGATTTCCATCTCTTCAGAAGTCTTTCTGTGAAGATACCCTTGCTACTGACTAACTAATAATGACTGAAGTCTGAAGCGAATCAAAGGGTGAAATAATAACTAATGCATTAAATTGATTTGAAAATGCTCTTAGGTCTATCCAACTGCATTATCCCACACACTGCATAACCCTATGATAAAAAGCCTATAGTACAGTATATTCCTGCTTCTTTGTAACTGATTTCGGCTTCATACTGTCGATGATATCGGTTTTTAATTCACTTTTCCCCCAAATGTGACATTTTGTGCTATGAAAGAACAGTAAACTAATATTTTCATTGTAATGCATATTTATGACCAAAATGTTGACAAAACACTGGGACTTATGTTATCTGTAAATTGATTCAGAAATATAGATCTGCAAGCAATTATAGATTTGGTAAGACATATATAAGTATATATAAATATATTCTCAATGAATACACAATATATTGTATGTGACTACATTATAATAGTGGTTTTATCAATGTTACAATGCCAATGTATAGATAAAGGCAGGTGCTGCTGGTAGTTACTTAAAAAGTTGGAACAAACTTACCTACCGGTAAATAAGATATATACCACGATGGCCTGTGGTGTTGTGTGAAAATGAGCACAGACAGGGTGGAGTGGCGTGGCCCAAAGGTTGTTAACCATCCCAAAGGCCGTTAGGCTGTCTATTCCACAGCCCCCAGAATGCATCACTCCACTTAAACCATGGATAATTGCTGTAGGAATAAATATGGGACCAAAAAAGTAGAAGACAAAAAAAAAACTTCTTGCAGCAAAAAAAAAAAAATTTTTAAATCTTTTTCTTCACACATCCACTTTACTGTACTGTCAAAAGCAGAAGTTACCTAAAATTAGAGCCACTACTGGTAATAAAGTCAAATCAAAATTCAGTTGCAAAGTGCTGTACAGTGTGATATGGTAATTGAATGCATGCAACTTGCTGCCTCTGGTTACACCATAGCACGCCCAACACACCAATACCACAGGAGCAAACACATCTCAACAATGGTTACAAAACACAAAAAAAGTGGGAACAATATCAAAACCCAGAAAAAAATCACATCATGAATGCACTGAAATTTCACGGCGTATCCTCAGACATGAAAAACATAGTTTCTCCATGATACTATATAAGTAGCTCATAAGATATAACCCATAAAGCTTAAACAATGAACTAATGACCTTTCTTTCATTCAGTAATGTTACCGCTTGTATGGTATCAAAATGCATTTGTCTTGATGCACCAAGGTATTTAAACATATCCAGTGTGGAACCAATGAGAACACAAGCACAACACTATGTTTGGTTACCCAGTACCCTCAAATAATTGTACTCCTTATGCTAAACATTGTCACACATCACCACAGTTCAAAGTTTTGTAAAGGGCGTTAGCCTTAGGTTTAAAATTGGGATAGAGCCTTATTCCAGTTAGCTGGTGTGCTGATCTAAAAAAACTGCAGCATATATGGAGATTATGCTTTATACAAAAATATTTCTCACCGTGAAAGATGAAATAATCAATATTTGCATAATGATCAGATCAATGATCATGACATATGTCTTTATAAGTTATTTGTGCATTAAATTTGTAAAAAAAAACAAAGAACTTTTGGCTAGCTAGGCTAAGCTAAACTAAATGGACCATGGAGTTACAGGTCTCTAAATTGGTGTTTTTTTTTGCATTTTAGGGAGGCAGATATTTAGATGGTTATTGTGTGACACCAGATTAACTAGATTACGTAACATGGGTAAAACCCTGTTTGATATATACTTGAGGCCTCAAAGCAGCCCTGGATGAAATAATCTGAGCACCGATGGCAACAAAGAAACAAAACTTTATCCATAAAAAGCTTTCAGTATTATAAAACATAGGAAAAACAATAGAGTAATTTCCTCTTTTTTTTCTAATTAAGCATGCGTTGTGAGAAACATTGTGGTATAGCGAATTTCTGGTATAGCGAGTCTGTCGGTGTAAACGTGTGGCACTGCAGGATTTCTCTTCTCTCTGCAGCCTTGTTGGTCCTGTGGCACTGATAATTACGTGGAAAAAAAACACTATGGGTGTGATAGATATGCTCTCAATTAAATATTAAAAATGCTGGCATGATGTGCAAGGAAGATTGACAGAGGGATGAGTTTCAGATGCAAATATTCCCCCGCCTCTCCTGCACCAAGACCTCCCATTAGCACTGCGATGCTTCTCGGCTCCTATACAGACTGACCCCAACATCCAGAGAGTCGTGGCTTACAATTTACATCACTTCACAAAGGTTTCATCTGCGGTTTATACTGCGGTACCTTGTCAGTGTTCTGCATTCAGTATCATGGGAACTGGTGGGACACGCACACACACACACACACACACACACACACACACACACACACACACACACACACACACACACACACACACACACACACACACACACACACACACACACACACACACACACACACACACACATTATAAATAATTTCTCAAAGATTTATATACAGAATTAAAAATGAAGTTTGTTTATTTCTATAAATAATACATTTACTTTACAAACATGTAATTATACTACCCGGTACTTGAATCTCGCTCAACTGAACCAGGAAAGGGGGAGGAAAATAGAATAATTAAAGTAATAAGTAAAGAATAAAAAACTGCCACAAAATTATCCTTGAAATTCAGTTGACCTGAATCCTGTTTACACGTGTAGCCTTTTAAATGCATCATAGAATACTCGACAGTATGTCAAAATGCATAAAGTGTTTCAAGCTAATACTTTTTTGGACATTTTTTTCCCTGAGATTGGGGTTAAGTGAAGACATCTGATGTAAAACCTGAACACAACTGACTTGGCCGAGGTTAAACTAAAGGATTGCTTGACTGAACAGAGAGAGAGAGGTGAACAATTTCAAATGTCTCATCTACAGGAAGTTTAGAGTTTTCAGTCCCCTTAGAATACTATTGCAATTTGTTTAATGGAAATCCACAGCAATAGCAAATAGAATGCAAAACCAAGCCGTAACAAGCCATTAGCTGGAAAATGGTTTGGTGAATATTACAGTACACAAGAATAGCAAAACAGGCAAAACTGCCTGGGGAGAAAATTTAAATATGTAGTATACTAATATTTAATTTATTTTCTTCACATGGGAACAAGGCATTTAGCAGCAGCATTTTTAGATCATGAGCAAGAAAATATAATGATTAATGCTCCCCCCCAAAATGACCACAACATATTATTTCTGAATGGGAACAGCGTTAAAACAAAATGGACTGTGACCGCCTTTCCCGCAATGCCAGACTGAGATGGGATTCAGTATTTGTATTGACTATTCATGAAGCAAAACGTCAGTACACTTGACTGATATTGGTTTCTTAATATTGTTGAAATGTTACGCTTCCACTGACTTTTATATTTCAAAGAACAATAATTGCTTATGTCCAACCTGACCGAGTATGTTTGAGAAATACAGATGGTTTGTTTTCGAATGAACAAGACACTCAGGTAAAGTGGAGAATGTTTAAGACCAGAAACAAGAAAAGATTTCCTTAAAAGAGGTGCTCCATTTTTGCAACTGAAATTGAGCTAGAAGAGGTATCAAGGAAAAGCAGGATTGACACAGACTTCAGGTGAAACACAACAAAGAGCAATGTCCCAAAGTGTAATCACCATTTCTACCTGCTGAAAACATGTTTATGTACATGTTATGTTTCCTTCGATCTTTTCATCTGAAATGCATTTAGTGAGAAAATACAGCAAATATAACAGGAGCTGCACACTGATATTGCATGTCTATATACTGTCCCATATTCTTAAAATTCTGTCTGTAATAACACAGTGAGTATAGTATTTTATAGTACAGTTGCATAGTATTTTAATGGCACGATTGTCAAGTGAGAGGAGTTCAATACTTTTGGTAAAACTTTTTTTGTTGCCCCATGGGAAACATCAGTTGTGAACTCAATAAACACAGAAGGAAAACAATTTTATCTCTCAAATGCAAATCACTGCACAAACACACTTTGTTAAATTTGCTATCTGTTTCTAACTATAGCTTTGTAAAAATCGAGCTGTGTGAGAGGGTATTCTTGTGGTTTATATCACATTCCAGATGTCCCAAATTTGACTGCATGTATAAATGAAGATGAGGTAAAATTGCCTTTTGTCTTAGTTCTTAAATTTTTCTCACTTTTGCACAATGGGCTAAATGTATGGAGTTATACTTCAATAGTATAACAACACTAAACCAAGCCTATTACACCTTGATTATAGTGCTGGACAGAGAGTGTATCTCCAAGGAAGCTAAAAAGGAGAGCAGAAAGTCTAGAGCAGAAAAATGTGGTCTTAGCAAAATAAATAAGTTTTCCAGATTTATCTTTGGATTGGAAACACGTCCAGGATCACTTAAATATACCTGCTGTCCATTTGCCCTTTCCCCCAGATAGACTTTTTAACCATCTCAATAGTTTAATCCAAGGAAATGTAAAAAACAAAATAAAACAAAAACAGGTCAGGCAAAACAGTATTTTGATGCTGATTTAAGGGACTTTTTTCAAGTGTGCAATCACCGGTTCTGTGACATTGCGGCGATAGATCAGTTGTGCTACATTGCCGTTACATTGCAGTTGCAAATGACCATTTAGATGGCCATGTTTAGGCATAAGCCCAAACTATAAATATTGTTAGATTTTATGGTTAGTATTTATTTCTAAGAAAAAAAGTTATTGAGGATGACTTTTCTCATGTTCCTCCCGAGAGGAACAATGATTACAGTGCAGTTAATGACAAGACTTTAGCTATTGCTCTCTCAAAAGACTATATTCAGTCTAACAGCTATGCAACTTACACTGTTAAAAATGATTTGTTGACTCAACTTGACTAAGTCAAGTCATCTTGTTGCTTTGACTGAGTTAAGTTGAGTCAACAGACTACATGTTGTATCAACTAATTTACTTGAAGTGTAATAACCTTGACACTATATGTTGACTGAACTTGACTCAACTTAACTCAGTCAAAGCAACAAGATGACTTGACTTAGTCAAGTTGAGTCAACAAATCATTTTTAACAGTGTAACAGTAGATTTCAGTAACTCTTTAAGTGAATCTTCCAAACTTAAACATCACCACAAGTGTGGCAGTTGCTGTAATTACCAAAACAAAACTAAAAAAAAGTTTCTTAAGAATCTGAGCAGGATTGAATGGTAGTGCACGACACGATGGCTTTTTTCACCTGAGCGTGAAGAACACAGCAGAATTGCATGAGAGTGCATGAAATCACGTCTTTTCATAAGAGGTACGAGAACGTTCGGGATGAGGGGATTTTGGATGAGGCCTTAACAAATGGGGAACGAAGCCAAATTGAATAACTGCACACAAAATTATGCCTTTACAGTTTGAGTGTTTTCAGGTGATTTTCGATATTGAACTCAAACGGACGCCATCTGCTAATGTGACTGCAGGTAGTCAAGCAAATAATGAACACGCTGAGTAGGCCCAAACAAATGAGCAGGAATTAATGTATATGATCACAGTTCATATTATGGTACCATGTCACATGATTGTCAGTTCCTCACAAAATAGCATAACATACCATGGATAAACACATTGCTTTCCGCTGATATACTTTTCCACCGACTACAGTTATACTGTATATATACATGCCAATGTAGTGGAAAACACGTTTTATGCTATCCAGTTTGGCTCTCAAGTCGCAAGCAAACGACAAAAGAAAGCATAAAATCCAGCAACTATCAAAACTCAAGATTTTGTCAACTAAATGTTCACATAAAAACCGCCCCAGGGTAAACTAGAATCAGATCTCTATCTGGTCTAAGAGATTTCCCATTCACCTGGGCGCCAGTATGCACACAATGCTGCAGCACCTCCAGACGCACTTTGCACAGGCTAAAAATCCCAGATGCACATTATAGTATGGTACGCAAGGCCTCGTTTAATTCACTGATTTTACATTCCGATCACTTTCTCCTTTACAGCTATTTTTACTGGGCTTCATTAATCTTTGTTGAATACAATGGCATACATCTTTAATGTGGCTGCTGTCAAGTCGTATTTCTGTTAGAGAGCTGCAAACTGAATGACAGCAAGCAATATTAATAAATTTAACATGGACTACATAAATTTTTTAAGGGAACAAGAATGGGGAGTCTCCTTTTTTTTCCCCCCTCCCTTTCAAATCGCCGGATTTATGGCATGCTCAATAGACGCTCTTCCTCAAACTTGAGGGCCTCAGTATAAATAGATTTACATCTCATTAATAAGTAAATTAGGAAAATGCCTTTCAAGTAGAGACAAGTACATAAGCATAATCTCCATATTAAAGGAGTAGCCTTTGATAAACCACTGAGGAATAGCAGCAGTCAGCTATATGTCATGCAGCTCCGTGTCTGAACTCTGAACATTCCCACCTTTAATTACTGTGGATTTTCATTATGGAGTAAGTGTCTCACCACCTAGGTGCTATAAAATGAGCAGCACGCAGAGTCCACCCTAATCATTTTACAGACGCCGCGGAAAAGGTGGTAACAGTTACGGAAACAAATTATCGCCCGCGCCCTCCTTTTTTTCCCCTTCTCTCCTCCTCCTCCCGTAATAACATTAAAATATTAAGATTAATTCCTTCAAAGCTCGCAAAAAAAAAAAAAAAAAAAAAAAAAAAAAATTGACGATTAAGGATGCTATTTCAAATTTAAAAAATTACTGCTGTGATTTTTAGGTTTTCTTGCCAAATCCCAGCAGAGATAATTTGCTGTACATTTAAACCCGGTGAGAACCCGCCTGTCTGTGTTAAATAAGAAAGTTACGGTTGATATGAGGCATGGTTTTGCAGTAGCTTTAGCGATTATAGGAAATTATATGCAAAGCCGGAGTCCTGATCCGAAGTTAATTTATAATTGTGTAGAACTTATTAATTAGCAATGTTGTTATTAGAGGAGCAAGCACTACAAAGGATTTATTCTCAGCCGACAACACGGTACAGAAACACACCACAAGAACCTTTTCTCTATCCCTTTTCTGCTGGGCTTTGGTCTGTTTTCATAAAACCTTTTTCACAGGAGCGCGTGATTAAACCTCGGCCACGACGTGCATCTTCACAAACGCACATGCTGTTTACATATTTGTCCATAAATCACACACACGTGCACACGCACACAAACACAAATATGCCGTATAGGAATAGGATTGACACTTTTTTAGAGCTCATTAATTGCTGACGTACACACAATTCACTGTTTTCACGCTTCTGCAGTACAAGCATGGTGTGCACGGGTAAACATAAACACAAATATAACGTAAGCACAAGAGAGAAATCACTATACCGTCGGCTTTAAAACAATATCACTGTCCGCCGGAGACTCTCTCCTTGAAGTGAATGCATAAGTGACAGATACATTTGAAGTCTGCCGTGGCCTAAATAAAGGCCTCATTGAAATCCACGGGATATAACATATTGGGTCCAATTTTCCATCATGGGCTTCCTGCCAATCTAATTAATTTGGTGTGGAATGGGCAGTTTGCTCTCAGTATGCCAACAGCGGAAAGCATAAATAAGGATCATCGTGTTCCTACATATCCTGAGGAGCAGATTGGACACACATGCTCCGTTAGTGTCAATCAAAAGTAACTTTAAAGTGTTATTTCTTATTAAAATACATATGTTCAAAGGCAGACGCTACAGAAGAATGAGGTGAATGCCAACGTGCGTACAGCTTGTATAGGAATACTACACTATAGGAACATGGGAAGGAATGCTATACCGTTAATATGATACCAGACTGCTCCAACCAATATGCGTTCGCTCATTTAAAACAGCAAGCTTGCACATGGAATCAATGGTTACACTTTTTTTTCTTCTCTAGATCAGATTCGGAAAAACTAAACTTACATATCAAATAACTGTGGAAACGGCAGTTCCATCTTGTGTGTGGGTATGCTTGTACTGTATTCGGAGAGATCTTACTATATATTCATATCCATATATACAGGATTAATTTATAGTGAAGCGGTATCCATATTAAAATATTTAAAAAAAAAACTACTTTGGATATGCTCAAAAGAACTTTCTCTCAAAGGGAGCGTATCCTCAAAGAAGTCTAGGAAATATGAAATTCTTTTTAATGTCTGGATATGCAGTAATGCACAGTCCCAAAATGTGGCTTCGCCACGCTAACAGCTGGCCTGAATTCCAGGGACCATCAGGCCGAATTCCTTAGCAGGGGTGTGCACTTTCACTACGCTCGCCGTTCGTTTGACGTCAGCTGCGGGTCATCATTAATTAGGGAGAGTAATAGAGGCGCATGTTCCCACAGGGGGATCCCTGCTAATATCTGGACAGAGGTGCACAAAGGATGAACGCAATCCGTATTTGCGACTTCGGGGCAGCCACTGAATGAAAAGAGGAGCTTCTGGAAGATGTCCTGTTAAATTCCAGCGAAATCTGGGGTGTCTTGATCGTGAGCGGTAGTTTCCGTGAGCGGTCGACACGTGCATTTCCAGACTCCGGCGCACTCAGGTCACATGTGTGATTGGCGATTTCTGGACTCTGATATACCCGATTAATTCACGGACACTGAAATTTCACGATGCGTCCTGAAAGGCGGGAGGAGGCGGACGGCCATGTCTGGTCATTTATGCCAAGTCTCTGGACAAGGACACCTCCGTGCGCAAGATTACGTCTGTTTCCGTTTCTGACGCATGCCGCACACGGCAGGAAATGTGTCCTTTTTCGGATTTGCGCACTGCAATGGCCGCCCCCTAAATGCACCTTTCCATGCAGTGACCTGAGTGTCAATTGACACTTATTTCAGCGAAACCGAGGCCATGAAGAGTACAGTATTCGATAGGAGAGGATTTGGGACAGGATTCAGATGGAGTATAACTGCTTTATGGCACGACTCAAAATGGGATTCTCCAAAATGGCACCGGCAGTTCAAGGATGTCTCAAAACTAGTGACCTGAAAACAATGCAACGAGCAGCCAGCGATATGGGCTGGGTTTTTATGCAAATCGTCGCCACAGTGAGATATCACCGTGTCTTCGCCGCTCCCTTGTTAACAAGCGTCGGCCGACGGGGTGACGCACATCGATCAATAAGCCCCACTCCCATCACTTACTGCCCATTTGCGAACCTCTCACTTAGCTTCTCACAAAGCATAATCGATTAGTAAACTGCTTTCCTTTCTTATTGATTTCATCAACGGCGCGATGCTCACATGTTCACCGGGTGCTACCACACGTGCTGTTATTGTTATTTTGAAGTCCGACGAGAGGACACCTCATCCAGGTGACTTACGGCATGCGTAGAAGGCATATAATCTACAGCGGTCCTGCAATTTTACCTGATCAATTAAAACGGTTGATTACACACACACACACGCACGCGCGCACGCACGCACGCACGCACGCACGCACGCACGCACGCACGCACGCACGCACGCACGCACGCACGCACGCACGCACGCACGCACGCACGCACGCACGCACGCACGCACGCACGCACGCACACACACACACACACACACACACACACACACACACACACACACGTCCTCTGGTCTCTTTGGTCAGAATTGGTTCTTGGTTCTGATTTTAAAGTGAGAACAAAACCAACAGACCATATGGCTCTCCGGGACTAGGGTTGAGGACCACTGATCTAGAAAAAATCTCTATTAAATAAAAAAGAAAAGAAAAATGATGTCACATGCACCTAAATGCATTAGAAAGGAAGAGTACAGCAAAATAGAAACAGAGATGTAGAAAACAAAGAAAACTAAAAAAGCCAGGCATCGCAGAAGAGGGCAAATTCTGCAAGCCAGAAACGATTTTTCTCTCATTTTTACAGTTCTACATCCAAATGTAAGTAGTGACAGACAGTCACTGAAGTGAATGTTGTTTATGAGACAGACAAATCAAGGCAAAATCTTTCCTTGCTTAGATATACTCCTCACCTGTTCATCTAATAATACGTTAGGAAGGTTGCGAAGTATCCAAGTGGTATATGTTAACTGGATAGACTGCATTATTGAACTCATCTTACTGAGCACCATATTCATTAATGGGATGAGTATGGTCAAGGTTGGTTGCCATATGTATATATTTTAGCTCTTGTTTTGAAATGAACCCGCCACAACCATCACCCCAGGAATACCTCTACCCATTAAAACAAAAGGTGCAAGAGAAGAGCTATCCCGTGTAAAATATGTTTTTAACCTTACATAAAAACCCACAACCTCTCTGAAAATGAGTGATATCATCAGCACAGAAGCTTTCCTTAATCTCCTCTCGAGAATGAACCACTCGAAAACCTATTTCTTTCACCAAATTCTCGATATATGTGGCCAGTATATTATATAAATCCAATTTGTCACCAAACGATTGACACGTAAAGGGAATCTAATTCAATTCTAACCGTCACTTATCACCCTTGTGCTGTTGTGTATGCTTTTAATGTGTGACACATTTTAACTTGTTTCCCAATCAAGTGCTCCTGAATCAGGTCATTTGGGGCTATCTGAGGCACTTAAAACATCGGTGATCAATGGGTTCTTTTCACATTCCCTTTTATTTTCAAACTGTGAACCATATATGCTATTATGTGCATTATATATCTGAAATAGAACCCTTTTCCTCTGCTTGTTTATGATTTATGTTCTCATCATTACACAACTGACACACATACATGGCCTATTTGGAATAAGTACCTCCAGCTTATAACCCAGGACGCAGTCTAGATTTCCACTTATTTTAGACACCGTGGCATGATGTGAGCACATGGGAAACATGTATTTCAGTGCAGGGGCGGCCTGAAACGCTGAAGATGTGGATGCTTCATAAACAGAAATTTCTGCAATTGGCAATACACGTGATAACCATTTTCAGGGCATTTGTCCTTATTTGTATTTTGGGATTCATTTACAGAGTCGATTGATTGTAAAATAACTTGTAAATGCAACATAGATGCACACTCTGTGGTGTTTATTTATTAAATAAGCAATGTTTTGGCGGCAAGCTACTTTCATCAGGGTTTCCCAAAAACACCACAGGTCATGGTGGCTGAAATATGAATGGCATTTGCTAAAGAAAGCCCCAAAGCCCCCAAATTGCTCTGTCAGTTTATTTCTTGCCATTACTATTGAACGTGTTAAAGACAAAGTGAAGCTAACTATCCAAGTCAGTTAGTTAGCTTAGTAGGTTAGCTTAACTTTTCTATAGCGAATTTAACATAACACATGCAATCAACGGTCTGGAATGATTTTTTTTTTGTTTTCAACTTTTCATGTTACCTGTACCTAAAATAATTCCATGATATTAGATCCTCCCCCATCCCAGCCACCTCTACCGACCCTCCAAAGATTATTTTTACTTTATTAAAAACAACACGACTCCCAGTGCAAAACTAAGATACTAAAACCAAACAATAAACTCTCATGCCTCAATTTTTGCTAATATACAATGGTGGCTTTGATATCATTTTCAACTTTTAGAATGTAGGCCAATGACAACTATGAATTAGAAGACCCTGTTCAGTAATCCACATTTTTCAATGGACGTCATGTAAAATGCTATATGCTGTATAAAGCATTGTATAACAGTGAACTATAGAAAACTCCAAAATGCATAAATTAGTTGACTTTCCACCTTAATATCAGACCCACACTATACAACCAAAAATGGACGTTTGCAATACCACCTGACATCGGTTCATCAAATATGAGGAAATATGACCCAAGAAGAGAAACAAAAGCCTTCGCATATCAACTTTTCCAAGTATTAACTTTTAAAATGCGCCCATAAAGGTCACAAGGAAAGAGATTTAACTAGGTGCCATAATGTGGCAAGAGAATAAAAAAATAATGGGCGAAATAAATTGTCATTAGATGGGCATGTTCCTGATTTATCGTGATATTCTACAAATTTTGAGGGTATTAAGAGTCCTCTAAAAAAGAACATTAACAACTCACATAAAAAGCAGAATTAAACTCGCGCCGTAATGCATGCGGGGTATAAAGAGTCACGAGAGAGATAAATTGTCCGGGAATGATCCGGTTTAACTTTCCTTCTGATGGGGCGTTTTGACGGGAGGGATCCTTGTCCGTTTTTGGACTTCATTAAAGAGGCTCACTAACGGGCCTCGTAAAAAAAAAGGGGGAAGAAATTAACGCCCGTAATTTGACAGAAGATCCGAGGCAACAGTAATGGCGGGAAATAAACCGACGGGGCCTACGATAAACCCGCGGACCCTCCCCTCCGTTAGGCCCCGGCGGAGCGAATGTCGTTCATATTTCGGCCACGGAAGCGCCGCCAATTTCACCCCTCACGCCGTTTCTGAATTCCATTTCGAGTTTCCTCAACCCCCTTTACCTTTTAAAGCAAAATCATTTGAATTCAAAAGAAAGAAAAAATAAATCCAGTGACAGGGAATGTTAAAAAAGAGAGAGAGAGAGAGAGGGGGGTAACCCTTTCTACTTGGCTCTTTTATAATGAGATAAAAATTCCTGCATCTCTCCATTTTCCCCAATATAATTGCTGATTATGTTGTTGTACTTGCCTTTGCTCGCCAATTTCTGCACCCGATCATGGTGATTTAGGCTGGCGTCTGGGGTTCTTCAAAGGCGCGCGCCGGAGTGCCCCGAGTCTCGGCTCACCCTCCTGCAGGCCGCAGGTACGAGGCAAGGTAAACACCGCGTGGTTACCGTTAATTACCCCCTAGGCCCGGCCAGGCCGGCCCTGTTTCGGCTGACCCCTGTGATAATAGTGCTTAAGGGCATATTGTATTTCTTTTGACAGTTTAATTAGAAATTCAGTGGTAGGGCCGCAAAGCAGAGGTGCCATGAATATTTAAGTGGAATGACATGTACGAAAAAAGAAAAAAAAAAGAAATCTTGAAAGGCCCGCTGAACTACATGACAGACAAGGGGATATTAGGCAAGTGATTCTAATCAATAATCTCTTGATCTCTTACATATTAATACTCTGCCTGCTGTTATTAAGCTCGATAATAAGGGGAAAGGGGGGTTGCGGGAGGTAAGGGGAGACGGTGCATGGGTTATGCGTGTGCGTGTGTGTGTATGAGTGTGGGCGTGGGCGTGTATCTGCGCTGTAGGCCTAGTCCCCCGGTGTACATACTGACTTATTCACTAAGAAAGTGTACATTGGAAGTAAACTTCAGTCTCTTTGGTCTTATCCTAAGAACCGGCAGCCCCCCCGAACATCACTGACCGTATATTTATTGGACCCGGCAAGGCAAAGGCATCTGCAGGGAAACGAGGTGGGACCACCCAGGGCCACCAGGGGCGAGACCGGGCCGTTGCGCGGCACCCGGTGGCTCAGCTAACGGGAAATTTGGGAATCTGAAGGGGAATTTGGGAACCTGAGAGGGTCCCGGATGACACGGTGACAGCTGATTGCCGGGAGGGTATTGTTACCACCATCCTCGGCGACTGTAGCATTAAAGTTGGTAGGAGACGGTGCCCTGAAATGCCAAGGCTGTCTAATTAATACATTCACCCTGATCCAGATAGAATATGAGAACGGAGAGGGGAAAAGTGTCCTCAACAATTATGAATGTGAAGTGAAGGAAGTATGTGGGGTAAATTGCAGCTTAATCGTATGCAGTTGGTATGTTTTCATTTGTCAGGGGACGAGGGGAACTGGGACACAGATTTGTAACGTGCAGAGGACCATAAGCTTATTAAAATTGATCTGTGTCTACAGGCCTATATGTTAAAGGATGACAAATATGTTTTGTAAAAGTAGCAATTCCCTTGCATTGCATATGCGGCCAGGTTTAATTCCTCCACAGTCACTCTCTGGCAGTGCTGCAGAAGTTTGGTAGAGCTCCAGTGAAAAGGTCGCGTTTCCTGCAGAGACTGACACTGAGGTGTAAATAGTGTCCCAGGTAGTCCCGGTTTGAGAGCCGCTTGATGAAATGTCAAGAGAAATACATATTGTCATTGCTACACCACAAGGTCACTGCCTTCTTGGCATTGATTTTTTGAGTGTGCGTGCATGTGTAAGTGTGTGTTTGCACGGGTGAGTGTGTGAGTACTCCTTTGTGTGTGTATATGTATGTGAGTAAATTAGTGCATATATGGGTGTGTGGGTTGCTGTCTATCTGTGTATTGTAAATAAAATAAAAATTATCTTCAGGTTCCCAAACCAATATGCTACTGCCAAGTATACAGAATTAAAATTAAGGCTTCAGGCTTGAGTACAAGCAAATCCAAGAAGAAAAAAAATACTAAAACTTGCATTTATTTTAAGTCAAAATTAAGGACAAGTGTGGATTATCAAATATATTGCTTGGCCTTAATGCTAAGCACTAATTTGTTTTATATTAAAGCAGCTACTTAATTTATTTTATTCCAAGACTCTAGAGATGTCTTTTCTTAAGAGCAAACTGATAACTTCAGAACTAATTCTATTATACCACTTTATCACTAAAATTAAAAATATATATTTTTTTGGAGGCGGGGTTCACTTCCACCGCCCTCAAATAATTTTTCCTATTGTTCTTTGGGTTAAAACAAAAACTAAAGGAATAAATAAAAATATATGTGGATGTGTTTGGCAAGAGGGGAACGGAAAATAATAATGACAGGATTTGCTATAGAGATATTCTAAAATAAATATGAGTCATGTGCAATATGTTAGTGGTCAGCAATTCTGATTACAAACATCACCATCACAATTCTGTCTGTAAATGCGACCGAAAAGTGATAAGGTCAGGCTTAATAATGGGGGGGGGGCGTGAGATGCTGGTTAGAATATTGTAACATCGCTCCAGCAAAGTTACACTACTGTGGAATTCTCTCAGGCACAGATAACATGAAAACAAATGACTGCGGTTTGAAATGGGATGTTTGACAAGGAGCGAAGAGCTTCGGCTGCAGCAGAAAACCACACTCGGTAAGGAGATATTTTGTTGGCCGGCAGCGCAGCGGGGAGAGAGTGGCCGGACCCGAGACGTGCAGGGGTAACCCGTGTCTGGAAGTAATTACGGCCAGCTCAAAACAAGTAAATTCCATATTGCCTCAGTGGACGTCTGTAAAGGCCGTTTGCTGAGGTATTTTGGTGAGGTTTACTTTTCGGAGCTTAGCAACATGCATTTGTTGTCACTGAACTATTAAATACAATGGACACATGTTGGCAGGGACCACATTGTAGAGGAATGGAGCTGATTACCGGCACGTCCGCGAAATAATAACGTAAGTGGGCCCGGTGCAGGACTTTAATATCCCTTGACAGTGCTCAGTTGTCAATAGCCGCTACAGTGTCCAGGATGCTGCACGGAGCCTGCCAGGACTCCAGGATTTATTCCCTTCAGTCCGCTGCCAGAAACAGGAAATGCCAGTAAACCATGGGAATCCACACAGGACATGAGGGGGAAAAAAAGGACAGGAAGTGGAGGATAGTTTGGAAATGCTCGTGAGATTCTGCTTTCTTTTAAATCCATGACAAATGTCCCTCACCCACACACGTTCAAATGGCAATCTGGGAATTTAATTGCGCGCGTCCTGGATTGTCTTCTTTTGATTTAAACCCAGGTAGGGTTTCATGCAATAACATGTGAGCACCTGGTTAACACGTTAGATGATACTTAACAGTTATAAATCACATTTTTAATAGGTCCACAGTAGGGATATTTACTGCCACGATTGTTCAATTTGGAAAGCACAAAAAGTTCAAGAACTGTTTAAGTCTTTAACTGAAACCATGCATCCTTCTTCAGCCATTTTTGAAGAGGCAGAAGGAATAGGTAGAAACATGATATTTCCAAGCACCAGGGCAACAAAAGGCAGAAAAGACAAAAGGATCAAGTGATGACTTTTTTTTCTTAACCTTGTTTGAACCACAGTTCACCTTTTTATTTTTTTTTCATTCATTTCTGTCCTGCCATTTCCACTTTGCAATTTTCTAAAGCTACCAGAATCACCCTTTTATTTAAGCAGCACCTATCACAAATATCACTCTTTTTTACACTTATTGCTTTGGTTGATTCTGGTGAACTTGCAGAAATCTGTTCAGGAAAACCCAAAATGGTATACTTACACGTATTTGCGAGATACAGTTAAGGAAAAATGGCGACTATATCTAGGGGTCAGTGTCTACACACGCTTTAAGCTTCGGTCTTATTGGTTGATAACTTTTTTGTATGTTGTTTCATAGTCAGTGGCTTAAATGAAATAAGAAGAAAGCAATTGAGAATTACTAGAGGAGAGCTAATGTCTGTAGCCAATTTCAGCTGCTGCAGATGAAGTCCACGGAGGAAGGCAGGCAGTCTGCAATATCTGTTTTATTAATGCATTGAGACATCTTTCTTTGAACACACCTTTGTGCCCGAATGAGCTATTTCAAGGGTAATTTACCACTTGCTACAGAGGATTGATGTTCCAAGGAATTTATCTAGAAATCACTTGATCTTCTACTGACAGTTTACACTCATTTGTTAATTTCCTACAAAATTCCAACTTCTACTTCAATTTTCTTTCTTTTTTTATTGAAAATACTCATTGCACTTGAAAATATCAATGGCTTACATTATATTGTGCAGAAGATAAGGTCAAAACATATTAAGTCAGACTTATTTTGAAGTTCTCTCTCTCTCTCTCTCTCTCACTCTCTCTCTCTCTCTCTCTCTCTCACTTCCTCCCTCTGCATGAGTGTGTGGTTGCATACAAGCATGTGAGTGTCTGTTTGTTACATTAGATATATACATAAGTATAATGACCATTATAATGGATTTTTTTTTCATTTTATGTACAATTTCTTGCTATATTCTTAAAATGTATTATAGTAAGGACTAAAGCGACATCCACAACACAGACAGGCAGGCAGGCAGGATCACAGACTGGGCTAAATGTGCCATCGTGCCATAGAATGAGCCCTCTTTAAATGAGCCTTACATCTATGACATCATAGATACAATTAATTCCAAGACGATTGCTGCTGCTTCTGTGCTCAACGAGCAAGTACTGAAAAACAGGTTAGCATGACTGAGGTTGTGATAGTCACTCCGAAACACTTGTTGCGATACATTTTCACGCCAAGTGCCACGGCAGCACGGTTGACAATTCTCTAGACAGAGACGATGTAGAAATGCGTGACACATGTAAAGTGCGGGCATCTCCGTCTCCAGTATATACCAGCAAACAATGCAACCCCCATGGGAGGAAATAACGGTTGGGCATATTTCTTCTTTTAATACCCCATTACTGTCCTATCAAAAGCATTCTGCGTGCGGGAAGTGACAGCTTGTGATGAAGGAAAAAAAAAAAAAAAAAAAAACCAAGAATAATAATCACGGCAGTGTAAATGAGAGTATAATGAAAATATATATGTTTATACAATAAGACAGATAAACCACAGTAGTGCAATGAAACGGTATGCAGCCAAAATCTCGAGACGTGTCCCCTCCAAAATCCATAATTATTATATCATGATTCCTGCTTATTAAAACAGAAAAGGCATAGGGTTTGAATCCATGAGGGGGAGGAGGGGGGGGGGGGGGGGGGGGGGATTGAAATCAATTAAGACTGCAATCCTGAATGACATCTTTAATATAAATAAATGGACCATCAGGGAATCCTGTCCCATTAAGTGTCAGGGAAAGTTAAGAGTGCGAGAGGTTTGCTGCACATGTGCGGCGAGTTCCTCTTTTGGGGGCAGATGCGCGTCTCCGCTAACCCTCCCCTCTCTCGCTGGCGGATTCCCTATTCCCTGAAGTGTGATGCCTCCATGCAAACTCTCGCCGGGCCTAGACACCGCGCTGTTTGGGTTTCTGACAGGACGCTACGCCGGGCCTAGACACCGCGCTGTTTGGGTTTCTGACAGGACGCTACATTTTTAATGCGGGTTGTACGTCCGCGTGAGAGGTTCGAGGAACGCGCCGCTTTTCGTTCGCGGTCGGCTGAACTCTGCGACGTGCCGGTTTGTGGCGCTGCCTTGCAACGTCATTGGAGGCGAGGTGATCACAGCAGCTGACAAGTGCAGCCTATGCTCCTTTCATAGATTATACTGGCGAATTAGAGATTAATAAGCGTGTGATGACAAAAATATATATTTTTTATTTCATTATATTCTTAAAGATTAGGCCCATCAGACATGCATTTATCTACTTATGTGTGTGCATGTGTAAGCCAGACTGTGTGTACTGTATGTCTGTGACTATGAGTGGGCATGCATGTGTGCGCATGCGTATGCATGTCAAAATGCGTGTGCAGTACATGTGTGTGTATGTGTCTGTAAGTGTTTGTGTGTGTGTGTGTGTGTGTGTGTGTGTGCATGTGTATGGGAATATAAGTGTGTGCTTGTGGGTGTCAGCGCATGTTTGTGCACTTGTGTGTGACTGGGAATGCTGGGTCCTCACAATGCATGTGTGTTTTCTGTTTTCTGCAGTGAGTTCACTGTGAGGACAGGGTGAGTTCAGAGGCTATGCCACAGGCCCGGGCGCCAGTCTAAAGGTCAGGTACAAGACCGGCCGAGCTTCATCGGGGCGGGACCATCCCTCTCAGAAGTGTGCCAGGGCGGGAGCTGCGCCAGGGCGACTCGGACACACACGCCGAGGCCCTCTGTGACCCGTGAAAGGGGGTGCGGTTGCGCTTCGGGCGGGACTGCCGAGAGCAGATGCAATCCCTTCTGGCTGCGGAGTGCTCACAAACCAGTCACTGATCCAGGATCAGTCACAGAGCCAGGAGCGGGTAATGTGCACTAGGCCCAGCGCCGCAGTGATCTGAGGCTCAGGCTGGGGGGTGGTCATATTTTCTCAACGCAAGGCCGGGGCACTGGCGGGCTAGAGAAAAGTCTGGGGACAAGATGATCGTGGGCTGATATCAACAATGATGACTTGAATATTAGAAGTGCATATCTTCCTGTGATATCAGGTGATATATAATCAATAATGTAATATTAATATTTTCTTTCATCACAAAAGACTGCCTTGTGCACCCCATGCCAACCAAATTGCAGCACATCCCATTTAGTTTAGGATTGTACCACGCGCTAATTGTTGGACGGGGTTTGGCATGCCCTGGTTTGTTGTGCAGAGTCACTGGGTGTCACCTGGGTGATGGTGGTTGCCATGACGAAGGCAGAAGTCACTTGGGGTCCCTAAGAGCCAATCTCTTGGCCTTCCGGTGACCCTGCTCTCATTAGCAGAGCAGAGGCTTAGCCATTTACCTCCGCTAGCTGAGCTTCCCCTTAAAAACCCACTCTGATAGGCAGAGCTCTGTAATTAGTGGAAATATAAATCTACTATTAATAATGAATACAGCTGCATTATGGATGTTTAAAGCAATGAATTATGCTTTTATGCGCCGCGGCGCATTTGCGCGAAAGATACGATTGAAGAAAAAATAATATTTAGACATAATAAAAAAAAAAAAAACTGTACATTTTCTCTTGCTCAGTTATTATATAAATATTCAATCGTAACCCCCGGTGGATTACTGTTGAGTAATTTCGGGTCATGGACCTTGAAAAGGGACGTGCGTACACTACGGCTAGCCTCTCGAGTGGGATACGTCTCAGAATTAGGATTTATTCGAGGACGCGTGCACATTATTTCTCCTGACAAAGTTTTTAACCCGCCGTGCGCCGTGCAGCCGGCGCCACTCTCTTATGGAGATAATGTAACATTGCCCCCAGGCAACATTTTTCTCTGGACTCGGGGAGAAGCCTCTCTCCCGCGCTCAAACTCAGGGGCTGTGAAAGGCCCCACCGCCGCACCGCACTGCTCCGGGCGTGACCCAGAGTTCACGGAGCACAGAGCAAAGGGAGGGCGGAGAAAAAAAGAGAGGGCACCTCGTCGCATTTCCTCCTCGCCGAGCGGGTCGGATAATCACGCGTTGTTTGTATAATCACATGCGATATCACGCTGCTTTGTACAGTCGCGTCTAATGCGTGGCGTCACCACACGGTGAGGTAAACGAATCACTGAAAATATAATTAGCAGGTTTACTCGCATACACGTCCCCCTGAAATAGTGCGAAAGGGGGAATATAAATTTGCGCTCGCCTCGTTTCAGTAGCCGCCGCGGGTACGTATAATGCGCACGGACAACAAACGAAACACGCAAAGTGAAAACACGTCAATGGAAATCCCTCACCGTCCCCTCACAAGATAAACCGGAGGGAGAAACACAAGACCGATTGGTGGGCTCTATTAATTGATAATTCATCAGAGCTTCGTAATATTTCCTTTTGAATCTGTTTTAAAGAAAAAATAAAAATCCTATTATCGCTCAGTGTGTCACTGTCGACACGGAGCGCCCAACTACCGTGCACTTATAGCACAATTAGCTCCAATTGTTCCGCCCTGCTTTGAGGTGGTGTCCTGGGGAATACAGCAATAATCCGTGCACCTACACTCACTTTCCCAAATCACTCCTGCTTCAGCCAGGACAAATTGTTTTCACGGTGAGCCCTTTTACCAGCTACTAAAGACCTGCCTTTTCATCCAATAACATCAAAACAAACGGTGAAGGCTACCCCCGCCATTAGAGCCAATTGCCTCGCCGGCTTCCG